>CM073763.1:47835158-49035158 GCA_037127475.1 Arma custos | reverse complement strand
TTAGCTGAAAGGTTTATTTCTTGATGAAAAAAATATGGAAATATACACATTGCCCATAATTACATTCTTTTTTCCCTACTAAAGCTCAGGATAACTGTATTTTTAGAAAATTTTTAAAGGGAAACGAATGAGAAGTAAAAATTTGTGACCCAACTTGAAGGGACAACCTGCGGAAGTGATATCGAAAATTATAATTGGTGTTTATTTAAAAATATACATAACATGTTTTATCGCACAGATTTTTTTTTTTATCACAGTTTCTCAAGAAACTCAGGACAAAAATACAGAATATTTTAAAAACGTAAAAAGGGTAGTCAACTCGAAGCAACAACCTGCGGAACTGGTACGGTGAAATACTTCACCCAAAAACGAAATTATGATGTGAAAAACATCATGTAATGAATTTTGACAAGAATATAAATGGAGATGTTTTCGTCGGATTAGGCTAGAGGGGTCTAGAATTTGCGTATTATTATTACTTGCTGCATATTCCTATTTCCATTAATATGAATAACAAGGGATTTCATTAATAACGAATTATCATGAATCAGGTTATAAACAATGGCGGATAATAGTCCCTCTGCAGACCAGCTAATACACAAGTACTAACAAGTGGTATCTGTGAGATATGCCAAATCACCCTTGTTGGTCTAGGAGGCACACCTATCAGAGGGTTAAATGGAAATGGGGAGACTTGAGCCTTCCTAAATCCAACTCATACTATGGTCTTTATACCCAGGATACAATTTTCACTATATTCTCTTCTGGAATCAACATATTGACCATACCTACTTCAATAATAATGACTGAGCAAATATTATATCTTTCATATTGCTCATAAATCCACGTTTATAATCAAAGAATTAGAACCACCTAGGATGATCTAAATTGAATATCTAAAATAATGAAGATCTTCATTTTGATACAATTTTTAATTATTTATTAGAATTTAATTTTTTATTATTGTCTGAATTTATCATTATATTGATAATTTTCAAATCTTAAATACTACTATATTGCCAATGATATAAACCATTTTAGTAGTTAAGGGGAAAAAAGGAAGAGAAGAAAATATAATGAAAGAAATAATAGAGTGAGAAGAAAAAGAAAGCACTTAATAGAATTGTTTGAAATCATTGATATTATGTTAGGCAATTATTCCGCAGCCTGTCGCTTCTAGTTGAGTAACAAGTTTTAGTTTTATTCTTTTCTCTTTTAATATTTTCCAAAAATATCAGTTATTATGAGCTTTAGTATGGAAAAGAGAATATAATTATGAGAAATCTGTATACTTTGGTAGTAATTTAATCTAGAAATGAACATTTAAACTAACATATATCATCTATACTTCAAAATGTTTTTAAACAATTTTATTTTTTGATGAAATGATTACCAAAATCTAATCATTACCCATAATTACCTTGTATTTTCTATAATATGCTCACGATAACTTGCATTTTGGATAAATATTTAAAATAAAACGAATAAACAATTAAAACTTGTTGTAACTCAACTTGAAGTGACAACCTGTGGAACAGATACCTTATATCCACATCCCAGGGGAATGAGTGGTTGGTTAAGTCTAATTTTCTCTAAAATGAGTTTCTTGTACTTAATTGAGCGGAATCAAGTTATTTTCGTAGTGAATAAGGGGCTAAATAAGGCCTTGGTTCGAAAAGGAGTTATTGCTTATATTACAACTCCATTTCAAGCCAAAAACTGACGGAGAATGATAAGATTCTTGTCATCTGAAATCAGTTAACTCTCTCTGGAGAAAATCCGACTTAACGACTTATTCACCGGGGCTGTAGATATTATGTTTGTTAATAATACAAATATGTATTTATTTCTACTTCTCTGAACCAATTGATGAACTTTGCTGATGAAGTAATAACACTTTATGTCAGGGTATGACCACATAATGAACTTATTATGAACCAGATTTTAATAAAATAAATTACTTTTTAAACCAGCTCCTATTACAAGACATGGTCCAAATACAAAAGAAAAATTGTATGCGAGTTCAAAGCCAACATCAAACATTGATTCTGAAGCAACAGTTTTAAGGAACCTTTATAATAAATTTTATATACTTGATAATTACCTATATTATATACGTAAAAGATATACAGAACTAACAGACGGATTGACAAAGATTATAACAAGTATCTTTAATAGTACTTACGAGATGATTGAACTTTTACATTAATTAGAAATATTATTAGTAAATCAGAAGATAAAAAACACAGTAAAATTAAAATTAATGACAAACTAATTGAAAAAAAAAATTAAGTAAAACATAAAAGGGCATTCACAATCCATGGAAATAAATTGGAAATACAGAGCCTGGCAAAACTTATCTACCAATACATATCACAGATTTTTTTAAGGCTTCTAAAAATAAAAATGTCACATTTTTATTTTAGTTAATTTAAATATTATGTCTATAATAGCACTTATTTTATTTTTGAAGCAAGGCAAGAAATTGATAATTGTTAAAAAAATTGATTGTTTATATAGAATTTATATAAAACAACTTTTATTAAAAAAACATAACATCTAAGTAATTTCAAATTTTGCAGCAGAAAAACTGAGAAGACAATTTAGAGACAAAAAATTTACTCTTAAATTAAGTAAATAAAACACCCACAGAATTGTAATACTACAACTTAATTAATTTTTTATGTAATAAATGTTTTTAGTGATTAGATTTGTATGTTCATTGATACGATAGCACATCATCCAATAAATAACAATTTTATGGATTCCCTAGCTTAATAAATCCATACGCAGGTTGGGTTCAAAACATTATGTTTATTTAAAACTACAACTAAATTATAAGCAATAACTCCATTTCAGTCCAAGGCCGAAATGACATAATTCTGCTTCCTCCATTAACTCATTTTGGACTTAATTCGACTTTACTACTTATTCACCAGGACCGCAGATATAATCCTTGGTCCTCGGAACATCAAAATTTGACTGTATTATGGATAGTTATAAGCCACTAAATGCCTTAATTGAACAGAAATCACAGATGCCATAATCATTTAGTTAATTCTGATATCTTTATTTGTCCATAATGTAAAGAAAACCTCTAACTAAAACTATATTGGACAGATAATTTCAATTTCTGTTTTAATTTGGAGACTTAAGGGCTTTTCGTTGGAGTTTTTTCCACGGTCATAACATTTATGTAAGGTCTCATTTTACTTTTCAATATTAATATATTTTGTGGAATACCCATAAGTCCACTGGTGTCTTGATAATGATCTTTGTTTTTTTTATTGCATTTTTACTTTCATTTTTTCATAAGGTCTTTTGCCTTATGTTTTGGTGTTGTTTACTATTATTTATTTTTTCCTGTTGTGCTTTTTGAAGTTTGATGAGTGTATGTTGAATTTTCAAATTCTGGAGTTTTTATCAGCTGTTTTTATCTAACCTTCTCCAGCTGAGGTCCAGTAACCTTCCTTATGATTCATTAGTTGCATTTGAGCCTTGGAGGTGGTGGGATGTTTCTTGGGTGCATTATTCATGTTTAATTTTGCTGTTATTCTCTTTCTATCCTGAGGATGCCTGAATAGGCGAAATATTGGACAGATGATTTCAATTTCTGTTTTAGTTTGGAGACTAAAGGGCTTTTTGTTGGAGTTTTTTCCACGGTCATAAAACTGTATACAAAGGGTTTACTTGATTTCTAGATGGCTTAGTCTAATAATACAAATCCTACGAGCGTGTGAATGTATTTACTCCAAATACGTCTATCAGACCCTTTTGCGATTAATGTGTCTGTACATTATGTCAAAAAAGATTTTCTATAGTTTATACCTAGACTGGGATGCCTCAGGAAGCGGCATATTTTTTGTTTTTAAATATGTTATCAATTAATTACATAAAACATGGGATTTAATTCAATTAATTGAAGGTTATAATTAAATTATGATTGAATAATGCGATTTTTAAAACTTAAACAAAATATTTCAAAGTTTCTTAGGGACACACCGCACCCCACCATATAAAACTCATGGGTCCGACACTGTTATGACTATATTTTTTCTTGATAGAGGAAAATGGTTGACTGGAAGGTAATAATGAAGGATAAAATTTGTGTGGGGGTGCAGACATTGCACACTAAATAAGGTTAACTTATTTATTATATGTGCTGACATTTCGGCCTAGAGTGTAGGCCATCTTCAGTGCTGAGAAGGAAAAACAGAAAAATAACTATAAGAACATTGTAGTACTAAGAATTATAAAATAACATATAGAGTATAGAAAAGAGGAGAAATATAGCATAGGATAGATTATAAAAGATATATAAGGATAACAAAATGACAGAATGTGTGAACAGAAAGGTGATAAAGTAAGGAAAAATAAAAAGTAAGATACAAAATGAAAAATCCAGAAAAAGTTACAAATGTAAAACTGGTGAGACATACAAGTATGGAAAACTTAGTAAAATTACAAGTAATGATATAAAATGTATGAAAATGAAGATATGCATTTAAATTATATTTATTATTCATATCTTCAAAACTTTATTGTATGTTTATTTTCATACGTTTTATATCATTACCTGTAATTTTACTAAGTTTTTCATACTTTTATGTCTCACCAGTTTTACATTTGTAACTTTTTCTGGATTTTTCATTTTGTATCTTACTTTTTACTTTCCCAATTATCTTACTTTTTATTTTTCCTTACTTTATCACCTTTCTGTTCACACATTCTTTCATTTCGTTATCTTTATCTTTATCTTTATCTTTATATATATATATATATTTTTTTTTTTTTAAATATATTTATTGCTAGTATAATTTGCTACAATTCACAAAAGTAATATGCTGTATCAAATAGACCAGTCTCAAACTTAAAAAACTTGGACAAATTTAAATGTCACAGAATCACATACAAAATGAAAGAAAAAAATTATACAAAAAAACTTTCAACAGAATACCTATCTTTTATAATCTACCCTATGCTATATTTCTCCCCTTTTCTATACTCCATATGTTATTCTATAATTCTTAGTACTGCAATGTTCTTATAGTTATTTTTCTCAGCCCTGAAGATGGCCACACTGTAGGCCGAAACGTCGGTACTTATAATAATTAAGTTAACGTTATTTAGTGTTATTAATGACTACACTTCCAGACAAATTTTATCCTTCATTATATTTTTCTTGTATGTTTTTTTTATTTACAATACAAATATAGCTTTCTATATCTTCCACATAAAAATTTCGATCGGATAAGAAATATATTGAGTAATTAAGACAATGCTATTTTTGTAACAGTGGAGACTGTTCTGTTTACAAATTTGTGAAAGTTTTGTTTATTGCAAACAGATGATGGGTTTGTTAACAAAGAAATTATGCATTGGCCTTGAGATGCCTTCGTCATACCTTCACATTTTTAGTCAATCAATCTGATCGAAAAGAAGTAAGGGATCACAGGTCGTATAACCGTAAGTCAGTATTTATATGCCCTCCTCCGGTCAGAGGTCATTACTTTAAAGAACTAATGGACCAGCTAGATTATAAATATCTGGGCTCAGGTTATTGCGAACCGAAAAGGCTATTTGGAGTTGGGTCATGATACTTAAAATGTTTATGTGCACTTAGTAGAGACTAGCATTCTGTGGTTGACACAATTTTTTGTAATTAGTCTATAAAAAAATATAATTAATTATATCCTGCATTTAATGAGCAATAATAATGTCTTCAAAAAGGCAAAACACAAATACATAAATTAAAAAAAAACCAACACATCTTTTATTACAAATTTAGTAGTGCTCAAAACCAACGTGCATACTATCTGATTTGAACAACACAAAAACTGTGATATAATCAGAAGACAAGTGCACAGAAACCAAAAAAAATAACTTACATCTAAGCAAAAGCACAAATGCATGCACTTCAATCTATAATAACAGAACAAGCATTGTGATAATCACCAATCTAATTAACCACAATCAAATTTAATAATCACCGAGCCTCTTGAACCTCACTCCTTCAGGCAGAAAGATTTTGATTAAGAAGTTGAACTTTTATAAATGATGAACATAAAACATTTATAAGCAATGTTATTAAGCAATACCGATGTACTTAATTTCAAATATCCAAAATCAAACTACTATTCAGTTTTAGGCATTAATGATACAAAGCCATATAATATTATTTTTGAGAATAAGCATAAGAAAAATTGTGTAAAATCTTATCTCACTGAATATTGAAATGAATTATTTACTTCTACATCAAAAGAATAAGATTAAATTTAAAATGATCAATTAGTTGAATCCTTAGTAAATAACAGCTGCCAAAAATAGAGAATCGCCTCAATAGACCACAACATGCCATGTGGCATTACAGGAGTTTGGATGATATGCGATCAGCTATAATCTTTTTAAATTTGATTGTTGAATTTGTTATTTTAAAAAAAATGATTAAAAGTTCTTAAAAAGTTCTTTAAAATAAATAATAGTTATAATCTGATTTGATTATCTTTCATAAGCTGGAAAAAAAGGAAAACCAAGTTATACAGAATTATAATGGACAAAGAGATTGTTAAATACTTAAATTACTTAGCTGTTGGCATTTGAAGCTTAACAAATAATGAGAAAAAAACTGTCAGTATTTGAACTAGATTAGACATAGGCATAGGAAATAAAGGAAAGGGTTTGACAGTTAGAATGAATTGAGGATATCAAAAGAAAACAGAATTTTGCATTGGAAAGCAGATTTAAGAGACAATTGTACCTTGTTGAAGGCAAATAGGCAACTCTAAAAGGCTCATCACCCCAAGAAGTGGGCGAATAGGGAACAAATGCTTGTTTGGTTAAAAATCACTTCCTTAATATTGACTTTATATTAACATTAGACAAATAAAAGCCTTTGTCTATTCAACCAGAGAGTTTGGATTATTTAAAATATGGATTGAAGAGTGGATAAATTCATGAAAAGTTACTGAATAGCAGTTTGAAATAGATAGAATATGTCCACATAGTCATATTTTGATTTTTGAAGGAAAATATTTGACTGGATAATTCTAATAGTAGTTAGTGGGTACAGTCAAAGATAACACAAAATAAGCAAAACTTATTTTACTACGCCAACGTTTCGGCCTAAGATGTTTAGTTGACAGTTGATAGTTGAACGTGTCACCACAGACTCGGCACCCACTTCCGGTTGCCCTGAAGATGGCTTACATCTCAGGCCGAAATGTTGGTACAATAAAATAAGTTTTGCTTATTTTGAGTTATCTTTGACTGCACTCCTTGACTAATTCCATCCATTATCAGTAATACATTTTATTTCAAAATGGACAAGAAAGATGGATAATAAAAGTGAACTGTTGTAATTATCTAAATCATAATAGGAAAAGTGTAGTTTTTATAAAAGTTAATATGTGCTTATACTTATAAAAATACCAGGAGGAAGCAATACACACAGGTTTTGGTGGATCGATGTCTTCTGGTGGAAGCGGAAGAGGATCCAAATAGTACGATGAGTCTTTGACGAGCGAATGAGTGTGACAGTGAAGAAGGCGATGTGTGTCTTCAAAAGGTAATATGCGCCTTTCGACCCGCACGGCCCCAAACCAGGACCAAGAGAGCGGAGCAGGCGCCTTTTGTCCTTCTAGTACATCCCACGGTGACATTCGTTGCTTTTCAGTAACATGGAGACCCTAAAAAAAATAAATAATAGTAAAAATAAGTGTAAAAGATACAATTGTCATATCCCTTAGGGTGAAAACATAGTGGAGCGACGAGACTAGAGTGTAGCTGAGAGTTTATTTACCCCCGATGATAGCGGCGCTTCATATGCACATAGTAGAGCGGCGAGCATGGCATGGTGACTGTGACGAGTCAAGAAACTTCAGTATCAGAATGTCGTCAGACAGTGATGATGATTTGTTGTATGAGAGCAGTGCGCTTAAAATTATTAGTGTTTTTCAACTCATTTATTAGTACCCTACCCAGCTGACAATTTAACAATGGATAAAATGGCATACAATTTCAGACACTCGAGAGCAAGAAAAACTATTGAGTGCTCATTTGGAATTTTGTATTACAAATGGAGAATACTTTCAAAGAGCATAGAAACGAAACATGAGACTGCCGATCACACGATTAAGGCTGTATGTGTCCTTCAAAACACAATTATTGACAGAGAAGGATTTGAAAGACATATGAACGAAGTATCACCTAGTAACAAGGATGGCCAACTGGCCGACAGCCATCTGCAGCAATGCTTTTGCGTGATACATTTAAAGCACATTTCCAAGAAAATCAAATTAAAATTGTGCAAGACAATGAGCAGTAATGTTAAGCGTAATTGTTAATGTTCAATTATTAATTAATGTTAAGCGTAATTATTGCTTTAAGTGGAAGCTAATAAATAAAACTTTCTCTAACCTGAACAGCTATTTTCTTTACTTATTTCTTTCTAGAGACGGTCGAGAATATATCGATTATGATGTTCAGACAACTGCTGATCCCAAACAAGACGGCGTTCACGAACAGATAAAATAAAACTTTCTACGTCCAAACTAAAATAAAAACCACGCATGTTGTCGGTTCAACCACTGAAACTTGACAACCCTCTTGATAACCCTCGAGATAAAGAAATCGGGGTAGAAATCCCGAGCGGAGAGGCTAGCGAGTCGGTGCAGGACCAGGGCCGCTCCCCTTCCCACTATGTTTTGGCCTGGCTGCCTACATGCATTATTTCTTACCCTCTCAGCTACGCTCTCCACTACACTCTAGCCTCCCCGCTCCATTATATTTTCACCCTTAAACAGTTACAAATTCTAATAGAAATGAACATGAGTATGACTTCATAACCTGTAAATACATCATTCAATCAGCATTAACTGATATTTAAGTCTGTTTTATTCTTATAAGATCTCAATATATACGTTTGTTTAGTTTCAAAAAAGAAATACCTTTTTAACTGAAGGTGGAATAAAATTGTAAAAAAGATATAAATAACATTTATATTTGATAATTTTGGCAACAATGTAAAACATTTAAATAATTGGGGGAAGGAGAAAATGGTCCGGGAGGAGGTTAGAGAAATATCTGAAATAGGGTTGAACTATGAAAGACAACGTGTCGACCCACATTGCAGGTTTTTTTCAGAGCTAGATATACAAGATACAAATAAATTAAAATGATACACTATATTGTAAAGAATAAAAATAGATTTTTTTTATTATATATTATAATTTTGGTAAAAATGTTGGCTTTCAAATCAATAGTCCAACCCTATTTAAGCAATTAATTCACTGACCTCTACCCAGACAATTTTCTTACCCATATTTTTCGGATCAACTAATATTATTCAAAATTTAAATAATTAATGTGATGTAAGTATGAATAACATACTTGAATAATTATTTATTGAGAATAATTAAATGGAAAATGGCCAGGGTGAAATGTATTGGTTTAAAAAATATACTTATAATATATATAAGTTATTTTGATATCTACCCTAATCATTTCCTCGCCCACATGAATAACTTACATGCTTATCCACAGAATCAAAGGCTATTTTGTTTCCTTTCATATCTGTTAATAGCCCCATGTGACCACAAGCTATCACTTCAAACTGTTTTTTTGGAGGTGGAATTAGCTGTCTGACATATTGAATCGAGGGCGAATTTTTTTCACCAAC
Organism: Arma custos; assembly: GCA_037127475.1. Taxonomy (NCBI): domain Eukaryota; kingdom Metazoa; phylum Arthropoda; class Insecta; order Hemiptera; family Pentatomidae; genus Arma; species Arma custos. The sequence goes on along the minus strand of CM073763.1, from coordinate 49,025,482 downwards.
TTCCTACAACAGGAAAAAAAAAATCTTAGATCTATTATATTCCGTAATAATATTGTTGTTAGAAATAAATAAATAAAAAAAATTTACAAGCAAAACCTTTTTAAGCTTTTTCATGAGATTCTGGTAATGCTTTTTATTCTCTTCACACTTGTCGGATTGAGAATCGGAGACGAGTGTTGAATGTATAAGAGTTGCAAGCATGTCAATGACAGTATTGAATAACTCCCTGAAACCAAATTATGTAAATAACAATACAAAAAAAATAAAAATATCCCATATTAATTTTTAGGCGGGTATTCTTACGAGTTATTGTTTAAATCTATGACACCATAAATGACAAGTTGAACAAGGAGAATTGCCCAATCAGTTGTGAGAGTTGTATTTCTCTGTATTGTATCAAACATTCCACCAACCAAAGAGAATCTTAGAAGAAGTGCATCTTGCATCATGGATCTGCTTTTTTCTGTGTCATAAGCATAATTACGGTCCTAAAAAAATAATAAAAAAAACTTTTATTACACTAATTGAACAGATAAAAAAAATAAAAAAAAAGAAGCAAGAAAATGGGATCTTATTTCATTAAAAAAAAAACTAGATATCTCTAAGGAATTTACATACAGATCAATAAGACCAAATATTACCATTTCTCAACACAATAATGGTTATATCATCTATTAACACATTTAAATAAGTTAGATTATAAACAAAAATAGAATAATCTTTGATCAAAACTTAATAACTTTTGTTATAAATGACAGAAATAAATAATTTGAAATTATACTTTATTTAAAACAAAAAACCTTATATAAAAAAAACTTAAATACACTGAACAATTACTACTTCCATATCGTCCCTGCCATCGCAAAGTATCGAATGTGAAAAAAACACAGTTTTCGTTTTCGACTTATATCAGTTGCTGTAGAATTGATAATTGACACAAAATTCATATAGAGGCATCTATCAGTCACAAAAAAAATGTAAAACGAATATCATTGGTTTGACTATAGGCACTAATTTTTATTGAACCTTGAAACTGCTTTTTTTTTAAATTCTCCTCAAAAGTACCAATTTTCACATAAAATAGTTGGAAATGGCAGGACGATATGACCACTTCTGGGTGCTTAATCTTATTCACAAAGTCACCTGTCAAACATTACCTCTAGCTTTACATACCACAACTTCTAACAATTTTCTTCATTCAATGTTAAAATGTATTGCTTATTTAACATGATTTCATGTTTTAATTTTTTATTTTAATCACTTTCTCTATTGAATCAAGTATACAATACCCTTATATACCCCAAAAGGGCAGGCTATCCAAAGGATTACCATTCTTTTTTACGACTCAAAAGAATACTACATATGATTTCTATGTCCCATGCTAATACAAATATGGTTCCCTGTGTTTATATCTAATGAAAATTTCCTACAATTTGTTCCAAAATGAATCAAATTTCTTTTATTATTCAAATATTGAACAGAGTTTAATGTAATTTACCTCCTTTGCAACTTGAAGGCACTGTGTTAGTTGACTGTGAAGTGACATGAGGAGACTTTCCCTCTGATCTTCCTGTCCTTTGAGGCAGGTCAGGACGAGGGCAAGAAAAGGTTGATGATGACCTACCTGTGGCCCACTACGAGCGTTCCCTTTGTTTCGACTACTCGTGAACCAATTGGATGATTCCAGTACTTGACCTAATATTGGAAAAATTATAATAAATAAGTCAAGACAGAATAAGACTTTACTTCCATAACAAGATATTGTATAATACTATAATATATATTCAAATCTGTACTACAAGTGAAACACACTACATATTTCCCACGCCTTGGAAAACCGCGTTAGTGCGCCCGCTAAATAAAGTTGAAAATCCCTTCTCTCCAAATGACTTCCGCCCTATCTCCCTTCTTTCTAACCTCTCAAAACCATTAGAACGCCTAGCCCAAAACCAAATTTCAAATTTTCTAGAAGAACGTTCCCTCATTAACCCTCTCCAATCCGGCTTTCGTCCAGGCTATTCAACTCAATCTGCTCTCCTCAAAATCACCCATGATCTCCATACTGCAATTGAACAGCAAAAATTAACAATTCTGATCCTTTTAGATTTTTCCAAAGCCTTCGACTCAGTAGACCGCAATATCCTTCTCGCCAAGCTACGAAACTTTCCTCTATCCAACAGTGCTCTAGGATGGTTCAAGTCTTTCCTCTCAGATCGCTCCCAATATGTTTTGGTCCCCGGTCAACCTCCCTCCATAACCCTTCCGCTATCCTGTGGTGTCCCACAGGGTTCATCACTATCCCCCACCCTATTTGCCATTTACATAAACGACCTTCCACTTCTTATCCGACATTCCCAGTATCATGTCTATGCCGATGACTTTCAAGTGTACCTATCCTTTTCCCCTTCCGATCTAATATTAGCCACCGAAAAACTCCAAGATGACCTGAATCGAATAAATCGATGGGCAATGGATAACAAGCTGAAGTTGAACGTGGACAAAACCAAGGCAATAATAATAGGGTCAAACTACTTCCTTAAAACTATTCCCCATAATCCAATCCTCCTTCTAAACAATAATCCTATCAAATTCTACCCAACTGTCAAAAACCTTGGAATTACTTTTGACCAGACCCTTTCCTGGAAAAACCATATCTCTGAAATTTCTCGTCGTACCTTCTCCACCTTAAAGCGTCTCAATTACCTTCGTCACCTGTTCCCTTTTGAAATCCGTAAACTCCTAGTTTCTTCCTTAATTTTCCCCCATTTTGACTATTGTTGTTCGGTGTATGGGGGCATCTCTGGGGATCTCGAAGCAAAATTAAAGCGGTTGCTTAATTGCTTCGTTCGATTCATCTTTGGGATCCCTAGAGATGCTTCGGTGACCCGATATTACGAAGAATTGAAATGGCTCTACCCTTCCTACCGCCGTAAGTACGTCCTAGCATCTTTCCTTTACCAAGTTATCCAATCCCGTCGACCATCTTACATTTTCGATCTCCTTCAATTCAAAACCACAGTCCTCTCCCGCAACACCCGTTCTCGGCTCTCTGATCTATATACAGCATCCCACCGAACTGCAGCTTTTGACAGAGCTTTCCTGATCCGATCCTCCTCCCTTTGGAACTCTATACCTTCTTCCATTCGTCGTTCCAATAACCTTCCAACCTTCAAATCCCGTATATTCCAGCACCTATTATCCCTACAATTCCCAAAAAATCGAAAATAGTAGGGGATCAGTACTGACTTAATGCTCTCTTTATTTGATGAATGAATGATGTTTTTAGATGTACATTTGTGTGTGCTATTTTGTGTTCATATATTTGAGTGTGTGGAATTTAAACCATGTACATATGTATTATTAATGTCATATAGATAGATATTAAAAAGGACAAAAAGGGATGAAAGGTAAATCTCGGATAATATTGTTTAATCTTTCTTTTTTGTTTTTTTTCTTGGCATAAATTTGATATATGTGACCATAAATTTGTTTCTCTTATATAATTATTGTAAACTTATTTTAATTTTTTTTCTTTCTTTTCTTCTAATATGTTTTTCAAATACTGTTATTGTAGGTAATTCACATTTTTTATTTGTTCATTTTTTTATTCGTCCTCACTAATTAAATTAATTGTAATAATTAATTAAAAGTAATTATTTAACACTCTAAGATTTAATAGCTTACAATGCCTGTATTGTTATTCTATAGGGACTCGTCCCAGAATAAATAAAGACATTATTATTATTATTATTATTATTACATAAAAAATATCAATTTTTGGATTTTCTTTCAGGTTTAATTGGCAACAAAAATGAGACGTTTTTACTGGTGAAACCCACTAAGTCATATATTTATTTTTTTTCCACTGGTACTTAATCACACTAAGTACTCTAACCTTTACATCAGCGTTTTATCAAAATCAAGTTTTTGAATTAGAGTATTCCACTTGTAATCCCAACTAATAACTAAATAACTAATTTATATATTTAATCAATATCCCAATTAAATACTAATTATATTTGAGTGGAAAATAGTTGACTGGATAATTCTAGTTATGAATGAATTGGTTAGGTGGAGCAGTCAATGAATACACAAAATAAGTTTTAATTGTGCCAAGAAAGCATTTCTTTTCTAGCTCTGAAGATGGCCTACATCTTAGGCTGAAATGTTGACACAATAAAATAAGTTTTGCTTATTTTGTGTATTCATTGACTGCACCCCCTGACCAATTCATTCATTATTAAATACTAATTACATTTTTAATAGAGTTGCATAATATATTTCCTCTCACAAAAAGAAAATACAGGTCTCAAAAGTTAATATATATCAACTAACTGAACAATGAAATATATCAACAATGGATGATAAATTTGTATTCTTTCTATAATTTATAATAATAGAAATTTATAATTTATAACCATTTATAATTTTAAGAAATGTTAAAAATGGTTGGGGGATGCAATCAATAAATCTTACAAAAAATGAATATAACTTTCTTAAATCTTTTTAAACGTGATTTATTCAGTAAAAATAAAGAATTAAATTACAAGTAAATTCAACATTAAATTAAGGCTAGGGGGTGACATGTGGTCTAGTGGTTAGCGTAACAAACTACTAAGCCCAAGATTGCAGATTTTTAGAATTTTTTAAAGGGAGTAAAAATCCTTAGTTACGCCGTCCTTCGGAAGGTGCGTTAAACTGGGGTCCCGAGCCTGTAAGATGTCAGGTATTCGTTAAAAATCCCTATCCTAATAAAACCTGGTTAGTCAAAATTTAGGGCCCCCACTGTAGCAACATCTGATTAGCCATAGCAGCATAAAGTGACGTTAAATGAACAAACAATAAGTTAAGGCTAACACTTGTACATAACCAATGAAGAAGGTTTTTAAGATAAATAATAATATACAGATAATTGAAAGATAAATAACACAGATGATTGAAGGTTGCTTAAGTAACCTTACACTTATTTTATTTTTACCAATGTTTCTTTATTCCACCATTGTTTTACTTTTAGTCCTGATGATGGCCTAAAATTAAGGCAAAAATAAAATAGAAATAATTAATACTTATTTGGTATAAAATTTATTGGTTGCACCCCCTCCAACCACAACCATTTTCAACATTTCTTAAAATATATTTAGTCAACCATTTCCACACCAGTATCTTATTTTAGTATGCTGTAGGAATAACACATATTCGACAGCTTTAGCATGAGAGAAGTTAACATTATGGTAGCAATATTTTCAACTTAAAAAAAAAATTACTGATTTACCACAGGAAAAATAAATTTTACAATAAAAGGCATACAAATTAAAATTTACTGAGTAAAAATGATCATTGCTTTATTTCAAAACCAATCTGAAACACTTACCTGCAACTTTGAGAACTCTAGCTTGAACAGGGCTCGGTAGTTTAGCAACTAATGGAGCAACGAGCCACATCGACTGTGATTTACTTTTACTAACTTCCTCCCTAAAGTTAAAAAAAACATTAGTTACATAAAAATTATCAAATACCAACTTACTGCATAATTCCTTTTTTTTTTTTTAAATAGAGAGAAAAAATATTAACCATGAATAATATAGGTAATAAATATAGGTAAAACGTAACACTGATAACAAAAAATAAAAAGAAATTACCCAATTATTCTAATATTAAATACCATTTTACTTACAAAAATAAAAATGACAATACTTTTTTTTTTAAATAAAAAACCATATCAACCAGCAGATCAATGAAGTAATGAATGTAATAAAAATACAGAACCTTCTTAATGTAATTAAATCATAATAAATATTTGTGTTAACATAAGTTAATTATAAATTCTTAGGATGAAAACAAATTAATAACACTCCATGAACACTTACTTTCCAGGGGAGCTGAGATTAAACAGATTTATAGCAGCCTTTGCAACAGTATCTAACCATTGATTAAGTTCGGGCGCACCAGGTGGAAATTGCTTTAACATTAGTTGCATGTCCAGCCAAGAAACACGAAGAGTCCACAGTTCTAAATTCTAAATGAAAACATAAAGATGCCAATAAGCAAGAGTTGAACACAAAAACCAATTAAATACAAAGAAATTAACATAATTCTTTACAAAGCAAAAATATAATAATAAATGTTTTGTTTTTTCAAACCCAAGTAAAATAAAGTCAAGGAAACATAAATTCATCTAATATAGAGATCTCCAAAGACATAAAGCCCAGAGGGATCTCCTATCCAATCTGCCAATGCTTATAATAATAACAAAATAAAGTTTACAATGTAAGTATGTAAAGTGCTTGATGGTCCTAGTGAATCAAACTGAGAAAAGATAGTTGATTCGGAACTACCTTAATATATTAGCATTATGCACTTTTCTAATGATCCCTTTGAAAAATAACATAACAGTATCATACCAAATCAAATAACACCAATTCCATTGGATCTATATTTATAATTACATGAATATTTTTTGTTCAACAATGGTGATGTGTAAGTGTGTTTTAAAGTAACTATTTCTTCATGAATAGTCAACTGTTAGCAGATAATTTCATAAACCTACACTACTGAAATATATTTGGCGTGTAGGAACATAAGGATCCCATAAAATTGTTCGAATTTTTTTTAATTATTGACTACATTTATCAGAATTATGAACTCATTTACCAAAACACTAAGTTAATTTGAGAGCCAACAGCTGGTGTGTTAGATTAGTAGCAGAAAATTGATTGGCACAGAAGTAAATAATAAATACATGAGTACATGGCGCTACAGACCGACATGATCCTTGGTCTTGTCATTTATCTTTCACCGAATTCTTAAAAATTTATCATACAATTCTTTTGAATTAGGTGTTTCCATAGGAACTAATGAAAAATTACCAATATTTTTTAAGTATAAATGACAACAATTTTTTGCCAACTAAGTCATGTGGCCTGCGAGCCAAGTCTGGATACTATTGGAGACCTATTATCTGATAGATCTCAATAAAAACACCTTTTGGAAATTAAATTTTTGAAAAATACTTTTATTTGAAAGTATGGATATAAATAGAAAACTAAATAAGAAAACAACTTTACTTTGAGATGTATTTGAATGAAATATATAAATTTAGAAAAAGAAGGACGCTGATGACCATAGATGTTGTGGGTCTTCAAACTTTAAAACCTAACCTATAAATTTAGTATTTTAGAAAATTTCTCGAAATCATTTTTAATCTAAATTACATTATATTTAATTATATAACTTTATGTAGAAAAAAATATGTTACCTCTAAAATATTAGTTATCATAGTTTTCTGATCTAAGTTTGCATCGGAAATAACAGGACGGTCAGGGTAGCAAATCATATGCAGCAATCTTTGAGCCTGTGAGAAAGCATTTAATCTAATATTAACCATTAGTTTAAAAACTATATATATGAAATACATTTATCTAATATATCTAAGAAATATTGTATAAATATATAACAAAGAAATCTCCTTACCTGTTTGGCCGTCAACATGCTGTCAAGCATCAAATCCTGAGTACAAAGTTCTTCTGGCCTTTGAAGACACCTTTCAAGTATCCATTCTTCGCTACACATTTCTTTCAGCACAACTTGTGCCAATTCAGACAGACCTCCACTAGGTGTCATACTGCCAGCACTAAAATAAAATAAGTATCAATGGATTATAAATATATTTCCCTCATGAAATTCAGAAGAAGCAATGTTATGGGTTAGTACAAAAATGAGGCAAGTTTTAAAACCAATAACATACACAGAACTACATCTTAATTTCAACTGTCATAATAAATCTTATGCTATATCCTCCCTTTCTTTTAAAATTGAAACAATGAAGTAATTATTTAACTTAAGTTTAAAGCTTTTAAAAAACTAAATATTGTATAAATAAAAAAAAAAGTCAATGAGCAATTAAAACAAATTTAAAATCGGACATTGTTCACAAACTGCTTATATCAATAAAGTGTTTTTAAATAGGGTACTCAATTGAGAAAAAGTTGATGAAATAATTAACATAATACACTTCTGTTTAAATTAAATCTTTCAACATTTAAGCTAAATTAAAATAAGCTACGGATGGATACTAATTAAAAAAAGAGACCTCAAAACAAACAATAAACTTATGTAAACGATTTTTGTGACAATTAATCACCTCAATTCCATTAAAAGGTCATCTCTTGATGCAGCAAGGATGTCAGAAGTTCCCAAGATATGAGATATACTTAGTTCAGGTTGCCCACTCGGCGGAGTCATCTTATGAGATTTTACTTTAGTTCTACTGCCACGCCCAACCATAGCATCGCCAACAACCAGTATAGCCTGAAAACAATGTATCGAACAATAAAAGTATAGCAACTTCTCTAGTTACTCATTACATTAGTCATAAAAAAAGCTTACCTTGAGTACAGCTAAAACAGGTGCAACCATAATGTTGTTATGTGCGGCTGCTAACAAATGTCGATCACAACTTAGGCGCATACTAGATGCTCCTGATCCCATTGGCAAAGGGTGAGGAGATGTGCCTACAAAAGAATAAATTAGGTTATACATTGAGCAACTAATATTATTCGAGATAAATATTTAAAATGAAATGAAATGTTGCACAAACTTAATGAATAGAAGATTTATTGCTCTTATCAATTTTTTTTTACATACAGCAATAAATCAAATCATAACCAAAAAGTAAGAATGGTTTACCTTTAAAATAAATATATCATTCTTAATACATACCTACTGAATACATAGCAGGTTGAGGAACTTCGCTAGTTTTAAAAAGACGCAAAAGCAGATGACAAGTTAATCTTGCACCAGCTTCAGCGTCTACGTCGATATCACTGCGCCCTTAAATGGAATTAATAAAATATTGAAAATCATATACCAGCAGAGCCTTAAATCAAGTAATTGTTTCTAGATAATAGAATACAACATAGTAAACATAGAAATGAAAGGGATTTAAGTAATGCATAAAAATAGATGATAACAAAACTAGTTAATTTAATAGTTAATTTGAAAAGAATTAACTAATCTTAATATAAAAAAATTGGGTAGCGGAATAATTACCTTCGTTGTACACTTTCAGAAGAGACGGTATTGCCACATGCCTAACAAAGTCAGCCAAGGAAAAGCAGTGTCTAGCTGCGGAATAACAAATATAATTAAAAATAAAGAAGTATTATTTTAATTTAATGTCAGTTATATGCTTCATACAAATTCTAATATGTTATTCTACAATATTCAAAAGATTACCCACTAAAGAAACTTACCGACCAGTATGCATGTGAATACAGCTAGAGAATTGTGAATGGTCAAGTCATGTATGTCTACTTGGCTCAATACATCCAGGTAAGTTGGACTGCTTGAGGCATAGCAAAGTGCCATCAACACACCTGCAATAAACACAGTGACAGTCATAAACATAAAAATAAGGTTTATTATTAATTACTATACTTGTAAATATCTCTAAATAACATATATAGATCAATTTATATTACTATACATTTATTAGATATATAGATACAGATATAGTAATATATATATATATATATATATATATATATATATATATATATATATATATATATATATAAATCTATATTACTATAGATTTATTACTTTCCAAAAGTGATACAGAAATTTTTAAGTGACTTCAAATAAATATATCTGACTATTTTGGAAATTGTAAACAGATAATTAATTTAATTATGACTATTTAAAATTCCATAATCAGCAAAAAGACCAGGAAAGTAAGAAAAGAAAAAAAAGAAAGAATTGTGTAAAAAGTTTAAGGAATCAACTCATAAAAGTATTGATCATACTGTTATCATCCAAATACTGTACAAAATTATTTTATGACACTCACCAAGCCATTCAGAAGACAGTGTGTTGCAGGATGCAGTCAGCTCGGCACAAAGATGACCCAAATCATTCAGCCTATCAATGTCGTTAGTCAAACAAACTGCTATGATAGCGTTGCAAACAAATGAATACCTGTTGTCGGAGCTATCATTGAGTTGTCGCACCCAAGCGAGTTCGACTTTCACTAAAATAAATTATAATATAAAATTATGAAATGTTAAGATAAAAAGACAAGGTACTCTTCTCTTACACGGATGCGATCACTGATGAGGGGAGAGGATATAGCAAACTTGTAACCTTTTAACGTTTGTGTATATTTTTTGTTTTTCATTCATAAAGCATGACAAAATAGGGAATTTTACTAAAACAGAAATCAAAGCAGTATCACTCTTCCTAGAAAAAGAAATATTGCATGGGAAGAAGTGTTGTAAAGAACGTCACCACATGAAATCTGTTAACCAAGACTTAGAGATATCATTTGAAAATTTGTAGAAGTAAGTGTGGTTTAAGAGTTGTATTAAGGTCTGATTCGACAAGAATATCATTTTGAAGTGAATACGTCTTTAAAATTGCTTCAATAGTGGGAGTCAATTTTATTATGACTCATTTATTTCTGGAGTATGGAAATTACATCTGTTAAATTTTGTTCAGAAGAACTAAACAAGTAAAAAACGGGATTTACAGTGTGTAAAAAGAGATTGGGGTAGTTTTATGCTATTGGATTGAAACAAAAGGGTGATGGAAAACTAAGAAGAGAAAATATAACAATCAAATTAATGTTTCCAGGAAATGACCTATTTAAGGAAATATTAGATATTACAGCAAGAAATCTGCATGTAAATAATATATTTATTTTATCATTAATATTTAAATTTAAATGTTATTTAAAGATATAAATGTAAAAGTAGTTTATGAATAGGAAGGATATGAAGGAGTAATAATGTATGTAACCTACACCTACTAGCTATTTAAGTACAAGCTTTCTGTAACATATGTTTTATTGATATTTAGTCTTTCGTTTTATTTTTTTAATTGTCACATCATTACATTCCAATATTTTAAAGAAGCAACATTGATTAATTTTATTCAGGGGTTTTATTCTAATTGTATTTTTATATTAATTTTTGTTATTTGTTACTGATTTTTTGTTTTGTTTAATCAATTTTCAGACATTGGGACTGACTGATTGGGGATTTACTAGAATAAGATATAGAATATAGAATTACATGTATGTCATATATTCATGATATATTTTTTTATGTCAGAACTCCTAAACAGAAGCGCTCGAGTCAGAACATAAGGTTAAGCAATCTTATTAGTGGTGCCAGTATAAGAGGAAAATACCAAAGATAAATCAACTAATATAAAAAGAATAGCAGAAGTATATAAACTTACTATTTCTACGAACACTCTTAATAACATCTGCCATAAATGGACCAGCAGCACCTCCAGATTGGCTGGGGGTGAGCGGAGAATAAAGGGCATTCATTATTTTTGGATAGGCATTTGAAAAGGGTTCCGCTCCATGCGGCCGGGTCTTCAGCAGGCTACAACTCGAATACAAATCATACAAGTGCGACAGGACACAACGTTCAGCAGAGCTGCAATCACTAGGGTTAGAAATGTGCTTCACAACCCTGCAAAGTCCTTCAAACACTGCTACTGTCTGCTCTCCGGATACTAAAATAATAAAATAACTTGAATATAATAAAAAGTGAACATATCAGGATTAAGAGAAATGAAGGATCAGTAGTTTTAGATTTCAAATAGTACTAACACCATAGACATTAGTAAAGGGTGCAGTCAAAGATTACAGAAAACAAGAAAAAAAAATTATGTTTTTTATTTAAGGAATGCTTGATTTTAGGCCGAAAAGTTGGCATAATGAAATAAGTTTTCTTATTTTGTGTAATCTTAGACTGCACCCCCTGACCAATTTAATCCAGCATTTTAAAAAAAAGGCATTGTGATTAAAAATATGAAATTATTAAGAATGTCAATAGACAAAAAAATGGGCTGAAATTCCTCTAGAATTTGTAGCATAAAATTGTTTGTTTGTTTGTTTGTTCATTTAACGTCACTTTTTGCTGCTATGGCTAATCGGACGATACTACATTGGGAGCTCTAAATTTTGCATATCCAGGTTTAATTAGGATAGGGATTTTTAACGAGTACCTGACATAGTAGACCCCCGTTTAACGTCCCTTCCGAAGGACGGCTTAACTAAGGATTTTTTACTCCCTTTAAAAAATCCTAGGGTCACCTGCCGGGCTACGAACCCGCGATCTTGGGCTTAGTAGTTTGTTACGCTAACCACTAGACCACAGGTGACCTTAATAGGTCACCACCAAAACCACTAGACCACAGGTAGCATAAAATTAATCAAGTGTGAAATTCTAAGATATAAGAAATTAAGATATATCTATTGTTCAATATTAAAGAACTTCAGTAAATTTCCAAACTAAGAGTGATAATTAAAAGATTAGAACTTAGATGTTCACAAAACTTGATTTAGATTGATTTTTTTTATTACACTTAATAATTTCTTATTACTTCTTACAATTAATCCCCAATTATTAATTCTGTTATACTATAAGAATATAATTCTTACATAATAGACAACAGTGGTATCTCCTCAGCACGCCAACGATATAAAGGACAAGGCCAGTAGTATAAGATCTCACATGATTAGAGCTTTTGGCAGCTAACTGAGCCTCTACTTCAGGAATCTCTTTCAATATCTAATCAAAATTAATAAGTTTAATCATTATTAATATAATAAAAAAACAAACAGATTTTTTTTAAATGGAAATAGACATAACAATAAATAATGAAAAAAAAAATTTAATATTCGGTCATGAGGAATGCCGACAGAAGTGAAAACTTAAGACTTTGGAATACCTGTTCTCGTATGAATTTATAAATCAATCATAGTGTAAATTATTAACAATAACAATAGTCTGGATTTCACATATACTGGCACTCCGAAACAATAATTATATACATTTTCGAAACAATAATTATATACATTTTCAAGTAGTTTATCAATCAATATGATGGGCTGTACAAGCTCATTACGAAATATCAATAATTTAATTGAAATAATAATCAGTATATAGTTATATTATTCATACCTTCTATTTGTATTTATATAGATTTTATTATAATTTTTGCATTATCATCATTAGTCAATAATACATTAATTATTTCACAAAACAAGATATTCAGCTTTGACAAATTTAAATAAATAAAATCTTTTAGGGGAAACGAAAAGCTGAACTAGACAAGTATTTATCATTATTACTTTTACAACTACTTAACGACTTTTTAGTTAAATATAATTATTCTTGTATCAATGGGAATTCTAACCTTTAAATTAAAGTTGAATAAGAAAAATTGCATTATTCATGCACAGGCCGCTAGGTGTAGCCAGTCTCGAGCATGTTGCTGACACGAATATGCTGGAGACTGGCATTTTTCCCCCACCTAAAGTTGCTAAACGCAGCTAAAGAAGTTATCAATTCAAAAATAAATAATTTTGATTACTCCTATATCTACAGCCTCGGTGAATAAGTGATTATGACAAATTTTTTTACAAAAAGAGTTTCTGCTACTTAAGGAACTGGAATCGTGTTATTTTCGTTGTGAATGAGGGGCTGATTCATGCATTGGCTTGAAAAAGAGTTATTAATTATATTACAACTACATTTCAATCCAAAAACTACGAGAATGGCACTTTTCCGCTTCCCACTATATAGTTAATCGTATTTGGATAAATTTCAACTAAACAACTTATTCACGGGGCTGCAAATATTTATTACTTAATATCACACAAAACATGTTGATAATACAAAAACATACCTGTATACAGATATCAATTAGACCATAGATGTTAAGTGCTAATTCCATAAGGTCAAACAAAAATGCGACATGTTCCTGAACAGGCAAGTAATTGGTGTTACCTAAAACAAATTAGTTACTTGAAAACTAAGAACAATAAAATTAGTAATAAACTAATGATACAAAATTGAATTATGAAGTTTTATTAATTGGTTGGCTATAATATAATAAATATTCACCAGAAGCAAAAGAACTAATCATCTCTAAGACAGTCATAGCACACTGCCATGTAACAACATGTTGGTCGAAATAGGATAAAGCTTGAACTCTAGCAGTTGTCGCTTCGAAGCTAAACTCATTCCTAGAATGCTTTTTTACTTTACCACCTTCGCTAACATCAATACTGAATTTTTTTGAAAACAGTTTGCATATGTCTTTAGCAGTTCTTTTCACCAGGTGGCGAGATTCATCCCTGACTCTTCCAACGCCATACAACAAAACGTGCCTCTGATTGCATTCGTGAGAGCAACTTTCATCCTACAAAACATTGAATTTGAATTAAAATTTGTTAGCAGAAAATGAACATAAAATAAAAAGGCAACAATGACATATTTTCAAACAAAGTATTATAATAAAATCAATTATAGCAAAACTCAAATTATATAAATTTTATTTTGTCCAAAAAGAACTTAGGATTTTCATTTATTCAATTCAGTTGAAGCCTGAATGTTTTCACCTAATTTTATTACTCTTAACAATTAGTGTCTTGAACCAGAATTACAACTTTGATCTAAAAATTAATGAAGGAGACTTCTAGTGGAATTATACCTATTCATTGTACCTCCTATTTAAAACAAATGTGCTCCTTAATAGACAAAATGATCTGGATTGATCACAAGAGATGGAAAAGAAATTGTGCAATTTAAGAAAATACAAATTGAACACTGACTTGTGGTAGAGGAAAATGTGTTGAATAGAGAAGATGACGTGAAGGTTTAGCTCTTGCGACTCCATCTGGTGCTTCTCCACCATCGTGGTCCATTCCTCCACCAACGAGTGAACTTCCCACATCTTTTGGAGATACAGGATCGTCCTAAAATGTATTTAATCAATTAATAAACAAAAACATGAATATATGAATAAAAATATTATAATAATTTACAATATAGTCCGAACTGTAGATCTTATATGGCTATCATAAAAGGCTTTATATGAGAAATGTTCACTTTTTTTCACATTTACTATTAATTATAGGCTAACATCAAATTTCGCCAGTCTGTGCCCACATTAACATTGTCTTTATTGAAGCATGAAATCCTGAGGAGCTAAGTTCAAACACATTCACTCAATATTTTGTTTTTTTAGTACCAAGGAATTTTCTCAACGTTAATTGAATAACGTTGAATTAAGTATATTCATATTTTATGACATGGGGTGATAAAAACGACTGTTATGTTGGATTCAATTTTAAAAAAATTGTAAAGGTCATTTTTTAATCAAGAAATGTCCTATCACAACTAGATAAACGAAATGCTATACAACAGAACTGACTAATGTTTATGACCGATCAAAAAGTAATAATAAAATCTTTAAAACAAAAATCTAACGAGGTTAATTTGTTATTAATAAAAACTAAAGTGATTGAAATTCAACTAATGTATCATATCATCACTTGAATTGTAATATTCTGAAAGTATAGAAAAAATAATTAGATAAATAAAAAAGATTGAAACAAGTAAATAAATTAATAGAAAATAAAATGTTTTCTGTAAAAATGACTTGAAAATAGCTTTCTTACCATAGAATTTTGTTGGTTTATTGATAGAAGTATCTTCCCCAAGTCATCATCAATGGCCTTACTATCGTCATACTCCATCGGCCTAACATGCTCCTGTCAATAAACATAATAACTTAAAAAAATAAATTCATTAAAACGCAGAACAAACAACAATAAAAAATCTTGACTACCTGGATCTTGTTGGGTTTTATGTCAAAAAGAGCTGTTGGATCCGAGTCTAAATGAATCTGAGTAGTTGGTGTATCTAGAGGTTTATTGCTATTGGGTCTGGTACTACCAGGGTTCGTGCTACCTGCGATTTGTAAACATAGTTTCACGTAATTTTTTCTAATAAATATCTTTTAATAAATTAAGGCTGCATTAAATCACAAAATCTGAATGACTTGTCAATTTATGCTAAGCTATTAAAATTATTAAGGTGAAGAAAGTGGTCCGGGTGGATGTCAAAGAAAGAATTTTTAAATAAAGATTTTTTTTTTAAATTTAATTTATTGATATTTACAACTATAATAATATTACAATAAGTAAACCTGCTAATATGTACAATATGACATGAAAAACACTTGTGGAGAAACTACCCATCGATAGCACTCCAATAAAGTTCTATAGTAGATGGTCTTGAGGCCATCCTCTTTTGAGATGCCTCGGAGGGTTATCAGGAATAGTATGGGAAGCAAGTTGAGAGACTGGCGGATTCAAGTGTGTAAGGAGCTTGTCATGGAAGGATAGGTATCTAGTTTGGGCCAAATCAGTAACATATGGGATATTAAGATCATGATGGATGAGTTTGTTTGTGACATAATAAGGAGCATTGAGGATTTTACGAAGGATTGTGGATTTAAATAAAGATGAAATATTTATTTGAAACCAATGTTTGACTCACATTACAGGTCTTCTTCAGGGGCTGGATAGATGAGATACAAATAAATTAAAATGATAAATAAAAAATTATAAAGAATAAAGTAGATAAAATCAATTATGAAAATAATGCTATTGGAGTATACCAGATTATTAGGGATAAAAATCAGATAAAATTAGGGAAGATTTAAATTATAAAATAAAATAGAGGTATTATTTAAAAGGGGAACGGAATGGCACAGTGGTAGAGCACTGAGCTGCCATGCTGGAAATCCTGGTTCAAATCCTGCAGTGGGCAAGACTTTTATTCAGTCTGTTTGCAGCCAGAGATAGATCATATAGGATCTAGGACCCTCCTGGGGCTCACCTAGCCTCTATAAAATATTATAAAAATATAGTACCCAAAATAAGGGGGAAAATCTGGCAGTTGAGCGTGACCTAGGACAAGTCACCTCCTTGCAGAACTGTTGTCCATGAAACAGTACAGTTTCTATCATGTACTGAACCCCAGACCCATTCACGAGTTGTACTGGTATAGTTTTTTTCATTATTTAAAATGTGTGAACTAGAAAAATGGGATATGAGTACTTACACTAATGATGAGAAACCATGTAAATAAATTTAAATTACTTATCGATGGCTTAGTTCACAAATGCGTTAGGTGCAAATTTTTCAAAAATGGGATTTATTATATAAATAATATTGTAAAGTTGTGATCAGGAAGTCATAGATCATATGTTGATATAAAATTAATAGAGAAGCTGTGAAGATTACAAAAATATATTGTTGAGGTTCAAAATGGGTTAAGTAATAAATCGAAGTAATTATCGATATTTAGTGTATCAATCAGACCACTAGCTAGTTAACGTAAATTTATGAGGAATTTATTTAAGTAAATAAAAATAATTCTAAAACTTATTAAATACTTATTTAATAATTTAATATTTGAGTTTATTCAAATAACACAACTTATATATATATATATATAACTGATTTAAACATTATACAAATGGGATTGCCGCCCACTAACAACGTCTCCCACCATATTTCATCCCACTCTAATAGTGGAGGTCCCGGGGAGAGGACCTCCAAGTTATCTACTCTACCAGTGGGAGCCGGTGTGAAAGCATCTCCCAAGATTACTGCTATAAGAGTGGCAGCCTGTGTGAAATGATCTCCTAGTTATCGACTCTACGAATGGAAGCCAGGTTCTCAAGAGGAATTAGATTATATATTGACTCTGAACTTTGACGATAATACATGTAAGTGTTATACTTGAATCATTGTGCTGTAAAACTTGTGTTTATCTTTAACTTTGTTTTATTTATCCAAAATTAAAAATTAATGGTCATTGAAACCACGTAGATTTCACACAGTTCACAAGATTTCATGCTCAATAAAATATCTAAATATTAATAAATTGTTATGCTTATTAATTAACTTCAATTTTACATTAACTCTCCACATAAATTCATAACAATATTGTGTGCTTAAACTTGAACTGTATTTCTTGTGCTAAATTATTATCAAAGTTGATTCCTGTAAAATCTTGTTTTCGGCACTTAACACATACTAACTAAGTGAACTAAGGCATCGTTATTATTCTCTTTGTTTTAAATTTATTTACATGGTTTCTCATCATTCTTGTAAGTACTTAGTTCCCATCCGAACCAATTTCTTCCCCATATATATAAGGCAAATTAATATTATTCCAGGAAAATTAGAATTATTAAGTCAGGAACAAGTTATAAAATATTTTATATCTTTATTAATAGTAAATAATAATACCAATAAAAAAAAAAGATAGAAATTACCAGCAGCTGCATTTACTTGTAACAGGTCGCCCCTTGAAATCAACGTGCACATATATGCATCATGAGAAAATACATCATGGCGAACCAGCTCAGAGAATAAATGAACCAGGTTTGTGAACATGGTTCTATTTGATGAGGAGTGGCTACTGTCATCTTGAAAGAAATCAAAAACAATAAATGTAAATTTTGGAAAATTACAAACATATGTTTAATTTTTAAATAAGTTGTTATTAATGAAAACGCTAAAAGCTAGACCAAACTTACCAAGAACAGGAGCATCATGATCAAGAAATTTCATAAGTAACGGCTGAAAAACAGGCAAAGCAGCAGGCAGTGAGGAAGAGGAGTCTTTATCTTCTGCATCGTTGTTGTCATTGCCTCCAGCTAAAACATGAGCATTCCTCCTTTCAAGTAGTTTTGCAACGGCCATCGCTCTATGTTCACCGTACCTCACACCGCTTACTGCCCACCAACAAAGAAGATTTACGATTGGCTCGTCTTTTTCAGCACTCTAAAAAATATTAAAGAGTCAGTAAACATTACAAGATTAAAGTGTCAGTAAACTTATCAATTCCATTGTATGCAATAAATTTTTTGTAGAATTATATATAAACAGAAATGTAAAATATTTGTTACCAGGGATGATCTACAAAAATGAACCTTTACTATCTATCTATTAATATAATCAGAAATGGATTATATACATGACAAACTAATTATTTAAAACAAAATCATTCTTTTATATCACGTATTGAGTATCCTAATCAAATGAAAGCCAAAAAATTGATAAAAAAATTAATAATTGAGTAATTAGAAAAAAAAAACACGATTAAATGATAAAAAAATAGTGCCCGACATAGTATTGAAATATACTCTCTTATATATAAACCCTGTACCACTACAACTCTTGGGTTCCATAAATATTAGAGAATGTACTGTTTCTTGGACAACGGTTTTACAAGGAGGTGATTTGTTCTAGATCAAGCTCAACTGTCAGATTTTACCCAATTTCGAAAAAATTACTATAACACTAAAAATGTACCTCAGGTTTTGTTTGATCACAGCAAGTGCAGACCATTGTCAATCAAATTTAATTTTTAAACAAAGAATCACTACATTCCATACAATAAATGCAAATAAAATATAGCAACACTCCAAAATGTCAACCACTGCAATTAAAAAACAGCACAATTCAAGACTGTCTTTTATTTTGATTCTACAATGGATATTTTGTGTTATTGAGAGAATATTTAGAAACTGCAAAACTCCAGCCATGTTTCGCTTAAATGATCTTTGATGCACTAGCTCAGACCTTTTACTGTTCATCATTGGTACATCAAAAGGACAATCAACAAGTAGTTTCTTTATTTAACGTCACTTTATGCTGCTATGGCTAATCGGACAGTGCTACAGTGGGAGCTTTAAATTTTGCCATTCAAGGTTTAATTAGGATAGGGATTTATAATGAGTGTCTGACATTGTACAGACTCGTGACCCCCATGGGATGTTCCTTCCAAAGGACAGCAAAACCAAGGAATTTTTACTGCCTTTAAAAAAACCTAGCGTCACCTGCCCGGCTAAAATCCCATGATCTTCGGCATAGTTGGTTTCTATGCTGACCACTAGACCAGACCACAGGTCGCACCAGATTTATTATTCGCGCAGACATTTTTTTTTTTTACCAAAATACACAGACTTTTGTTTTACCAAAATACATAAACAGACATTTTGTTTTGGTAAACTTTTAATATAACCCAACTCAACGTTTGGTGTTTGATATGATTATACACTAACTGCATGGAAAGAAATTTATGAAAAACAAATAAATACTAATTGAGCTGTACATAACAATAACATTAAGAGTATATCAGACTGAAAAAAATTACTATAACACTAAAAATGTACCTCAGGTTTGGTTTGATCACAGCAAGTGCAGACCATTGTCAATCAAATTTAATTTATAAACAAAGAATCACTACATTTCATACAATAAATGCAAATAAAATATAGCAAAACTCCAAAATGTCAACCACTGGAACTAAAAAACAGCATAACTCAAGACTGTCTTTTATTTTGTTTCTACCGTGGATATTTTGTGTTATTGAGAGAATATTTAGAAACTGCAAAACTCCAGCCATGTTTCGCTTAAATGATCTTTGATGCACTAGCTCAGACCTTTTACTGTTCATCATTGGTACATCAAATGGACATTCAACAAGTAGTTTGTTTATTTAACGTCACTTCATGCTGCTATGGCTAATCGGACAGTGCTACAGTGGGAGCTCTAAATTTTGTCAATCCAGGTTTAATTAGGATAGGGATTTCTAATGAGTGTCTGATATTGTAAAGACTCGAGACCTCCATAGGATGTTCCTTCCAAAGGAAGGCAAAACCAAGGATTTTAATTCCCTTTAAAAAATCCTAGGCTCACCTGCCCGGCTAAAAACCCACGATCTTGGGCTTAGTTGGTTTCTATGCTGATCACTAGACTAGAAGTCACCCCAGATTTTTTGTTTACACAGACAATTTGTTTTGGTAAACTTTTAATATAACCCAACTCAACGTTTGGTATATGATATGATTATATACTAACTGCATGGAAAGAAATTTATGAAAAATATATAAATACTAATTGAGCTGTACATAACAATAAAATTAAGAGTATGTCATACTGAAAAAAATTACTATAACACTAAAAATGTTTGATCACAGCAAGTGCAGACCATTGTCAATCAATTTAATTTTTAAACAAAGAATCACTACATTCCATACAATAAATGTAAATAAAATAGAGCAAAACTCAAGACTCTTTTATTTGGTTTCTACCGTGGATATTTTATCACATTGAGAGAATATTTAGAAACAGTGCAAAACTCCAGCAATGTTCGCTTAAATGATCTTTGATGCACTCGCTCAGACCTTTTACTGTTCATCAATGGTACACCAAATGGATAATCTACAGCTAAAAAAAGTCTTGTTGACTAGATATTTACTTTTCTTGATAGAATAACTCATTGAATAGATTTTATGACAGTCTAATTTGAATGTTATCTTACCACTTTTCTACTTGCAGTATAGTATATCAATAATCACATATTATTCTACTTTTAATGAAAATGAAATGTTAGTTACAGATAAATGATTGGTCTTAGCGGGGATAATTTAAACATTAACAAAAATATACTTTTAATTCTTACAAATCCTAACTAGATCTTAGTTTACTTACATATTGAGTTTTATCTGGTGAATTGGGAAATATTTTAGCATACAGCGTGTCCAGTGAGTTGTTGGTATCTACTTTATAAAATGAATGACGATCTAAAGCATCCAAAGCAGCAAGAACCCGATGGTGCGTTATGCCGGCACAGGAAGTTTGCCATTTGTCACAAGACCATTTATTTTCAGCAGCATGGCTCCTCTGCTTAATTATTTCTTCAGATAATCTTAGCTGATTTCTGAAAAATTGATAAATATCTTCTATACCTTAAAAATTAAAGGTGTATATTGCTAAGAATAATAAAAAAAAGATGATTTAAATGTAAAAATTGAATTACCTAATTTGTGTATTGGCGTTCCTCTGAGGCATAGGTAACTGAGTAGGGGAACATGGAAGTTGATCCAACGGGGATCCATTCAAAATACAAGCTGATTTTCCTTCACATATACTGTTCCAAACAAGAGCTGTTGGACACTCCAAAGTTATGACCTAAACAGTTTGGGTAAATTAAAAAAAAAAATTAAAATTAAAGAGGCCCCAAAAACCTAGGGAAGAAAAGACAATTTGAGATAGGGAGAAAATAAATTTTGCTAACATTTTGAATCTAAACCTGTAATGGGCTGTAAGAGAAATAAAGAAACACTTTTGTACAAAAGAATAACACTGAAGTGACAATTTATAATCGATTAATGCAAATACATTACATACTAGATTTAGCCTGCGGCCTCGCTCGCATGGAATTTGGTCTGCCACACAAAGTTTCGTGACACATCATTTTAAATAAATAATTAAATTTTCTTTTAACTATAAGTTACTTGTACATCCAAAATTTCAGATGTCTAACTTCAAAACTGACGGATTCGATACAATCATCATTGAACCCCTATTATACTAAGAGGGAAACCCTTGGGGGTGAGGGGGGGGTGGAATTATCCAAATTTCTTTCTTAAATTATACAAATAACCTATCTGCAAATTTCAAGATGCTAAGTACCTCATTTGCCTTTAATTATGTACTATAATGGATTCTCCACAGTACCTAAAAAACTGTCTAGGGGGGCACGTCCCCCCTGTTCTTCACCCCCCCAATCCGCTCTTGTTGTAGCCTATATGTTATTCTGATGTATAACCTATATTACTGTAAAGTTTCACCAAAATCTCTTCAGTAGTTTTTGCGTGAAAGAGAGACAAACATACAAACTTTCGCATTTATAATATTAATAGGATTTATATTATTGTTAAGTAAGAGACTCATTCTACATGCTACATTTAAAGTTCATCACAATCTCTTTCTTAATATAGAGCTCAAATATTTTTATATTTTTTCTTATTTACCACTGATCAGCTATTCTCTCCTTGTTACTCTTTTTTATGACCTCTCCTAAATTACAAGAAATTTCTTGCTTTGCTGAAACAAAACCCTCGTTTTACAATCTTAGGCTACTGGCCTTGTTACATTTATAAACTATTTCTTGTAGTTACTTTTAGTACAGTACTTTTGTTAGTAAAACAAAAAATTGTCTATTATTTTTTTTTTTTTTTCTACCATCATATATCATCGATACAAATGAAGTGTTGAATGTGAAAAAACTCATTTTTCATTTTCGGTTTATAGTAATTGCTTTTAGGATTGATGATTGATATAAAATTCGTATTTTCATCTATCAGACACAAAACCTAGGGCGGATCCAGGATTTTTTTCTGGGGGAGACACAACGGGCAGATGGACAAAAAAATCAACAATAACTTGTAGTATTTATACAAAGGTTTCAAAATATCTAAACTATAGTTTTACTCATGTTATTTCTGTTATTTTATTCATATATTTTCATAACTATCATCACATGATTTGCCGATAAGTATGTACTGCAAAGGATTCTCCACAGTAAACAAAAAACTGTCTGTGCCCCTGTACCCCCCCCCCTCTGGATGCGCCTATGTACAAAACCATGTATAATGTTAACCAAAATATTCTCTGATTTTGAATGGACTTTGAAACATTTTTTTCATTTTTCTGGATATTTCAATTCATTGCCCATTATCTGATATTGATCAATTTTTTGCCAATCTATGTATTGCAACACTTTTCCTTGAATGCTTTGGGTACTATATTTATCTTTGTTTATTACCCTTTCAAATTCTTCAATATACCCTACTAAAGCCAGCCAAGTGTCATGCTTCAGTGTAACAATTGCGTAAATGTTGATCTCAGCAGTATAAGAACATGAATAGGCTCAGCCAAGGATGGAAGCTTGTTACTGATAATCAGTTCTGTTAAGAACTGTAGAGAAAATTAATTATAATTATAATTTATCATTGATGGATTTCTATCATAGAAATTTACTACTGTTTTATTGAGTTTGGTGACATCCTACTATCAAAGTGAAGTTGTTATATGCTGTTACATCAACTACTAAATAGAAACTAAATGTATACTCAATAATTATTGCGTCTTTATGAAAATATAAAGAGACATTTGGGTCAGAGATATTTTCATATTAAAACAGCCTTTTAGTAAATAATAAGAAATATTTTACTAAGAAAATAATTACAAATATAGTTGAATAAACTTTATTTATAAACATTCCCTTTAGTATAAATGGTTATATTTTGTTTTTATTTTTTTATACTATAATTCATTTTAGAAACTGAAGTGGGCCACTTGAAATGGTAATGGGTCTCTCAGTGACTTGCGGGTGATAGGAGCCCACCCCTGGCCTAAATATTCATATGAAGTGAAACTCCAGATACATCAATGTAGAGTAAAGTAATTTAAATACAAATAATACTAACATAAAACATAATATTTAATGGTCTCTATAGCCAAATTTCTTTGCTCATATGATGGAAAATTGTATAAATGATTAGTCTCAAGATTTATAAACAAATATCTGAAGGATTATCAGTCTTCTCTATGTTTATTTTATAGTGTTTTATTTTTTAAGGAAGGAGAAAAATGATTTCTAAAAGGATATAAGGAATATTAAAAAACAATAAAAATTCTAACCTGTATAACAACACTGAGCGCTAAAACAACATCTTTATGATGAGGGCAGTTGAGATACTCATTAAAAGTAATTGCTGCTTGGTTATTGTTGTTGTTGTTGCTATTGTTGTTTTGCATTGAACCCAAGCTGAAAACAGAGTAAGATATTTTAATCATTAGTACAACAAAATTAGAGCTAAAAAAATGTATTATTATCATATCACAAAATGTCAGCCAACCGATTTAATAGACTATATCTACAGCACTCATAAATGAATGATTTATAACAGGAGTAATAATTTTATTAAATATCAATATCAAATAAATAAAAGTTGGCTTACAGCAATAATATTCTGAGAGACAAAATTGTTTTAAACTTACAGACTGTGATTGGGACTGTTAGGAGAGACACCTCCCCCACTCTGATTTGTGCACAGTTGAGACAGCCTAAGAGCACAAAAATAAGCTAATTTTCTAGCCATGAGTTCATTCTGGGTGAATTCTTCTAAATATTGTAGAACCACTGGTAAAACAAGTCGAAGTGGACCATCATCAGCCGGAGCCCAGTTCTTATATCTTTCCACCAAATCAAGTATCCATGCTAAAAGTTCCTGTCTGTCAATAAGTCCTTCCTGTAATCAATATAATAGAACCAATTAATTAAGGAAAGAAACAAAAAATAATAAAGAGTTTTGAGGTAGGATTGACTACAGCTGTTAATGCATAGATTACATGCAGGTCAATATAAAATAACACATCTACAAGACAAATTTTTTTTTAAATATTTATCAGATATTTCTCCTCGGATTTTAGGCTACGATCAAAACAAATTATCAAAAATGATAAAAATAGTAGCAGTATCAATGATAGTAATGAAATATCACAATAAACGGAAAGTAACTAGTAGAAAAAAACAATAAATAAACATAAAAACATGTTAATATATAAATTTATGGAAACATTTATAATTATAATAAGAAAAAAGTTAAATTACAGAAAAAATATTAACCGGACTATCTCATCACTCACTGAAAAAAATAAATACAAAAGGAGTGGAGTAGGCCAGTGGTAGAGCACTGAGTTGCACTTCTAAAGGTCCCAGGTTCAAACCCGCATGTGACAGATAGATTATTTAATCTGTTGACAGCCATACATGAACTCTCTGGGATCTGCAGACATGCCTGGTGCACACCCAGCTTCTATAAAGTGAGTAACCTTAAACGGAGAAAAAACCTGGTGGTTGGGGACAATCTCAGAATTTAATTGTTTTATTTATTTAATTTGTAATTAACTGTTTCCACATATCCATCCTTTGATCCCAAAACAGGAGCAGGACAGAATTATTTCTATAGAATACCATATTCCTTAACCACTATTGCTACTGATACTGGTCGTGAGCGACCCAGTGCTGCTTTGTCAGCGCCTGCGCTCTCCTGTGTGATGTTTCTATATTTACAAGTTTTGTACTTTTTATTTTAAACGCTTAACGACTGATTTTTTAATGGCAAGTTGAATTTCAAGGGAAAATTTGTCATAGGATAAATGGGGGAGTAGAGGAGGGTTAAGGATTGTTGTTTTGAATAAAATGCTTAAGGAACATTCCTGAAGCATTTCATTACCACATTACAAGCCCAAAGGTATGTTGGTCGATCGTATAACAACAATAATAACTCCAAGAAAATGCAACGATATAATAGTAAGAGCAAACTATTAAAATTAAAATTGAGAACGACTGTTAATAAGGCGACTTATTAACAGAATGCTTAGCAAGTTGCTTATTGATGTAAAATTCAGGGCATCTATCAGTCACAAAAACAATGTAAAACAAATGTCATTGGTTTGATTATAGGTACTAATTTTTATTGAACCTTGAAACTGCTTTTTTTTAACTCTCCCCAAAAGTACCGATTTTCACATTCGATAGTTGGAAATGGAAGGGACGATATAATAAAAAATAGGTACTACTTATTAATGTGTTAGCCATAAGCCTAACCTATTTCTTCATAAATAGAGAACAATTTCAAAAAAGAAGTAAAAAGTAAATAAAAGAAAAAATTAACCTGGTAAAGATATCTTGTAAGTTGGACATTATAATGCCACAGTTTCAAAGCTAATTTTTGTTCATCGGACATTACAGTCTGGGTAGTTGATTGATAAAAGTCCTGCAATTTCATAAGCTGCTCTTTTAGAAATTTTAACAACGTGCCAGTCCATTCTAAAAATGAAAAAAGAAAAGTGTAAATTTTACAAATAAAAATTTTATAAAATATTTTAATTATAGGTGATTGGATAAAAATAATCTTAATTTATGGACAAAAACCTTGAGTTGGGTCTGGAAGCTGCCTTTTCTTAAGTTTTGCTTCAGTCACGGCAACAGTATATGCTGAACTTAATTTAATAAACCAAGCAGCTCTCAACATCGGAACTTGAAATTCACATAACAACGGAAAAATTTCTTCTTTTTTATTGAAATTCGGTGCCTAGAAATAAAAATATATTCATTAATTATTAAACTACATAATAAATGAATTTTCTACATAACAAAAACATGAACTATGCAATAGGATAAAAATCAGAAAAAATGTAATGAAATAAATAGTCAATGCTCAATTACTTTCAATCATATTACTCAACTAAAGCCTGGTTTTCACAGGCTCAGGAACTGACCACCCAGTAGACAGCAACTGTACATTCTGCTGTCTATATAGTTCCTGACGTGTTCTTACTACTGGGTCTGCATTAGGAGACAGCTGTACACAGCTACTGTATTACTAGCTCTGCCTTGGGTATCTGACCCATTTAGTCTTCACGAGCCCAGCAAAATGGCTGATCAGTGCGATATAACTCGAAAAAATATATGACTTTTGGCATTACTCCTTGGTGAACATTTGATTGAAATTCTCAAAAGCCAAAAGAGAAAACACTCATGATGAACATGAATATAAGAAATACTGGGAATGACACCCTGCCAATTTGATATCCATTTGCAGTTGATTGCCTCAAAAATTCAGCAATGATACCTTTATGTGAGAAGCTATACCAGCAAGAGTATAACTAGAGATAACATTGGTTTACCTTGCCTCAGGAATAAGTTACGAAATTTTAGCCAGCAGTCCAAGATAGCTATATCAAACTTAATAGTAGAAGTATGTGATGTTGTTTCAGAAAGTCTACAGGAATACGTCAAAGTAAGGAGAAACTCTTTTTTATGATACTAAAAGATTTATTAAATTAAAAAAAAAACACAAATAGTTATTACACACACACTGTTATGTAGTTTTTTATTTTTATTTGAATTCACTATTTGGTAATATGCCAGTACCATAAAGGGCTTGAGAAATCAAATCACATGCTGACTCCGTCTCTTGTAAATTCTCACTATTAACTGCTGTTTGCGGCAGAGCAGAGGTATGTGCCTGGTGCTAGGGTACACCTGAAAGAGCGTTTTATCTAACAATTATCAATCCATTCAAGAGCATGTAACTAAACAAATTGATGACCATGATGTAGTGTATTTAGTAATATAAAATTACAGCAAACTGGTGACCAATTTTATCTAAAAACAAGACATTCAACCTCCGATCTCGGAACACATGAGGCAAGTATTTAAGAATTCAAGGAGATAACTCATGATGATAAAACTGACAAACATTTGAAACATTCACTGCTCACAAATTAAAATTGAGGATCAATTTTAACCAGCATCTAAACAAAACAAGACAATATTTATGTAAAACAACAAATAAAATATCCTTACTTTCTTGGACAAAGCAAGTAAAGTTTTGCTTCCGGCAAGATCTTTAAACCAAGCTTCCACAGCTGGTTTAGTACGAGCAGTAGCAGGCCAAAAATTATCTTTAGGATTAATTTGTTGTCTCTTCCTTCCTGAATCAGGGAGTGTGTTGATTTCATCTTTTTTACCGATAATTGCATTAAAGTAAGCACCAATCTGAAATAAAATAGATAAAATAATAAATAAGCCTATAAGATAATTAAAAAACAATCGACAACAAATCTATTAAAGTTTACCTTTGAAGCTGTGACATTACAGTTTCGAGCAGTTCCAAATTCATCAGAAAGTTGAGGGTAAGCAGCAAATCCATGTTTTACATTGTTTATTGTCAGCTCATCCTAAAAAAAACCCAGATGATGAATTCATTGCAACAAAAAACATAACATTAAATGTTGACATTTGTATATACTAACTTCTTTTTGTTTTGGTTCTTGTGGATATACATCTGGAGGGCCTAGTTTTGGTCTTTTCAGGTATCTTTTCTCATAAGAAAATCCTTTCATTATAATTATAAAATAAATTTAAAATTAATTGATAAAACGCTAAATAAAATAACATATATGCTGCATAAAATGGATTCTAACTTCGAAGTCAAGAAAATATCTGAAACTAATCGAGTATGTTTTAATTGCTGAGACCTCCATCGTTTTAATGTTAGAATTGTAAAAATAAATAAAACTCAAGACATGTTTACAAAAATCGGCTTTGAAGCACAAGTTTTCCAATGCCATCTATAAACTAATAACGGTTCGTAATACTTTTCATGTTTTGTTTTAAACATTATTATAATCTTTAAAATGGATGCCAGGTAATTATACATTTTTTAAATTATTATTTTAATTATTTTCTATCTGGAAAATATTTATTTAACCTTACAATAATACATTCAATTGAATGATTAATTTATACTTTAGTCAACACACTTGTAACCTACCCAATGATCTTTATCACTAATGCTGTCAAGTTTCCTTTTCACTAATCTTCTTTATTACTAAAAGTTTTGTGCAATAATTTTATTTCATTGAATAAAAATTATATTTATAAACATGGTTGTTTCTGATGAATTCATTGATAAAAATTCCTGGATGGTAAGCAATTATTCTCTAATACGGTTTTTTATATATTTCTTCATATTAATATCAGTCTTTATTCAATATTTCCAATCATTCAGACTTTTAATGAAGTTTAATACAAACTAACAAGTGTGTTTGCATTGATATAAAATTGATTAAGATATTTTTATCTACAGTAGAACCTCACAGATTTGGGAAATAGACGGATATGGGAGTGAGTCTCATATAAATATACATATATATATATATATATCTATACATACATATACATATACACACACACACACACACACACACATAGATTGAACAATATATTTCAAACATTCGACAATATATATGAACTCATAACTTATTTACGTACTACTAAGATATACGTATGTAGTAAAAATGTTTTTAAAAAATAATAATAATTACGTACATCGATGAATAGAAGCACAATCATTGTATGTCCAATTTTTCCCTCTTGAGAAATTAATACCAATTTAAAGGTGGAGTTTAGATCTTTCCTCGTGCACAAACGTAGTATGCCCCTTCTTAATAATCATTAAATGATTATATAGAATACGTTTTATTTCATTAACTGTAGTCCAAGGAATACGATTGAAGCACTTTTACCTTTTCGTTAACGTTTTACAATTTCAAACTTAGTGGCAAGATCTAAACTCTTCCTTTGTCTTTTTTTCCGACATTATTATACCTACTTTTAAGAAAAAAAGTACCCTTAAGACAAGAATGAAAACTGATGGTGGTTCAACTGCTGAAGCTACATTACGTAGAGATGAGGAGATAATTAATTTCTGAAATGTGTATGCAGAAGCCTAGGTTTTGAGAAAACAACAGATTCTAGAAAACGAAGTTGTCAAGACACAACGATTGATTCTTAGCTGGCGCCTATGACTTTAGCAACCAAACAATATATATACATTTTTTTTTTCTCAAACTGCGGTGACGGTAAATAGAGTGACGGATAATAGAGGTTTTACTGTATATATAATAATCAATTATATCTATGTATAATAATAAATTTGCATTTGAAGTGACCACTTTTATTAGATCGTTTAATTTATACTACTAACTTTACAATATAGTTGTCTTGGTTACTCTTAGCATTAATCATTTAAATTTTTATAAAAATGATTACAGTGGTTTTCCTCATATACTTTTTTAGTTTTCTAATCAATGTCTTTTAATAAAAATATTTTTTCTTATTTATCTTCCGTGCAGCAAATCATTTTATTTCTTCTGAATTTTTGTTATTTTAAAAATGTCGCTGTCTAAATTTTAATCATTGGTGAAAGTATGTACTTGGGGTTGGTGTAACACCTACCTCTTTTTGAAGTTTAATGCTTACAGTTAATGGTACATTATTTGTAGATTTTATGATCTAGAGGGTTTTAGATTTTTATCAAATAGTACATCTTTTTAAAAAATGAATTATATCATATTTAACATTTAACAGTTTTATACTAAAAGGGAATTGAGTGGCTCAGTGGTAGAGTGATTTACCATGCCGAACGTCCTGAGTTCAAATCCTGCACGCTGACAGACTTTTATTTAATCTGTTAGAGATTTAATAGGTCCTCCAGGGGCTCATCCAACCTCTGTAAAATGGGTACCCAAAATAAAGGGAGAAAATCTGGCAGTTGAGCTTGATCTAGGACATACCTATGTCCTCCCTGCACAACCGTTTTCCAAGAAACAGTACCGTCTCTACCATGTACTGAACCCCAGACCCTTCACGAGTTATATTGGTGCTTGCTTTTATTTTTTGAATATAAATTCAAATAAAGTATTAAGGTTTAATGTAGTAGCTGTACTGGAAATTACGAATGTCTTGAAACTCTTGAACTACCTTTTCACTCCAACAATATGGTAAGGGAAGTGAAGGAATTGTGTTAAACATTCTCTGTCTATGCTCCTTTTTATGCAAGATTATTTAAATCAGAAGAATTTTCAGTTTCAATAGATACATCCATTTTTTATAAAGAATCATAAATATTATATTTTATAATAGTAATCATAGTATTTTATAGTCAGTTATAAGCGTTAAAGTTGGTATTTTAAAAATCATTGATGCTGATTTTAATTTATTTTATGATCACTTTTTGAGCTTTTTAAATTTATCTGAAGCAGTAAAGTAATAATATAAATTTAAGAAATAACTATAATAATTATAATTAGCATTCAAAACATTCCTTATTTCTACTCAACATCTACTTTCAAACATTAATTGTTAATACTGAATGATAATTTTTGACCTTGATATTATATGTGGAAGAAAGTGGTCCGGGTAGCGGTCAAAGAATTTCTCATATAATAGGAGAAAACTTTATTGAGTAGCCAACGTTTCGACCCACCTTGCAGGTCTTCTTCATTTTGCATTATTTTTTATTGCAATCATTATTTTGCATGTAGCCCTGAAGAAACGTTGGCTACTCAATAAAGTTTTCTCCTATTATATGAGAAATTCTTTGACCTCTACCCGGACCACTTTCTTCCACATTAATTGTTAATCTTTAAAGGTGAAAATATTATTTACACTTTATTAATTTAGTAATTTATTATTATTTAATTAATTGTGAATAAGTAGTAAATTTAAAGATTTAATATTGTATAAAAACTGTAAAAGTAATTTAATAATTATTTCTTTGATTGTAGGTGAGAAATTGCCAGTTGTATAATGATGAATACGGTGATTGTACTTCAATACATGCTCGAATTCATCAGTATTTTATCAAAGGAAAGATGGAAGACTGTAGTCAGTGGAAACGATGTTATAACAATTGTGTTAAATGGGAAGAAACAAAAGATAGAAGAGCATTTGTGAGTTAGAAAGTGTAAGCTGTTGATTCAGAGAACTATTTTGATTTTATCAAGAAGTTAATAAAAACGAATAAATTTAAGCTTGTTAAACATAATTTTAATATAAGTTTTTACACTGTAATGTTAAAAATAAAAGAAGAATATATCCACCCATTCAAACTGGCCCAAAGGTTCATTAATAGTTCCAGAAATCTGTATTTAAACAGTAAAATTAGTTGTCCTTAGGATTTTTTTAAGACAGTAAAAATTCCTTGTTGTGCCATTCTTCAGAGGGGATGTAAAATGGATGTCATGAGTCTGTGGGGTGTCAGATACTCTTTAAAGATCCCTATCCTTTGATGGATTGCCTAAATTTAGGACTCCCAATGCTCTTTCGTCTGATTAGTCATAGCAGCTAAATAACGTTAAATGAATAAACAGACCAACAAGTTACAATACTTAGTTATAGATTATTCAAAACACTTCAGCAAAGTTTTTATTATGATTAATACACTTAATGGATGATCTATCATTCACGGATAACCTATCATTACGGAAGTTCTCGTAAGAATATGGTTTTTCCGTTTGTTCCAGAACCCCTCTAATTGAGTTTTAAGGATCAAAACCTGTTGTGTTTGAAAGTTAGTTATCTATAAAACAAAAGAAAACTTATCAAGTTTGATTGGAATATAGTTGACTGGATAATTCTAATGATGGATTGAAATGGTCAGCGGGTACAGTCAAAGATAACACAGATAAGCAAAACTTATTTTTTAATTGTGCCAACGTTTCGGCCTGTGACGTAGGCCATCTACAGGGCAACCAAATAATGGTTGCCTGGTCTGCAGTGCCTTGTCAAACTAACAACTGTCAACCAGGCATCCACCATTTGGTTGCCCTGAAGATGGCCTACATCGTAGGTCGAAACATTGGCACAATTAAAAAATAAGTTTTGCTTATTTTGTGTTATCTTTGACTGCACCCTGTGACCAATTCAATTCATCATGAAAATTTATCAAAGTCGAACAATTATTAACAAATTTACTATTTATTGAACTTTCATCCTTGTGTTAGTAGTAGAAAACATGCAAATTGAATTATGGTGTTAAAATAATTTCCTTTATTATTAAAAATATTTAAAAGTTTCTTATTTGCTGAATTTATATTTTATTTTAGTAGAATGCAGCTTTAAAGATTGATTTATTTTTTAAAATGCATATTATATGTTTTTCCCTTCTCAGAAAGAACTGATTAATGATGAATTAGATAAACGAAAAGTACGACTTGCTGGCCATTTGGACAATGATATATGGGAGAAGCGCACTGAGCCTCCATCGCACTGGAATGATCCACTTCCTCCGCATATTGCAGAAAGGCTTAAGAACTCTTATTTAACCCTTAGAACGCAAGAAATAAAAGAGGGTGGTCCTAAGAAGGAAAGCTCTTTATGTGTGATATCATGATTTTCATTGTTATTTATAACTATTTAGAATCAGTTTTGATTTTTAGATAATTTGTTGAAAGAAGAAAGTGTAAGCATATGAATGAAAATTTGTCTAATGTAATATTGCGAAGTATAATTTAGAAGTACATATATTGTGAAAAATAAATAGTTTTTTCTATTGTTGGTTTTCTATACTACCTATTTTTACCTCAAATCGTGTATAAGAAAGATTATTTTTGTACAGATCTGGATTTTTCTCTTTCAAGGTTCTTAGATTTGATTATATAGATGTTTGTTTTTCAATATCAATCAATTTCGGATACATTATTGTGAGGAAGTAAATGGTCTGGATGGCGATCAAGACAATTCTCCTATATAGGGAAAACTGTTTATTGGTAAGTTTATTTACTTATAACTATTTATTGGTAAGTAACAGTTTATTAGTAACTGCAATTATTAGTTGCTTTTTCCTTTCTTTCACGTTTTTCCTATTTCATGTTTTATCCTTCTTAAATTATTTTTAAGATAAATCATTGCTACGTGCTATTTTCTATTAATTTCCTAAATGTACTATAGTCTGTTTGGTCCCATTCTCATTATAATGTTTTCATATACTCCTTAAAGGTATATTAAATACTTCTTAAAGCCTTTTACTTTTTTTTATCCTTTGCACTTTTGTTTATTATATGTATTTTTTTTTTTTATTATAATCATCTGTTGTGTTTCCTTAGTGCCTTGTTGAACTGTGAGGTTTCGACGTGGTTTATTTATTTATTTTTATCTTTATCTTTCTGTTCTGAATTTGTGAACATCGGCAGGTATTTTTTTAGTGTCCTGTTGTTTTGCAGACTCAAGATTTTTTTGTTTGAACTTGTTACATTCATGTCCTATATATTTTATGTCTCTTCTGTGCTTTTACGTCTCTTTATACATCTAATACATCTCTCTATTTTCCCCAAATGTCTGATTACATTAAGGTAAATGCTAATGTTTTAATATTATATATTTACTTATTGGGGAGTGAAGTGGCTTAGTGGTAGAGCACTGAGTTACCAAGCCGGAAATCCTGGTTCAAATCCCGCGGCGGCTAAGACTTTTATTTAGTCTGCTTGATGCCGGAGATGGATCATATAGGATCTAGGACCCTCCTGGGGCTGACCCAGCCTCTATAAAATATAAAAATTGGGTACCCGAAATAAGGGGGAAAATCTGGCGGTTGAGCGTGACCTAGGACAATGAAACATTACAGTCTCTACCATGAACTGAACCCCAGACCCCTCACGGGTTGTAATGGTACAGGTATTTTTATTTTATTGGTACAGGTATTTTTATTTTTTAATTATAGGTTTTTCTTATTTTTGTCTCCTCTTCATGGTTTTGTTCATCACTTCTATGTACATAAGTTAGCAGTTTCTTATGGCCCTAGCCGGCAAGTCTTTGGATACAAGTTATGAATATTTCTTCCTGCAAGAGAAGAAAAAGCTTAAGATTCATGACAGCACCTTGAATATTTATTTATGTGGGCTAAAGAAAGTTAAATTAATATAGTATAACATTGAGTATATTTAATTTATATGTACACTTTAGTTTAATTTTTACAATACAAATAAAAAAATAAGTTTTAAGTTATTGATAAATGATCATGAAACATTGCAACAATAGCAATGGTATCATAAAAGACAAGCATAGTAAAATATAATATATGAAACATATTTCTGAAAAAAATAAAATAGTATAAAAATTAACTGATTCAAAGTTTTTTACAATTTATATTCTTAGTTGAAATTAACTAAATAGAAAAAAGTAGATCATCCGATAATGTGTTAAAATACATCATTTTGATACACCTGGATACATCACTATTAAAGGTTCGTGTTGGAAGTTTTTTTAAAACCAATCAGTAGTTTTGCAAAAATCTGATTCCCAATAACAAAGAAACATGGGAAACGCCTTAGTACATATTCCAGAACCTCAATATTATATTTGATATAATTCCAAACAACAGAGGTGTAGTAATTTTAAATATATTGTCTTCACCATAGAGAGAATAAAGTGTATTACAGTATAATTAGTTATTTTTCAAGATTTATTTTAAGTGTAATACAAACACTTTTTAAAAATTTGTAAAAGAAAGGATCCAAGAAATAAACTTTTATGTACTGGATATAGTAAATAATAATTTGTAATGAATAAATAAACAACTTGAAACCTGTCATTTAAATTAGACTAAAATCAGTTTAAAGAGATAAGGTGTAAGCTTATTGATAAGAATAGAGTGGTCAACCTAAACAAATATTTTTGAAAAATCTGTGTAAACTTCATCAACTTGTTGATAAATAACTAATGGTTCAATTTGTTGAAATTATGAAAGGTTTGTAATAGTATATCTCCTTTGGTGAAAACCATTTTGACAAGGAACAATAATACTACTAATGATGGATTGAATTTGCAAAGAACTGTTTTGTTAGATAGCAGCTGAACTAAAACTTGAAAAAGTGGAAGAGATGACCTAGAGATTATATTTTATAGTTATATCAAGTGGAGCCTTAAGAAGATATAGTGAGTAGGGTAATTAAGTATGTAGGATGTTGAAAGTTACTGGTCTCCTTAACTTAATTTAGCTGTTCCAGGGTTTATATTAATTATTCAATATTTATTATTTTCTTTATCACCAGGACTGAGTATTGATTATAAATGAATTATCAATTAGATACATCATTTACCTTATATAGAGATGTTTTAAAATTTCTCAATAAGCATAAACAGTTTTGTTCATCTTAAAGATTTTTAATTTTTAAATGTGAAGATGTAGTTTTGCAAAATCATGTCTGGAATATTTTATTACCTTTTCTTAAGTTATTTGTCTTAAAATGATTTTTTTTTTGTTACAGATAAAACATATCCCCTCTATTTATGTATATTAATTTTTTAAATTAAAAATAATAATTATTTAAAATTTTCTGGATTTTTAAATTACAGTTATAGACCCCTGTTTTATGAACACCACTGCCTTACAATACAAATCTATTTAAATTTTTGTTTTGAAACAGTGTTTATTATTTTACTTAATCAGTAAATTAATAAACTCTTTTAAAGTCAGTATTCAGATGTATGGAAGGTATCAGGATATCAGAAACTATTTGGTGTTAAAAAAAACTATTTGGCCATGGATAAACAACTAGTACATTTACTAGTAATTATTTCGAAAGATTATATTACAGCAAATTTAAATTTAAACTATAAACTCTTTATGTCATAGGTTCAGATTCCATTAAATTTTTATTATGTCATTTTTTGTTCGTTTGAAACATTATACTTACTGCTAATGACATGCAGTATTTTAGCCTCAATTACTCGTGGGGTTTCCCAATTTAACGATGAGTTTAAGAACTGGGAGTAGATATTGACATTTTTTGCAGAAAATTCTAACATTTTTTTTTATTTTTTTTAAAAAAGTATACAAAGAATTTTCTTAAGGAGAATAATGAAAAATTTTCCTTATAAATGACAATAACGGATGGATTGATACGGATGTTAGTTCAAATCGATTGTTGTATTGAAGAATAGCTTGGGAATAACAATATGAAAGTTTTCTAACGAGCATTAATACGAAAAGAATAAAATTTCTTATAACAAGGAGAAATTTGCAAATTTAATGAATAGTTTATTAGAATTTTTAGAACTTAATTATTTCTATAAGCAGGGGAAATAAACTGATA
Organism: Arma custos; assembly: GCA_037127475.1. Taxonomy (NCBI): domain Eukaryota; kingdom Metazoa; phylum Arthropoda; class Insecta; order Hemiptera; family Pentatomidae; genus Arma; species Arma custos. The sequence continues at coordinate 48,988,296 of CM073763.1, read as the reverse complement.
CCTGCTACTGTTAACCATGAGAATTAAAACTACCACTCATACAATAATATTCAATTGAGTTATAGTCAGAAATAATCATTTTCTAAAGTAAAAAATAACAATGGTCATTATTTTTAAATTTTAAGTTACGGTAATTTGATAATGAAAGAGAATTAAAAGTGGTATAATGAGTTCGATTTTTATATCGATATTGTGGTAAATACGTTCAGATCGATTATTATGGCAACTGATATCTAATGGATTGTTTGTTGGTGAACGTATAGCAAAGTTCGGTTGATGGGCGTTTGGATTTGGCGGTGTAATTTGTTTGTCATTTGTGGTTTATTTTTATAAAAAAAAGTTATTTTTTTAATTCTTAGCTACAATGGATGACTCTGATCAGGACTATTTAACTGAATATCGCGCGTTTTTTGACAATTTGTATAAATCGGTAGATTTAGACAACCCCCTGCCTGTGAACATTGGAAAATATAATATAGCTGAATTTGAAATTACCGGAGAGATTATTTCTTGGTGTCTAGAATATTTAAATTTCAGGTAAATTTAGTTTATTTAACTTGTGAACTGATAATGCTCCTTAACTTGTGACTCATAGTTAAAAATAATTGTCACCAATAACGACAATTATTATTTGATATACAACATCTAGTCTCAACTTAGTAACATTAAATTAGTAATAATAGTATGAATGAAATAAAACTTTTGATTCATACATTCAGACTTAAATGCTCATTGTTTAATTTACTTATACTTTCTGATTACTGAACTTAGCAAATTGATTATTTAATGTCATGTAATGTATTTCTTTTTGGTAATGATTTTGGAGTTTGTCAGATACTTATTTTGGTAAACCACTATATTCCACATTAAGTTGGAAAATAGTAATGATTCAAATCTACTCTATACCGCACTATTGCTAGTTTGAATTTTCAGCACGCTTTATTTGTAACCCCCCTCCAAAAAAAAAAAATGATTTATGTATTTTATTAGTATGTTCAATAATGTCAATAGAATGAATATGAATTTTATTTCATAGAAAATTTGTTTTTATGTGAGAAATTTATATAACTTATTATTTCAGTAAATGTCCACCAAGTCTTATTGCTCCACTATGCCGCAGTGTTCTTTTGGAAATGGAAGAAACAATAAGAAAAAAACCTGAAAGTTGTGGCTACAGAGCAAAAGAAGATGGTATGTTTTTTCCAATTTGAGTTATTGATTTCAATTTTTTAATTTAATCTATTTGTAAGTTGTAAGTACTGCTAAAACTTTTGGTAATTTCAGTTTGATTTTAAAATACTATTGTATTGCATTTATTTATGTCATATTGATTGTTTGTACTAAGATATTACAATGAACTTTAGTCAGATGTTTATGGGAACCCATAGCATAGTTACACTGTGAACCTATAAAAAATTACAAAGGATGAACTATTACTGTTGTAATTTAATTCTTAGCCTAATATTCAACTTGAAGTTAAGTTAAAATTCTGTAATTTAAGAATATACTTTATCTTATCAATGGCCTATCTTGTTATTTTGTTTGATATTACATTAATATTAATAATATATATTTAAACCACATAAATTCCACAATAAATGTTTATGTGAATTCTTGTAGCATAGCTTACTCATTTAAATGCTTAAGAGGTTTTGATCCTTTATAAATGGTTTCATTTATATTGTTGCTGAATCACAATAGCATTTATGAAGTATTACTGCATAAGATTTAAAGTTTCTTTGAAAACTTGTTTGTTATTTTATAGCACATTGAATGAAAATTAGCAATCAGTTTTTAAACTAAAAGATATTAAATACGTATATCAATTTATCAAATCCTTTCTTAGGTTTTAATATCTAATTTTCTGTCAGAAATATAATATTTTCATGCATCCATTAGCTTTAAAATTTAATAGTCCTTTAAGCCTTGGGAGAACTCTTTAATTATTAATGTAATGGCAACAAGTTATGCAAATCAATATTTTTTGGCTTTTAAAACTTAAAGTATTTTAATTTTATTGTTTAGTTTTACAGTCTGCACCTGCATAATATATACTAATAATTATATTCATTTATTTCCTAATTTAAATGTTAATAATAATAATTTAAATAATCAAGACTATTAATATTTAATTTTCTTATCAATGTAGCAATTAATACTTACCAAATTAGTATATCTTAGTGTCGTCAAAGATGTTTCTTTTTTGTGGGTCAGTTTTATGTGGTTCAGTAAAAACTAATTTGAATATTTAAAATTAAAAAAATTGTAGTATTATTTTATTTCATTTGTTTGTTCACTGTATTTTTCAATACTAATTTTATAATATTGACTATTGGCTATCAAATGGATGGGCTCTCTTTGAAGAAAATTAGTTATAATTATTGAATAAATTACTTATGCATTTATAAAGTTATATGTTATTGACCATGACATATTTATAATTGAATAAGTATATAAGGAAGTCAATTGGTGTATTTACTCGGATTATTTTAGTTATATATATTTCAATAGGCTTAGGAGTATATTTTATTAATATCTTTTGAATGAACTGTGCCTTTCTTTTAGCCTAGTACTGTTTCAATCTCTCTTTTTTTTTTTCTTCTTCAGAGATTTGGATTAACCGTTTGATTTGATGTTTATCTTGGAACATTCTTTTTCTTTAGTTTTCTTTTTTCATTCTTACCAATGGGCATATTTTTGGTTATCTGGAGTTCAAGCAAGTAATTTGTTTCTTCAAATCAAATTTATTTGATTTCTCTGTTGTGGGAGTAGTGAAAAGAAATTGCTTAGTCAATTTGGTCAATTTAGGACGTGTCCTTAAAACTCAGTTCTTCTCCTCTTCATTGAGTCCAAACATTTTTTCGGTTCTTTGGTAAAAGGTTTTGTTATTTGGGTTTTATGATTTTGCTTTCTTTGACCTCCAGTCAAATACAACTGGTAAATGGTTGGATATGGGCAAAGTTTCGGATGCATAAAGGGCTTCCGGTTTTATTATTATGTTATAGTGTCTTAGGCTTGTTAGAAGGCCAATTTCAATTTTTCTCTTCTAGATTATAATGCTTATTTCTTCTATTTCCTAGCAATAGTTTTAAATTTTATAATTTTAAGCTTTTAGTTGTTTGTAATAATGTAAAAATTGATGAGATTTTTTAATTAAAAATTATTTTCAGATTATCAGACGTTAAAACTGATGCAAACTACTATCAAAAAGCTTATAGAAGTCTGCCTGAGATACCATGATAACTCAAAGTTGTGTCGTCTTCCACCGCCACCTCCAGTTATTCCGTCCGTTTCTGCTGCAGCAGCAAAAAATATCCGGCGAACAATGGAAGATCGGCATATTGTGATTAATGATCTTCATGCCTTATTTGGAATTGAGGTAAAAAGCAGAAATTATTTGTTTTAGGCCTATTTAAAGTTCTTTGTATATCAATATTCATTGTTAAATTAATAAAATGTATTTGTTTGTATTTCTTTAATACTAATAGTAAGGAAGTATTCATGCAGGAAGTGAAAAAAAATTATGTCCTCAGAATCAAAACTTTATTTTTTGCATTAGATGGATAGAAATAGTAAATTTAAATATGCCTGCGCTTGATTAAATTCTTATGATGGTCACCTATTACTATTATTAAGATTTTTAAAAATGGTATTAGTTGGTACCGAGGCTTTCCTATATAGATTTCATCTTATTCCATCTATTGTTTTTACTTAGCATATTATTTATTATTTTTTATTTGCGTGCAAAGGTAACATGCCTGCAAAAGTACTTATTGTAGAGTGATATTTTATGTATTCATGCGTTACAGCCTTGTTACACTATACTAAGCAGATGCAAACATTTTTCGCAATAATCTCAAAAGCTCTCCTATTCTGTAACAAAGTATATTTCTGTATGTATATAACAAGTAAGGACTTGCTGATTAAGAAAAAGACATTAAATAGTGCACTATTATTTTTTGTTTTCTTATTTGTTCTTAATTTCTTTTAAACCATGAAGTAATTAATCCATTTTTTATGTATAAAATTGTTATATTTAATGTTTTAATTTATTAAATTTTTAATGATCTGACTATGTATATGAGGAATCTCAGTAGGAATTTGATTTTAAGTATTCATTATCTAACATGAAATATGTATAATTATAGAACTTTATTATTATACGGAATGGCATCATGATTGTCTAATATAACATTTAATGATTAGAAGTATTTAATAATAATAATGTCTTCACATTTATATTTTATGTTGTTATATTTTTTGTAATTTTAACGAATTTAATTCCTTTTAGGGTTATGGTGTTGCCAGTTATTACGCTGTATTTGATGGTCACAATGGTTCTGACGCTGCTATTTATGCATGCTCACATGTGCATCAATATTTAGTCGAAAGCCAGCATTATCCACATAATCCAGAAGCAGCTTTTAAAGAAGCTTATTTGAGGGCGGATGATAGATTTATTGATAAATCTAACAAAGAAGTAAGTTGATATGTATATTTCTATATTGATATGTATATCCCCCCTCCCTTTCTTGGACTTCTTATCAACCATCAGTGTGTTAGTGTTTGGATTTTTTAAAGTACTTGTGGCTTAGTCAGTTCCCAGGGATTGTTATCCACCATTGTTTATGAACAATGATGAAGGTATGTCCTACCTTCTTTTTAATATTAATAGAAATTCCAATTTAAAAAATTTAATTATAAACCCCTCTAGCCATGTTCCTCTTCTTATATAAATGTTTTCCCTACACTTTTGACGTGAACCTTTCCATTTCAATCCTCAAAATCCGTTTGATGACCTTTTTCTTACAATGTTTGGAATTATTCCGAACTTCTGGAAGTATTTCTCAGCTTCTTCTTTTTAAGACGGCTATTCCCCAAGTGTTGTTCTGTTAATTTTAAATAGGCAATATAAAAAAAGGAATAAGACAAAATTAAATTTAATAAACAATATATAAATTTGAAAAGAAGATAAAATAAATTAACAAGACGCACACACAAATAACTTATATGAGATAAGTGATAAGAAGAGGTTACACGAGATAAGGAGGAAGGTTTCATGGTTACCGGCTAAGTCACAAGTACTTTTTTTTTTAAATATTTAAAAGATGGACATTAAGCTAACATTTCAAAAATCAGTCAGGTTGATTTTCCAATTTTCTGTATATATTTTTTCTAATAGTTTTTGTTATTGATTAACATAAGAATAAAGGACTCCTTTGATATCAGTTATGTTAATTTGAAACAAAAGCAGTTAAAAAAAATATTAAAAGATTTGTGTAATGTGTATTTAAAAATGACCTAATGTGCATCTGGTCCTGTATATATATCTTTATTTATAATATTATATTCTCGCTCTTAATTATTTGCATGTATTTCTTCCATTTGCAGAACCTGAAGAGTGGTACTACTGCCGTTAGTGTTTTGATAAGACATGACAGGGGAAAAGTGTATGTAGCTTGGCTGGGAGATTCACAAGCTATACTTGTCAACGGAAGAAACTTCATTCAGCTTGTGAATCCTCACCGTCCAGATCTTACAGTAAGTGTCATCGTTAATTATTTAAACTATTTTAAAATACCATTCTTATTTTGATATAATTTAATTACGATTTATTACTCAATTTCATTTGATTTCCAGGAAGAACGTGAAAGAATAGAAGCAATGGGTGGCTCAGTCGTTTTTTGGGGTACATGGAGGGTTAATGGCCAACTTGCTGTGTCCAGATCGATAGGTAGTTCATTTTAACATTAAAAAAAAATGTTTAGTCTATTTATTATGTAATTTTAAATTATGCTAAAAATTAATTGGTTTAAAGTATTTATGCTAACAATATGTATTTGTTTAAAGGTGATGTCGATTACAAACCTTACGTTACTGGAGAACCAGATGTGAGTAGTTATGATTTGACTGGAGACGAAGATTTTCTGTTACTTGCTTGTGATGGTCTTTGGGATGTCGTTTCTGAACAGTTAGCTGTCGAAAAAGTCTATGACTTCCTCAAAGAATCTAAAGGTAAGTGTTTTTTTATTGTATAATTGAATTGCTATGCAGATTATTGGAATATAATCTTTTAGTATTATTATTCTGTTGTTAATTGTATTCTTTTGGTTCCTGAATCTTTTTTTTCTATTAAGTTTGCTTACAGTAAAAGTATCATAGAACTTGGGAAAATAGCTTTCAATTTAGTATATAAACAATTATAAGAAACCAAATCCAAGAAGATCGAATCCACAAAGTTTAGAACTAAGCACTCTGGTGTTCTTGCCCCAGTGTTGTACAATGTCCTTTCACAGCATCTGACCCGTATATTACTGAACCTTGGATTTAGTTGAGTAGGTGTTTCCAAAATACTAGGAGCGCAAGATGTATCAATGTCATTCTTAATTTTTTTTCTTCTTTCAAGACCCCATGGTAGGAAATTTTCAGGTGAATTTTAATAGCTGCGATTTTCTACAATATATAGAAATGAAATGTCTCATGCCTCGCTTGGAGGGAAAGTGAACTACATTCAATTGACAACCCCCTTAAATTCACAATTGTTGGTATTTAATAATAATAAAGTCTTTATTTATTCTGGGACTAAAGTGTGGGGGGTCAGTTCAACTATTTTGTCTGAAATTTTTTTTTTTTATCATATTTAACTTTTAGCACTCCAGTGCACAATGCTCCAAAATCTCTGAAGGAATAGAGTTTATTTTGTGATAGATTCTTATGGTAAATCCAATATTGAAAGCATGTTATATGGGTAAGTTGAAGTTGATGAGGCATTAATCAATTAAAACCAATACATTTTTTTTTCTCGGTAGATCTTAATTTTCCTCAAAAATAAAGCCTTTTATTAAAGAATCCTCTATAATAAACATTGTAGCTAATTTAATCAATAAAACATAAAATCAATTTATTCTTGAGGCCCCACTGATTAAGTATTAGCTCAGCTATTCCACAATACATGATATACATTGACCAATTAGAGCTTAGTGGTCCGTATCTTAATCTTGAGATAAAGTGGTTATTTCAGAGATATCTGTTAAGTTTCGTACATTTGAAGAAAATTGTGACTTCTGTTAAATATAGAAAAACATGTCTAAGAGGAAAGATTTATGAATGAGATAGTATGTGTGAGTTAGTTTGACCACTGGTTTGAAGTTCTATAGTTTGATAGTTGCAAACTGGTTTTGCTATAGTGTTCCTGAAATATAGTCTGTAATTCAATGTAGTTGGTGTTTTATTGAATGTAACATGCTAAAACCATAAATCAGGTATTATTTTTTGTTGTGTCAAGAAGTCAATCAGTCTTCTGTATATTAGTTTTTGGAGAAGTTAAGAACATTAGGAGGCCGATTTGTCTCAAGAAAGGGCAATTGTATATACTTATGTTTCTTTTGTGTATCATATTAATTTGTGTCAACATTTATTTATCCTTGGTACAAGGTTTGGTTTCTATATTTAACACTTTATATATTGTAATTTGAAACAAGCAATATTGGGCACTTATTGGAGATCCTCTGTTAACTTGGAAAAAAATAATAATATCCCACTGGTGCCTGTGGAACAGATCCGATACTTAGGGTTGCACTTCGACAAATGATTAACCTGGAATCCTCATACAAGACTGAAAAGACAAGAAACCGCTCGACGTTTCAGGCTACTTCAACACTTACTAGACAAATGCTCTAAGCTCCCAATTAACTACAAAATACTCATCTACATGACCATCATACAACCTATTTGGACTTACGGAGTAGAGCTTTGGGGCTCCACTAAACCATCCAATTCCTCTCATATCCAATCCTTACAATCCAAAATCCTCAATGCTCCTTATTTTGTTAAGAATAGTCATCCATGATGACTTTAATATGACCTTAATGTCCCTTTTGTTGCTAATTTGGCCCAGACCCGGTATCTATCTTTTCATAACAAACTTCATTACCACTCAAACCCTCTAGTTTCAAACCTAGCTTTCTCTTCAATTCCCGATAATCCTCCAAGGTGTCTGAAAAGAAGATGGCCACGTGACCTTCTAAGTTGAACTTTGATTTGAGTACTACAAGTGGGTAGTTTCTCTACTTGTTATTATCATGTCATTATGTATCACTCATCCTATTTACTTGTTGTATTATTGTAATACAATTGTAAATATCAATAAATAAATTTTTAAAAAATGTTTTTTTTTTTATTTATATGGCTTACTAAATATTAATTTTGTGATTTGGCTCCCTCCAAGTAATGTTTCATTTATACCTATTAAAAACTTATGCATACTAAAAACCACAATGGGTTTATTATATAAAGTATATTACTTTATATATAAGGATATTATAAACTTTTTGAATTTTGAATATAAACATCGTTTTTTTTACTGGTCTACTTTTTATTGGAGAAATTTTTATTTAAAAAAAAAAGTGTTTCCATATTTAATCCTAGGGTTTCTTCAAAGATGCATGCACCCATTAGATTTTCCCTGATAATTAAAAAATTTATATCCATTTTCTTCTCTGATTCACTTCTTAAATATTATTATTGCATTTTTAATTCAATTAATACATCTTTTATTTATTTATTTTTTGTACATTTCACTCGTCAGAATAAAATTACTAAAAATTGTTTCCATTCAAACATAATGTAAGTTTTTTTTCTTTACATCTTTAATTTATTCTTGCTCCTATAAAATCAATTAAAATCTAAAAAGTTAATTCTACTTTCCCTGATTAGGAATTGAGTTTTTTGAACTTTGGTAGAGAAAACAGCTTGGTATTATGGAGTTATTGGTGATAGATAGTATTAAACACGCCCTAACCGATAAGCCCTGTAATGCGTGGCAGTTTGACTGACAGCCACCCCTATCCCTAGGGGTTGCTTATATTAAGTGATCAAGGGTTGGCTGATTCAATAACGGTGACAGACGCTTAGCTTTAGCTGTCAAAACTCTTCCCCTCCCTCTCCCCTGCTAATTTAACTATCTCGAATAGAAATCATGATCAAGTATAATATATTGATGTTAAAACTGTTTCTTTATTTATGTTAGCTTTTGCACTGATTATAGTTGCATTTTATTTACCTAAAAGTAATATATTTATTGAAATATTGCAAAGATTTAAGTATAGCTCCCAAATACACTCATGGGTTTTTTAGTATATATTTAAAAAAAAATAGTGCATCCTTTATTCTTTGTTTTTATTATGTCAACTGATTAATAATCTACTAATAAGCTAATTATCCATAAATATTACTTACTATGCAGCTTAGCAGCTCAAGCTTAGCCTTGCCTTCCTTAACAATTTCAATTCACTCTTCTCGGTCAAGTTTTTTCTCCTCCCACAATCCTATTCCCAATGTTATGTATTAATACTTTGTATGAACGTATGAATACATCGTCTGTACTGGGACGTTCATTGATTTCATCATAGCCAGGATGATACAAAGTTGATAACAGAAATTCTGAACTATGCTGTACCTTAATACTGGGCATGGAATTTGGGAAATAGTGGCTACTATTTTGACTACTATTCTTTAAAATATTTTTTGAAAATTAAACAAATTCGCAGATTCTTTAATCCGTTTATTGTCATAGATGAACTCTGTTGGGACTGAAAACCCTCTTCTGGGGCTTACCCAGTCTCTATAAAGTTAATTCCCTAAATTGGAGAAAAAAACTGACAATTGACTGTTAGCCTTGCCAAATCTTCTCCTTTTACAAATTTTGCCTCAGTAACAGTACACTCTATACAATGAAATTAACCCAAGACCCTTCATGGGTTGCTGTGTGATGCAAGTCATTTTTAGTTATTATGAGAATCTACCATTTAGCATAACGGATATATTGCGTTAACTATGAAATTGGCCTTAAAGATTTTCCTATGTGTTATTGATTGTCGTAAGTTCCTCATTTAAAATTCATCCTTTATTCTAGACAGCTTACATCTCTTTGTCGGCCTTTATATTGGCTTTACTGCCCAAGCTATGATCTCAGGAAAAAGTCAGATCCTTCGATCTGAATATATTTAAATACTAAAATGGGATGCCACCCTGAGATATATAGTATATCTTAATATATAGTAATTTTATGTTATTAATAAATAAGAGTCATATACGCTCTTTTCCAAAAGTTAACGTGGTTGACTGACTAGGAGTTTTTTATTAAATAAGAATAATTATAGAATAACATTATATTTATTAGTGTTGATCATGGTTACAGACTTAATAAAATTTATACACTACTTACAATGAAAAGGGACAGCTATAGATGACTTATGTGATACATATGGCTTCATTCTTCATTCTTCTCCTTAGATCTTGACTTGACTGCTACTTACTGACAACTGCCCTCTCTTGAAAGTAAAGGTAATAAACCCTAAGGGTCATTTTACTCTACCTGGCCCAGGCCCCATACCATACTCACCTATGAGAAGCCTTTTTAGTTCCTGGTGCCTTATTGGTTGGAGTAGGTAGTGGAGTAGCTCAGTAGTTGGAGTGCTGAGTTATTATGCTGAAGGTTCTAGGTTTAAATTCAGTTGTGGTAGATAAATTATTTAATCTGTTAATATCTGTTGTTGGAGCCTGTGGGATATCCAGACCCTCCTGGGGCTCACACAGCCTCTATTAAGTGTGTAACCTTTAATTGAGAGAAAACTTGCACAGTGTCTACAAGTTCTGAACCAAATACCCTTTGGGGGTTGTAGTGATTTAGTTTTCTGTTATTGTTTGTAGAGGTATAGGTTTTTTTTTTTAATCACTTGCAGAAATGATTATTGCTTATTTCTTGGGTAGTTTTTTCTGCTTCAGACGGTGATTACGTTGAAATGAGTCTATTCCAACGCCAACCTCTATAAGGTAATGGAGGAGCAACTGGTAAAAGAAAGCGGGGACAGATGATGGTGAAGACAGCCATTGTGTCGCGGTCAATTAGTCGAAAACAATGTCCGGAACACATTTGCTCGGACTGGAGCTATAACTTCCTATCTCCGGTCGCTACTGATTCATCTCTCCCTTGTTCTCGCGAGTTATCGCTCCACATCTGCTCTCCGTCAGTGTCAGCCGTCATTATCCCTTTCGGCTAATCATGGGGTTGTCCGTAGTGAAGAGGGAGCGAGAGGAAAGTGAGAGAAGCTATTCAAACTATAACAAGTGCGTTGTGTGTATATTCGGTCCTTTCGTGTATCCCTACTAGAGTTCCCCACGATGCAAAGAGGGAAGGGAGAAATTCCTCTTTCCAAAAATAATTGACATTGCCAAAGGTAATTTCATTAATGTCAACTAAAATTATAAAAACGCCGTATCAGGCTAATTCAACACTTAGTAGACGAACGCTGTAAGCTGCTAATTAATCGCAAAAGATTCATATACATGGTTATCATAATACCTTTTTGTACAGTTTGGGATTTCACTAAGTCATCGAATTCCTCTCGTAACCTACCCTTATAATTCATAATCCTTCCTAAAATCCTCAATGCGCCTTACTTATTCATGGAATGAAATTTAACTCGTAAATAGAATAACATACTGCCCAATAAGGTTACGAATAAAATCGTTCATAATAACTCTAATCCCTCAAAGATTGGTGACTTGGCCCGAAATCGGCATCCATTTTTATATGAAAATCCTTTATTCCCATTCAAACCTACTAGTTTCAAAACCTAACTTCCTTTTCAATTCCCGATAATCCTCCGAGGCGTCTGAAAATATGCCCGCGTGGCCTTCAAACTTAAATCTGGCGTTGGAATCATATACTGACTGGTACTACCTCTAGGCAGTTGTCCTAGAAACAGAGCCATTTGTACCGTTTACCGAACCCAAAACTGTACTATTTACTGAACCCAAGACCCTTTATGAGTTGTAGCGATATAGGATTTCTAATTTAGTTAATTTGTCAAAAGTGTCCATTATTTCGAAATATACCGCCCCTAATACGTTTATAAAATTGATGACTTTGGATTAGAGTAAGGGGAGAAAAGCAATTCCGAGCCTTGACGGATAATACTCCCCAAAACTCCCTCTGGATTCGCCTCTGTTATTATATTAATGTCACTTCTGCGTTGTTTTTCTACTGATAACTTCTTTAAAAAACAGTTCTTATCATTAGCTGTTACTATTATTCCACTTGAAGCGGACATATTATTTCCTCTACGATAAGGTTTCAGGAAAGTGTGACTGTCATGGTATTCTCTTTAATCTTTAGGGGAAAGGACGGTTAAAATAGTCACAGTGTAGTTATATAAAGTTTTCGTTGTAATGATAACTTAGTTTATTGTTATATTTCTTTCCATAATGCCCCCTTTAAGTCGAATGTTGTCTAAAATGAGTTATTTTTACTAAGAACAGCTGAATCGTGTTATTCTCTAAGAGCATTATTTGCTAAGTAAGGCCTCGGCTTGAAATGGAGTTATTTTTATATTTTAAGCTTAAAACTGCGAGAACGACACGATTTCGCTTCCTTCTGTACGATCCGCTTAACTCCTTTTGGACAAATTTATACTTCACCTCTTATTCACTGAAGCTGCAGATATGTTCATTAAAATTCATTGTTAATAATTTTTTCAAACATTAAAACTAAGATCTAGACAAAAATGTGAAATTATTCGTTTAAATCAGAAAATCAGATGTGATTTTAAGACTTACATAGTGCGCCTCAAGTAAATTAAAAACGTGGATTAAAAGATGTTTTGCATAATTTTATTACACCTCTTACTATTTCATGGCAGGTTTAAGATAGCTTCAAGTAAAATCATCTTCAGTTTTTCAACTGTTTAAAATTGATTTTGTTCTTTGCATTGTAAAGAATCTGTTAATTATAAAATTTAAAAAGAATTACCATTGGAAAAATATTCTCTATTGCAGTACTTCCTTTAACAAGTACAAGAAGAATATAGAATTTATGAGTAACCTGCGGTATAGTGGTTAGCATAACAATATACTCATACTAGGCACTTATGATCGTGGGTTCGAGTTGGCTATAAATTTTTAAAGGGAGTAAAAAATCCTTTGTTATACCGTCCTTCGGAATGGAAGTAAAAGGGGATCCCGCGCCTGAACACAATGTCTGGTTAGGCAAAGTTTAGGACCCCTGCTGTATCATCTTCCAATAATGAAAAAAACAAGATAAAATATTAGGCAGAAGCATTTATTCTGTAACTACACCAATTCACTGTTTAATGATTGCAAGGGCTAATAGCTTCCTTGGCGATTGGTTGAGCCTGCTAATACCCGCCATAGTGAATGTAGCCCGGAGCGAGAGAAACCCCCTTGCTGGTAGATGAGTGCAGCTGGGGCAGTGAAGCGTTGAACCGCGGAGTAGTTGCAATGCATCACTGCCCCATCCCAGTCTCTTTGTCCAAGTCTTATCCTTCTCCTTCTCTACACACGTCTTCTGCCTTTCTGATCTTGCAAACCTTTGAGCATTGCTATGTCTGCTCCAATTAAAATCCAATCAAATACAAGGAAGCTATTGCTATGGAATAGTCGATCCTTAAGGATTGTCCTATTAAATCACAAAAGTTAGTTCGAATGTTTATAATTTCAATTAGGTAGAACAATTATTGCGTAACCATTGTAACCATATTCGCGAGACAACTTGAAGTTTTGGAACTGCCTGTTAGGGAAAAAAACTAGCATTTTTCTTATAATTTATTTTGTCTTTATATTATATAATTTTTTTAATATTTTATTTGAAAAGAAAAGATATGGCCAGGACCGGGACTCGAACCCGGGACCTTAATCTCTCCGTGGTTACGCCTTATCCATCTCGGCTATCCTGGTTTCGTTTCACGGCCATATCTTTTCTTTTCAAATAAAATATTTAAATAGCATTTTTCTTTGTTGTTGACATGTTTTTCTGGCTTAGTTAATTTTGTTCCAGTATACATTTCTTTTAATTCCGAAATAATTGATTAAAAATATGTTTGTTCTTGATTTTTAACCTATTATTTAGCGTAATGAACATATTGCTAACTGAGAAATAGATTTTATTATTTGCTATCTATTGTCTGAAATACTCATTTCTAATTTTTTCTTTATTCTAAACAGCTCATTTCTCCGTGTCTGCCATTTTAGTTCCTTGATGATTTAAGAATATTCTTCTTTTTTTTTTTTGGGATTGTGATCCAAAAAGAGTCTTGTCTTCAGTACGTGGTAGAGAATACATTGTTACTAGGACAGCGCTTGTGCAGGTTCTGAGATCAAGATCAACCGCTAGGTTTTCTCCTCTATTTTGTGTGAGATATAGTGGCAGGATGAGCCCCAAGAATATTTGTAGATCTCAAAACCAATTTCCCTTTATTTAGATTTAATCGTTATAATTTCATAATACCGGAAATCAGCTTGGTACTTCAATATGAGGTGTTTGGGATTAAATGCGGATGGCACCGAAATTTGTAAAAATTGCTTTTTCCCTTGCAATTTTGTCTAACACAACCCTTAGCCGCCTTAGTTTTGGTCTGTTTCTGAACCTGAAGTCTCGGAAGCATAATGGATTGCTTGACAGACTAGCTAAAAATGTAAAAAAGCCAACTTTTTTATATTTCAGAGTTATCCGTTTTTGATCTTGAATGTCTCATATCATACTCACTTGAAAGAAGATATGAGATTGAGGATTTTTCTATTTCAATGTACATCAACAACGTAAATACGTCAACTGATCTGCAACTTATTTGAATTAAGTAATGTGTATATTAAATAAAATTGCCTGTCTCCTTCCAAATTAAACTGTCTCAGTTACCCCGTTCCTTTCTTTGTCCTAACTATAGTAATTATGCCTGCATTTGTTTTATTGCATGCCTTCGACAATTTCTTCCTCTTTCCTTGGCAATTCTTCATTCTTTTCGAATTTCCTAATAAGGTATTCTATCTCCGATTCTTCCAAAAATCTTTTTTTTTCTTCTTGGTGATTAAACAATAGTACAGAATTATAACGTTAATCCATTATGCACATTTTTATCTTTATTTATTTATTATTCTCTCGAAGTAGTTGAATGTAGTTTCGTAGTCATTTTTTAGTTTCTATTACACTTCAAGTATGAATTCTCTCTGGAATTTCAGACAGTGAAGACGGTATTTTTTTTCCGTAGCCTGTTGGTTTTCTGGCGGCGGCTAGAAAGTGTTGGAATGGAGACGTGACGGTCGGCGATCGGAGGGGATGAGGAGAGCAAATCCATCCAATGTTCTTTACATTCCTTAAAGCAACATACAACGTCTCCATTTCATCCAACAATGGAGGTTAGTAAAGTAACGGGCACGGGAGCTTTTGTACGTAGGAATATCGCTTCACTCATCAACCATCCCTCCATTCCACGCCGTTTTTTTTTTTTATATATAAGTTTTTTGTTATATAACTTTGTTGATATAATTTTTTTGTTATATAACTTTTTTTTTAATAAGACATTTTTATATTTTCAATAGCTTCAAATCAAATTAAAAAAGATATCTGTACATATTTTCATCATCTATTTAGACTTGTAGGCTTCATATTAGCTGTAGTAATATGATGTAGCTTTAATATTTGTTGACTTTGAAAAAGTAGTTTTGGTACACCTAGATTTTTATATCATTATTTATTACAATTATGAATTATTTAATTTTTACTGTTTATAATTTTTAAATTCTTTGTAACATACTTTGGAGAGCTTAAAAGATTATGTGAATAAGTACAAGTTATTTTATTTGTGTCAATATTTCTGTCTAATTTATGGGTCATCATCAGGTTGGAGGGGTGTAGTCTAAATTAATAAGTATTAAATTAAACAGAACTCATGAAGAAGTTATGGTTGACAATGGCCCAACAATAACAGATTATGACTGAAACAGCTAATTTAAGAAGAAAAAAAAGATTTCTCTAGTCATATACAATGGTTCTTTCTTTTTAAAATCTTTTGAAAATAATTGTAAAATCACTTACTCACAATTTCTCATCAAAAATCTTTTTATGAGTTGGAGTAATTTAATGGGTTTAGTCCCTTACTCCTGACTGATCAGCATCATAAAATTGTGTTCTTTCATACTTGCCGTATGATTATTTTAACACCATTGCATATTCTGACGGTACACAATTCCGATTTAGTCTATTCTTGTAGCACTTGAGTTTTATTAAGCTCTCCAAAATGTTTTACGAATGTATAGTAATACGTTCAATTTATTAACCAAGTCGGTTCCCCTGAACAGTATTCTATCGTCTTTAATAGAACATAAATTTAACCAATCAAATAATGCTTTAATAATTAGTTTTTTTCTAAATTTACTTAATTTAATTATTAATGATCCATTAGTTTCCTTATTCAGATTCAGTTTCATGCGAACAGTCACAGTTACGACAATAGTCTTGGGAAAAGTACCTACTTTTTTTTCATAGCGACTATTTACCTGTATAGGGAAACGTTAAAGATCGTTAACTAATATCTGACTAGTTTCACACGATGATGTGATTGTAAAGCTGTTAAAGGAGTGGGCGAGGAATGATACAAATTAAAAAAAAAACTATCCCTTTTCTTGCAGAATCTTGTTTAAGTTCTGTTTTCGAGTGGCTCTGCGACACAGCAGGGTCCCACTCTCAAGTAGAAACCACTTAGCTCTGCTGTGAATTGAAGGAAAACTATATTATTGAGCGTCGATGTTGACATCAACACCATTGATTTTATGGTACAGATTGTGATAAATATATATATTAAAATATGTATCATCACAGCCCATGAATGGCTTTTGGGTTGAGTGCAAAGGGACAGTACTGTTTCTAGGACAACGGTTATGTAGGGAGATGATTTATCCGAGATGACGATCAATCGCAAGGTTTTTCCCCTAGGATATTTACTTTATAGAGGATGGGTGAGCGTAAGGAGGGTCTCTAGATCTTATAGGGTCCACCCTTGGCTGTTTACAAACTAAATAATCATAAATTTTTAGCGATATTACTTTTTTGAGAATAAATTTGCTTAGCCAATAGATAAGCTTAGTCAGGCCAATATAGTTTGTATATTTGCATATCCTTTTCACTTCCAGATTATTGTTAATACGGTTTTGGAAGAAATGAAGACTTAAAATAGAAGGGGCCTTTGGTCGTAATGCTAGTTCCAGAGGAAGTAGGGCTTCTTTGCAGAGGCTCGGATTACAAAATGCACTTCCTCTCTCGATGGGGTCGCTCAATATATATTGTCGTATCAGAACTCCAACAACAAAATCCGATCACTTGGTATTTCTTGATTAAAATACTTTGTCTGGTATTAAAACTATATCTTTATACCAATCATAGCCTCAGTTATGTATACTTATATATAAAAAAAAAAAAAAATCTACCACTGCAACCCATATATGTTCTTGGGTTCTGTACGTGGTAGAGAATGTACTGTTTCTAGGACAACGGTTGTGCATGGAGGTAATTTGTCCTAAAAATCACTTGTTGCTCAACCTCCAGATTTCCTCCGTTTAAGGTGCCCACTTTACAGAGCCTCAGTGAGCCCTATGTGGGTCTCCAGATGTCACAGGATCCATCTTCTACTTTTAAAAAAATAAGTAAATCGTCTGCCACACCCGGATTTGAACCCGGGACCTTCGGAATGGCAACTCGGCGCTTTACCACTGAGCTACTCCGCTTCTTAATAATAGCTTTTATTTATAAAAAGTTTTATCATTCTTTTATATTGAAATCCTATAGTTTGTTTATTTTTAGTGGAAAACTTAAAAGAAGAATTATAAATTGGTAATGACTATATAATCTTGGTAAGATATAATCCTCAACTAGCTTAGTTATTATATCTTTTGTATTATAGTAATTAAGTCGGAAACACCTGAATATCTTACCTGTAAACGTAAGATGTTTCGTAATATTATTTCAGATATTCACTGCACCGTATCTCAGTAGATATCCCATATCGTAAAATGTATTACCTATGATGGGATTTATTACGTATGCTTATGGGATCTTTAGACCTCATGTGATATTCACCCAGCCTCTATAAAGTGGATACCAATAATATGAGGAAACGCGGTTGAGCGTGATCTAGGACAAATCTCCTTCCTGCATAACCGTTGTCCAAGAATCAGTACAGTCTCTATCACGTACTGAACTTAAGACTATTCATCAGTTGTAGTGCTCTATTTTTTTTTTTTTTTTTTTTATCGAAAGTAAGATGGTTGGATGGGTGGTACATTCACCCCTAATGAATGCAGATATTTAACGGTTCATCTTTAAGGGGATTTAAACTTTAGATAATATAAAACAATTTTGAGTAATGATTGTTGCATCAGGAATCAGTGAACAAATAGATATTAAATAAAGTAATTTACTGAACAAGAGAAGTTAGTCTATTAGTCTAGGATTTCTGACCCTTACAAGTTAAGGATCGCAGTAGCTAAGAGGCAACAGAATCTTACGGTGAGAGGAGAGGATCTGCGGTTCTCTATTGCGGTTTGTGGTTATCTCCCCTCCTCTTCCTATCTTCTTCTTTAGTCCTCTGCCCCAGGTTTGTTCTCACATTTTACATTCCCTACTTCCGCCTTTATTCTCTATGTCTCCCACTGAACAAACAGTGCATTGTTTCATAACGATGGTGCATATTAATTGCTGGAACCAGGAATACAAATTCCAATCCACATTCCCTGGTTATTACGTTTTCCAGTTTGAAATTCTTGCTATTTGCAACTTTTTATTAGCTTCTTCGGTATGTACACATCTAATTAAATTCAAACTTTGCACACTTCACAAGGACCTATGCTAACACAATGATTTAATAAATTCGTCTAATTATCCTGACTAGTATCTTCAGGATTAGCGATTTTTCATATCTGAAGACCCCCTAGTGTTTTGTACCAAATACTAAGATACGCATGGCTTAATATTTGAGACGAGGAAATGGCTACTGGCAGGATCAATTGGGATTTTGCAATAAAAAAAAAGTTATCAATATCAAAGTAGCACTGAAAAGTATCGGTTATCGGGTGAGGAACAGACTGAACGGGTGAGGAACAGAACTACTTGTCACTGGTTACTTTTAACATTTACATCTCCGACTTTTAACCTTTTTGGTTTTAAACCCAATTGAACTCATCCAATAATAAACGTTTATCTATCTGAAAACCGTAACCCCTATCTCTCTGAGACTTGCATGAATGGCAGATGACATATTTAATTTGTTAACAGCCACGGATAAACCCTGTGAATACTGCACATCCTCCTGAGGCTCACCCAGCCTCATGCAGCGAGTAACCATTAATTGGAGGAAAAACCTGACTAGTTTAACTTGAAAATATTACCTCCATGACCAATCGTTGTTCTAGGAACAGTTTCTTCCATGAGCTGAACCCTAGAACCTTCATAGGCTGTATTGGTACAAAAAGAAAAGGGATAATAAATATATAATGTATTTAAATTATACTTACGAAATAAAAGATTCGAGTACATAACGCGTTATTTTTGTAATAATTAACGTTTACATATAAAATTAATAAGTGCTGAGCTGATGGGTAATCGTCCAAGATGTAAGTGAGAGGATATTTTATATAGTGATCTGACGGATTTTAGTTTTGGTACTAGTACGCGAACGGAAGTTTGCAAGCAGAGATTAGTGGTATTGTTATTCACTAAGCCTTATTATTGTTATTTACATTTAAGTGTTAAATGCTTATTCATGGTATCAGTCACTTTAGCAATTTAATTTTTAAGCATCTTTGTAATTCGGCAAATTCAAAACTTCGAGAAATAAAACTTATACTTGTCGCTTACAGAGTTAAGAAAATACTTTTTCTCTTCAATATATATGAATAATAAATTTTGTTGAGAATTAGTTGCTATAAGTAAGGAGAATAGTTACTGAACTATTAATTGAATGTCTTAACTCTGCCAGGGGCTCTTATCTCACCGGGGTGTCGAAAGTTCTTAGGAGTTCACGATTATTAGTTTTTACTCTGTGATATACTTTGAGAAGTCCGAGTATTTAATTAAAAAGTTAACAACGTAATTTAAGGCTTATTTAGTGCTAAGGTATTTTTTAAACATTAGTTTTATAGAAATATAGGTTTGTTAGTATGGTATTTATAAGACATTTTTTGGTTAATTACCTTTTTCAGGTTTTTCATAAAAAAATATTAGGTTTTTTTTATTTAGCCTTCTATAAAAAATATAACGGTTTGTTGAATTTTCACCGCTGCATTAATTTCTGTACAAAATGTTTAAATAATTCAATATTAATTCACCGTTTGTGGTGATTGTAGCTCGTACCTAACTTCAGCACTACATCTGTCGTTACAGACTGTTAAACCCCTGTGGTTACAGACTGTTAAAACTCCTGTGTACAAACCCTGGTAACATTCCACACCCATGGAATTTCCCAAAGGGTTTAACCTCCTGGAAAGTTCACCTTGTTAAAAAGTCTGAGTAGCTTCTTGAATAAAAGAGTAGAGGAATACTTAAGAAAAACAAACATTTACAGACTGATGGAATAAATAATTAATCAAAAGGAATCATAAAGTTTTGTTTTAATTGTAAAATATTTGAATTTTATGTCTGTTGAAATATTTGAGACGTTCAGGATGAAAACCGGATAACTCCAAGTGTCACAAGTTGACTTTTTCACATTTCTCCCTAGTTCAGTCAAGTAATCCCTTATGCTCCCGAAACTTGAGGTTCAGCACTGAACTAAAACCATAATAAATAAGTCTCAGAAAATTGCTTATCTAAATTAACGAAAACTGTGAAAAAGTCAATTTTTAATTGTACGATTTTGATTCTGAATCTCTCATTTCTTCTATGCTAATTTAATTCTGCTATTAAAACATCATTTTATCAAAGTTTTGAAATTTTATAGTAAAATATAATAATTTTGTTTTATCAACTACATAAATTATTTAATATGCTAAAAACTAAATTTAAAAATAATTTATTTTCTATTTAATCACTTCCGGTGGTCATGTAGAAATCCAGTAAGTTGGGTGGACTAATGAATATCACACCAACCCCAAATGGGAAATTTCCTGAGGATCTTTCAACTTCTTGCAAAACCGTTTTTGACTTATGCTGGAAATTCACCAACGAACTTACAAATGTCACAACGGGACTAGACAAAGTGGAGTAGACGAGCAGATGGATATATCTGAAAAAAATAAATTCGGAATGCAATACATCCTTTACTGCTGTTTGTAGATGTCTTCTTGGATGTACCCCGTTTCTCTCACTAATGCGTTGTTTATTTGGCGATAATTACTTTTATATTGTATTTTTAACTAGATGTACTTATTCAAAATAAGAATGGAAGTTCTACGCTTGTAAAAACTGGTCCAAGGCGGCGCTTACCTAGTTCTTGCCTTATTAGGGACATAAATCGCTAAAGGACAACAAATTGAGCTCATTAGGAGGAGTCCTCCAGTAGCATTCTTGAACGTGGGCGACGTAACTAGAAAGTGTATCCCAATTGCTCTTACACCAGAATGTGGTATACCAATGTTCCACTCCGTTGATCAGTCTTCGTTGGGTGGCCTCTAGCAGTGGGCCCTTAAGAGTCGAAGAAATATAACTTTCTTAACCTTAACTTTCTTGAAGTTAAAACTGATGAAGGGGTTTAGGACCCATGGGTCTAGTAGTAGTACATGTTAATAAAGATCCCAATGTTGCTTGGACAACGGTTGTGCAGGGGGAAGGGACAATTTGTCGAATACCACAACCGACAGATCCACTAGTTAAGGGTACTCACTTTATAGAAGTTGGGTAAGGAAGGTCACCAGATCCCTCTTCCAGAAAAAGAATTTCATATTTGCAAGCCAAGAACAACCAATAAATAATGAACCTTCTATAATGGATTGCTTTAAAGAAATTAAGAATATGTTTAGCACATTCAATTCTAATAAAATATTAACTAAATTTAAAAGTATTATGTCAGAAGTAAAAAACGCTGATGATAGTATGTAAAAAGTATTCATAATAATAGAAGGTTTATTATCATTATTTGATTAATGGACAACTTTAAAATATTTCATAACGTATCTAAACTCGTTTATTTTACTACCAAAAATTGTACTTATTTTAATTTATTTATTTTACTTTATTTTTTCTATTTTGTGTAAGTTGTTTCTTTCCTTTTTCCTACTGTTATCAATGTGTACTACTCTTTATTTATTATGAGATGAAAATAGTTGACTGGATGATCTAATGTAAAGGAGATAGTTGGGGGGTGCAGTCAATAAGAACACAGAGTAAGTGAAGTATAAGTACTTCACTTATATAAGTATAAGTGATATCAAATATAAGTACTTCACTTACTCTGAGTTCTTATTGACTGCACCCCCCAACTATCTCCTTTACACTTTATTTATTATGTTAATCCAACTTTCAGAGTAAATTGTTTTATTCAAAACATGCATTATGTACTATGTTACAAAATTGTAAATTGTTAACTTCATTGTAATAAAACTCTTTATTATTATTAAGAATTTCAAGCATGTCATTATTATTTGATGAAAAACTAAAAATATTAGATATTCACTTTCTTTTTGTTTTTGATAAATAATCGTATGGCATCCTCTAGGTTACCTTCACTGCTATTGTAACTTCTATTTCGATATACAATATAATAAATATCTTCATATCAAATCACCTTGTACTACCTTAGCAACTACCTTCTCTAGTCGGTTAGTCTTGTTTTGAACTGTCGATCTGTGATGGCCAATCTTCCCTGGTTCTTCTTTTGAATGTATTCTGTTCCATTGGTTGCAATCCGGTTGGCTATGTTGGACTATTGTAGTTGAGTAGCAATGTCATTGTCCCCAGAGAGGAGAGAACTATTCTTTGTTGGAGCTTCATAATCATCATTAGTGACGCAGTTCTCACCGTCTACCTTTCTCTCTCTTTGTCTATCCTTCTCTAGTCTCCTTTTTTATCCAGAAGCTCATTACTTTTGCTAATGTATCTGCGGCACTAGTGAGTCGAATTTTGTCCAGAGTCAGCTGTATTGAGGGAAGTGGAATCGTGACATACGCGTACGTTTTTTTGGTTTTAAATGGAGTCGTAACTTAAGCAGTAACTCCATTTCAAGCCAAATCCCGATTTAGTCCCCTATTCACTTCGAAAATAAGATGATTCCGATCTTATAAGTAAAAGGAACTCATTTTGGTAAAAAAGTTCTTGTTAATTTTCTCATAAATTTAATTTGGTGTTTTTGTCTTATTAATTTTGTTATTGTCTACGTAAAATGAACAGAATAACATTTTGGGAATATGTCTTCGAGTTAAGAACCTGTGAAGTACTTCCAGAAGTTCGAATGGATTTTGATAAGGACAGGAATGGAGATGTTTTCGTCGAAAGCGTAGGGAAATATTTATGGAAAGAAGAGGAACGTGGCAAAAGGGGTCTAGAATTAGCATTTTATCATTACAATTTGTATATTTCAGATTTATCATAAACTATGATAATAGTTAATAATAAATCGAGAGGCGAATAACAGCCTCGGTATACCGGCTAATTCACAAGTACCCATTATTCATATCAACTATCTTAACAGAGTAATTGAAATACATAAAATGAACTGATTAGTCTCCGAGTGTTGTATTTACTCTCATATCTTCTCGAAGATTTTCTACTTATTTATCTTTTATTCGGAAAATCACTTATCCACTTAACTGAAAGTGTTCTTAAGCCGCCATCCTTTTCAATCTAAATATTTGTGACGGTTCAATACTCGAGGTGTCTGGGGTCATGTGGCGGCCATGTGCAGAGCTTTGGGGGCCCGGACGGCCAGCTGGCATGTGCTACGAACTAGTGCAGCATACCAATAGCTCTTTGCCATCAGTCCAAAATACAAAGGCTATCGACCTGTGCTGTCCCCATATCGACAGTCGGTTGTAGGGCACGGTTCTACATCGTTAATAACGGAACCTATAGTATAGTATTCAATCAAGTATGGCCGTATATGTTTCATTCTTCGAGAAAAAAAAAAATGAAATGCAAGACCCTTGAACTAGTCAGGCTTTTTTGATAATTTATAAAGCTTTATCAGAGAGTTCATTCCATGTCAATAATATGCTAAGTCTATCAACATTTTTCAAATCCCACTTCTTCGCTCATCTTGTTACTTGACGGCTTAACATTTAGTTTCTAATCATACTTTAAACGTTACTTTATGATATTATTGCTATTAGGACAATGTTACGTAGAGAATCATTAACTTTGCCTATCCAGTCATAATTAGGGGTAGATAGAGATCTTTAAGTGAGTACCTGATCACCGTTTTACTTACAAATTACGCTATAACCCAGTATAATACCTTTGAAAAATCCTGGGGTCAACTGCCGGGTTGAGAACCCGCGATCTTGGGCAGAACATTATATTTGTTTAGCCTTCCGAAAAAATTATCTCTATTAAAATTTATTTAGTTTTTAAAAAAAAAGGTCAACTGGACTCAATCATATAATTTATTCTTATAACATAATATCAGAATAATTTTTATCAATATGATTGTTTGTTTTTATTTATTTGTTTTTTTTAATTTGAGAGTTGTTTTTGTATAATATTAAATAATATTTCATTTAAAGAATTTCAAAAATATTATGAAAGATCATAATATACTAAGATCAAAGGTTAACTTATTATTAAATGACTATAGGGGACATGGTTCCCTCTGATTTAAGAAAAAAAAATTTTGGAATAAAACAACTTAAATTGAGGTATCTATGCTTTATTTTGGTTATTTGTTGGACAATAAAAGAATTTATGTACAGTTTTATTTATTGAATTATTTATGTTATTACAATTGTAGAATGACGTACAGATGAATGACTTATGGTCGAATTGTTAACCATATCATAAGTAAAAAATGAAACAATTAAAACAGAAGATTGAGAATGGCCTAGGCCGAAACGTATCTCGAAAATAAGGAATAAAAAAATTTGGAAATAGTTTTTTTTTCTCCTATTTAAAGGATAAATTAATTTAGTGTCAAAACAACCATAGCATTTTCAGAAAACAATATTCGTGATAGAATAATTACATTGACAATAATTTATTGCATTAAATGTCCTATCGTCATTTACCGTACTCCCTCACTTTTTCTTTTTTCAAAATTGAGCCCAAACTGAAACTCAAAACCTTATACAGTTGAACATTCATCCTTATAAGTTTCATCCGAACCCAATAAAACTGATGTTAACAGAAAATTCTATGACTGAAAGATGTCATATTAATGAAATTGCTATTGGAAATGATTCACTTTTCTACAGATCCCATAAAATAGAGAAGATAAGTTCAATACCCATTACGTTTTATGGAGTTTTGTGTGGTATACATAATGGAACCTCTGAAGTTAAAGTTTAATCAAGCCTTATTACATTATATGATTAACTGGAGTTAATAATATTTATTTCACTCTCCTTCCTTACGAAATATTTTACCAATTTTTTTTCTAATGTGTGGAGGTAAACCTATTGGATTTCTAATAACTTTAAATATTTTAGATTATCCTAACTGGCTATTTCAATTTATAATATTCATGCTATAATAATTATTTTATTACTGTCATAGTTCAATAGTAACAACTCAAGTCCAGAGGTCATTTGTTAACGTTCTTCCTAAAATAGTCCCCTAACTTTGAAACACGACTACGCTTTAATCAGATCTTGATCGTATCTTAGACCAGTTTTGAATTGTGATTTATCACCATTAACTAAATTAAACCCACAAAATAAATTAAAAGACGAGGAAGAATGATGTATTCTTGTTGGCCAATCCCTTGAGGTTTGCTCGGGAACTTAACTTTTCAGTTCTTTCGTGAATGATGAGCTTTTTATTTGACTTATAGTACCTCCTTGTTCATATTTAATTTCCAAACAGATTTAAGTTTAGCAAATTTATGCGATTACATCCAATTTGGTTAAAACTTATATTTTTTCTTATAAGAATGATTAAAAGTAGATGTCAACCCCCGCCCATCAACTAGCCCTGAAGACGACCTGCAATGTGGGCCGAAACGTTGACTTACCAATAAAAAGTTCTCCCTAAGAGAATTTTCTCAAGAAAAGAAAAGAAAATGTAAATATAACTAAAAAAAAATAAACGTTTGAGATTCAGTAGGCAGAAAAGACGACTCGCACCATCCTAACTATATTTCTCGCTCTTAATTTCTTGGTTTGTTCGTAATATATTTATCGATTGTTAGCTTATATAACCAGGCATTTATGTATCGTTTTTATCTAATAAATTACGGTTCTTTAATAGCGGTTCTCATAATTTCGTTTTGAATATTTATTTTTTATGTTAAAAATGCATTTGATGCTAAAAATAAGATTGATGATTTGAAAACTTTAGAAGAAAATGAACGATTTATAAACTTTGATGTAGTCTCTCTGTTTACCTCGGTGCCACTTGAAATGGTATTTGAAATAATTTCGGAGCAATGGGAGCAAGTTGAGCCTTGTACGTGCATTAAAGATAAGGTTATGTTTATAGAAGGGCTGAAGATAATTTGCGAGAATGGTTTTGTGAAATATGATAATAAGATTTACCGACAATTAACAGGGTTGCCTATGGGTGGTGTATTGTCCGTTACGCTTAGTGGCATCCTTATGAACAAATTGCTGGATGATGTTATCAGTACCAATAATATCAAACCTAGATTGATCATGAAATATGTGGATGACCTTTTGCTTGTGTTGAAAGAGGATGAGATTGACAGGTTTTATGAGGGTCTTAATGGTTTTCATAATAATATCAAATTCACTTATGAACTGGAAACTAATAATAGGATTAGATTCTTGGATATGTATGTTAACAACGATAATGCAATTTTGAGAACCATGTGGACGAGAAATGAAAACAGTAGTCAACGTATATTGAGTTTTATATCTAATCACCCTAGACATCTGTTAATAAATAACCTTAAAAACAGCATATTTAAAGCCATTAAACTGACTGATATAAAATATATAGACTCCGTGAAAGAGACCATCTGCACAATGTTCGAAATTAACTTGTACCCTTCATTCCTCATTAAAAAATATTGGAATTTGAACTATAACCAGATTCACAATAATATGAACTGTACTTCTAGTGGTGGGGATCTTGCATTGTCGGATAGTGGTGGTGCCGAGAGAAATAATATGAATGGTGTCTTTTTTGCGTGCACTTATATTAAGGGCCTGTCAGAATGTGTTAGAGATATATTTAAAGAGTATGATGCTTACGAGATTAGGCTTGCGAATAAGATTACAAACAAGATGAGTAAATTTTACACTCCATTGAAAGATAAAATACTTACACAGCAACAATCAGATGTAGTGTATGAGATTAGCTGTTTGCAATGCCCTAAAATATACATTGGTGAAACATCACAATTGTTGCACAAAAGAATGTATCAGCATCAATATGATTGTAAAAATATTGGTGGCAAGGAACCTAACACAGCTTTGGCCCAGCATACCAAAACTTGTAAGCATCAATTTGATTTTGGCTAAAGTTATTTACAAAGAGAGTGATGGCTCTAGAAGGAAGTTGTTCGAGGCCATGCAGATTGCACAAAAGATTGACATTTCGGTAAATTATAAAATAGATTGCAGAAATTTGAACCAATATTATTCGGAAACGTTGAATATTTTAAAAGAAAAATTTGGCTAACTTTGCTAATATGTATAAATTTTTATAGGCTAATATTACTTGATATGTTTTGTGGATCAGCTGATTCTATAACCTTCCCAGCTGGTTGCGTATTACTTTCGTTCAGTTGTATGTTGAACGTCTTGGTGGTGGGGTGCTGTCTCATGTTTGGAGCCTGTTTGGGCTGTTGATCGTTGGGATGTATTGCACCTTTTTCTTCGAGATGCGACTCACATAATCTCTTTTTGATTTTGGTGTCTTGATAATGCCTGAATAGGCGAAACGTCGACTGGTAAGTAGGTGTATTTTTTGAAACATAAGGCTTTGCATTGTGGTTTTTCCCAATTGCATTATAATTAATTACTGTATGTTGCTATTTCGCCAATATTCACATTTCATTCTAATTATAGTTTCTTAAAAATGATAATGATCCATACTAAACCGTAAGGTCATTGGGTTAATGTGTTTTCTTCAAGTTCTTTCTGAATTGAGTTGAAGAAACCTCAGGAGCGGTGTAGAAGGTGAAGATCAGGTCTATATTAAGGCCGGGCTATTTCTAAACCTGGAGACACTCCAGAGGGTTGGGCATCCAGCGGTTTGGCTAAGCTTCACGCGATCTGTTATTCCTAGAAGGAATATTAACAAATCTTCTTTCTTTGCATATATTGCTGTAGGTCGCGGAGGGAAATGATACGATCATTCAGTTAGGGGTATTTTTTGGTTTAGCAGGACGCCATCGTTTGTTATCTGCCATTGTTTATAACATGAGCACTTATAATTTTGATACAGATAATACCAACCTAATTTTACAAAATGTACCAGTAAAATTCTAATTCATGATCCCTTGTCTTATAGAAAGGTTTTTCCTACACGTTCGAATGATATATCTCCATTTCATCTTCTCGTCAAATTCCATTTGATTAACTTTTTCCACATATTTCGATCTTTTGAATTATTACCGAACTTCTGGAAGAATTTCTTAGCTTCTTCGTCCGAATGCAGCAATTCACAAAGTGTTGTCCTGTTCATTGTAGATATAGAATGACAATGTTAATAAGAATTAATAAGAATATCAAATTAAATTAAATAGAAAATCAAAAACAGTAAACAAACTTTATGGAATTAATTTAATAATGCACACCAAAATAAATGAGGTGAGTAATAAGAAGAGTTTACACGAGATAAGGAGGTGGGTTTCACGGCGACCTGCTAAATCACAAGTACTCAGTTTGGTGTGTGTATTTTATCTTCTAAGATCTTGTAGGGGTAATGTATGTAAATTAAAGTAAATAGATTATTGATTTAATAATATCAAATAAAAGTTTGGAATGATAGACTCCTTAACAAAGTACACCGATTTTCTGTCTCCGAAAATATGATTTCTTAAGTAAAGTAAAAAAGATATTAATAAAATTTAATATTTGCCTCTTAATTTCCTTTGCGCAATATTAGAAACTGAGAAAGCAACAAAAGGCTACTCCCTCGATTGTGGCTTGATGTTTGGCTCATGCTTAATTTTAGTCACTAGAATAAATATTTGCTTCTATATGTAACTCTTGCCTAGACGCTTCATCCCCTCGATTGTATTCATTGTAAAATTACACTTGGTATCCCGCAAGTTAAAGAAATATTTTAAGAGGTGATAGACCGTAAGAGAAAAAAAAATTCCCACAGAGATGCCAAAAAGTGCTACGTGTTTCGGTGAAAAATATGCTATAGATCTGATGCCAGGATTTAACTTCACAAGGAGCTAATTTTTTCACAACCCAAGTAATTTATACTCACAACCTATTATTAATTATTAAAAATAAGTTAAATCTTTTTTAAAAATAACAGTGTTTTTATGTACAAATATTATTTTTCTAAATTTTATTTAGACCTTCTTATCAAAAATGTTAGGGTTTTTTTTTTAACCGCATCACTCCCCCTCCTTACACGCCCCAGTTGCGAGCAAATTTCAAAGTTTAATTATATATTTTTTTTTATAAATTTCACTTATGAAACTTTTCCTAAACTACACGATGGTTTTCAGATGAACATCCCTCACAAACATTCAATTCATGCATTTCAGCTGGTTCACCTTGAAGCTTGTTATATGGCATTCTAATAGCTTCATTATAGAATCTACTTTTCGCTCAGGGTTGTAGTAAACATCGTCTTTAAAATTTCGGATTTTACTTTATTGTTTTCAATTGGGATTATAAAAATGAAAGTGTTTATGAAGAGATGTGTCATACATATACACATATGTATAATCCAAATTATTGAATAACAATAATACTTGCGTCCGCTTACCATGATATTTCACTGTAACTACTTGGTTGATTTTCTTTTATAATAAAATCATTTTATTTAAATTTGATAATAAACACACTGGCAACCCTAAAAGGATCCTCAGAACTCGACATCATCATCCACTATTTTGATTCCATGTGGCGCATGATTTTTTCGTTCTCTATATCGACCACATACGGATGATGATCTTAGGTCACATTCCTCTATATCTGGCCTTTTAGATATAATTATTTTCCATTTTATTCAACTGCCGGTTAATCGTTTCGAGGATTTTTATTTTAACTCGATATTTTATATAACTTGCATAACAGTCTCTACTGCGTATTGAACACTAGACCCTTCATTGTTTGTAGTGATACAGGTTATTACAGTTATAGAGTATTTTCTTTAATACTCAATCATTAACAGTATTTTGGAATATGTCGATGGTCAGCTCGCAGCTATTAATGCGATTTGATCATTACAGGTTTAAGAGTTTGGAAAATTTCTACTCTATATTATACTCTCATTTTTGTTGGCAACTAATGGTCAGTATGTTTTTTCTTTATTTCAAAGCTATTATATATAACTATATAATATTTATTATATAACTATATATTTTGATATATCAGATTAGTTTCTTCTTTATAACAATCACAACACTATTTGTCTTCTATCTTGGCGGAGTTATGATAAATTAAATCTCTAAACGGCCGCTATTTCAGGATAAAACGGATGAGTGTGATCTTTGGGCCTTATTGAGGAAAAAAATGGTCCAGTTTACTGGGGGAAAAGCAGCAGGCGGACGAATTTTTGAAAGATATTTTAGGATACCATCTATTCTGTAAAGCACTGAGTTGCCATGCCGGGAATCCTGGTTCAAATCCCGCTGCGGGCAAGACTTTTACTTAGTCTGTTTGCAGCCGGAGATGGATCATATAGGATCTAGGACCCTCCTGGGGCTCACCTGACCTCTATACAATATAAAAATAGGGTACCCAAAATAAGGGGGAGGGAATCTGGCGGTTGAGCGTGACCTAGGACAAGTCACCTCCTTGCAGAACCGTTGTCCATGAAACAGTACAGTCTCTACCATGTACTGAACCCCAGACACGTTCACGGGTCGTAGTGGTACAGGATCTATTCTGTAACGTAAAATTTTCAGATAATAAAACGTTTTGAATCTAAGCTAAAATACTGATTTTGTGATTTGTTTGTAAAGGTTTGTTGTGTGTGTAACTATATTTAAATGTAAATATTTAGCTATATTTTGAGGAGTATATTTCTTTACTTTTTTTTAAAACGTAATTTTCCTGATTATCATAACTTCCGAATTTAGGCGCGGTTTTTCGGGATAGACTTTATTATTTTTCTGGTTCCTACTGTGTGTCTCAAGATAAAGAAACCTCTTATGGCAAACCTGCAGTATTGATGTTAAGGTAGTTTTAAAATAATTTATCGTTTAAAAAAGTATTTTGAAAATAATCAAATGATATTTATAAATAGAAACTGTATATACCATATACAGCCTTCGTGTTTTTATATTAATAATAATAATAGACCTCCGGAGTCTATCAATCCAAATCCGCATGATCGCCCTTACGCAATAGTAATCTATGCCTCATTCTAATCCTTGGTAGTTTACAAATTGTCTCAAGGCTTATAATATTTTTACGATTTCGTTCGTTACATAGCCCAACAATTTTACTACCTCATCTAAATATTTATGATGCACAATGTCCGTTACTGTTCAGATCCCCATCCTTTATTAATTAAACCTATTGTGGCTCTATACACAACCGGATGTTCTCATTTCTTGGACTGTTTAATGTGCCGAACCTAAAAATTGGCAGAGTAACTAAGGATTGGATCGCCGACCTTACCAACTAAAACGTTGACAGATGGATCACTGCTCTCAAAGAGCAGACGGTACTTTCCAATAGATGACCTCGATGTTGGCGGAACGGAGGGGCTGGGAAGGAGCGCAATTAGGAAGTGTCCTAATTGGAAAATGCAAGAGAGGGCTGGCTCATTACAAGACAATACTACTCTGTTGGAACAAGACCTGATTAGGCCAGCGTCTTTCACTGCCTCCGAGGTATCTTTCATACGCCGCGGCTAACTAGATGCGGATCGGAATCTCGCCCTAGAGCTTGCATAGTTTGCTTGATATAATACTCTGGAATTTATAACCACGTCGTTCCTGGCCGCAATGCGGCGTTGCAAGTATTGGAGAAACTTTAGTTTTGAAGATATATTCATTCTAAAATAGCTGCTATATTGATTTGGTATTTCGCCAATCATCAATTCAGGTTTTCTACATCTTCTATTAGAAAAAAAATAAAAAGAACCTGTACCTATACTCTTTTGAAGTATTGGGTCCAGAACATGGTGGATACTGTTCCGTTTCTAGGACAACAGTTGTGTAGGAAGGTAATTAGTCCAATACCACCCTGAATCGTCAGGTTTCCCCTCCGATTAAGAGTACCCACTTTGTAGAGGCTGACAAAGCACACTGATCGAATCTGTAAAATGAACCAGAATCTTCAGCAGAGTCTCTCAGCACTCTAATCCCTGAGCTATCCCGCTCGCACAACTCCTGTTTACTTAATTATAAATTTTTAATTTGAAAAATAAGAATCGGGTTGTGGGTTATAATTCTTCGAGTTTTTATTTGAAATGTTGAATTTATGTTAATATGAACTCTTCTGCAGATAGTTGTAGCTGCATCAATTATCTTATTATGTGGCCATTAGTATTTTATAAACGATGGTATAGTTTGTTTTATATTTTTTCCTATCTATCGCTTTGAAGTTGTCGACAAGATACTGATTCTGAGAACCAATTGATATTAGCGAAAAACAATGAACAGAAGATGCGGTATGGTTACTAGGCTTACGAAATTATCTTGGCTTGAAGATGAAACTTTTTAAAACGTTTTGGTAAAGCGAGTATTGATTCGATATAAACACGCTACAGAAAGCCAACGCTAATACGATGGGGGCTGTGCCAATGAGATATGTTGAATTGATCGATTCTGATGAGATGAGGGTAGTAATTCGCTTGTTCCAATGTAATATGTTTTTTCTCAAATTTAATTTTAATTTAAATAAGGTTATTTTTGGTGTTAATAAAATATTTATATCTTAATTACTAGGGATTCTAAGATTTTACATTTGCTCCGTTTTCGTTGATAAGAACTTGATTCGTTATCTATTCGTAAGGTGTTGATGCATGTTAAATTCTTCGAACTCATCAGAATTAGTAATACATATATATTTTAGAAAAATAATTGAAATAGATCTTTTCTTCTCCAAACGTGTTTATGTTTTTATTAATCTATAAAAGAATAATACATCAAGTAAATAGAATTAATGATGCGAAATGGCATGAGATAAAGGCAAGTAGAGAACCTACCACTATGCCGTACTCGAATAACAAATCCAAATTAAACAGTCATGAAGCTATCTACTTTTCAGACGCTTTGGAGGATTATTAGTAGTAAAGATCATTGAGGATTATACGAAGGGTTTTAGATTTTATGGATACGAGAGGAATTCGATGGCTTAGTGGAGCCGATAAGTTCTATTCTGCAAGTCCACATAGGTCTTATTATGAGTCTTTTGTAATTAATTCATGCTTAGAGAATTTGTTTGCTAAGTTTTGTAACAGCCTTAAATGACGAATAATATCGTTTAGAATATATCTTTAATCATCATAAAATTCTTATTGGTTGAACCACCTGTGATTTGCCACTGTTGCTAATAGACTTGTTTTTTTTATCTTTCTTTATGTTACCAATAGATTTTTTCATAGACAGCTAAAGGGTGTTACTAAACAGAAATGAGTCTTTTGGAATTAATTGGGACCTTAGCGCGGTAGACTGATAAATTTTCAGTTAGCCTGAAACGGTGAGCAGTTTCAGTCTAGTAGTCAGGAAATTTTAAAATATTTTATTACAACATTTATTCCTTTCGTATTGTTTGTATGATTCGGTTGGCACGGGACCGAGAGGACTGGCGCAGTTGAGTGGAGGCTCCTCCACACTGGAAGGTATACGGAGGAAGGGAAAGAAAAATTGTCTTAAAACTGCATGGATTGTCTTGACATTTTACGTTTCCTTCTACAGCCATTATCCCCCGGAGGGATGGCTCCAACCGCATGGTGGTTGTTATTGGAGGATCGCTAGCCCTGTATAGCTGTAATTGATTGTAAAAAGTTTGCACAAGTATGCCGTGTTCCATTATTGGTTGCCCACAAGAGCTAACTGTGAAGCTCATTTTAACGGCTACCAGGCGGCAGAGCGTAAAACCTTCCCGCCGCTATATTCCTGGCCCTGTCTGACAGTTTATCTAACACTATCTGCCCTAACAGTGTTTTAGTTTATAAACAATAGGTTTAAATAATTGTCAAATTATAAATATTTAAATGGTTCGAAACAGTCATTATTTTTAAACAATAAAATAAGAAAACAAAGGTGAGTATAGGCGACGGCATTACAGTGAGCAGTATATTCTTATTAAAAAATATATGATGTTATAAGGAAAAGGATAATTGCATTTTATTGCCACTTCCTACATATACAACTAACGAAGACTAGGTGGAAAAAAAACTGGACCAATACAACTCACGAAGGATCTTGGGTTCAGTCATGTAAGGGAGTGATTTGTCCTAAACCTCAACCGCCAGGTATTCACAAGGGTACCCACTTTAAAGAGACTGGGTGAGTCCCAGGAGGGTCTCCAGATCCCACGGGATCCATCTCCGATTGCTAACATCAAATATAATCTACCACAGCCACAGCCAAATCTGGGGCAATCGGCACAGAATCTCAACGCTTTAGCATTGAGCTACCTTAAGATTATGAAAAGTGAAGAAAAAAAACTAAATAAATATTTCAAAACCTAATCTATAACGTGATGAGGCTTAGACTCCATTCTTCCATTTATATGGTTGTTATAAAGGATTCCTCGAATTTAAAAAGTTTTTCTCACATTGCAGATAAATATGCATTTTTCTCGAATATTTTCGAATATCATGTTAAGCAACTTGATGACATTTCTATGTCAATATTATTCGGTTGCCATTCATTCGCAGAGAATCCACAAAGAGTTTAACCCTTCTTTTCTTCATTATGTCGGGGATTCTTATATTCCATTTTAGTATAGCTATTTATAATTCTTTTCTAGTTTTTACTCGATTGTCAGTTTTTAAATAAGTTCTATTCCAAAACAAAATTATACATTGTATTACAATTGTGCATTGTTATTCTGCCTTTCTGAAACAAATGAGGTTCAACAGGCGTTGCATTTCCCATCCTTAAATATCATGGTCATCTCAGTTTTAGTTGTTTCAGCCAGACCAAAACATCTGAGGTCGTTGCTTATGAATTATTCAGTAGGTAGCGCTCCCTTATGTGAAAACGCACGTTTCATCACATCTCAGAAATACCGTACTTCAACTGATGGTGAACGAAAGTAAGAATCTTGGTACCTTTGGTGACTCAGTACTGTGCCGAATGACTCCCTAATGCGGCAGGAAGAAGCCGGTTTTAGGAAAGCTTGTGCCCTGCATGTGAATACGTTCGATCATTATGAGTCACTGGGGTTGTGGTGGAGTAGTCCATGGAACTTAAGTGCTTGGGGAGTTACTGGCTGAATAATTAGTACACTTCCTTGGGTAAACGTACGGTGAAAATTTGTATTGATTATGATAGGACCTGAAATCAGGAATGCCCTTTGGTCAATAAAACCATTGTTCTATTTTCGTGGCGCTTATATCAGTATATGGCAGTCTACTGCGAAACAGGTTTTTCGGGTAAAGCGAAAGCTATTGTGAACGCGCCCGATTTGGTGCACAGGCAAGGGGTCCCCAACAAAGCAAAACAGGACCTACAAAAAAGAAAAAAAACAAGCAAAATCCAAGACAAAATTGTGATAATTGAAAATACACATACGAGGGGTGATCAAAAAGTTCCAGGACTGATTTTTTATTAATTTATTTAAAAAATCTACAGGCTATTGGATGTCGTCCTCTTCAAAGTACTCTCCTTGGGAAGCTATACATTTTTCCCAACGATGTTTTCACTGTGTGAAGGACTTTGAGAAATCATCTTGTGAAATGGTGTGTAGCTGCTCCAGCGATTTTTTTTTAATGTCATCTACGGACTCAAATCTCTTTCCCTTCATGGGTCTCTTAAGTTTTGGAAACAAGAAAAAGTCTGCAGGGGCAAGGTCAGGTGAATATGGAGGCTGGGGAATGACCGTCATTCCATTTTTGGTGCAGTAGTCGCGAATGAGCAGTGCGGAATGAACAGGCGCATTGTCATGATGCAGCACCCACTCACCGCTCCGCCACAACTCTGGTCTCTTCCTCCTTATTGCCTCGCGCAAATTTCTCAGGGTTTGAAGATAACGAAAGCGGTTAATGGTCTCACCTCGTGGAAGAAATTCATGGTAAACAACACCCTTCCAGTCGAAAAAAACAGTAAGCATGACCTTGACGTTTGATTTGACCTGACGTGCTTTTTTGGGGGTTGGGGAGGATTTTGTCTTCCATTGTGATGACTGGACCTTCGTTTCCACGTCGTAGCCATAAACCCACGTTTCATCTCCAGTAATGACTTGTTTTAAGAAGTTTTCATTGGCATTTGCCATTTCAAGAAGTTCCTGACAAACTTGAACTCTGTGTTCTTTCTGCTGCTCAGTCAACAGTCTCGGAACAAACTTTGCAGCCACCCTTCTCATCTGCAAATTTTCTGTTAAAATCTGTTGACACGAACCAAATGAAATGTTCAATTCTTCAGCCATCTCACGAATGGTTAGTCAACGATTAGAACGCACGAGACTGTTCAATCTTGCAACATGATCGTCGTCAGTCGAAGTTGATGGGCGCCCTGAACGAGAATCATCTTCACACGATGTCCGGCCTTCCTTGAACCTTTTGTACCACTCATGACACCTTGACCGACTCAGACATTCATCACCGAAAGCCACTTGCAACATTTGAAAAGTTTCAGTAAACATTTTACCCAACTTCACACAAAACTTTACGCAAAAGCGTTGCTCTTCCTTTACATTCATTTCACAAAATCGCCGAACACAAAAAACTTTTTTTTACGAAAACAGCAGTAACTTTGCAATGAAGAAGGTTATCAACAAACTGAATAAACAGCTGAGCTCAGGAAGAGTCACGCTAAACAATGCTGCCAACCGCACTGCTCTATGACACTCCATTGCCGCGCAATCTCAACAGTCCTGGAACTTTTTGATCACCCCTCGTACACAGACTGTTAAACCTGTTTAATTAGAAGACAGACTAATTTCAGAATAATATTCTCGTTTATACTCCATACTGTTTGGAATTTATCTTCTGATTTGTAACAGAGAAGCGACAGACCCTAACCCAACAAAACGGAAAATACTGTAACATATACAGTCCACCCGTTTAAAATATAATCATTGGAAGTCAGGTACAAATAAACAGTTATTGTATATTCTTTATTTTGTAATTAGTCTTAAGTAATAAGTTGTTAGGTATAATATTTATTTGTTGTATAATATTAGTTGGCCTTGTATTATGAGGAAGAAAATGGTCCGGGTTGAGGTCAAGAAAATTCTCTTTTATTGGGAGAACTGTTTACTGGTAAGCCAACGTTTATGCCCACATAGGTCTTCTTCAGGGCTAGTAGGATGGGAGGTTGACTATGACTGATCATTTCTCCGTTGATGGTTCTTATTTCCAAACGAACCAACTTACTGAATATCTAGTGTTAACCTCCGATCCTACTAGCCCTGAAGAAGACCTGCTATGTGGGTCGAAACGTTGGCTTACCAATAAACCGTTCTCCCTATATAAGAGAATTTTCTTGACCTCCATCCGGACCGTTTTCTTCCTCATAATATTTATTTGATATCGACTATGTACGGGTCATTTACAAAAAAAAAATTGTCTCTTTTCCTATCCCTCAGCTAGGTATCTTCATTTTTCCGTTGTTATACTTCTAAACATGGTTCTTATTTCCAAACTACTAAACATGCTGAATAAACATCATATCTGAGGCTTAAACATAATGCACTAAGATTACTTTCATATGATTTATGAGAAAAGATGATTTCATAATTATGTCCCATTAGTTACTGTATAATTCCAGTTTTTCAAACATTTGTTTTAAACTTTCTTTTAAATTGTCCAAGCAACTATAAACAAAATAATTTATATACACGAGATTGAAATATATATTGTATTAGGTTAGATCCAAAAAAGTAAGTTATCAATGTGTTTTTTTTTTTGTGTAATCGAAAAAAGCGACGTTCCTTATAATAAATTAAAGGGATAGAAAATGATTATTGTTGTAGATTTTTTGATTATCTGAAAATGAGTGTATTTCCAAACTAGAAAAAAATTAATAATTTTTTTTGTTGTTACTATGATATTGTATCTCCTTGAAGATCGTCTCATTCGATGTTTAATATATCGAATGAAGTATCTTAAGGACTCTTTTTCTCGTAGTGGTTAATATCGTTTTCGTATCATTTCAACTCCTTTTAGCCCTTTTGATTCTACGTTTCCCTTCAACGTATTCCTTTCATGCACTTACTTCAATACTTTCATCTTTCACCTTCATCTTAAGAGCGAGCCTACTCTGCCATTTTAATCTTTTGAGAGGGGTTTATTTTATGAAATAGGATATAACGAGAAATATGTTACATATATTTCCATCGTCAAAGGAAACTATCTAAATTTGTTCTACCAGTTATATTAGAGCATTAGAGTTTCTTACCAAACATTTTGTTTAATATTTGCAAACATTTGAAGAAGTAGATCAAAATATTATTCCACCACGTTATAGCAACTGTTTATCTTTTCGTACTGTTTTTATTTGTATATCTTTTACATTTTACGTTCCAAGCGGAAATAATAAATGCATGGTGAGGAAATTGGAAGTGATTATGTCACTATTGCACAACTACTTGCAGGCGTGAGTCATCGAAATCGGCTGTTCACTTTCTGCTTAGTAATACACCGTTTACCTTTCTAAGGAAAAAAAAAATTAACATAAATTAAAATATAGTTTAAAAAAGGCTATCAGCATTAGTGGCAAATACGCAATATTGCTGACGGTTCAAACAATAAGAATTGTTTTATGACATATTCTAAATTATATTAGTCGCCGTTTCAGGCTGCTTCAAGACTTACTTGATAAAAACGCTCTAAGCTCCCAATTGATTACAAAAGACTCATATTTACTGTGCAAAAATGAATAGCGATATTGATAATTTTTTAGTTTATACAATATTACATGTATAATATCCATATCCCATTTATTTCTGATTTATCCCGATCTCGATATCAATTTTTTCTCAACACAATTCCATTCAAACATACCCACTAGTTTCAAATATAGCAATCCCATCAATTGGCGATCATCCTCCAAGGTGTCTGAAAAGAAGCTGATGTCGTGACCTTCTAAGTTGTATTTGTTATTTAAGTAATATCAGTGGGTTGTTTCTCGACTTATCATTTTATATCATTCGCTATAATTGCTTGTTGAATTATTTCTATGCAGTTGTACCTTTAATAATAAATACCTTTTTTTAAAAATTTATATTAGTGTTATGTTATATTAATCTAATGGACTATTCACTTATTGAGGAAGATGCTTCTCTTGTTTAAATTAAGTATAGACCATCCAAAGAAGTAGTGGTAGATTTTAGAGCTTTAGATA
This sequence comes from Arma custos, assembly GCA_037127475.1. Lineage (NCBI taxonomy): Eukaryota > Metazoa > Arthropoda > Insecta > Hemiptera > Pentatomidae > Arma > Arma custos. Next base: position 48,948,745 of record CM073763.1, on the reverse strand, counting down.
AAATAGAAGTTTTGTCTATTATGCTTACAGAGATGTATGCTTAAATATACTAGGATATGCGTCTCAGATTAAATATATGGGATGTAAGTTCTTAACTAGAAGTGTACGTGCAATATATTGCAATCTTTAAGTCCTAGCGATTTACCGGAATTTAATTCTATGAGGGCGTTGGATACTTACTACAAACAATATAATTGTCATTGGGATGTAATTGGAAGATTCAGAAACAATGATTTCAGCCTCTCAATTAGTAGAAAATAATTAACTAGTCATTGTTTGACCAATCATCATCAGTTCAGTTTCCTATAATAATTAATAATTATTCATTTTCCTAAAAGGGAAGATCGTTCACCGCATGCACTTTATGTTTATTTAATGAACTAAAATAAAAATTAAGAAACAGTAAAGAAAGGAGGAATATTTTAACATGATTTAACCAAGATGAAGTAAGAGTAATCGTCTTTTTGTACTCATGAATATTTAAGCATTTCCCTAACCGTTTTTTAATGTTGATACTGATTGACGTACCCTACCGTTGGCTGAGGCTTATTTCTTGCACTCCTCGACAGTGTTTAACTTTATTCAACAATCCTTATTGTTGAAAAAAAGGAGTTTTTTTTTCAATGCCATTAACTTAAAATATGTGTTTCGCCACGTTCATGCACCAGCTCCTTAATTGAAGAAACAAAATATTTTGTTGGGATTTACCCAGTGCGAAAAGAGGCAGTAAAGATTAGATAAAACGGTAAAAGGGTAGTATGATGTAAAAATAAGGAAATCGATAGGTTTCTAGGTAAACGGACTGAAAGACAAGATGAATCTTTAAAAAATGAGACGTTCCGGATGAAAAGCAGAGAACTCCAAGTTTAAAAAGTGGCCCTTGTGCTTCTGAAACTTCAGTTTCAGAATCGGACTATAGCCATGAGGAATAAGGTGGTATAGTGTCGTATTAGACAAAATTGCTTGGCTAAACTTGTGAAAAATGTCAAAAAGTCCTTTGAAATTTTTGTAGTGATCCGCTTTTGATCCTGAAAGCATCAAATATTAATGCATCTTTTGATTGTCGTTCCTGATGTTCAGATTGCGATTGAGTTTTTTTACTCCTGCAGTACTTTTCGATTATATTTTTATCTATATTATTTTTGTGGAAATTTTAAAATCGTTTCTTCTTCTTTTTTTGTTTCTATCTCTGTGTACTAACTTTTTTTTTAAACATTTTTTTTTCCTGATTAATTCTTTTTCTCATTTGATAAGACATAATAATATCCTGTATGTATATACTCTAAGACACAATAATACCCTGTATAGAAATCTCTATTGTTATTCTAATAGTAATAAATAATATAATAATAAATAATTTATTATTATTATTAGTACGATGAATTGCTCGATTCCATGCGTGTTGTACCTTCTTTTGCGTTTTATATTTCTTCCCTCCTCTTCCGAGATTTTTGTAGAGAAATGATTTTTTCGAGCTCCCGCTCAACCGGCTGTTTTCCCCCTATTAAGGGTACTTTTTAGAATAGCTGGGTGATCCCCAGGAGTGTCTACAGATCCATTAACATCCATCTCCTGCTGCCAGAGAACATGTACAGTTATTAGGTAGCATAGGGAATATGCATCGTATCAATATAATATTTCATTTGATTTTCAAGACATAATGAGAAAATTGTTCAGGAACATTCTATAGCGTTGCATCTGGAAGAATTGGTTGCGAAACTAAAAAAATACATAAATATAATAGCTTTCACTTTTCAATAACAAGTGATGACGACCTTGTATGCGCTTATTGCGAATTTGTTCGACAAAAGATGTTTACTGCTACGGAAATGGGACGAGGTGGCCCATTGTACTCAAGTTGACAAAAGGGAACTAAAAAGTTATACGTAAGTAGGCTACTGCGGAGTCTTCCTTCCCCGCATTCCAGTATAAGGGTATATTGATCTACTAGCATCCTAGAAAATTTAAGGATACAGATTATATCTTGATTAATTGACCTTATGTATAGGAGAAAGAAAATGCTACGGGTGGAGGTCAAAGAAGGAATTTCTTAAAGAGAGATGAACTATTCAAGAAATTCCTTCTATGACCTCGATTAGGAACATTTTCTTCCCGTTACACAGTATATAAAGTGTTATGATACTTAACTGTATGTACTTTTTTAGCAAGACTGAGACTTACCAACAATAAAAGTAAAATGATATAAGGGAATGAAAGTTTGCATATCTGTACGCAACACGTTTCCATAAAACTATTATATACATTTTATTTATTAATATTATTATTATCTCTGCGGTTCTACAAGTACCCGGAACTCCGCCACCACAGCCAGCCAATCTCCGCGATCCTGCGCTATCCTCCGAGGCGTCTTCTGCGCAGGTCGTTTTTTAAATTGTCGTGCGATCTATATAGTAACTGAGAGAGAACGAGGTGAAAAAAAGATTAATCGATCTTTCTAGTTCATTTATTTCATTGCGTATCTGTTTTAACATATTTCGTTTTCATGATATACCTCTTAAAGCCCTGTAAAAGGTAGATCAGAATATTCATGGGGTAATATTTATTTCTCTCATTTATATTCCTTGTGGCTAGAGTACCGATATATTAATTAGCTTCTCTATGTAGTACTTTCTGAAGGATAAGATAAGAAAGCGGTGATGGTAGAGAGCGGATGGTGATAGTGTGGGAGAAGGCACCGGATCATTAAGCAGTGTAAATAGGAAGCTATCTCCTGTCTTGGATCTGTCTCTCCAACTGGGCCAGTCATCCGTCTCGTCTGGCCAATATTTATATTCGTTATTATCCACCTTAGAGGAGCGCCAAAATTAAAAATAAAAAAAACTATTTTTTTATCGAAACAAAATGAATTGAGAAAGTCTGACTTATTTTAGTTATAAAAAGCTAGAGGTTAGGAATAGGAGCGGGGTAACTAAGTGGAAGTGCGCTGAATTGCTATGCCGAAGGTCCAAGTTCAAATTCGGATGTGGCAGGTAAATTATTTAATCCTGTTAATTGCCCTGACAACCGTTCTCTGGCTTACCAGTCTCAATATAGTGGGTACTCTTAATCGGGAGAAAAATCTGGCGTTTGTCGGTAATCTCGAACAAATCATCTCTCTGCATAGCTGTTGCCTTAGAAACAGCCAAGTCCCTACAATTTACTGCACCCAAGACCTAACCCAATTTTTTATATACCCAAATGTTTGTATATCTCCTAATCGCTGAACCTCCTCCAAAAATCTCGGTCATTTGTTTCAGGTGATGCAGCTGTCCAGTTCCGAGTTCCTGGGAAGTCTCTAAAATCCACAATACTTCCGACCAGACCACCTTGTCCTATGTACCCTCTTCTCGTCCTTTGTAGTTACTCTTTCATGAACATTTTTAGAATTCTGGAATCATCCATGCTAGAAACATAACCTGCCTATCGTAGCATTCCAATATTAATGAAGTTGATCGCTCACATATCGTTAAAAAAAAAACTCAAAGTGCTCTATTCTTTCTTCAGCGCCTAACAGTTGTGATGTTTACAGACTGAAAGTTTCACCTAAAATTTCTGTGGTGAATTTCTGGAATAGTTTATATCGACGGAATGATATTTGAACAGTCGATCTATATCAGAATGACAAGTTCTTTGTTTTTGTAGATTATTATGTGTAACTTAATTGTAGTTGCTAATGTGTTTCAATATAATCATCTCCGATTAAATAATCAATGCATGCAAGATTATTCTATACCAAGTTTTCCAGTGATTATTTTTTCTTCAAGTCTTCTCATTTGCGTCTCTCTCTGGAAGCTGAAAACCGAGAGGTTCATTCAATATGTCCAAGTTCAAAAGAGTAACATAAAAAAATCCTGTATAATACTACCCAAGAAGATATTGGGCTTAGGTCGTGATTGGTCCTGCATTGTTTCTTAGTTGCGATTATGCATGACATCACACTCAACTGTCAGGTTTTTCTTCCAATTAAGTGTCACTTTAGAGATGCTGGTTGAGCCCCTGGAAGGCTCATAGGTTCGATTTGAGGCTTTTAACGGAATAAATAATTTTTCTGTCACACAGCCGGTTTCTAACTCGGTACTATTTTATGTATTTTTTAAATATATTTATGTATATCAAAACATTGAGCTTGATTCAGATTGTTAACACTCCGTTTACTTTTAAAGTTGTGGGATGCGGTTAGTGTTAAATCCATAGTTCCATCTAACGAGCATGTCCTTCTCATGCCTCATTATTATAATTTCTCTTTCCCTCCTATACTTAGCTGCAATAGAGGAAACTTTAATCTGAAACCCTATTAAATAATTCTCAAGCTGTATCTAACATTAGAGGACAATGGATGAGCAATAAGCTCTTAAAAGGAATAAAGAGATGCTAACTATATTCTGGATTAGGGCATGGCCACTAAAACCAGATTACTATTATAATCGCCCCATGCAAATGGCTTTGGTAAACAGATTGCGGGAGTGAGTGCTGAGTCACTGGAGCCGTCTAGGCCTTTCTAGCTTTCACCTTGCGGTATACGTCACCCTATCTATATACTTTTTATAACAGTAGTTTATATTTAGGTTTATGCTAAACAAGACTTTAACACTTAAAATGGATGCATATATGTGTCTGTGGAAAACAATTCTTGAGGACTAGGAGCGCATATATGTCTATTTAAAGTCACTGATAGGGACTATGGGCATATATACACTTTTTTTTAATTTTTCGGTTTTTCATGTAATAATAAAATAAAGTAATGTTTAAAAAAAACTTAAATAACTTTATATGGAACGGATATACTCGTGTGCGTATAACTTTACTAATGGAAGACATTATGAAACAATCAGGTTTATTGAAAAAATTAAAGTAAGTCAAATTATTAAAGAGTTGAAATTAGCTAAAATATCCCGACATTTTACGGCAGGTATTATTGATATATTTCGCGTAATCCTCTGAGGCTATAAATACGAGGTGCGAAGGAACTAATTTTTTTAGTTTACTTTATTTTAGTTTAACAATATAAATTTTGCTCATTTTATTAGACCATTATTTTTCTCTTTATATTTTTATCCACACCTGTCAAATACAAATATTTGACAATCAGCAGATTGGCTGACAGGAAAATAATGCAGAATGACATAAAAGGCATGTAGAATAACAGTACCCAGCGGTACATCTCCAGTGGCTTGCTTTAATTTCCCACTGTAATAGATCCCTCATCAACGTTCTTTTTAATCTCCTCCTAGTCTTCTTAGGCATGAGAGCCGTTGTTTGTTGTATCAATGGGTCTGGGTGTCCGTGTAGTTTTTGTTGAAAGCGTTTGTACTACGTTCGTATGTGTTCGTCAACCGTTTGTATTTTTAAGTCCGTATACAAAGTTTTGTCATTTACGTATCATGGTGCTTCGGTGATATGTCTAAGTACTTTTGACTGAAAAATTTGCAGTCGTTTTCTGTGAGTTTGTTTAGTGATCCCGTAAATTTGTAATGCATATGTCCAAACTGGAGGTATTAGACGAATAATGCTTGAAAAACGTTCTGTTATTATACACTCTCTGATGCTAAATAAATCCTGTAATAATTTATCAGTCGCACCTTGAACTTTTATCAAGCAATTGAGCAGCCACAAGCTTGAAGTATCAGTCCACAGTGATGGAATGAGCTGAGTGTGTAGCCTCCCTGGGCTGTATCGCCTGTTACTACTCGCCTTCACTTTAAATTCTGAATTTAGAAAAAAAAATTATGAATGCTTTATCCAAATTATGATATGAAGATAGGACTGCGAAACATGTATACCGCAAAAAAAATTTTTCAACTGACCCACAAAGATAACCAATCCAAAACAAGGCGTTACGAAACGCCAACGATGCCTTTTTGCAATTCCCATTGGTTGCGGTTTGGTTGCTAGCTTGATCTGACCTATTGCAAGAGGATGATATAGTGTACTTCTCTTGAAAGATATATTACTACGATACTTTTCGGTATGCATTCATATTTCACAGTTTTGTATGCGCTTATAAATCATATATGTTAGATTAAATGTCATCGAGACGTCGTTAGCAGTTGTAAAGAAGTCGTTAGCAGAAAGGAACATTGACGAATCACCATTAAATTTGTATGTTCTTTCAAATTGATATTTTAAGCAGAAAAAATAATAATAAGTATTCTGCTTTAAATAAAAATCAAGTTATTTAAATTAAATTCTTATTAATTTATACATCTGCACATCAGGTGAACAAGTAATTAAGACGAATTATGACCAGAGTGAGGTGATTTTATCGAGGGAAGCGAATTCGTGTCATTCTCGTAGTTTTTGGCTTAAAATTGAGTTGTATTATGAGCGATAACTCCTTTTCAAGCAAACGCCTGACAGTCCCTAATTCACTAAGAAAACAAAACGATTCCACTTCCCTAAACACAATGCACTCATTTTGGACAAAATTCGAGGTAATCACTTAATCACTGGGGTTGTTGATTGTTTGCTATCATGGAGAATATTCTGGGTTCATCAAGGGGCTCACCTAATCTTTAAAAAGTGGGTACCCTTAATTAGAGGAAAAACCTAGCGGCTGAGGGTAATCTGGGACAAAACACTTTCATCCTTTTCCTAACAACAGTACTGTCTCTAACATGTAATGAACCCCATCCTTCATGGAGTATAGTAGCAGTTTTTTAATAGTTTTTGATAATATTAAATTTAAAAAATAAAATAAAAGGTTAATTAAATTAAATCTTGAATTTAAGTAATTAAAACGATTTCGATGCCCAAACCAAATGGTTTTTTAGATTGTAGGGTTATTACAACACATTTATAATTAATATTTTTTTCACTTTTCATTCATCTGAACATATAACTATTTTTAACGTTTAATACCGTGATGCGGAATGCTAAGGATATAGTTGTTTACTAAATAGATCTGCGAACCATCGAGTAATTTGAGCTATGCAAAATAAGAATTTTGCCTAATCTTAGCATTTACAAAGTTTAATCTTGCACATGAAATGAGGACTATTTTTACATTTGATAACGAATACATGAATACTTGGGGTGAGGACTGCTTAGCATTTAAAATGTATTTTTTTCATTAATCCAATCTATTTTTTTTTTTTGATGGGATTAATTTAAATTCTCTCCACAATGTTTTTGTTATTTATCTTTTTGATAATTCGTTATTATTATTTTTTTAATTTACAACTGGATTATAACAATAAAAATAAATATAATGGGCATGGATAAAGGAAAATATAGAAAGCATCCAGTGGTAATACTGAAATAACAAATTCAACTTAGAAGATTAGTAGGCCATCTCCTTTAAACTAAAATTAAATTGATAAATATTGATTTGTCAATAATTTGTTATTTATTAGCTCTTAATTCAATGTTCTAATTAATTGTTTGTTATAAAAAATATCTTTTAAAATGTCTGGTGTGTGATGACCCTCAGATGACTTCCTTTGCAACTTAAGGTGAAAATGAAAAATAAAAATGGTTTTCTTGCGTAGATACTAATACTATCCAGATCGTATATAATAAAATATATACATTTTTTTTTTTTTTTTATAAGTTTGAAAGGAGTAAAAAAATTAACTGTTATAATTAAAACTTCTTCTGTTGAAATCTCTTATTAATATATGTTAGAATCTTTTCTTTTTTTTTATAATAATTTATTGATATTTAAAACTAATTATATTACATCTAGTAAATCTGCTGTATGAATAAAGGACATGAAAAAAAACACTTGTGGAGAAACTACCCATTGGTAGCACTCCAATAAAATTCTATAGTAGAAGGTCTCGAGGACATCTTCTTTTCAGACGCCTCGGAGAGTTATCAGGAATATTATGAGAGACTAGCGGATTCAAGTGTATGGAGCTTTTCATGGAAGGGTAGGTATCTAGTTTGTGCCAAATCAGCAGCATATGGGATATTAAGATCATGATGGACGAGTTTGTTTGTGACATAATAAGGAGCATAAAGAATTTTACGAAGGATTTTGGATTGTAAGGATTGGATTCGAGATGAATCGGATGGTTTTGTAGAGCCCCAAAGCTCAACTCCGTATGTCCAAATAGGTCTGATAACTGTCGTGTAAATGAGTCTTTTGTAAGTAATTGGGATCTTTGGAATTTTGTACAGTAAATGTTGAAGTAGGCGAAAACGTCGAGCAGTTTCTTGTCTTTTCAGTCTTGTATGACTGTTAAAATCTATTATTTTTTAAAGATATTTTTCCATCGTATTAAGTAAATAAGCTGGATATATCAGGTATATAAAGCGTTTAAAGAGGATTCTGGTATTTAAAAAATTGTCTTATTCATTTTTCGCTGATTTTGTCAAAGAATTTTATGCTCCCAAAACTTCAGATTCAGAACCGGACCTTAGCAGTGAGAGATGAGGTTGCAAATTGTCGTGTCAGACAAAATTGCTCGACTGAATTAACGAAAAATGTGAGAGAGTCACTGTTTGAAATTTTGGAGTTATCCGCTTTTGATCCTGAACGACTTATGTATTCATTTGAATTTATTAGCGATATTTTTCGTTATATCCCCTATCCTTAGATTTAAGAAATGTGTAACGGAAACGTTGTAAATTTCATTCAGTTGTCGTAGCTCAAATCAGAGATTGCTTCAAGTGTATTCATTTATTATTGTTCATAACTCATCTCTTCACAATAATTATATTTTCCGCCCTTTTTGAGTACTAGTAGATAATGTATTCACACATACATTTAAAAACGCTTTGTATAATACATTGTCAACTTGCTCGACGGTCGATGTAGTGGCTGTTTGTGGATGTAAATGGGGATCCTGAAGACTTGGTTATGTTCCCTATCCGTTAGGGGGCGATGTAACAGGACATCAACATCATACATAAGAGCCAGAGAATCCCCATCTTAGTCCTGCTATTTAGATGGTTATAGCTTCACTTTTATTATAAGTTCTTATTACACTTGCTTGGCATCCATTTTGTTCCTTTCTTCACATTTATAACTAATGACGGTATGTTATATTCAGTTCGGGGAGAAAACAGTCATGATGATACGCATACGTTATCTTTTATTTTTTCCGCCCTATAGAATTCATCACACAAGCTATTTATTTTTTATAATCCCAAAATAAGTAAAATTCAATGTATTAAAATTCTACAATCAAATATTCAAAAATTAATTATCAAAATTATGAGATAAAGTCATTATAATGATTACTATGTGATTTTAATATCATTATTATTATATTGCCTTTTTACATGTTAAAATGCGTTTTTTAATTGTATTTATTGAATATTATATTATATTAATTGTATTTATTGGATTATAACAAAAGAGCAAGTAAATATAATGGCTGGAACGATAGTGGCATGGATAAAGGCGAGTAGAGAAACTACTCAGTGGTAGTACACGAGTAATAAATTTCAGTTCAGTGGTAGTACACGCGTCACGAAGACCGCCTTCTTATCAGGCGCCTCAGAGGATTATCGGGAATTGAAGAGGTGGCTAGGTTTGAGTGGGAATAAAGTTTTTCATGAAAATACTGGTATCAAGTTCGGACCAAATCAGCAACAAGTGAGACATAACATAACAAGTAAGGACCATTAAGATTTTTATGGATTGCATACTTGAGGAATTCGATGGCTTAGTGAAACCCCAAATCTCTTCTCCGTAAGTCCGAAGAGATCATATTATAGTCATATATATGAGTCTTTTGTAGTTTAAAGCGTTTGTCTAGGAAGTGTTGCAGTACCCTGAAACGGCAAGTAGTTTCTTGTCTTTTCAGTCTAGCATGAAGGCTCTAAGTTAAACGTTTGTCAAGATTATATTGTTCAACAGGAGTCAGTGTATTATTAAAGGATACTAGAGGACAATCATTAGTTTCCGAAGAAAGTTATTGGCTTCCGAAGAAGGTTAAAGTTTATTTGACGGGATTCGTGGGAATTTATTTTTAACCTCCAGTTTTGAAACCAAGGTTTCAAGGTCAGTGATATGGGATTGAAGAGTACGGGATGAAATATCTGGGTTATTGTTGACTGATATTACACATTTATCATCATCATACGTGGTAAGGATAGTATTAGGGTGATTTGGGATGTCAGCTGTATAAATTGTGTATATGATTGGTCTATATTGATAAATCGTTATTGATTGTTATTTAAGGAAAAAAAGCTTCTTTTTTTTAATTTATCTATTAACAGAAAATAAACGTATGATCTTGAAAGAAAGCGATGAAATTTTCGAAGAATCTACTTAGTCATTGGTATATTCCCCAAACGGTCCACACATTATGTTTTCCTGGTAATCCTATTGTCGGTAGGCCCTCTAGGAGTGATATTATTGTTCATTTACCCAAAGGGGGCCCAATTAGTTGATTATCTCATGAAGAAGACTCAGCGATGAGTTCGCAATCAGCTTTAGTGGGCGGGCGCCGTGTTTGGCTGGAGATTCTATACCCTCCGTTCTCAGCAGTTCGTCCCGAGTCTATTTTTGTGATGAAGAAAGTTTATATAAATCTTGCAACTGGACATAAGTAAGCTTAATTTTGGGAATTAAAATAAACCTAAATGAGCTGGATGACGGGTGCGAAAAACAGAGAAGATTGGAAGAAGCTGATGGAGCAGGCCAGGGCTCGTCACCGAGTTGTAGCGCCACAGAGTAGTAAATGTAAAAAAAAAAATAAAAAAAATTAGTTGGTAAAAGAAGGGATCTCAGTTTCGGAAAACGTAAATAGTAATTCGGAAAATAGTACATAGTAGGCGATGCAAAGTATTGTAATATTAGACCATGGCTGGTTCAACCACTGATAAAGGTTAGAGTTACTACCAGAAAACTGTTATAAAATGTAAAGAAAGATAAAATTATGTAGTTTACTTTTAGTACATATGATTTACTTAGTCATTAAAATGAATTTCTTAAAATTGGCGAAAATAGTTAAGAATCAAGCATAAAATATGGTCAAGATAAGGGTATTATGCATCCAAAAAGACTCTGTTCCAAGGGACACGAAGTGAAGTAACCTCAGGAGCTAATACTCAAAGAATCGAATCTCTATTGTCATCTCCCAAGAGATGATAGCGGGCTCAGCCGCCTCTCCTATTCGCCCTGAAGATGACCTACAAAGTAGGTCGAAACGTCGGCAAAAGTCTTGACTTATTTGGTGCTTTCTTGACTGCACCCCCCAACTATCTCCATTCTCCATTATACCATCCAGTCAACTATTTTCCTCTCTAATATGTTCTTTTATTTCTATTAGGTTATAACATTTATCAATAAAAGTTATAACTGCATTTATAATTAGGTTAAATGTTAAAAAGGAGTTATTTCATATAAGTAATCATAATTACCGAATGCATGCGTTTTCCGAAACAGGACCCAAGAAGAGTTTAATATTCGTATCATTTTAATTCGTATTTTATGATTTGTGACTAATTTTAACCTTCTCATAAATTTTAGATAATTATAAATTTTATGAAGTATTTTAATTCAAAAATCCGTTGTCAAATTTGTCTTAATCGGTTTTAATTATTCCACTTCCTAACTCCACCACTTTTGCCTATGAAGGGTCTTGGATTCAGTTTATCTTTTCTCCAAATAAAGGGTTCTCACTTTATAATGGTTGGGATGCATATTCCTATATCCTGGGCTCTAGAATGTTATGCATATTCCAAAATGTCTATCCGTGGCTGTCAACAGACCGAGCAATTTATTTGGCACTGTTAGATTTGAACTCAAGACGTTCAGTTCAGCAACTCAACGTTATCCCCACTGAACTGCCTCGCTCCCTAAAATAATTTATTATTTACTTGTTATAAAAATAAGAATAAAATAAAAAAATGCATTATAGGGCTGCTTTGCATACGGCTCTTTTTCTTAGGAAACAATTTTTCTTAAATGGTCATTATTCCACGTTATATAGTCTTCTTGATTTCTGAGTCAACTTAACTGTTTTGTATGGGATTAAATAAAATACTTTCCTAACTTATAGATTTTTTTGTTTGAGTGAGAGCTCAGTGTGCAGAACGCATAATGATCTCTGGTTCAAGTCCGGCAGCAGTGACTAAATAATTTAATCTGTTGACAATCACTGATAGACCCCGAGGAATCCGTAGACCATCCAGGGGCTGACCCAACCTCTATAATGAGAGAACCTTATAAGATGGGATTTATGTAAAATAAATAGTTATATGAATACATACAATACATGAAAAATCTAAGGCTTGTCTGTTAAAAATGTTTAAATATTTATCTGAATTGAAAGGGAAAAGCTAACTTATTAAGAATATCTTACCCGATGGCTTCAGAAGGCCTTATCAGAGACGCCATAAATTCTTGAAGCTGAAGGAGGCTTTACGTCATGAACCTCATCCCTTTCGCTAACCTTTTTGTCTGATCTATATATATATATATATATATATATATATATATATATATATATATATATATATATATATATATATATATAGTTTAATTTTATATTTTCAATTTTTCGTTCAGTTTTATTTGTAATTAAAACGAAAAATGTAAAAGACTGCAGAAAAAATATGAAAATACAATTATATGTAATGTACTATAGATGTACGGAACATGCAGAGCAATAAACGTTCTTCACGTAAGGGTACTGCTTGAAGGGAAAAGGTAAAAAAAAAAAGTATGTATATATAATCTTATATTAAATCAAAATATTTTCTTGGACTTTTGGAATTGAAACTGTTTCCATTCCCAAACCGAATAATTTATAAGAATTAAATGTTAAAATTTAGTTCTTTAATAATATATAAAGAATTAAAACAGTGTGAATTTGGCCAAATCACTTTCCTGCTCAACCTTAACCGTTGTCCTATAAACAGTACAGAATTTACCATGTACTGAAAACAAGATTCTTCATGTGCTGTAGTGGTTCAGGATTTTTATTTTTTTTTTAATCTTAATAATGATCCTTGTATTGTATTCGGAATTGTTGCCAAGATGTTTTTATGTATCGATGAATCTTGGCATTTCTGTTCTTTTAAGTATTGAATTGATGAGAGAATACTGTTAAAATCTTCAAAAAATTGGATTAAAAAAATTTTCTTTTTTTGTCCAAACTTCTTTTCCTCCTGAGAGATAGTTAATTGCTTAAGAAGCTGCAAACTAAACTCCAACCGCTCGTTCATCAGGATTAGGTGAAGATATCTCGGACTGGGTGAAAGCAGGCTATTAAGAAAGAAGAAAACATATCCTTATTTTATGCACTCCTTGTACGGATACGCCATGTTTGAAATTGTGTTTCCGACAGCTACGAAAACCTTTCAGCAGCTGCATTTCTCTATCCGCAACAACCCGTTTTGATCTTTTTTTTGTTGGTAGTGGTGAAAGGATTTTATCAGATTCGTAAAGGCTATGTGAAAGACATCGGCTTCTAGATTTGTTTTCTCAACTTTCATATCCCTGCATAATTCATTTCTCATTCTATTTTTATTGACTATTTATGACATTCCATTGGTTTTAATTATGTTTATTGGACCCTCAGGAATTTGTGAATTCACATTTTTAAAAAATGTTTACCTAAAAAAGTAAGGCACATCTCTAATAGATATTCTTTAGATCTATTATCTAATTTTACCTCTGTATCATGCAATGATATCTATGATAACCTTCATTTCATGTACCATTGCAGGCTTTGACGTCTTTGATACGTCAGGATTGTCTCCGGTGGACGCAATACCGTAGATTATTAAATTATTCAATCATTTCATTCATGTATTGATTCTATATAAGATGTTAATACCGTTGATTATTCACTTAACTCTTTAAATTTGGGTGCTTCAATTTTATTTTTATTCTTATGTCATGGGTTTAATTATAAAAACTCATTTTCTAGTATGGGTTCAACCCGTGATGGGTCTGGGGTTCAGTACATGGTAGAGGCTTTACTGTTTCTTGGACAACGGTCGTGCAGGAAGGTGGTGTGTCCTAGACCACGCTCAACCGCCAGATCTTTCCCCCTTATTTTGGGAACAATTTTATAGAGGCAGAGTGAGCCCCATGAGGATCCTAGATCCAATATTACCCATATCCAGCCGCTAACTGATTAAATATTAGTCTGCCAGCGAGCGAGATTTGAACCCAGGACCTTTAACAACTAAGCTCTCTACCACTGAGCCAGTCTACTCCTGATATAATAAATCACTTTCTGAAACCATTGTAACAGACATATACTTAGTATGTTACATTGACTGACTTAATAATTACCGTATTTTTTTAATATTCTAACCTTATAGTTAACTATTTTATATTTTAGTATTCTCTATAATGTTCTGGAAAAAGCATCATTCTCTAGCATAATTGTAGCTGAATTACAAGATTAGATTAGGGTTTTTTTTGGGCGATCAACTACTAGGTTATTACGCCAGACAACTTGAGCTGCACAGTCATCTGCTGAATTACAATATATCAAGTGCTCTGTATAATTATGTGCTCTGTTAATTATTTAGTTAAATTAATTAAAATAATTACTTTCCAAGATGTAACATACAAGTGAACATCATATAATTACATCAATTAATTAACTAATTGATACCACTTTGATTATAAATCACTCCAGTCGCGATCGCTTTTTGACATGATAAATAGAGGGTATAAATTTTCGATTTCGTGTTTTAGTATACGACATTATCTGTTTCGAGTGTGTTTCCTCGCCTTTATTTCGGGAACTGTTACTTTTTTTTATTTTCATCGCAGTTTTGTTTTTACGTTGCCATTTAGAGTCGACAAGACTTATCTGTAGTCTCCCGTTCTTTCATGTGGCCTTTTAATGCGCTATAATTTAGTCTCTGTATTGTATATAGTCTCTGAAACAGTATTGCCATTACAAACAAGAAATACTTTTTTTTTTTTTATGAAATCATAAAATATGATTACAGGTTTTCCAGAATTATTAGTCCGCATGCCATAAAAACACAAAAAATTAGGATTCACAAAAAAATTTAGGACATTTTCACAGAACATAGAACCAACGTTGTTAGTCCTATGTTCTGTGGATATTTTCTAAGTTCCGATTTTTATTATAATTGTTAAATATTGTATCGATAATATATATTCGTTACGGTTTCTTTTTTTTAATAAATGTATAATAATATTGTACTCTGAATATGAATAATAATGTACCTAATTTTTATTTTATTTTTTCAGGTATGTTTACTCGCTTTGTTAAATTATTTATTGAACGAACATACAGATGAGGTCAGTGACTATTTTATTTTTTAATTATTTATTTTCCATAATTAAATAGTGGTTAGGGGTAGTAAGGCAGGACTCTTAGTAAGGCGGTTTGTTGAGCTCAACTAATAATATTTTTTTAGGGTGGTTTTTCTTACTCGTCATTGATCGGTTACACTATAGCTTAAATAATTGTTATACTTTTTTATACTGATTATTTTTTCTGAATGACCCTCTCCAAAGTATTGTTTACTAATGAATATCTGCAACCCCTGTGAATAAGATGTTAACATAATTTTGTCCAAAGTGTGTCAGAATCGTGTCATTCTTGCAGTTTTTGGTTTAAAAGGGAGTTATAATATAAGCCATAACTCATTTTCAAGCCAAGGCCAAGGCCACTTATGCTTATGCACTACGAGAATGACACTATTCCGCTTCCCTCAGTAAAATTAACTCATTATTGGAAAAATGCAGCAATTTTAGCGCTTATGAACGGGGGCTGCAGATATAACTAACTAGCTTTGCCTCAACGGTTTCAATCACTTTACTTGCCATTTGCATTATCCCTTTAAGTCTCATTCTATCTTGTTACTGACATAAAGGAACTTGGTTTAAAGCGGTAAAAAAAAAACTACAATCCTTGAAAGGTCTTCGGTTCAGGAAATTGTAGATACTGCACTGTTTCCAGGAAATTCGTCTTGCAGTGAGCTGATTTGTCCGTAATCACGCTCAACCACCAGGTTTTCCCCAAAATTGAGGTGCCCATTTTGTAGATCCCCAAGATCCATCCTTGGCTGTTAATGAACTTAATAAGTTATCTGCCACAGCCATATTTATACTCAGGACTTTGGCACGGCAACTCAGCGCTCTATTACTGATCTATCCGGAATGATGAATATATAATGACTTCCCGAATGCGGTAATTAATTTTAATAAAACTTAGTAATTTTTTTTTTCTCATCCTCCAAAAATTTTATTTACAATATAATACAAATTTACAGAAATTCCTGAAAATCCCTCTATATAAACCAAAAGCCATCTGTTATCTTTCGGTATTTCAAGGAGAAAGGTAACAGAAGGCTTTTGGTTTATAAAGAGGCATTTTCAGGAATTTCTGTAAATTTGTATTATAAAACTTAGTAAACTTACTTTGCTGTTAATGTTAAGTTAACAAGTTTATTTTATTTCACGAGTATTTCGTTCTTTTTTTTTTCTACGTTATCCACTCTTTTGATTTATTTAATTAGTATGTCTGTATCTCATATGGTCTGCATCACCCAAAAATTGGAAATTGAAATAATCAAAACTTCCTAGAAAAACCTTGATCACTGCAACAAGACTTGAATTCTATTCCAATAAAGTGCGTGATGAAGGGTTTCTCCAATTAAAAAAAGTAATTAAAAAGAAGGATTTCTTCCTGAGGATTTTTATTGCGCAAATTGCAGATAAATTTACAATTTTCTCGAATATTTTTCGACCTTCCTAATTAGCGACTCGATGCCATTTATATATCATTAGTGTCAAAATTGAAATCGGATGGTAAATTAATCGATATTGGCATCAGGCACGTTGAAGTCGCGGACTGCTGCTAGCCAATCAGGTGGTAGATTGCCCTTTTCAATTAGCTGTCTCGCTAGCAAGAGCTAATCTACCCTCGGGCCTTCATCAGCTCCAAAGAGGAAGTCCCGCTTCCTATTTTCCCACCTCTCCCGGTCCGTCAAAGTATCTGGAATTAAAAAAAAAGTAAATTAAAAAATTATATAAATACAAATTTGGCGATTTGGGATCAAAAGCAAATAATAATTGTGAAGTACCGTTCCGATGATCCTGCCCTGTGAGGCTGTGCCAGATTTTATTTAATCTGTTAATATCTGGGAATAGATTCTTTGGGATTTAGGATCCTCTTGGGGTTCACCTTGCAACTATAAAGTGGGCACCCAAAACAGGTGAAAAACCTTGTGGTTGAGGGTGTTCTAAGACAAATCACTTACTTGCAGAACTGGTGACCAAGAAACAATAAACTGAACCCGAGAATCTTCATGGGTTGTAGTGGTACAAGAGTATAAATTAACAAAACCTTACCTTGGTATTATACGCATAATCTATTTATATCTCGTTAATTTATAATTATTTTAAACATACTGGTTTTGCAATGTTACTCATTTTTATGAGCTGATTAGGATCAAAAGCAGATATCTTCCAAATTAATTAAACTTTTCGAAAAATTTCACATTTTTCGCGAGTTAAGTCAAGCAATTCTGTTTAAGTAGGCAATCAAAAATATTATGTTTTAATGCGGTTCTGAACCTGAAGTTTCAGGAACATGAAATTATTCCAAAAAATGAAGCCTTTATTCTTTAATACTGTAAGTAACTAACCAGTAACTGTTTCGCCACAACAAAAATTAAGATCAATGAAGATCAAATGTAAATCTCATATCAATAGCAACAGGAGACTCATCAATCACAGAAATAGCAACGACACCCCAAGACGCTCCACCTAAACATTTTATTAAAGAGTTATGTAAATACAAACTAACAAAAACTCAAAAAGCTACATAAAATGACTATTGGAATCCAATTGAAGAACTCCAAGAAACAAAGACTTACTTCACAAATATGGCAATAACTTATCAGTCAGCGTTACTTCAATCCCATTAGGACATAAGCCAAAATAATAAATTTTCTTAAATGGTGATCAAATTTAGCCCATCTCACATCAACAGCTCAACTGACCCATCAATTTCAGAGGGACTGACGTTCGATAACTTACTATTTTAAGCCTAGTTGATTTTTTATGTATGTCCTGATTAAGCCTGGCTTAGCAAATCGTGCATTTGCATTCTAAAAAAATTGGGAGTATACAGCAATACATTTGCTATTTTCAATAGATTGGTGATTATTGTCATTATAATATTTTTTAAACTAACATATTTTCGAATCATAATGAGCGTTTGGATACTTTCAAATAAAATTAGCTTAATTATCAAGAGGGTGCAACATTAGCTAGTGGAGAAACTACCCATAATCATGACTGAACTTAGGTACATCTTGTTAAGGCGTGTTGGAAGGTTATATGGAATCGATTGAGTAGCGAATTTATGGCATTATAATATAATGATTGATAAGGGATCTATTTTTGATCCAATTTGCGAATTATCGGATATTAAGGCCATTAAACATAATTTTATCAGTTCCTGATAATAACAGCTTTGGATGCAGAAGGATTTCGACTATTTCATATAGCCCATTAAAGATTTAAATCAATAATTATCAATCAAACAGATCTTAAAATAAATTGGTATTTCTTACACATCATTTTATGGGGCTTTTCTGTCTTTAATAAAGGGAACTAAACAAAGGGACGATAAACAAATTTGTAATCTAGATTATTTGGAATCATGTGAGGTCATTGCAGATCAATAATTATTTATATGAGATTAATTATAAAATTGTTATGTTAGAGAAAGGTTCCTAAGGCATTAAGTTGTTATTGAGTGATTAGAGTACATTAGTTATTGTATGTCATTAAGAAATCTTAATAATTAAGCAATAACAGTTATTTCTACTTAATTACTTAATTGATACACCTTTCACTAGGGATCCTAGTTTTTTTCATCATGGTTTATTATCGAATAAATGAAAAAAAAACATGGTAATGAGCGGTAATATTATGGTTATCTCTGATATTTTTTAAATTTAGTCATTTAAGAAAATATTAATTAATTCGTCTGTAAATGAGGAAGTGTTTATTTAGAATTTCAATGATTTACTATCGGCGGTATCCTATTTACGTTTTTGTAGATAATAATCAAAGTTTCACCGTATCATTTATGAGCATATGGGATATTATTAAGGCCTATATATATATATATATTCATTTTAACATTTTTATTTATTGATTTACAACTTAAACGACAAAAAAAACGGTCGATGTCACTTCGTTTTGAAGTTTTTTTCAATTCCAAGAATTTTAATAAATGCAGATATTTTTTGTACATTATCTTTTATCTTTACCTTCAAATTTAATACATTACATACATCGATATATAAATATATTTAATACATCCTTCATTATTTTAGAGATAAAATTATGTAATCCATTTTTTAGCGAGCATATCTGATAATTATCAGATATATCTTTTACTTACTAATCGTTGTTTTTTTCTTTAAATATTCCGATTATAGATATTCTCAATCTAAAAAATAAAATTGAACTACCAAAAAACTATGTACCCCCGTGAAGAATCAAAGCTAACGATTATGCAGGGAGATGGTTATTAGGGCCCGAGGATAATATGCAGAACCGATAGGTTTGGGAGCATAAATAATTTATTTATCACACCTGGATTCGGAGCTTACTTATCAGTAGTTCAGTTCTCTTACCCTGAGATACCCCGCTCCTAATCTCAATTCAGAACGATATAATATTCATCACATTGGATTTATTTTTATTTTTTAATCGCGAAATATCGTATTCTACAACAGTTCTTTGTGTTTGATCATTTGTCGTTACTAACCACTTTGCTCGAACAACTGAATGGTCCGATAATGACATGAAATTGTATTGGGTGTGACTCACAAGTTGTTTAGTTGCACCGATTGAGAAGGCCATTGTTCCAACTAGGTACGTAATAGCCCTGCATATTGGGCTCATAAATGTCTTCATGTATATGTTTTGTCAGTCATGCATCATATGTTACTAAAAGTTATCGTACTATTATTATTTCATTTTTTGTTTAAATACATTCCAGTAACTCAGCGCGTTGGAGCTGTGCTGCTCGGTGTGAAGGCACATTTCTTCTGGTTTCGGAGTTGTCCAACTCTGGCGTATTGGCCGTGGATCGAATCTTCTGAGTAGAGAGACCTGCCGGAATACACCCAGCCTCTATAATGGTGGTGCCCTTAATTTGTGGCAATATTGGTTGAGCTTTTTGCTGATCGAATCTCCTTCTTTCTGATTGTTCTAGAAACAGTAAATCCATATTTAAATACATTAAGTTCTAAATCCAAGGGCTGCTGTGGTGCAAGTATTTTTTCTTATTTATACGAACAATGGCAGGATTTAAGGGCGCTAAAGGGAGTATTTCCCTTAAGCTTTTTATCTTCTTAATGGGTTACTATGGAGTTATCCAACCTTTGCCATTTGTGTAATAACAAAGGATTTCTTTTATAGTATTTTGTAATAAAATTATTACGTCTCATTTACATTATAATTATTATTGATAGTAGATACTCTCTTAACCTTAATAGTTTGATTCCAATGAGAGTAACAGATATGAAGTTGATTATTGATAAACTTGTACAAACAAATGGATGAAACATTTATGGGTATTTGATTTGTTAGCCGGTGCACCCAACGGCTTCTTCTCTCTCCAAATCGCCCTGAAGATGACCTACACTGTAGGTCGAAACGTCGGCACATAAATATAAGTCTAGTACTTATTTAGTGTTGTTTTTTTTACTGCACCCTCCAACTATCTCCGTTCTTTTATGGGTATTGTTGATTTTTGTTCAACGTTTGTTTTCGTTACATGTTTCCTGTAAACATAGTTATACTTTAAGTAATTAAAACGAAATCAAATTAAGTTCTGTTATTATTATTCTGGAAAAGAACGGTTGGACAAAGCTGACCAAAGACTTTTGAAATTAGCGTTGACCTTGAGATAGTACGAAGTATTGATCTGTCTTCCTTATACTTCATTTATCAAGGTTTCTTTTAAACTGAGTCCCAAAACTTAATTAATTTAAGTTTAATTTTATCAGTATTATCTAAGGGAATGCCTTGTAAAGGGTTTTATAGAGGAAAAAAAAGAAGGGATTTTTCACATGAGAGATTCTGCCCCCGTCCGCAAATATCCTTAGCCCCTATTTATTTAGGATTTTTGTTGCTAGACTTACAATTAGAGCTTTTACTTTTTTTATTATTTCTTTTGTTAGGAAGTGTCTTGAAGGCTTTTTATCTTAATGTTACTATTGTTTAATTTTTTTAATAGAATCAGCCTTTTGTTAGGAGAGTGGCCTAGTTCCATTTTAATGAGCATAAAGAAAATTTAGTATTTTGAGAAATATTAAACCATGCCCACAAAATGAGTAATATTTTAGGTAAATTGACATATACAACCAATTACTTATCAATGCCGTTTATAATGTGTCCAACATTTGTTAAGCTGTTTCTAAGAAATAACGAAGAAATAAATTTCAATAGTTTAATGTTATGGAAAATTGGCTTTCTTGAACAATTACAAAATTGTTGCATCAAAAAAAGGACACTTTACCTCCGGGGTACATAATTTAATATGTTTCTGAATTATCGGTTATTTAATAAAACATTTCTGTCATTATCTTATTACAAGGATCATATTCATTTGAAAACATAATCGTGTCATATGACGAGCCCATGCAAACTGATTTAATATAATACAGTTCATCTAACGTCCTTCATTTCAGAGCGTGATGGATAAAGAATGGCTCGGGTTAGCGAATCTGCGGAATTAGTGTTGACTTGTTAATCATTACTGCTGTTGAAAAAGATTAAGATTTTGGCTAGGAATCTTCAGATAAGTAAGATTTTAATTTTTGTGATGTAGATTCAAATAAATATATTCACTATTGTTGTCTATGGAATCTCCAATTACAAATGTCATGTATACCAATAACCAGGATTTATTGCACTGTAAAATCACAGTTATTTAATGTTTCTCTGTACCTTTCTCTTATAGAGATTTATTCGAGCATACAGACTTTCTCACTGCAACAATAATAAAAATGATTTATTAAAAATATTACGGAATCTCATTGTGCAAAGTAAAAAGGATAGACATATGTGTGGTGCTCCTTAAGGTAATTTTCCCTAACTGTGAAGTCTTCGAGTCTGTTGAGTACTCTCCTATTAATACCTAAGTAAATATTAACTGACCGTAATTGGAATTAAACCCTAGATGTTCCGGACCACATACTCCTTCATCGTCCCATACTCCAGCTAGACGGATCGGACGTCCTTCTAAGATTGGTTTGTGTTTTTGGTTACGAGCAAGTAAAAGTGAAGTGTAGGAGACATAAAGAACGGCCCCGAATTCCAGTCATTTTATGTATACTCGAATTTTATATCGAATCCAGTTCTGCATTATATATCTACAGCCCTGGTGAATTCTGTCCAAAATTTATTGCTCTCACTGTTGCGTCATCCAATTAGCCATAGCAGCATAAAGTGACGTTAAATAAACAAACAACTTATTCACCGGAGCCATAGATATTGTACTCTCCATATTTGGTGTACAATGATGCAGTTTATCGTATTTGTTTAAACCAAGTTAAATTGCTATTTTCATATTTGTTGATGGGTTTTATCCGTAAATTATTGATATTAATAATAAATCAATCAAATAAAATTAATATTTGAAGGTTTTTGGTGTACATATCATTTCTTATATGGGATCTGTATTTTTTTGTCCGGGGTTTTGCATCCTTGGATTGTATATGTATGTATATGTGTGTATGCACACGGAACCCATCGCTATTTCTTCTGTTGCTCACAAAATATGTATCAGTTATTTAATTTTAAGGACTAACCTTCAGCTTTAGAAAATTAGTTTGTTTATTACCTATCTACAATTACATTATGCCCAATTGACTTATTTTAATTAATGTAGATTGAAATTGATTTATTTTTTCCTGTTATTAACGTGTTTAATATAGCGCACGAGACTGGTTCTTCGGTTATAAGCTGACAGGCGCCATGATGTATCGCCTTTGTTCTTCGGGCTTGCACGGGCGAAGAGGCAGCATTAACGAACATACTATGTTAATGTGAGGCTTTTAGATAGAACATAGGAGACAGCCAGCTTGTATTGAGCAGGCCAGTGAGTCAGCCCTGACGTCATCGGCACCATTCTTCTTCGCTGTCCGGTCTTTCCATCCTCTCCTCTTCGGAGGGCTTAATTCGTATCGATGTTTGTAGCGGAGTTCTGGGGTGTCATTTAGTGTCTTCGGGGGTTCGGGTCCTGCCAACGTAAATTCAGCTCATCTTCCGAACCGTTACCGGATTATCTCCCTCGAGGCTTAGGCCACATTCCTTTGGCCCTTAGTGCTTTACGGCATCTTTGAATTCTGAATATTTTTGGGTATCTGTTCCGCAGGTTGTCGCTTCGAGTTGAGTTACAGCAAGTTTTAACTGTTTGTTTATTATTATTTTTTTTATAATGGTCAAAAATACAAATTATCATGAGCTTTTGTGGAAAAGCGAATGTAATTGGGTAATGAGTAGATACCGGTAATCATTTCATCAAGAAATAGAAGTATCAACTTTTCGAAGTATTGGTGATATATGTTTGTTGAAATGTTTATTTCTAGATGAAATGATTACAGAAGTATGAGCATTTCCCATAATTACATCCTCTTTTCCACAGAAGCTCATGATAACTTGTATTTTTGGATAATTAAAAAAATTAAACGAACAAACATTCAAACTTGCTGTAACTCATTTCGAAGCGGTAATTTGCGGAACAATTACGTCTTTTAGATCCGTATTGTTTTAAAACTGACTTTACGTGTAAGGCATTTCGAAGTATTTTGCAATAACTTATTTTTAATAAATAAAAACCTCATTATATAATTTATTGAAAGCTTTCGATCATTTTCATGCAGTAAGTATTATTTTTATCTTTTTTTTTCGTTTCGAGTCTCTGTTATCGATTTATAATTATTTATAATTCTGCTGTTAGTTGTTAAAAGACATTGAATAATGAGTCTTATTTTGGAGATGTTTTATTTAAAAACCCATGGTAGTGAGTGTACTGTAACGGTGTGCAGGAAGGTGATTTGTTCTAAATCACGCCAAATGGCCAGATATTTTCCTTTTTTTTTGGGTACCCACTTTGTAGAGGATGGGTAATATCAAGGAAGGTCTCCCGATCCCAAAGGTTCTATCTCTGTCTGTTAACAGATTAAATTATCTAGCCTAGCCTGATTTGAAACTGAGACCTTCGGCATGGCAACTCAGCGCTCTACCATTGAGCCACTCCGCTCCCTATTAATAAATATAAACATCAATAAAAAATCATATTGGAAAATCCCATCTATAAATAGGATGCAATAAGAATATCCCAAAAATAAAGCCTCAACTCTCCAAAATACTGGGGAAAAACAACCAGACTTATAATATAGTTTATTGAATGTTTTCCATCATTTTCATGCATAAGCCCTGTTTTTATTTTTTTATGATTTGATGTCTTTAGTATCTATTTGATTGTTACACTGTTAATGGTTTTAAAGGTATAATGAGTGCAATTATAATATATAATTAGTATTTTTATATTTAGTATGCATATGGATCCCCATATGCAACTACCCTCCGCACAAAGACTTAGATTATGGGATCTGTCGAAGATCATACAACAAAAGATTTCCCAGCAAGCTTCAAGGTCATCCTGATTTGCTCGTTTAGAAAATAACGAATAAAAACATGTCTGACAACTTTTCTTGAAGGTTGAAAAGGAGCTGGGCGAGAGATCTCCTTGAATGGCTTAAAACAAAGCTGAAGAATTACTCTTGGATAAATTTCTTCTCCTTGCCTGTAATACTTGTTTTTGTATTTATTTGTTTATTGTTAACAGACTTCCCATTCATCGGTTGTCATTGACCAAGCGTAGTTATGAATTAAGTAATAAATAAACTAAAACGTTAGACATTTTTAAAGATATAACATACAATAGAGAAATGAATAGTTGACCATTTTTTTACAGGTCTTAATCATAGATTATCAGATAATTAGTCAAAATTACTTTTTAAAAACTTATTAAAAAACTAGCGACCAGCCCCTGCATTGCACGGGTAGGAAGATATATTATGCCTACATGTTTGTCTGCCTAATGTATTTTATTATGTAGCTATTATAAACAAAAGAGATTACCGCGAACAGACAGACAGGCAAAGCCAAGGACTTTGTTTTGTTTTATATGTAATATGTATAGATAGAAAAGAGATATTAGGCAGCATCTTCCATGAAACCTCCCTCGTGGCTGTACTTTTCCCAACATTTCCGAAAATTATCGTTGTATTCCAACCCATTTACACAAAAACTCGACAAATTATATACCTAAACCTTCCTGGTGAATCACTTGATCTATTGATGAAAACCGCATGAAAATCCGTGCAGTAGTTATTGAGTTTACCGGGAACTAACGCGGCCGAGGACTTCGTTTTATAATGCGAGTATGTATAGATGTAATGTATTATTATTTTGAGCAGTTTAGTTCCAAACATTCCAACCGTTTCATTGCTCATCCTCAGATTTAAAATAAATTAAAAAATATTACTTTTAAAAACCTATTAACATATTATCTTTGATCTATTTGGTTAGAGGGAGTGAATTATTTAATTTAATCAGAAACCAGAGGTTTCAATAAAATCTAGTCAAGTCATAACCAAATTAATTTAAGAAAGATAAATTGTTCAGTTTCTTGTGTAATGTATCAAGACTAACTAATTTATATGAAGGATACATATATTTTGGGGGTGCTGTCAATAATAACACTAAATAAGAAAAACTTATTTATTATACAGGCCGACGTTCGGCCATCAATGGAGGCCATCTTCAGGGCAAAGAGAGAAGCGGCTGAGCGAACTGTCTACTATATTTGGTCAACTGAACTCAATTGACTCAATTTTCCTCTCTATCATAAATAATTTATAGATTGAATCATAACGGATACAAATATTGAGCTGTACAAAAATGAAAATCGTAGAATATTACATAAAAGTTATCGTAATAATAATATAAATTGTTTTTTTATTTTAAAGAGGAATGATATGCCCTCGGCCGGGATTCGAACCCGGATCCTCTGTCTGAGGATGATCTGAGACAGAGTATCCGGGTTCGAATCTCGGCCGAGGGCCTATCTTTTCTCTTTAAAATAAAAATATTTAAAAAAATCAAAACAATTGACCAATAATTTGTGACCAGGTTGCGGGGTTTTCCGGTCCAAGGTCCAATTTAATATAAAAAACTATTGTCCAAAGAAAAATGTTGTATTCTTATATTATACATCAACGGTAACATAATGCCAACTCCAAAAACATAACCATAATATATATTGTAACATCAACGTAACACCACCAACTAAAAATCATAGATACATAATTAATAAAACAAAGATTATATACACTTTTATTTACAAATATTAATAGGATGCTTACCGCTGAGCCACAAAGATACGATAAGGTAAAAACAGTTAAATTTGGCAATTACTTGGCCATATAACCCACTTATACACATCCGTATGGAATGACGGTCCTCAGTTAAGTGAGGTCAGATTGGTAGAGACACCTGACGGACGAATTTAGCAAACAGAAGAATACTCGTTACACACTCCCCTCCAGCGATTAAGTCCGTCGGGTTGGATAAAATAATTTAAGTTTTGAGGGATGCCATAAGCCTATTATCTTTCCATCTTCATCTCTCAGTTTACAGGATCCACCACCCGTAACGGAAACAACCGTAAAAGGGCCTTCATATTTGGGGTTCAGTTTAGCAGCGAGTTTATCAGCTGCCGACGATAGCTGAAACCTCATCTTTAAGACTTGGTCCCCCGGTTGGAAACGATCTTTTCGGCGTCTCAAGTTATAACGACTGCTCTGATTTAGACTTGCCTTCAGAGAGTTTTCCTCGGCTATATGATGAACTTCAGGCAGTCTGCCCACTTTAGCGGCCCAAGCAGCATGTTCGTCTGTGCCAGCCACTAGGATATCATCGTCGTTAGCTTGATGTAGAGGCCTCAGTTCTCTACCAAAATTTAAGAAGGCAGGACTGAACTTGGTCGAATCTTGAACGGCGGAATTTAAGGCAAACTGGATCTCTCCTAGTTTTTCGTCCCAGCGTTGGTGTTTCTTCCCTATGTACGCTACGATAAGTTGCTTGATATTCCGATTCGCTCGTTCTGTCGGATTTGCCTGTGAATGGTAAAGAGGAGTAGTTTCTCTCTTGATTCCAAACTCCTTAGCCACTTCAGTTACAAGATTACTGACGAAGTTCTTCGCATTGTCGGAAATTACTTTATGCGGTGCGCCATATCTGTATATTATGCGGGATTTCAATTTATTTACAATAACCGAAGAGGTAGCTTTTCTGATGGGACATAATTCCACCCATCTACTAAATAAATCTACAAACACTAGTAGATATACATTGCCTCTAGAACTCCTAGGATAAGGACCCATAATGTCAACTGACACCATTTCCCACGGCTGCTTGTTATAGCGAGGGAACATTAACCCACGAGGTGGCGTGTTATTGGGTTTGACCTTCTGGCATAACTCACACTGCCTCACATACTGGCTTATATCTCGGTACAATCCAGGCCAATAATATAGTCTACTAACCCTAGAAACAGTTTTATCTATCCCCAGGTGGCCTGACTGCGGTAGATCATGATTTTCATATATTACTGCTCCCCTTAAATGTCTAGGAACGACAACTTTCCATTCCTCACTGGGGTCTTCTAGCTCTCCCTTCAAAGGATTCTTTCGATGGTATAATAGCTGTCCATCTTTTATCGACCATCCAGGGTGGAGTTCTGGGGACTTCTGGACTCGATAAAATTTCTGATTATACCATTCGTCGGTCGCTATGAAAGTTCCTGAAGTCGAACCAGAATCGGTAGTAGAATTAGGATCGGAACTGGTAGACAATACTGTGATTGCAGCAATTCGTGATAGGGCATCGGCCACTGTGTTGAGTTTCCCCTTTCGATATTCCACCTTGTAGTTGTAAGGCTGCAAGCGAAGAGCCCGTCTAGCCAAACGACCTGAAGGGTTTTTCAAGTTCAGTAACCACTTCAGACTGGCGTGGTCAGTTATTACAGTGAATGGATAACCTTCCAAGTAATGCCTATTCTTCTCGATACCAAACAGAACTGCGAGGCATTCCTTTTCGGTTACGGTATAATTCCTTTCAGCTGAACTTAAGGTACGAGAACAAAAAGCGATGACTCTTTCTTCGCCGTCTTGTATTTGAGTCAAGACCGCTCCAAGACCTGTATCACTGGCGTCCGTCTGTAATTGAAAAGGCTGTTTAAAGTCTGGCCTAGCTAATATTGGTGCTTCAGTCAGTGCTGACTTGAGAGCATTGAAAGAAGCGTCCTGCTCTTCTGACCAGATCCATTTAGCGTTACGCTTAAGCAAAGCTGTTAGCGGAGAGACAACTGTGGAGAAGTCTTTAATAAAACGGCGATACCATCCTGCCATTCCAAGGAATCTTCTGAGCTGCCCAGCGTTGGTGGGAGGAGGAATCGAAGTAACGGAACCAACCTTATCTGGATCTACACTCAAGCCATCACTATTAACCAGATAGCCCAAGTACCTAACTTCATTACAGCCAAATTCACATTTTTCCGGGTTGATACGCAGACCTGAGGCTTTAAGTCGACTGAACACTTCCATTAGCATATCCAAATGCAGTTTGAAAGTTGGTGTGCAAACTAAAATATCATCAAGGAAAACTACCACGTAAGGGTAAAGTTCGGGTCCAAATATTGCATCGGCTAACCTCTGAAAGGTAGCAGGTGAATTCGTCAGCCCAAAGGGCATAACTTTAAACCTGAATAGTCCTCTGCCAGGAACTGTAAACGCAGTAATGTCTTTACTAGTTTCGTCGGCAAGGGGCACTTGCAAAAATGCTTGCTTGAGGTCAAACTTGGAGAGATATCTAGCCTGTCGAAGTCCGTCCAAGAGAGATGTCATATTAGGCATAGGATAGCAATCTTTACAAGTGACTTCATTGACCTTACGAAAGTCTATACAAAAACGATAACCTGATCCCTTACGAACCATGACTACCGGGGAAGACCATGGAGATTGGCAAGGTTCCACTAAGTCTTCATCCAACATTCGATCTAACTCCTGGTGCATTGCCTCAAGTACTTTGGGTGAGTAATGGTAGGAGCGCTGCTTGATAGGTTGGGCATCCTGAACATCTACCTTATGGCTAATGCGCGCCGTTAATCCTGGAGAATCTTGGAGAATTCGCAAACCTTCACTGACTATTCTATCCAGATCCACCCTTTCTGAGGGATCAAGTGAACTAATGCCGCATATTTTTGATGTTTCCACTTCTACTAATTGAACATCTTGACGAAACGAGAACTTATGGTCGGGGTCATCTTGAAACCACCATGTCGCTTCACGATGATTAGTACTCATATTTGTGTTAACGATAAAATCTAACCCTAAAAGAAACATAAATGGAAGCTTGGTTAAAACGTAAAGCTTCGTGTCATATGACCGGTACCCAACGGTAATTGAAATGGAGAATCTTTCATCAACAATACCAGAGCTTCCATTAGCGACACAAATATTAAATTCGGGAATTTTCTCAACTTCATATCCCAATTTAAGGAGAATCTCAACCCCTTCTGGTCCAACAAATGAGGTAGTGGAACCAGGGTCAAACAGGGCCAAGTAGGACAGGCCCCCTTTGTCAGGTTTCCCTATTCGGAAATCAATATAGTGCTGTTTAGGAAACGGTAAAATATAACAAGATACGGTAGAACTTTCGGGAGAATTCGATACGACACAAGGAGAAACGATATCAGATTTAGCGGTACAAAAAGGTAAACGATAAGGCACGGTAATAGGTAAATCGGTACTTGGTGGGTCAGCTGAAACCATGGGAATAGGAATGACCCTCACTTCCGATTCCCTTGCACATTTCCCGGAGTACATTTAGGACATGCGTGAATGGAAACTCCTGGTTTACCACAACGGTAACAGAACAACTTTCGTGGTAGCGGACATCTCGAATATACGTGCGGTCCACCACAATTCCAGCAAATTAATTTCTTAGCTGGTAGAGCCGGTTTTGAGCCTTTCAAAAGGTTTGATTCGGTACTATTTCTTGATTGTACATCAGTCGGAGAGAATACCTGTTTCTTAGAGCCAACTGCCTGAATTTCGAACTGGTCGAATTGAGGATCGTGATTCGTTGTGTTAGCAGCAACATCGGTTTGTTTTTCCAATGGCGAAACAGTAAAAATTCCCGGAGATATTTGTTCTTTTCCGGAATTGGATTTATTATATCGTCTAGTGGAATTCGCAGAGCGGGATTTTTCTATAATAGGCCTTTCTGATCGGCTTTCTTGAGCCATCATCTCATATACTCTAGTCCGTTCGGTGACGAAATTAATCAGATCCTTATAAGAGGGAATATCTGCTGATTTTATTCGTTCTTCGAATGCTTTTCTAGTCCCTGGGTCTAAATTATTAAGAGCTAAATGGAGTTTAATGAAATCCCCCATGTCTTTAATGCCTAAAGCCGATAACGCAGAAAAATTATTTTCATGCTCAGATAAAAATCTCTGCAAATTAGACGCTGAAGAATTGTTTAAAGGGGTAAAATCCATCACCTTCTTGATATAAAATCTGGCTAGTCGCCTTTTATTTTGATAGCGAGAGACCAATGCGTCGTAAGCGAGCGGATAATTAGCTTCGTCTAATGCGAAGCCCGAGATAAGCGACAGAGCTTCATCGCGTAAGCTACTTCGTAGATAGTAAAATTTCCTAATGGTCGATAGAGATTCTTCTCTATGAACCATAGAATCAAATAGGGAATAGAATCCATTCCAGTCCTCTAATTTCCCTGTGAATATCGGTAAGTCAATTTTCGGTAGCTCCTGAGGAATAGAATGAGAATGGACAACCACAGGTTTATTCTCAGGAGGGCAGGTAGATTGCACCACTTTGTTATAATTCGCTTTAGTAATATCAACTAAATCGTTAAATGAATTTTGTACTTCTGTTGTCTCGAGTTTTTCACTTTTGTTCTTTATACTTGCATTAAATATCCGAATTTTTGATTGAATTTCTTCAAATCGGATTTCATTTTTGAGTAAGCGGTCATAAGCGGGTTTAAAAGCGGATGCTGAATCGGTACTCAAAGATTTGGATTTTGTGAAAATGGATTGAACTGCGGCAAAAATATCCTCCCTCTCTGACACTAGAACGACTGGATCACCCATTGTGACAATAAATCAAGACGTTACCCAAAGTTACCAAAAAATGCCAAAGAAAGTAAATGTTGAAAAAAATACTAACAGAACCTTTAAAGGTCGTAAAATACTGAAAATTAAATTAATAAAATTATATTAAAACTAACAAATTAAATTAAATCGGTAAGCGTCCTTTACAAACTTAATATATAATTTTTCATATGTCAGCCATAGATAGACAAATATTTTCCCTTTAAAAGGAAACACAAGATAATGCTAAATAGAAACAAACAACAGCTGTTGTCTCTAGGTGAACTTAATGCTTACTTGCTAATCTAACATATGTTCAATTCAACTATTTAAACTTACGGTAAAAATACAAAATAAAATCATATATTAGTAGATTTTAATTTTCAAAACATGTGTTAAACAAAACTAAGTCGTTCTACGACCTTAAGTAAAAGTTCTTAATTTTTTGTTGTTGATACAAAATTATAAATTAAAAATAATTATCTTTACATTTTCAAAATTGCGTCTAAGACAAACCTTTTGCTTCCGTCAACAGAAATTTAGTACCTTCGATTAATACGAAAATTATATTTAAACATAAAAAAAAATTAAAGTATTGTTTGGAAAAATTATCCTGTTACTATTATTATAAAACTATTATCAGTTAACTTCACTATTTCAAAAAAATGTTAATATAATAATTAAATCTTCAACTAATAACTTATCTGTAGATTTTTCTTTTGCAGTCCCTGTATTCGAGCGCCATAAAATTTGTGACCAGGTTGCGGGGTTTTCCGGTCCAAGGTCCAAATTAATTTAAAAAACTATTGTCCAAAGAAAAATGTTGTATTCTTATATTATACATCAACGGTAACATAATGCCAACTCCAAAAACATAACCATAATATATATTGTAACATCAACGTAACACCACCAACTAAAAATCATAGATACATAATTAATAAAACAAAGATTATATACACTTTTATTTACAAATATTAATAGGATGCTTACCGCTGAGCGACAAAGATACGATAAGGTAAAAACAGTTAAATTTGGCAATTACTTGGCCATATAACCCACTTATACACATCCGTATGGAATGACGGTCCTCAGTTAAGTGAGGTCAGATTGGTAGAGACACCTGACGGACGAATTTAGCAAACAGAAGAATACTCGTTACAAATTATAAAAAAATATAAAATAAATTGATTTGAAGAATTGAAAAATATTAGTAAAAATGAAAGAGGAGAATACTCGATGAGTAGACGAAAATAAGAACAAAAACTAAATTTCATCGTACTGATAAATGAAGTGGTTAAATGCCAACACCAATAAAAACTGAATCATCCAATTAAGAGCCCTGGAAACAGTAGTCATTGCTTTCTAGAACACACTACTCCTGATCTTATAAAAAAATTCTTCAATTTCAATTTATGGCCCATCATAATTTCTTCATGTAGAAAAGTCTGTACAGAAGCAGCTCTTATAAGATAAGAATCTTGCCATAATAATGTATTTTTAGATGTGCGTAACAGATCTCTGAAGATCTTTGAAAAGCAACATAAAAAATGAATATCACGCTTTAATTGGAAACAAAACTAAAAAGGAAGTAATTTTCAATAAGTTTAACTCTTGTCATTATTTTAAACTTATAGGCAATTATTTCCTTCTTTTTAGTCGTGTTTTCTATTAAACCGTGTTTTTTAATTATTGATTTTCAACTTTTTTGTTCAGCTAGCTACAAAAGCATGCTTTGTAGTTTGTTTAGACTAATTTTTTTTGTTTAAAAATATACGAAACTCTCCAGTTGATCCTTTCAGTAGCCATATGCTTGTCTCAAAGCCATGTCACATGTATGCCATAGTATGCCACGGCACTTGACACTATCGTATCGGATATGAAAAATGGCTAATCCTGATTAGGTTAAGACAAACTTGTTAAATTATTATATTATCAAAGGTTCTTGAGAAGTGCGGAATGTTTCAATTTAATTCAATGTTGTGAAGTGTCAGAAAAATCGCTCTTGCAATCTTGCAAAAGAGCAATGCCATCATTCAAAATACCTAATTTTTCAATAGAGGTATTTGAAAGACCTTTTTGAGTGAAATAAATAAAAATTTTGTTATTTGTCAAGCAAAGCATTCCTATTGTAATGATATTAGAAATTATTAATTAACATTTAGAAATTATTTTTTTTTAATTTCATCATTATTCCCATAAAACGTCTAGATCAAACATGGCACAACTTAAAATACGGCTATATTTAAAAAAATGGAATATCATATATGTAGTTTCTGAATTAATAAGCTTCAATCAATATAACTGCTACTTTTTTTTTAAAATTCCAATATTTTTAGTTGTTTTTATTGTTGTTCTTTTGCAGGAGCGATATGTAGATACAGGAAAAGCTAATATAAGAAGTTAATATATGCATTTTAACTATTTAGGATGTCCATCAGTTTTTAAAGAAATTATTCATGCCTTAAAGTTTATTTTTTATGCTTACAAAAATACCCTTAATAAAATTGGCAAAGGAAAATCAGATCTATAGCCAAGGTTTTTAAGTTCGGCGGAGTTGCAGACTCTGACGGGAGATTGGGGTAGGAGGACCCGTTGCATTCCAAGGGCTCTGGTGGGGGCTACTGTCCCCTCAACTGGAACCGTCTGTAGACCTCGCTTCAAAACTGAATACTGGGCTACGAACCCGCGATAATCTTGTTTTTCATATTTTAACAGGTAACCCGGTACGAATTAAATATTTCAAACGGTTTTATTCATTACATTGTTTATGTATATAGGTATATAATAAGATCCAATAGTTACATTTAAAAAAAATAAAAAACATAGATACCTATATATATTGCATACTTCACTACATATAGTGATCCTCCAAGAATAAAGCCTCCTTCTGACTTAGATTTTTGTTCTAACGCCACTTATATCACACACATATGTGTGATATGACCGACATTATTAATTCCTATACCAACGTTATCATCCCTTATAATAATGCGTATGGAATGGAGAAATGCGTATGGACGGTTCTCGAGACAAGAACTTTAAATATTACTCCCTAACGAGGAGAAAGTTTCTAAGGTTGAACTCTTTTACTATTTTTTTTCTCGCCTTGCCTTTGCATATGAAATTTCTAGTGGGAGGCTTTGTTCTTGACCCTCCTAACCCTTACCCTGATGACAATTAAAAGAACAAAATCTACATTCTTTGTAAATTATGGAACAACGCCCCTGTTGTTGTTGAATATGAGTAGTTTTTAAACTTTGTTATTTAAAACATCAAGAATCGAAGAATAAATTAATATTTATATTTTTTTTGCGGATTTTAATGTAGTTTGTGAACTAAAAATAAGGTGGAATCTGGATCATTCACTCGCTTTGGATAGATATTTCAAATGCATCAGGGATCAGCGGGTCTGGATTTAGTTGGGAATGTATCTTGTATACAGTTGTATGTATCTTTAACATGCATCCTGCTTTAATATTTAAATATTGTTTTATGTTATGGGTTACTGCATACGGGAAAGTAAGAAGTCAATGAGTACAAGAACTTTATATATATAAAATATATTTCAAAACCTTTGTATTTGTTTTTGTAACTTTTGTATATATCTCAAAAATCGTTAACTGTACGGTATAGCCTTAATGCAAGTACGTAGGTACAATTTGGCAGTTGATCGTCCTCGCCGCCGCTTGGTATATTTGCCCTGAAGATGGCCTACATTGTAGGCCGAAACGTCGGCACACAATAAATAAGTGTACACTTATTTAGGTGTTTTTATTGACTGCACCCCCAACTATTTCTTCCTTACATTAGAAGTTACAGTCAACCAATTCTTCTCTAACATAAAATAAAATTAACATATTAATTAGTGTAGACGTTTTCATCTTGCCGTATGTTAAGCTCCATACATTGCAATATCCCACCGCCATAATGTCTCTCCTATTATATTGTAGGTGATGTAAAGTTATAAAGTTACAATTTCTACTTTTTTTTTGTTTACTTAATTTTTTATTTGACTTATTTTTAAAAACATAAAAATATATATAAAATAATATAAAAAAGGCTTTATGTTTCATTTTTTATATTCGCAATTGTTCTATAGACATTGTTGAAGTTAGCCGAGTGGTTCAGTCCCCATGCCGGTGGTCTAAGGTTCAAATGCTGCTGCTGGCAGATATTTAATCTGTTAGCAGCCGGGGACGGATCATTTTGGATCTGGGACCCTCGTGGGACTCACCCAGCCCATTTAAAGCGGGTATCCAGGGTGAAAATCTGGTGGTTGAGATTGACCTGAGACAAATCACCTACCCGCATAACCGTTGTCCAAGAAATAGTACAGTCTATCATGTTCTGAACCCATGATATTCCTTTACGGAAAAAAACAAAACATTGTTGTTGTTGAGGTCACGATTACGCTCAACGGCTGTTTTCTCCAATTAAGCCTACCGGTGAATGGGTGAGCCCTTGGAGGATTTCTAGAACTTGGAGAGTCGATTTCCTTTTGGAAAAGATTTTAATATAGGAATTTCGTCAGAACATTTCTACTCTAGCTTTTGCCTGAATAACGTATAACTTATAAGAGAGAATTATGTATGATCTAGACTTTTCGAAACTCCATTACACTGGCGGAACTACAGGAATATGCTCTTGTTCTAATGCCTTTCTATGCAGCTTAATGCTGTTACCATTCCCTTCCCCAAGGTACTTCAACTACTTTCTCTCCTGGTATGATAATATATTTCACCGACGGTACGTTCCAATAACGATACTCTATTAGATTTATCTCAGCCGCGTAATCACCTCAATTGCATCCATCCGTTTATAATTGGTAGAAAAAATTATAATTGTTTTCTGAAGTTTGACTGATTATTTTAATTGTCGGGTTGTTAATTATGGAAAGAGTGTTCTCCTATGATTAGAATATTATCTCAGGTTTTACTTTCTTCTAGTAATTTTAGTCTTTACTAATTGGTATTTGATAAAGGGATCGGTAGAGCCAAAACTTGTTATATAGAGGACATATATTGTTTGTTTTGTTTTTTAGTTTTATGGCATTGGATACTTCCATCCATACAGCCAGCTATTTATTTATTTGGTTTAACTGATAAGTTTAATGCCAACTGCACGCGGTTATTTCCCGGACGATCACCCATCCAAGTCCTAACCACGCCCGACAATCAACCTCGGTGATCGGATGGGAACCGGTGTGATCATCGTGGTATGGCCGTTGGTGACACAATAAAAATAATAATAAATTGAAATACACTTATACACTTTTCAGATAGTGTAGTGCCTTGTGCTGTGTTGTAAAAAACAGAGTAGTTGAATATACTCGATGTAATGAATAAAGAATAAAATCGGATTACAAAAATGAAATGTGACTGAAACGCCACCTGGAAATCCTCTATGGCTATGAAATATTTTGTCCAGATATTTCAAGCTAATACATTGATTCTCTACCACATCAGTTTGAAGGCAAACAGACGGGAGCATCAAATAATGGTCTCCGGTCGATAATAAAACTCACATAGCATAATATAACGCTCACCGCATTGAAATAGTTAAGAGAGTGGTGTAACCCAGTATGTAGAGCTCTGAGTTGCTATGCTAAAGTCTCAAATCAAGTTATGGTTGATATATTATTTAATCTATTAACAACCACAGATGGACCTTGTGGGATCTTCAGACCCTCCTGGGGTTCATCCCGTCTATAAAGTGGATTCACTTAATTAGAGGAAAACCTCTGCAGTTGAGCGTGATCTCGGATAACCACCTCACTGCATAACCTTGTCTTAGAAGCAGTACGGTTGAGACCTACCAGATACTGAACACAAGGTCCTTCTTATGTTGTAATGGTACAGTTTTTTTTCTTTTGTATCCTACACTTTTAAACTTGGTATTTTTGAGGGAATCTCTCCCAACTATTTTCATCTTCCCCTAGAGGAACTGGGATGAGAAGGCTCTCAGAAAAAACATCATATCGGAGTTCTGGCCTGGTTCCCCGGACAGCCTTGGATGTGGGTTAAGTAGAGATTTTCACCTCTATGAGCTGTGTAATATGGCGCCGGTTATCAGAGCGATGATAGCCAAGGCTTACCTGTTATTTCTTTCTTTTTATTTTCTCTTTCCCCATCTTATGTCGTTTTCTAATACTTAAATATTTTTATAAGAAAGAATGTTTAAAATAATTATTGGTACATTTTAATAACCAAGACACATGTCATTTCTCTTAGTTCTAGTTTTATTAGGCACTAGAATCTGTCATGCCTCAATATTTTCCTGTTTGCAACGTTTTGAACTTGTGTAAATTGTTAATAACCTTAGCAAAAGTTTGTTTTTCTATTTTTTATGTAATGTTATAAACCTTTTGTTAACTAAAAAAAAAAAAATATGTTGAAAAATATTAATTGACCTTTTTATACTCGTATGTGAAGAAGGAAATGGTCCGGATAGGTTTTCTTGACCTCTTACCCGCACAATTTTCTTCCCCATAAAAAGAGAAAAACAAAACAGTGCCACTACAACCCATGAAAGGGTCTGGAGTTCAGTCATGGTAGGTACCGTAATGTTTCTTGGACAACGGTTGTGCAGGGAAGTGATTTGCTCTAAATCACGCTCAACTGCCAGACAAACTCCCCTTATTTTGGGTACCCACTTTATAGAGGTTGGATGAGCCCCAGGAGGGTCCTAGATCCCATAGGATCCATCCCCGGCTGCTAACAGATTAAACAAAAGCCTTGCCAGAAGCGGGATTAGAATACAAGGCCTTCGGCATTGCAATTCAGTGCTCTACCACCTTCATGTTAACTAAGATAACTTAATTAGTTGTTTTGTGTTGGCTTGCATTTTCTTAATATTTCTTAACTCAATTTTTATCTTTTTATAGAGTCAGCGCTCATGATAATAAATAAATAGGCTTTGCAAAATTTTAATTTTTTATGTGTTGTATTGTTACTTATTCTCTTTATTAACCATATTGCAAATAAAATAAGGGTATTTATTCTGCAGATTGTTTCTTCTGGTTGAGTTATAATAAATTTTAAATGTTTGTTCGTTTCACTTTTAATATTTTCCAATAATGCAAGTTATCTGAAGCTCATGAAATTGTATTTTCGGAAAATATTAAAAATGAAGCGAATAAACATTTAAAACTTTGTGTAACTCAACACGAAGTGAAAACCTGCGGAATAATTACGGGAATAAGTTTACTTCAACTCCATGTTGGGTTGTCATTTGAAATGTCTAAAGGAAAGGTTATCTAGTAAAAGAAGTTTATGTAATCATTCCATTTTTATTCGAAATATTTACTCTTATTTTCTATTAATTTTTCTCAACGTTTTATCAAATCTTCAATTCAAGAACTTAAAAATGTATGGGTTTATGATGATATAAAGTTGAAAATTGGTTTTTGTTTTGAGAATCGTTCTAAAAAATTTTACCCTTAATGAAGATATAAATCTGTTGGAGATAAGTCGGGCGAATATGACGGGTGTGGGAAGACTTAGTAATCCAGCTCTTTTAGTTTCTTCCCCGTCTGTCGTGAAACACGAGATCTGGCGTTGTCATAAATGACAGAAATAAATAATTTCAAGTTATACTCAAAATACCATGTACAAAAAAACCTACAGTGTAGGTCGAAACGTCGGCACATAATTATAAGTTTATTACTTATTCAGTGTTCTTTTTGACTGCACCCCCCAACTACCTCCTTTACATAACTACCTTTGTATGGTCATTTCTAAATACCTAAATTATACGCACATACACTGCTATGTTTCTACTCTTAAATATTTCTTGGATATATATATTGATATTTGGGATGCCAGTCTCATTTAGGATGAGTACTCAAATTATTATTTATACTTCTTAATCTTAATTGGGTTCCTTTCCAAAGGTCTATTCTTGTGTTTACCAATTTACTTATCTATTCTACCTTCAATATATTATTTATAACTAAATAGTGTATCTGGTATGTAAGCATCAAAAGAATTACAATAAGGATCGTTTATTCATTTAATTTCAACAAGGTTAATGATTCAGATTTTAATATATATAAATAGGATTGCCATAAAATGTATTACAGGATATAAACTAAACTTATCTGTGGATAGGGGTAGATTGGGTTGCTGGTCGCTCTACGCCGTGCTGCCTCTAGGGTTCTCTATCTTCTGCCAGATCTCTCCTTCTTGCTGTACATCTCCAGAGTACCTCCTTCCTGTTCCATCTTCGTCTCCCTAGTCCCTTCCTGCCGTGCGTCTCTCTTCGAGTACCTTCCTGCTGTGCGTCTCTCTCCCGAGTTCCCTCTTCAGCCTCCTCTTTCAAGTGTTTTCTTCTCTCCCCCTCTCCTTCCTTCTCCACTATCTTGGACCATAAAACCATAAGGGGACCAAGGGTTTGTTTATTGTCCCAAACATATTCCCTTTCATGTGTCCCGACATGACACATTTTCCCCGTACAGCATCCCTTTCATGGTGCCGCCTGCATCAATACATAGCAACACATACATTGTCTCTAACTTTACATACCACAAGTTGTCGCGTAATAAATAATATAAAATAACTAAAATAAGACATGATTCGAAAACAATTTAAACAAAAAGCTTTAAATATCTGAAACTATTGTATACAAAAACACCTTCAATATTTCGCTAATTCAGCTATCATCGGGACAGAATAAGTTATTATTCAAAGGAAAAATTAATAAGGCAATTCCTAACCTTCTAGTCCAACAAGACACCAACCAGAAACAACATCCCACCACCAACAAGGTGTAATTAACTCTTTAGTTTATTGTTGTTACTACAATCTTATTTATTTGATTTCTTATTCGATATATTAAGTTCAGAGTGTTGGTACTGCAATAATGATGTGCATTCTGAAAAGCTCGTTGAAGGCAGCCATTACAAGTCTTATTCTCCGCCCTGTGAACTAGAATAAGAAAGAAGAAGGGGATCGTTTGGTTAAGCGTTCGACCGTGAACGAAATGGTTTCTTCAGTTGTCCCAGGAAATCAGGGACAGTTTATTTTTACAGAACGGGAACTCGGTTTGGTGCCTTGCTTGATCTTGAGGGAAATGAAAATGCTGATCCGTCATCTGCGAAGAAGTCCTCAATCCCTGGGGTTTTTCTCCATGGAATTTCAGCTCTGTGGAACATGTTACTTTGTTTGTTGTACGTATCAAATTATTTAATCGTTATTACCACTGAATGGTTTTGGGTAATAACGTATAGTACATAGTAGAGACTGATTTTTTCATTTTAGAGAACGGTTTGCACGTAGATGATTAGTCCGAGGTCATGCTCCACCATCAGATTTTGTTTCTATTAAGAGCACATTCTTTATAAAGGTTGGATAAACTACTGAAACGTCTGCAGACCCCACAGGGTTTTTCTCCTTGGAAATATTACGGGAGTGGAGTAAGTGGCTTA
Source organism: Arma custos (assembly GCA_037127475.1). Taxonomy (NCBI): domain Eukaryota; kingdom Metazoa; phylum Arthropoda; class Insecta; order Hemiptera; family Pentatomidae; genus Arma; species Arma custos. The sequence continues at coordinate 48,908,140 of CM073763.1, read as the reverse complement.
GTGGTAGGGCAATTTCGGAAATCCTAGTCTGTTTGCAGTTGGTGATGAATCATATGAGATGTAGGACCCTCTTGGGGTTCACCTAGCCTCTATAACATGTTATAAAAATAGGGTACGCAAAATAAGTGGGAAAATCTAGCGGTTGAGCGTGATCTAGGACAAGTCACCTCCTTACAGAACAGCTGTCCATGAAACATTACAGTCTATACCCCAGACCCGTTCATAGGTTGGAGTGGTACAGGTTTTTTTTTTCTTGGAATTTCAATTCTGTAGAATATGTTAATTTGTTAGTTGCACAAATCAAACTAAATAGAAATTGATTAATACTGATAGTAAAATATATATATTTTTTAAAATTATTATTTGTAAAAAAATATTTGTCCACTCACATGATCCTTCCTTGCCACATACGGTGAAAGTGAAAAATAAAAATTGTTTTCTTATTTAGTAATAGTATTATTGCTTTCAACACTAAAAGTAGCCAGATCATGTATAGATGTGAGTAAAAAAAACAACAAAAAAACTTTCGTCTATTATAGAAGTGTTATAAAAAAATACCGTACCGCTACAGCCAGTGAAAGGTTCAAGATTATCAAGAATGTATTAACATAAAAAGAAACCTGTATGGCTACAACTCGTGAAGGGGCTCGGGTCAAGTACATGGTAGAGACTAAACTATTAGGGAACGGTTGTGTCTTTTGTCCGAGATAATGCTAAACCATCAAGTTTTCTCTGTTTTAGGAATGCTCACTTTATCAAGGCTGAGCAACCCACAGGATCTTATAGCACAGCAATTCAGTGCCAAAATGTTTTAAAAAATTAATAACCTACATGTATTTATTCTCGTTTAGTACATTGGCCTCAGGGACCAAAACACGAGAATATAAAAACCAACTAAATTGGTTTAAGAGATATAAGTAGAAACGAATTACCGATAATGCGTTTTTCAGATTCAATAAGGTCTATTTGATTCTGATTCAAAAGTATTTGATTTTTTCCGATTACAATGCTCCCTTAAATAAGCAGGAAATTGGAATATTGGATTCAGTTTTTTTTTACGGCTGCATAGAACTTAAATCGTGAGTCCAACTGGTTTACATCTTTTTTTAAAATAGGGTGAGGGGAAATTATTATAATTTCTTATTTATAAAAATATTTGATTCGATTTTTAAAAACTTTTTAATTAATAAAAATTAATGCTTCTTATTTTTGTCCATTTTTTCTATAGTTAATTTTAAAAATTTGAGCTGTTATATCAGCGAAAAATATTTGTTGTAATCATGTGGGAGATATTGTATTTTTTAATTTACATGAAAGTGTCATTTCAGTTGTGCATTCCTGTTGCAGTGACATCTAACCGGATTTGAAAAAAAAATAAGAATTACACGTCAAACAGATCTTCGTATACAGACTTAAAACAACTCCTTATCTCTTTTATCAGTTATCAGTTGATTATTAATCTTTATCAAATATCAGATTAATCTTACAGGTTGGCTTTCAGGCATTCTTTCATTTGATTTCTTGTAAAACTCTTCAATAATGACACTGTACGTTGCTGACAGCGGTCATGTTTGAAAGCGACTAGTGAAATTTAATGGGCAAATTACTAGACTTCCTAATCAAGGCTCAACAACAGAATTGTTACTACATACAAATAGTCAAGTCAACCACACCATGGATTAGCAAGTATAAATAGATTTACAAAAAGCAAAAAAAGAATAAAGTTATGATATAGATAAAAAAAAAGTTTGGAAACAAATTGGAAAAGTGGATAATATCAGAAAAGAAAGCATTGAAAAAATATAGAACAAAATGGACAATGTAGAAAAAAAATACATAGAGAAAATACGAAGGAAGTATGAAAAAATACATAAGAATAATTTGCTGGGTCCTCTTGGGTTCATTCACAATAAATAAAATATTTATTTCATGAAAGAATGTGTGTTTCGAAATTCATACATTAAATCATTGGGAAATATACATTTACGAAATTATCCAAAAATACCCCCAAAATGTTTTTTCCACACTTTTTAATAGGAAGGAATTTTGGTACTTGTACATTTAAGGGCCTGCTGGCATCAGCGCGCTCTGGTGACGCGTCTCCTAACCATCTCCTACTGTTATAGTAACCTTTCTTTGTTTTGTTATTGTTTATGTCAAGTTCAACGTGAATCTGTTTTTCATTATTTCCTTTAATCCAACTACACTGGCTAACACGCAAACAATCGAAAGGCTATGGGGATCAGTGAAGTGGGGAAACAAGAGAAGAAGAGGCACCAGTAGAGATCATATAGACTCTTACTTGGCGGAGTTTATGTGGAGGACCAAGTTAGAGGGAAGAGACCCTTTCGATGCAATTTTTGAAGATATTGCTCTTTTTAATGAGCATTGTTTATAATCAATCTTTAATTGTTTATCAGAACATAATATTTTAGATATTTATATTGTATTCATTAAATAACAATTTTTAACTAAAATATGATTATTTTTTTTTCATTTTTCAATGTTTTTATTTTAAAGAGTGCCCGGGCAAATCTTTTCTCTTTAAAATAAAAACATTGAAAAATAAAAAAAAATAATCATATTTTAGTTAAAAATTGTTATTTAATGAATACTCCTTGTAATATATGTTTTATTATTTATAGTTTAATTTTGTCTACATGTTCCTCATTTATTTCATTTCCTTTAATCTGTTGTATTATTATGAAAGGCAATGCCTATTTCAAATTGATACATAACCTGACAAGGCCCAAATAGTTGAGGTAAGTGACACCTGAGCGCGCTGATGCCAGCAGGCCCTTAAATGTACTAGTACCGGAATTTTTAACAAAAAATCTAGAAAAAATCTTCGTATGGAAATATTTGTCATCACTTTTTTATCTAATTCCTGGACTGATAAAGAGGCTTCCTTGGAAAATGTCTCCTAGTTCCCAGCCTTTATGTTTAATTATAATGTAATCATTATTAACTAAATATTCACACACAAAGCATTTAACATTCTTTAGTTTTTTATATGGATAATTTGTTATATTATCATACCACTTATTACAAGAGAACGTTGAAAAAATTAGTCATTATCTTAAGAAAACTTTTTTTTTAATTTTTATTCTCATAATATTTACCTGGTTGGGCCTAAGCTGTCATGAAAACAATGTTTTTATTCTTACTTATTATCATGTTACAATTAAGAGTCGATTATCTGAACTTAAAAAAAGGAAAAAGCCTACAAGAACCACGTTTCTATTATTAAAATAAATTACTTAATTATTTTAAGTTATCGTAGGCAAGTTAAGAAATAAACGTCAATAAAATGACGTACGTACATACCACGATTTATCACAGGTGTGACACAAGGGAAATAGTAGTATTAATTTGCTTTAATCTCTAATTCTTATTCATGGTAGCTAAGTCTCTGCTTCTTTTATTTTAAGTACCTAGGAAGTATGGTTACAGTTTACAACAAGCCGTATGTAAAATACAAGCCAGAATAACAGCGGGGAATAGTTGCTATTTCTCATACAACATCGTGTTGAAGTTTAGGACGCTGAAAATAATGCTACTGAACATATACCCAACCCTGATAAGACAGGAGGTTAGTCATAATTGTAAGATATGGCCCCTGACTTGAAAATCAGAAAGCAATCACAACTCCTGGTAAAAAGGGATATAGAATACTAAGTGGAGTAGCCGATAATGGTACTGATTCAGCAGTTTGGAGAACCATATGTAATGGTTAGAATAAGATGGTTGAGACCCATGGAGATAGTGCCAGACAAAAGAATTCCAAAGACGATGCTCTACGGGACACCGGATGGCAAGCGAAGAAAAGGAGGTTTCAGATGGCAGGATGATGTGGAGGAGGGCCTAAAGCAGTAATCTGTTCTAAGATGGAACGAAATAGTGCGCGATCGCGGATATAGGTTGGCTGAGGGGGAAGAAAGGTCCGGGTTCTTGAAGGATGCTAGTGCCATTATAATTTTAATAATGAGTATAATGTAAATAATAGTTCTTTACTATATTTATTAATAATTGGAAATAAAATTTTAAATATAATACTCCTTAAACTTATTTTTTGGAAATGAGTATATAGGACACTTCTTGCATCTCTCCCGCGATAATAAAACATTCGGACGATCAACGCTCTGTGGCATATTAAATTGAATCAGAATCCGTTCAGCTTGTAAATAACGATTTTTTTTTCAAAAACTAAGTCTATAGCTGGGAACGGAAAATAAGCATAGATTAAACGTCTGCGTCGGATTCGATTTCTTGTCTCTTTAAGCACCACAAATTCGAAATTCGATTGGAAATGGCAATCTTCTAAATTTCATTAGCTAGTATAGAAGCATGGTTACATGTATCATTTAATGTGAAAAAATTACTTTTCCAATTTTATAGGATTACGGTTAGGGTTTTCGGTAGGGCTCTTTAATTGCACGTTTTTTTGCGCCATTTTCTTAATTATATGTGTCTACATATAATGTAGTTATCAATGTATACTCTCTAATACGTACCTCTCTAATATTGTTATAAATGTATACATAGAGATAATCTAAATGTAATGAAATACAAGCTTAAATTATTTACATTGTTATAAATAAATCCAATTTTATAGAACGTTAAAGTTCCTGCATGTTTTACAACTTTTTTTCAGTTAAAATTTCATTGTGATCTTGTTTCCTAAAAACTTCTGCAAGAAATGGAACGGAAACGTATTTTCGTGCTTTATTTTACACTTAATTGTAAATGAAAACAAAAATGAACTTAAATGATCATACGATAGTATGGAAATTAATTTAAATCTTGGAACTGAACCAGCTTCTAGCTTTATGAAGCCAGACAGCCAATTCAGAATAGGCGAAGCGGGTGGTGTTGAGCTGGTCAGTGCCGACATGCGAAGCTATAAATAGCCCAGCAACAAAGAGCTGCGGGAGTCTACACCGACGCTGCGAATATTCTCCTCAGCAATGGACACCAAAAGAGGAATAAAGCAAAATAAACTATAAATAATATTAAAGTAATAAACTGTAAATAATATACATATCTTGGGGGTAGCTCAGTAATCTGGCTGTGGCAGATAAATCATTTAGCCTGTTTACAGCCAAGGATGAGCCCTATGAGATTTGCAGACCCCCCTTGGGCTCAACCAGCCTCTGTAAAGTAGGTGCCTTTAATTGTGGGAAAATTCAGGTTTTCCTACTAGTAGTTGTGCATGAACTCAGACCAATCCTTGCACAACCGTTGTCGTAGATTGTACAGTTTCTACCATTTCTATCAAGACTGTATGGCTGTAGTGGTACAGGTTATTTTTTTTTATTATTAGCTTGACCTTAAACTATTATTTGGATTTTAATTAGCACATATCCCTGTATTTACTGGTATCATTTTGAATCCATTTTTACATCTAGGTAATGTAATAGAAGCATGATGTCATAGGGTGCAACATAATTCACGAATAAAAGAGGCTAAAATTAACTTAGCTCAAAAAAAATAGTTGGTGACTATAAGCTATTTCAAGTCGGTGATTCAAATCTGGGCAATTAATTCCATGATTTTCCACATCTCGAATTAAGTTGGCGATTGTTCATGAGTAAAAATAATCTAAAATTAATCATTAAATTTTTTTAAAGAACTACATTTTATGCGATTTCGAAAACTGATTTTACGTCATGTGTAGATTCAGAATGTTTCTTCCTGGTTTAGATGGTAACAATATGAAAATCCCCCCCCCCCCCAAAAAAAAAAAAGTTTAAATATATATTATAAAAAAAAAATGTATGTTTAAATAACATTCATGAATGCACTGAACATTAGGAGAAAGTAAGAAAATATTAGAAACTGTTTGAAATATTAATCTTTTGGATAAAGGGGGGAAGCATAATTTTAGCCCCATCTTTCTCTCCCCTCCAATAAGTCATATTTTGAATTAAAATATCCTGAAGGACACTAAATATTAAATCTGTAGGTAAATATTAACTTAATAATTTTTTTTCCAATAATGGCATTTAGCATATATTTTCATTGACACTTCAATAATCCATTAATAAATGGGCATTTAATTAGTTTATTTGCTTTGTAAGCGACTCTGCTATTTAAATAGAATAAACTATGGAATAAATAAAAGTGTAATTTAGATTTTTTTTATTTTTTATTTTACCTTTCTATCATTATGCATTTTCACCTTTTTTTTCTATCTCCTTCGACTTCCATTTCCTACAGAAGGAGCACAATTTTACCTTTAACTGCCCTTATCTTTACTACTTGAGATAGGCCATCATAACCGTTCTTCTTTGCGATAAATGACCTTACAGCTTCGTAATGTTCATTCCAAGAGATACGGCGTGATAATAAAAATAAATAATGTTTCAGAAATGTCTGTATTGGGAAGACATCAAAGCAATAATACGAAAAGAAACTTTTTCTCTACTTTCTCTTGGATCGTTTATTCTCTAATTGCTTTAAATAAGATAATTTTCAGATTCATTGATATAACAGTTTTTAATCTTAATATCTTAATTGAACTGAAGTTTCTCTTTTAACTGACTTATCAGTTCATATTATAAACTAATATATATAATAATCCCAAAAAACATTAGGGTACCTGCGCGTTTATAGTATAGTAAAATAAAAAAAGTGGGAGAGGAGTAGAACTCAACTACCCATTTTTCCCCCTCAGAAAACCCCCACTTACAGTATAGGAACGTAAGTATATGAATTTCGCAACTATGCGAAATTACTCTCTCACAATTACTACATTTTTGGATCGAAATTTCGAATTATAAATATTCTTTCTAGTCTTGAACATCTTTAATAATAAGAGAAAAAATATATCAAGCGGTGTTGTTGAACAACTGAAGTTAAAAAAAAAAAAATGAATGGATGAAATCTAAAAAAAAATCACTGAAGAGATACATTCTTAAAGAAAAAAATTGCATAATTCATATATGGTTATAATTAATTAAGGTGTTTATTAGAATTGAGTAATTTAAGAAGTCAATTAGGAGAAAAGTAAGTGTTTTCCACTTTTAATTTATAGTACCAACTGTCTATATTTTGAATTTATTTTATTTTATTTTTTTCATTAATTGTTATAATTTTTAAATATTTTTGTTTTGAAGAGAAAATATTTTTCCAGAGCTGGGATTCGAAGCCCTGTCTCCCACGTTTCTGTCTATATTTTTAGTTTCTTCGCCTTTTCAGCGAAACTAATTCCATCTTCGACTGCATTCTCCAATTCATTACAAACAAGAGACTTTCACACTTCGATGGGCACAGCCACACACTACTCTTTGGGCTTCTCCTTTGATCCTATGAATCTCAATGAACTCCTTTTAGTCTGCCTACCGATGCGGAAGGCCTAGGAGTACGGCTTCAGTGTTGGTCTATGCATTTATAATGTTTTTCTAAGGCCATCAAATCTCTTGCACGTATTTCCTTTCAGACTTCTATAATTATTTACATCTGACCCCTCCCCCTGTGTTTTGAAACTGGTTAAAATAGAATACCCGACTCTTTTATCTATTTCGAGATTTGTATATCTCTGTTAGAGGTTTCAATTGGAAATGTCGTACCATAGGTTTTAATTTGGCATAGATCAGCTGTTTTTCCATGATGTTTTAGGTAAATTTGTATCATTTGAAACAAAACCAGCTTCCAGTCATAAAATCTTTTATTCTTTTAACATAAAACGTTTCCATATAATATTTTTATAATTTTTTATAGATTTCATATTGTTATTAAACTGTTTAAATAAAAAAAATAAATTAATAAAAAAAATTATGTTATTTGAATTTTGTTGTTTTAAAATAAAAAAAATAAAAAATATTTTAATGCATAAAGACTTTAAATAGCAGTAAGGTACAAATAATATAATCATAATAAACTCACATTACCTTACAGATCAAAGTTTAAAGCCAGTAGTAGACAATTGACCATGGGAGGATAAAGTATCCCTAAGAAAATGAAAGATATAACAATTTTTTTTAAATATATTAATATACATTTTGTGATGTATCTATTCTTGGTTTTTGCTAACTGTTTAGGGACAAGTTTTTTGTTTTTATTTTTGGATTGTTTGGCTTCTTTATGATTTTTTTTTACAGATTTGACTTATAACTTTTTTAAAAGTTATATTTTAGTAATGATGATGTATAATTAAAATTGAAAATGGCATTAGAATGCCGAAACGTTTTATATTAAAAGAATAAAGGATTTTATGACTGGAAGCTGATTTTGTTTCAAATGATAGAAATTACAGTCCAGTATATTCAATAAGAATTAAAAAGTACATTTTTACTTATAGTGAGAGATCTAAATTGTGTTGTTGATGTTAATATGTAAAAAAGTAAACAATCAGAAAACTCTGACTGATACTTCAAGGCTAGTGACTAACTACCGACACTTGTTTTAAGCTCTCAACGCCGTAATTTTTCCCTCCGTCTATTCTATTTGTTACACAAGCTAATTGCAAAAACGTAATTAATGTGTGCATAAGGCGAAACAGTAAGTTCTGTTATCCGGTTTTTCATTGCCACCACTTGGAAAGAAGAATTATTAAGTACTTTATCATTGTATTGTTTTTAAATAATTTATTTATGATATTTTGCAAACAAAGTATGTGCGCTAATTTTTTTATGTATATCACATATACAGAGCTTCTTTTTAGCTATTCTTTTGATTAACAATCTATATTATAATACCAAGCCTCGCTCTTTTCATATTCAAAATATAAAAGTAATGATGGAATAAATAATCCTGCTGGAGTCAGTGCAAACAATTTTATTCTGAAAACGAACGTTTCGACCCGTACTTGTGAGCCGCAATCTGGACTGTGTTGTTTTAAGAGGATCTCTGAGCTGTCTAGAAACGTAAGTCTATAGAGCGCTGAGTCGCTGAGCTTAAGATCCCGGACTCAAATCCGATTGAGACAGATAAAATGTAGAACATGTACATCTAGGGTCTTATCTAAATGGCTTGTGGTGACAAAGGTTTTTATCCTACCCTTTGAACTAAAACTTTTTGGACGATTCTCTCCCAACTTTTTCATACGAAAGGCTATTTATTTAGTAAACCAACTTTATGAAAAAATTGTTATTCAAAATATTCATCCTCTAATTCTGCACATTTTTTCCATCAAATCATAAAATGTATATAATTTATTTAATTGTTATATGATATAATTTTTTTAAATATTTTATTTGAAAAGAAAAGATATGGCCAGGACTGGGACTCGAACCCGGGTCTTTAATCTCTCCGTGGTGACGCCTCAACCATCTCGGCCACCCTGGCACGTTTCTCGGCCAGCCTTACCGTGGTGAGCATGGAGAGGTGTAAGACCCGGGTTCGATTCCCGGTCCTGGCCATATCTTTTCTTTTAAAAAAAAACAACATAAAATTTATAATCTCAGAACTGAAAAATTCAGAAGTTTGTGATAAAATAAAGTCTAAAATTGCATTTTGTACTTGCGTATCGTTTTAAAAAATGTAATCTAGAATGTTCAAATTAAAAAAAAAATAAAATTACACGATAATTGAATGTCCTTGGAATATTTGTTGGCATACTCAAAAACGTTCGTTCAAATGTGATTCAAGCGTAATTTCTAACAAATCACCCACCTCCCTTCACTACCATTGTCTTACAGTCTTGTACAGTCTCTGCTATGTACTGAATCAAAGGCCCTTGCTTTTACTTGAATTGAAATATGGTATTTGTAAAAGATAATAGAACTATTGGGTCTAATTATACTAGACAATTAGAACTCATTGTAAGTAGCTGGCTTTAGGCCTTGTATTTTCTTGTTGCTGTAAAATAAATTTCCCCTTCTGGGTTACCCAGGCATTGATTGGCTTATAAGTTTTGTTTCAACAATTCATCACAGGTTCTGTAGCATGCCCATGACCCACCCGTTGATGGATCAGGTACATGCTCTCATTTTTGATCAAGGCTTTTAAACCGCATAGCCATCCATCATTTAGTATCACTGTTGTATTTGAAATTTAAAGTATATACTTCACTACTGAGGCAACATCATGAATGTTCAAAAATGTTTTCTCAGTATTTTTTGTTGTTAATAATGAAGAAATTTTTACATTTCTAATCAATTATCTCAATTTTAAAAGGTGTAACTCGCTTTAATATGTTAAACAATTATTTTAATATTGCTTTAGATTTTTTAAAGTCCTACATCTCAATGGCTCCCGAAGATTTAATTGAAGGTACCAGTTTTTAAAAATGCAATATCCCATTTTATATACAGTACTTTTTCGAACTGATGACGTCAATTATTTTAAATGTCTCTTATTCTATTTATTTTGTTTCAGGTGAGTCTTATTCAGAACTATCTCTCTGCATGTATGGGGTTTTGAAGGTCAGTGTATGCAGTTTTCTTTGAAATTATTAGCAAAATAATCATAGTAAATTATTTTATTTGCGATTTAGAAATGGTAGATTATTTCAAGGGTTTTATTCTTGTTAATTATCAGCTAAGTGAGCACGCACAGGTACAGATAAAGGCCGACACTTTTACAGGCGTACATAAACAGGACACAGAATCATAAAAATACTAAGAAATTCATATTTACTATAGTATATAGTATACTATTATTCATATGTACTTGGATCATTACATAATACTTTTTTTAGTTTTATTTCAAAATATATTTAAAAATTATCATAATTTATTTTATCTTTATATTATAAATTTTTTTAAATATTTTATTTGAAAAGAAAAGATATGGTCAGGACCGAGGCTCGAACCCGGGACCTTCATCTCTCCATGAGGGGAAAAGAGGGAATATGGCTGGCCGTGAAGCGAAGCCAGGATAGCCGAGATGGATAAGGCGTCACCACGGAGAGGTGAAGGTCCCGGGTTCGAGTCCCGGTCCTGGCCATATCTTTTCTTTTCAAATAAAATATATATTTAAAAATATTTTCAAACTTTAGTGTGTTAATGATACTCTGGTAATAAAGAATATTCCTGAATCCATAAGCCAGCTGGTTTAGTGCGAAGACTATTAGTTGTTCACCCGGTGGTAACTCCGCATCTCGAATGCTTAATTATCGCTTGAAATAATTTTATATAGTGCATCTAAAGCCTGAATAATTAAAATGAGTACAATATTAATTATTTTTCCTCTCGGTTGAACAATCGTCAGCTAGTCCTTTGTGAGAAGACCTCGGTAATGACAAGAGATGCACAGATGAAAACAATAATTCATATGACTGCCCTCGCTGTCATGTAGCAGAGGAGATTGCCCGTGGTCCAAGGATCGCTGCCTACGTGAGGCCATCTCCTTCTTTTCTTCATTCCTCCTCTTCTTCTTATCCCCTCTCTTTCACCAAGCATTCCATCTTCTTCCAATGCTCGGACTCGTATTTTGAAACGATGTCAAGAATGAACCATTCTTCTACCACCAGAATAATACCTTCTACTGATATTTGACTTGGAGGAAAGCTTGGGTCTGTACGTAATAAAAACACAAGGGTCTTGGGTTCAATACATGGCATAGTCTATACTGTTTCCAGGACAAAGGGTGTGCAGGGTAGTTATCTGTCTGAGGTAATTTTCCCAAATTAAGGGTACCTACTTAAAAGAGTGAGTAGGGGAGCGAAGTGCCTCAGTGGTAGAGCAGTGAGTTGCCATGCTGGAAATCCTTGTTCAAATCCCGCTGCAAGGCAGTACTTTTATTTAGTCTGTTTGCAGCCGGAGATGGATCGTATAGGCTCTAGGGTCACCCTCCGGGGGCTCACTCTATAAAATGTTATAAAAATAGGATACCCAAAATAATGAGGAAAAAGTTGGCGGCTGAGCTTGACCTAGGACAAGACACTGTGGTCTATGAAACAGTATAGTCCCCAGTATAGACCCGTTCACGGGTTGTAGGGGTATAGGTTATTTTTTTTTTATTTTACAGAGTGTGGGTGAGATCCCGTTGTGTCCATCCGTTTTTGACAAATCACCACCTTGCTCAACAGTTGTCTTAGGTGCAATATGGTATCTACTATGGAATTGAATCCAAGACCCTTCATAGGTCTTAGTAGTGTAGCACAATTTTTTCATTTGATTTTAATTGAGAGGAGTAAAAGAGGGAGGTTTATATCTTATAATATATAAAAAAAAAACCTTTAATTTTTTTTACAATAAAATATAGGTTTTATTGTGTAGAAAGTAGTTTGCATTTTCAATCGTTTAAGGTTGATTCGATGGCCATTATATAATGAAAAGGCCAGACAGTAACTAATCTCTCTTGACAAAAGTTCTGATTCATTGAGAACATAACTGTTACGATTAGGTTTTTTGTAAATCATGAATGAAACATGAAAACGGATACTATTTTAATATAACGGATACGCGCAGTTTCTAGATCAACTGTTATTTCCCGTCGATGCTATCAATATCACGTTTCAACCACCAGGTTCTTCACCTGTGCGAGGTCGGGAACTCTTTCGGTCTGCAGTTGCAGTGTCAATAATATGCTGGGCTAAGATCTGGTTTTTGGTAAATATCTGTCGTCGCCTTAACGTCGTATGTTGCTTTATGATCCGTATGTCTGCTTCAGTAATTATAAAAGTTAGATTAGAGTTGTATTGCCGAAGTTCCTGGGTTTAAATCCGGAAGTGATAGACATTTATTTAATCTGTAATCAGCCTGGGATGGATTCAATGGGATCAAGGACCCTTCTGGGGCTCATTCAGTCTCCATAAAGTGGGTACCCTAAATTGAAGAAAAACCTAGCGGTTGAGCGTTATCACCCTGGACAATGTCCTAAAAACCAGTACTGTCCCTACCATGCTCTGAATCCAAGACCTTTCATTGGGTTGTAAGGGTTACAACGGGGCCTTGCATTAATAAATACATCTATATTCCTAATTAATTACCACAGTATTTAATACATCTATTTTACTTTTCTTATTTTTTCTTGGGAAGTTTTTTGGGGAATAGCGCTCAGATTGCGCTCCCTTGAGAGAACGGTATTCCGCTATTTATGTTGCAAGTTAACTTCGTTTTTGTGTGATATTTCGGGAATCTCATCTCCCTCTGCGCTTTCATTCTCTAGCAGTGACAGAATAACACAACCGCTATCTCCATTGTCTATTATGTCCAGCAGTATTATGTTAACTATAATGGAATCCCCATCGGCGATTAATTATTTAATTATAAATAATTTCATTATTTACATTTTTTGTTCTTATTATTATTTTAAAGAAGTTTTTATTTATTTTTATTTTTATAGTAATAAAATAAAGTAAGTAGCATTTTGATTAGCCACTAGAAAATCTCCGGCCTTTTTAATATCCTTGGGCCTTTATACCATTTTATTGTATTTATAACGATGTGTTAGGATTTTATTTAGTGGCATAACCGTTTTATTTTCAAAAAGCTTATGTATCTTAGTTGTTTGCAAAATATTTTTCTTTCTTAAAATATTAAAGTTCTGGAGTAAAAAACTTAAAAACCCAAAACTTAAGAGGAAATAAAGGGGCGGTTAAATGTAAGGAATTGTTATATTTCGAACTCCACATTACTAAGCTTCCGACTTTTGTCCTGTAGTTTAAAAATTGGAATTTATAAAACTCTTATCCTTCTAACTATTTATGTATGTGTAAATATGGCCGTTTACGCTGAAAGAAGAACTTCTTAAAGCCTTCGAAAATAAGGTATTGCGTATAATATTCTTACATAAGGATGAGATTTCATGGGATGGTTAGCACAGAACCTTCTATACCCAAGGTTGCGGGTTTACAGCTCGGCAGGTAGCCCTAGAATTTTTAAAAATGGAGTAAAAAAATCCTTGGTTATGCTGTCCTGTACGATGTCGGGTATACGCTAATGTTCCCTCTTTTAATTATACCTGGATAGGTAAAGTTTAAGTCTTCGACAGTAGCATCTTCCGAATAACTATATCAGCACAAAGCGAATAAAACAAACATAAATAAAAAAATGAAAAAAAACAAGCAAACAAGTATGAGACATCTCTAAAGAGTTTTGGAGATTACGAGAAGCGTAGATCATGCATCCGGTTAATGTAATTGTAGTTATCGCGAATATTAAGATGGGCTTGTTATGTTGTTGGATTGAGTTACAAATGAATTCATAAAAAATTGACAGCGCTGAGCCGACTGTTTGTCGTTCGAGGCGTAGGTATTGAGAACCATCCCATGACAGAGTGGTTATCCATGGACAGAAGTTTGTAAGCAGATATTTGCGATATCAGCATCTAGCCTTCAAAGCTCTCTAAGCCTTTTAATTATTATTGGATTGGGCTGAATCCTATCCTGGGTTCCATTCATCTTCTCAATCCTGATAAGGTGGTGACTGTGAGCAGTTAATCAGAGATTGAGAAGGGTGTTGTGTAGGGCCTATTAAATATATATAGGGCGGCTTACGGGAGGAGATATACGGGAGCTATCCCTAGGGACCCAGCACCATGGCAACCTATCCCCTCTCCAATATTTATCGGGAGCAGGATCATTCACTTACGTAGCTCTCGTCCCTTTTCTTTTCCTTCCCATGTCCCGTCTTGTATTGAAGCTGGAACAAAAAAAAACAAAACTGAAATGTAATTTATTGCTATCCCCGTGTGATTTTTATAGTCTGCTTTAATATTGTTGGGAGGGTGAAACAACTTGGAAATGACTATTAAAAGAAATAAACCCAGATAAAAACATTTACGCAAGATGCTATTCAGAAATATAGAACCAATATCAATATCAATCATAAAGAAAAGGTTGTTCTATGGACACAACTTCAGAATGTCTGATGATTTCCCAAAACTTATGGCAAAAAGATTTCTATGGTTCAAGGAATGTGATATGGATATAAATGAAATTTGTATTCCGGTGGACAAGATCATGAACAGGGATGGATTTCGATAAATTATATAAGGCTACAATTGTTTTGAATCGGTAGAAGAACCAAAAAGGCGAAGGGGCATCATTCAGAAGAAGGTACTGAGAGAAGGAATCAAGAGATACCGGAAGGGAATCATATTGATTGCTGATTCACAGTCCATAGCAGCTCATTACGAATTAAAAATGAAATAATGAGGCAGCCTAGATCCTCAGGTATGGGTTGTAGCGTTTGGGTTTATGATGAAACATGAATAATATAATATAATAAGTTGTATGTGATCCTTATGTTGGTTTTATAGCCTGATGATTAATATTGTTACAAGAATGGTTCGGCTTAGAAATTGTTAATTAAGGGAATAGACATAAGGATAAAAACCTTTTTTAAAAAACCAATACCAACACCAATCAAACAGAAAACGTTGTTCAATGGACACATAGAAGACCTGACAAAGAAAATATGGAATTTTATTAAACCTAAGGCCAAAAGATTTGGACGTTTGCGTGTATGTGATAAGGATCTAAAAGAAATTGGTATTCCGAAGGACAAGATAAACAAGGATGAAGGTAGCCTAGGAAGCCTAGGATTGTAGTGCTTAGGGTGATGAAAAAGAATAATAATAAATAAATATATAATAAACCAGGGTGACTTACTTATAGAAGATTCGATTACATAATGATACTTTTGGCGTTTGCCATGGTCGATTCTTCTAGAAGTTCTTGATCGATTTGATTACAATCCTGCTCGAGTGTGTTTCATAACTATACATGAGTCATGTACGGCAGAAAGGAACTAAATATATATCTTTGAAGATAGTATGTTTTTAAACTTGAACCAGAGACAGGCTCTCTGTACTACAGAACAGACTTGTCCGCGAGATAGGCTAGACAACGCCTTCAATATTTTGTATACTAAAGATAGGGATAGCTTGGGATAAGATCCCTTTTTTGAAAAAAATTGAAAAGTGGGCTAGGTGCCATTCTGTAGTTTGTGATTCATATAAGAAAGTAAAACAGATGACCACGGTAGTTCAATTAAAACTACTTTCAGTAGAACTATAGAATCAGAGCAATAGTTAACATAGAAGCTATTGCAATAGAACAGGGTTCTTTCAAAATTGATCAACAAAATCAAAATTGAAGACAGTAAAGAAAACGGATACGGATAATGTTTTGTTTTAATACGTATGTATAGCCTTAGGGGTTAGTTTACAGTTAAGTTTTTACACCCTCTCCTTGTTCTATGAGGGGGTATAAAAACCCATATCTCGGGTGAGTTATGAGGGGGCGGACCAGTGAGTGTGTTAGACAGCCTAGTTATATGTTGCAGAAACATAACATTGTATTGTTAAAACACAATTGGATGTTTAGATTCCAATACATTCTCATTTATATATTGATTTCGAACACGCGATTATAAGTAAAGAAACCGATGAAGGATTTTTCCATTATCAATCTAGCCCGTAATGGATCGGTTCCCGGAGGCTTTCAAGCTATTACAGTGGGATGGGGAATGTCAATCAACACTCCGCTCTGGGATCGTACTCACACCACTTTTATCTTGAAGGCTGCATTCCTTTTTCAAATCCTATGGATTGCATATTGTGTGGAATAGTTATAAATTTATTAATCAGTCTTAAAATAATGTATTTGTATTGTCAATGATTAATTATAAGGGGTTGCTAGCAAAAACCATACTCTTGTTAGTTACCGGGAGCGCGGTAGCTCTGTAGTTTAGCCCTAAATTGCCGTGCAAGGTCTCGGCTTCAAATCCGGCTGTTGAAGATTTAATTTGCTAACAGACGGGGTGGATCCTTTGGAATCTGAGGACCCTCCAGGGGTTCACCCAGCCTCTATAAAGTATTTAATTAAGTGGAAAACCACTTACTGAACCCTAGACTCTTCTGATTAGTAGTGGAACAGGTTTTTTTTTTCATGTATTATAGAAAAGTAAACAATTAAATATTGTTTATCAGTATTATTTCTTTCCTATAGTGTATACATATATCATTTTTATGGGCAACAGTAACCGCCAGTGAAGTTACTGTTGTGAGACATTCTCAGTACGAGCAAGCCAATGGTGTCTCTTCATATAAGTCGTTTTGACTAGGCTCGTTCTGAGAGTATCTCATCTATTATTCTCTTGACATAAAAACCATCGTAGGCTTGGAGTATTGCTTAACTGGTGGTTACTATTACCTATTTATATGTAATATGTATACGACTATAGAAAATTTGTGGTCATATTTTTAGACTTCTCCAACAAGACACCAATAGAATTTTTCTGATCAAAAATTTAATGAAGTAGTCAAATATAAATAGATTTACGAAAAACAATGATAGAACCAAGAGATGCCATGGACGGAATAATATTTGGATACTAGGTAAAATTTGGTAGTCAGAGAAGAAAGCATTGAAAAAAATAGGAACGAAATATGATCCGACCGAAGACGGAAGGAGAGAGGATACTTTGAGAAATGAAAAAAATGTGGAAGAAACGTCAGAATGCTTTGCTTGATCCTCTATTTGCAATAAATAAGTAATAATATGAATAAATCATCGGTGTTGCATTCTGATCTCGTTTAGTTTACGCATAAAAGCCTTCATTCTACTTTAAAATTATCTGATGAGTTTCTGTATTCCCTGCAATATGAGGCCTTGATGATTCTTAAGTCACTCCGGCACCATGTTAATCGGACGTATAGAGAAATTTTCTGAATGAACTGTATTAAGTAAAATGAATGAGTAAGCTCTCCAATAGTGACGAAACCCACACTTTTACCTTTTGTTAAAGTTTAAAATTCATTATTTAAAACAAAACATGTTAGGCTATGAATAGCCGATGTGGAAAATAAAGAATTTTTTTTTTTTAAATTGATCGCTTATGTATTGCTTATATCATTAAAATAGCTTCTTTATGCTTTTATCTATCTATCTATCTATCTATCTATATTATATATATATATATATATATATATATATATATATATATATATATATATATATATAATATATACATATATGGAGATGTATGTATTTCGAACTACTTTATATTTTATTTATTATACTTTATTATTTATTATTTATTTGACGCGAAACAGCCATGAAAGACTACGCGACTATGATGCAGGGTTAATTTTGGTGTTTTTTTTTTCAGTTTTTTCTCGGCCCATCTTTTCCTCATGGTTTCACTAAAGGCCTTTTTTCTTTCTTCTGTCCAGGTCTTAGATGGAAATTTTTTTCTTTCTGCCACTAGAACCGCATTTTTGAGGAATTTTTGGTATTCAGTTCTGTTTTCCAATTAATTGGGTGTAATACCCTGTTTCTGTGTGTATACTTTATTATTATAATGACTTTATACTTTGTTTGGTATTACCAAGTGGGAGAACAGTTCAATATGCACTACGCCAACTTTTGTGCTAGGCAATAACACATTATATAGTTGGATGTTAATTTTGTCAACTACACTACATTTTAATATTATACGATCCAAACATTCTTCTGATTTAGCTTTTTCGTTTAGTTTTTACCAATGACGGACGAGTTCTTTTATCATTGCTGTTCAGCGATTTTTAGAGAAGAGGATAAGATACCGGCGGGAACGAAAATGGACCAAGAACAGCAAAATGTATTTTCTGTTCCATTGGTCTGGAATAGCCTGGTTCTTTCAATACATCCATCTTGGCGAGAGTTTCAACTTCCCTGTTCCTGGCGGTCATAAAACTTTCAAAAAAATAAAAACTGTTTTGTAGAGAGATCTAAGGACCCACATGATATTGGTGTATTAAGGTTTGTTTTTGTATGTTTATTGGATGAAAGTTATTTTTTTCAAATAAGTATAAAATATTTTCGTAAATTTATTCAATTATGGAATCAAGAAAAATATATTACAATCCAGTCTTAGGAGCATAGCAAATACTTAATAATAACATTATAAGTATATATCATAACTTTAAAAAAAAATGTGCCACTAAATATTTGAAGATTCTTGGGTTATCGCTAACATGGTAGAGACTGTACTTATTCTAGGAAAACGGTTGTGTAAGGAAGTGATCTCTAAATCACTGGAGATCACGCTCATCCGCCAGGTTTTTCCCCAATTTATGGTACCTACTTTAAATAGGCTGGGTGGGCCCCAGGAAGGTCTTCAGTTACCACTGGTTACATCCTCGACTGTTAACAGATTACATAAATTATCTGTCGTAGATAATTGCCGGATTAAGACCCGGGGCCTTCAGCACGATAATTCAGTGCCCTATGACTGGCGCTTATATTATATCCGATTTATAATTATAGATTGTAATAACAACAATTGTATTTTACCTATAGAACCAGATGTATAATTTAGAGTTTCTTTCTTAGCAATGCATTTACCATTCCTTTTACTAAGTTTATACAAGAACATGTCATTTGTTAGCGTTTATAATCTACCTCCTGATTTATTTATTCCCTAACCCAATCCAATTTAATTTTTCGCTCACTCACTTGGGACTGTGTAGGTTTCGATTTGGTTTCTCAAGCCTAGCGTCGTTCCTCAGTTGGTTCCTCCGAATTGGTTCGAACCCGAATTCTAACTCGGGGCTGGATTACGCCCCCTATTCTGGCTTACTGTATTTTTAGACTGTTTTAAATAAATTTTTCACCACTAAAAATGCTCAACGATTTTTTCTCAATAGGAGTGATTTTTGTACAGTGGTCGGTTTTTGATCTCTAGTACAATTGAACTGCTTACCGTGGTATTGCATATTGAAACAATTTTTTAGAATTTTTTTCTTATTTACATAAACATTAATGTATACACTTAGTAATGTTGGGAAATAATCCATGTCAACAAAAGGGAAACACTACCTTGAACAAATTTAAGTGCCTCTCCAATTATTACATTTCACTTAGTACACAATGACGAAAGCATGCACCCCATGCGCAGTAAATATTTGTTCATTCATATTTCCATCTGTTTCCTTAAATTTCTGAGCATTATAGCCCTTATTGAAAAAATAAATAATAATAATAAGGCCTAGTGAACACAAAGGCTCGATGCCGATTCCACCAATCTCTGCTTACAAACTTCCGTATATGGACCGCCATGTAAGCCCAAATCCGCGAGTTCACTTTTAACGCAGTCCTCTCACCTACGAATCGATCGGGATTTGTCGATACCTAATAATAATAAGAATTTCCTGCCTTTAATTGCACCTTTATTTACACTTTCATTTATTTTTTCACTAGTTACCATAGACCTTAAGTACTTGAACCTCTCGACATTTTCAAACTTGTTCCCTTCTACAATAATTTCACCCAAAATTTCCCTATGTCTGTTTCTAACAATATGCTTCTGATCCGAGATTTTATTCTAACCTTGTAAGTCTCATTCGAATTTACATCCAGCCCTATTTCATCCAAGTTTCTGTATTTAGTTTTATAGTTTCCGTATTTCCGCCCAACAGTAGCATCTCGTCCTCAAACCCAAGCTCGGATATTGCACTCTTAAAATTCAGGAAATTTTACAAAGCTAACCATATTCGCTGATGACCTGAGGATTTTACGCCTTTAAAAATAAATTTATCTAATTTGGATTACTTTATGACAACTACTTTCAAGTTAGGCAATCATATATGGGGTATTCTGCAGTTTAAAATACAGGCTATGAATCTATGTTATTATTATCTATGTTACAGAATATAAATCTATGTTACTTCAATAAAAATTACATTTTTCGATTTATTGCCTGCATTGAAAAATGTAGTAGTCGTTAAGTAAACGGCTCGGAAAATCTGTGATCCTCCGTTGAACTCCCTTCACCTTGAGACGTCTTCGGTACAAGCCAGCACGGATGAGTTATCCCAAGGGTTCGGATCCGAGTTTCCCTGCCAACCCCCCATCAGTGGCATAGAGTACGAGAGAGGTACCTCCCCGGAGAGTGGTGGGGGTAGGTGAGTCAGCCCCTTGCCCCCGACACTCAGTGCTGCCTCCAACACAGTGCCGTGACAGTGCTTGTAGGGAACGCTTCTCGCTCCATCTCCTCTCCATATCTCACAAATCAGGATACTCTGCTATCTGTAAGTCTGCACCATCTTAAGTCTTCTTATTCCTTAGAACGTTGGCACCAGTAGCAGGCTTGCACCGCGAAGAGCTCAGCGCTGTTGGAAGCCGGCTGGTCTCCAGCTGCAGCTGCCCGGAGCCGGGATCTCGTGAGGCTCAGTGAGAGAGCTTCAGTTCTCACGTTTAAATTTCGTTGATTAAACCATTTCTTCTCTATGAGTAATATATGGAATTAGTTTTATAGCTGGTTCTGTCCGGTATCTCTTAATCTGAAAATACTACCATCATATTAGTACTAGTGTTAATGTGGTAACTGTTCCTGTTTTAAATTTGGGTATCAGTTCCGCAATTTATCTCATCGAGGTTAAGTCACAATAAGCTTGCCTTTTTAATTTTCCAAAAATACAAGTTAACATGAGCTTCAATATGGAAAATATGATATGGGAATTCTGTATACTTCGGTAATAATTTCCTTTAGAAATAAATGTTTCAACATTCATATCATCTATACTACGAAACGTTGGTTGAAACTTTAATTTTTTGAAGAAATGATTACCGAAATCTACTCTTTACCCATAATCACTTCTTTTCCTCACTAAAGTTCACGGTAACTTGTGCTTTTAGAAAATATTAAAAATTAAACGAATAAACGGTTAAAACATGTAGCTCAATTCTAAGCGAAATCATTCGGAATAGATAGATACCATTTCAACTCTTTGTGAAATATACGTAGATGGTTCTGTCCGCTATCCATTTCTGATCATACTTCATATTAAATACAAGTGGAATATGTTCATTGTCGCTTCGAGTTCAAGTTACAAGTTTTAACTTTTACATTCGTTTCCGTCTTAATATACTCCAAAAATATAAATCCTGAGCTTTTTAGCGTGGAAAAAGAGTGCAATTATGGAAAATTTGTAGATTTCGGTTTTCATTTCATCAAAAAATAAACGATCGTTTCTAATAAAATGTTTATCTAGGTATACACATTACCCAGTATTACATTATCTTTACCATACTAAAGCTCGCGATAACTTGTATGTATGGAAATTATTAAAAAATTAATGAATGAAAAGTTAAAACTTTTAACTCGACTGGAAGCTACAATTGGCGCTACTGATATTGCTTTTTTAATAATTATTAAGTTATCAAAGAATATTTAGTAAATAGTTTAAGAACCGAGGTGATTCCTTTTTTTTTAACTGCCCGAAAAAAACTTTATTGTTCGCTTTTCTCGGAAATGTTCATTTCAAAGATAAATATTTAGTGTTCTCTCACGTTCATTTTTGAAATTTGGTCTATAAACTTATGGGATTATCTTAGTTTACACCTTCAAATATCTTTGTTCGTTTTCTCAAACCCCTAGAATTTTTATTCTCTCTGCTGCATATTTTATTTTTAAAATATTGGGATTTTGACACCATTAATAGAAATGGTCAAAATAATTATTATTTTATTATACTCCAAAACATTTAAGTAAATAAGTTAAAAGAAGAATTGAATCAGTATTTTTTAACTGTCCGAAAAAGCACAAAGCTTTATTGTTCTTGGTTCTCAGAATTGTTTAATTCCGCAGATATTTATGTTGCTTTCTTTCTACTTCACGTTCGGTTTAGGAATTTGGACGTTACAAAATGTTTTTATTGAATTATTTCCAGTTTACATCTTAAAATATCTAACACTATTTAGTGATTTTTTATTTTAAAAGATCGCGATTTCGGGACGGTTCATTGAAATGTTCTAAAGAATAAATGATTTAAATTTTTTCCTGCACACTCTTTCAGTCCGCAATGGTGTTCGAAAAAATACAAAACTTCTTTCGTTCCTGTGCGAGGTGTTTTTTGCGACCTCTTTGCAATCATGGAGGTCTTTTCGTTTGTTCATTTTATTTAATATTGTTGGAGTATTTCTTTATTAATTATAATGTCCGTGAACATATCTTGTTTAATGAGGCTGGCCCCTCCCTCTCGAGACCAGAAGGGATGTACTCATTAATTTGTTAATTGTTATTATATTATCTTTGGATCAATTTTTTATTGAATAATTATAACTTTTTTTATTAATTAATGGATTTGTAACGCTGTTAAAGTCGCATGCTTATAAGCGCATACTTTTTTCAAGTGGATATTTCAGTTTAATTACACTAATTACAACTTTTCATCTAGCTCACGCTTAATTACTTTAACATGCATATTTGAATAAAAATTTGAATAATTTGCCTAAAATGTTTCATAAAGACCGAATTCACCCCATGTCTATATTTTGCAACAAAAAAAAATCCTATTCCTTGGAAACATCTTGATTTGAATAAAAAATGTCTGAAAGGTATTTTTGCCGATTTTAAAAGAACAAACTTTAATCTCAAGTGGTTTGACGATTTGTTTTATTTCTTATTTTATTCTAATTGTTTCAATAATGTTCAAGGTTTTTTTTATCTATTGTATTTTTAGGCTTCACGTCTTTCAAATGAGATTAATTCATTGTGCTTAAATTTAATTCTATTTATAATCATTTAAATTAAAATTATTTTTTGGTCAGATTTTATTTCTTAAAAAGATTTATTTCTTATCTTGTTCGAAGAGGTAGGGTATTTTTATGTTTAGGTGTTTCACTTTGAGTATTACCACTGGGTAGTTTCTCTAACTTGAGACCATTATGTATTATTCATTATATTTAGTTGTTTTTTTGTCATAATTTAGTTGTAAATTTCAATAAATAAATGTTAACAAAATTTCTACTCCAACAACAATGAGAAGGAAAGTATTCTTTTATTGTGAATATGCAAATCTTTCTTAGTGATTGTTGATTCTTATCCAATTAAAGAAGGTTTTTTCTTTCTTTTTTTTTTTTTAGCCTCGTGCATTTGATGGTTTTTATTCTGATTTTCTTTTATATATTATTATTGATTTTAGTTACTTCAAAAAAATAGTATGTTTTAAATAATTTTAAATTAATGAGATATAAACAAACAATATATAAAATACCGCATATTTTGTTATTTTATACTCTTGATTAAAACGTGGCTAAACAATGCCTAGCGGATATCCGCACGATTTTGACACTATTGTTAAAACAGGTTCGTCTGTCACCCTTGCAATTAGGGGCTGAACAGTAGAATTAAAATCACCCCTTGTCATGCACCCTTCAGGTAGTGGAATTGGATCATCTAAATATTTAAACATCTAAATATTGTTTAAATAATATTAATTTGACATATGTTTTAAGATATATATTTAAAAAAAAATACAACAAATAAATATAATGAATGATACATGATGGCTTGGATAAAGACGAGTAGAAAACTACCCTTTGGTTATACTTAAATAACAAATTCAACTTAAAATGTCACGAGGCCATCTTCTTTTCAGACCAAAATGATCGAGGTATTTCAAGAAATAGTATATTCTTAGAAACTTATGATTCGAACTTACAAAGTCTTCATCACTTGTAGTAAAAAAGCGGAAACACTAAAATAAAAAAGAATTTTATGCATGAAATAGCAGCCTTTTGATGTGTGTTATAGTTTAGAATGGCGTTTCTACCTCTCACTGCACTTTTTATGATTTGACCTCTTTCATTCATCAGCTTTTGACATCAAAATATAATTTTCCATTTTTCTGTAGCAAACATTTCCGGCTGGCATTATTTATTCAAAGCTGAAGTGCTTTGTTGGTGTGATTTTTCGTTTGATCGTGATGAAAAAAGTATTTTAATGTAAATTAATAATATTTATTGGTTTAGATTAACTACATACACGTTTAAATAAAATAAATATTTTTGAAATGGTATAATGCTTATTTGATTCAGATTTGTTTGAACATTTGATTAATTATTTAAGCATTAGATTGATTATTTTTCACACGGTGTTTACCTAACACATTTGTAAATAAAGGAATATAAAATCGAGTATTTACTCGAAAATAACTTACGGATCAGTAAATAATTTTTAAAAAAACATTTGTTTTCAACGTTAATTAGTTATTTGTCAAATCCAATTAGCTATGCCTTTAGTTCGGAATGTAATAATGATATTATAAAAAATAGAAGTAATTTTCTGCAGGTCTTAAAATAAGCTTATTCCGCCGTTTGAGCAATTTTTAGACATTATGATGAATGGGCTGCTAAATTGTTGGAAATAGAGCAACAAAAGCTGCAGTTCCGTTGTGAAATCTGGGCGTCTGCATTTCTTTGCAGTTCCTTGCAGTTGTTCTGTTAACGTTTAAATGATTTCTCAATCTGTTTTTTTCGCTACTTCTACCGTTGTTTGTTGTTATTTATATTTTTTTTATTGTTTTATTTTCGTGGAGTATATGTTTAAAAAGTAATGACCTAAAAAATGGAGAAAATTTGGTTTTATTATTCTTTAATGAAGCTTTTTTATAAATAATAAAAATATACCCTTTGTATAATCATTAGTTAAGAAAATAAAATAAAGCAGTCACTATTTGTATTGTTTTAAACTGGTTGATTGCAGTCATAAATAATTTTATTTATTTATTATTTATGAACTCTATTTTTCTTTTTAACTTTTTTAAGAAATGCCAGCCATTATTACAAAAAAAAAATCCATGAAATAATTCTAAGTTTAAAAAAAACTTTTGCTGTTATATTTATATTTGACCATTATAGCAATGGCTCTCGGATGATATAAAATTCAGTTAAATTGCAATATAAAAAGTAAAAATTATTAGGAAATTTTAAGGATGCGTATTGGTGATAGATTTGTTACCTTTTCTTTTTTAATTTATTTTATTTTATTTGTTATAAATTTTAAATGTTTTATTTTAAATAACTGAGTTAACCTGGCTCCCATCTCGGTCAGACACATCCTTTCTTTTCACTGATCCCATATCCCCGTGTTCACGCAATTTGCGATGTATACAAGGGGAAGAATGTTCATTGAACATTACTTTAATTAGGATCTTGTTGACATAGGTCGTTATATATTATTATAATTTAGACTTTTCTTTTTTACTTTTGATCCGACTAGAGTTTGGAAATTAGAAGTAGTTAAAAACGATAATTAAATGGATGAGGCAAGTGAATATTTATTATGATACTGTTTTGAAACCTAATTTCAAGTTGTGATTTTAAGCATATAGACAGTATATAGGTATATATTGGTAGTCAATCCGTCTATGCAAACTATCACACCTAAAGTTTTTGAAAGACATTTCAGTTCCTAAGTACAATGGATTTTTCAGTTTTTTAGGAAAGGGATTTGATAAAAATTCTCAATCACCTACGACCACATATAAAATACATCAAAAGTATTTTTGGTTGAAATGTTTTCTATGAGTTTTTACCAATGCCGTAAATTTCTAATGCATAAGTTCAAACTGTTCTAGTCAATGAGTGAACGTGTTGAATTTTTTGGTCTTGATTCTAATTTGGCTTTTTTTCTGAATAGAGAATTCATTAATCTCAGTTTAAGATAAGGCTGGCTTTGTTTTTGTTAACATGCGGTACTCATGTCATTATCCAAACAAATGTAAATCCAAGCTGTTAAGATTTGCATATCTGAGGAATGGGTGATTTATTAAGGTAAATCGAAAAGCTCGTTATATAATATGATTATACTTGTGTTGAGGTTTATACTGAATAACATGTGCTGACTTTGTGTTGTCATTACTGACTCTGTTGAACTAAAAAATTCAAGAGAAAACATGGAGTGAAGGGATTGGAAGGGTGTGGCGTGAATTGTTCTCAAAGTCCGGATCACCTGTTGGAGGTTTCCATGGCAACCCCCTCTTATTTGCAGGTGAAAAAACCGCACAGAGTCCTAATTAGGGCTTGATCCCTTAAGGACCATATTCTCTCTGTCTTGTTCCATCTACATCCTACCATGAGTAGACCACTGGCTTGTGTTTCATTAAAAACAGTTGAAGCCTCACTAATCAATAATGCATTACTTTTAAAATTATCATTTATCCTCACAAGCACAGCTCTTTCGCTCAGTCATTCATTTGCCCTCTCCAATAGTCAGTGAATAGTATTGTCAGTAGTAGGACTGTAGATATATTCTTTATAATGGTGATTTGACAAGTTATCTCGATCATTTATAAATTTGAAAATGATGCAGTTCTAACTATATTTGACTCTGATTGGAATTGAATAATTACAAATTCAACTATTTAACCTCTGGGCTAAATATTTACTAAAAGTATCGAGGTTGGTCAAGGTTAGTTTGCCTCCTAAGTGATGAATGTTTGATGAATCGAAGCTAGTTATGTCTAAAAACATTTGCATTTTTTTTTAGTGTTTATTTCGGAAATTGAACCCCTCCCCCCTCTCTTGGATTCCTAACTGAGTGAAACAATATCACAAATAATTTCAAACATAATAAGCCACTTATGAGCGCTACCACTTAACCTATTCGTCACTTATTTTCTCTTGTTTTACATTTTTTGATTCCACGAGTTTCAAATAGGGAGCGGTGTTGCTTGTGTTTAAAGCGTTGAGTTGCTGTACATAAGCTCCCGGATTCATATCTGGATGAAGCTGTAGATAGTCACTGAGGGATATGCAGGACTTCCTATGGCTTACCCAACCTCTATAAATTGGATTCCTTTGATTTGGGAATCCTAGCGGTTAAGTTTAATGTTTGCCAAAGCACTTCTCGGCCGAGCTGTTGGCTTAGTAACCGTTTATCAGAAAATTGTACTTTACAGGACTTACCTTGACCCCTAACAAGCTAAACCCATTATTCATTCTTAGCCTATAGTTTTGCAGTTTTTATATTCGATACCATTAATGTTTTCCCTTAAGATATAGGCACTTACGGTTTTGCTTGAATAATACCTAAATTTTGACCGAATATTGTGTTTGATCATTTCTAATCAGGATGAAGAGCAAATTAAATTAGTGATGTATTTACTGAAACCACAACTCATTATGGTTTTTGCGTAGTGCCCAAGGTTTTTTTTTCCGTTGGAATAGAAGGTTAATAAAATGTAAACTGTTATAAGAAAAATAATGCACTTGCTAGTACATGCCCTCCTTGTTCTGGTTGAGACTGCCCCTGGCCCAGAAGACGCCACACACGGACAGAAATATGACGGAGTCAAGGCCGCTCTGTCCTCCACAGCGATTCTTTCTCCTCGCCCTCAACTTCGCGGCGATTACGTTCTAATGTCAGACCTCGTTTTTTTCCTCTTCGCTTCCCATCCACCTCTC
Organism: Arma custos; assembly: GCA_037127475.1. Taxonomy (NCBI): domain Eukaryota; kingdom Metazoa; phylum Arthropoda; class Insecta; order Hemiptera; family Pentatomidae; genus Arma; species Arma custos. The sequence goes on along the minus strand of CM073763.1, from coordinate 48,880,074 downwards.
TCCCATTCTGCGCCATTACTGCTTCTAATTTTGGAACAGCTTGATTGAAGTGAAATCTGGATCTGTGTATTAGGAATTCCGTGCGCTGGTCTCACGAGGGAGGATTCATAATGCATTAATCACCCGAGTACAGTTTTGAATAAGCTCATCGTGGTTTTGCTTTGATAAGATGAAGAAACTGTGCGTGGACCACATCCGTATGTGAAGATAACACCCTCTTATAAGTGCATTGCCCTAGCTAACTAATTTTTCTATTTAGGTTGATGGCTCCTACAACTCGACATGCTCCTACAAAGTTTGAAAAAACAAAATTAAAACTTTACTACGAACTATTATTGTATTTTTAAGACAACGGACAGCTTGATACCTTGGTCTATGATTATTGCTCGTGCGTAACCTTTCTTATGTTTATTTTTATCTTTTACAATTCATATTGTTAGAGGTTTTTCTCCTCGCTCTGTATGCTCCATTCTCTCTTGAACCTAGGGCAAGAAAAAATGTCTAGAGAGTTGAAGCTCACTGGTGCGTTACCCTTTTCTGCTCTAAGAACATCGTGCCTGGCAACAGTCGAAGAATAGGGCGTTGTGGCTGTTGTAGTAGGTCTTTGCCTAAGGTAAGGGTACATGACTTAGGAAAAGAGGAACAGTTTCTTATATAACAACTCCCATACGTTGTTTATCTTACATTTTGTTTAAAACTTATATTTACTTATCCAATATTGGAAAGGAATTGGATGAGGGTTCCTCATGTTGCTATACATATTTAAAATGTTCCGTAAAGATTAGGTTTTCCTATTATTCTTGGCATTTCTTCATGCTAAATTTATGCATACTATAATGTCAGTTAGTCAATTTAGATATGTAAATCACTATAAATGGTTTAGCAACTGTACGGCTTTTAATTCAAAATCTTTCAGATCAAACTTAAGCAGATTTGACATCATAAGATATAGAGATAGTGTTACAATAAAATGACTTGAAAGATTTTAAATTTTTTTTTTTTTGTGTTGTTCAACTATCATTTTATCATTCAATATGTTATAAAAAATCATTTTAACCATCCAAGGTGTAAATCCTTTAAAAAAGGAATTCAATGACTTAATGAAGAATGGCGAATGCATAATGATGAATGACTTCTGTTATGGTGCGAAAAATACAATTAAATTGAGAATTATGTCCTATTATCTTTAAGACCCTCGATATCAAAACCAGGAACATATTTTATATTTAAAAAAATAATAATTTATTATCAATTTCATCTTACTGATCAATCATTATTCGGCACCACCCTCTTGATAAAATTTCTGCTTGCATTATTAATGTAATGCTGAACTTAGGGTTATCCTAAACGATTGTTTCTTTTTAATTTGTTATTATCGGAACGAATTTAAATATATAATTTTGGGCATATATAATTATATAATCATTAATTCAATTATATATCTGTAGACCTGTGAATATGTGGTTAAGTAGAATTTTGTCCAGAGATAGTTAGCTACCTCCTCTCCACATTGAGGAATCGTTTCCTCTCCTCTCCATCATTCTCGGTGTTTTTCGCTTGAAATCGATTATTAATACAAGCAATAACTATTTTCAAGCCAATGCCTGACTTAGCCCTTTCTTAATTTTGAAAATAACACGATCTGCTTACAAGAAACTCCCTACGTACAAGAAACTCATTTTGAGGGAAATTTGACTTAACCACTCACGGGGCTGTAGATATCATTTTATGTGGCTTAAATCAAGTAGGTTTCGATGTTTTAAATCTCAATCATGGTTAAGTTATGGGATTACTAATAATTTTTATAACGGAACCTTCCATGCTAAAATGGGTTAGAATTTCTTCTTAAAACCTTGACGAGATAGTAATTATTAGTTTACCAGAATTCGTAAAACGGATATCCAATCAGTTAATTACCCTTTGGTTTATTTTATTGCCTTAAAATGTCATTGCCGGCTGAGGCCTGAAACGTAACTCCTTGCATTTTTGTGACTCACTGGAAAGACCTTCATGGCGATGAGTTGGCACTTGCTTCTGGCCTTGGAGTCATTTAGTGGCTAACAGTTATTAATGTTAACTCGTAAAAAAGGGATTGCAAGGTTTTTTAAAGTTTATTATGAAAAAAATATTACCTGCGATTTACTTTCGCTTTTAAGTAGCTTATCAACTTGTAGTTATCTGAAACGAAAATGGTTCCCGAACTTTTTTTCTTTTTTACCTTCAGATTATTCATTGATTTATTTCTAAGGCTTCTTTTACGGTAGAAATAAGAAAGTTTCAAGATCGCGAACTGCCCTTTCGTTAAAATATTTTATATTTAATTGATAATCATAATTAAAAAACATTTTGAAGAGAAAATAATAATGTTTAAACTTATCGATGTTTAGCTATTAACTGTGGACACCTTTCCCCTGTCGTTGACTTCAATATCAGGGCGACCATTATCTCTACGACAATCTAATTAGATAGAAACTTATGCCTATAGAAGTATAGGCATAAGTTGTTATGCTAGGAGCCACCAAAATGAAAAAATAAAAATCTTTATGAAAACTATCCAAAGTAGACAAAAATATAATAATTAAATAAAAGGTGTACCTTCATTAACTCGTAAATGGCCTTGGGTTCAGTACTTGGTAGAAAAAATGATTTGTCCTAGATCATGCTCTAAGTTGCTCCTCCAATCACCGTGGGTACCCACTTTCTAGAGGCTAGATGAGGTCCTGGAGGTTCTTCAGGTACCACTCGATCCATCATTGGCTATTATTTTTTATTTTTTTATTTTTTTAATTTATTTATTGATATTTACAACTGTATTACAATTATACAACAAGTAAATAGAATGCGTGTTACATAATGACATGAGAATGACAAGTAGAGAAACTACCCACTGGTAGTACTCAAATCAAAGTTCAAATAAGAAGGTCACGTGGCCATCTTCTTTTCAGACGCCTCGGAGGATTATCGGGAATTGAAGAGGAAGCTAGGTTTGAAACTAGAGGGTTTGAGTGGGAATGAAGTTTGCTATGAAAGGATAGATACCGGGTTCGGACCAAATCAACAACAAAAGGGACATTAAGGTCGTTATGGATGACTTTATTCTTAACAAAATAAGGAGCATTGAGGATTTTACGAAGGATTTTGGATTGTAGGGATTGGATACGAGAGGAATTCGATGGCTTAGTGGAGCCCCATAGCTCTACTCCGTAAATCCAAATAGGTCGTATGATGGTCATGTAGATGAGTCTTTTGTAGTTAATTGGGAGCTTAGAGCGTTTGTCTAGTAAGTATTGAAGTAGCCTGAAACGTCGAGCGGTTTCTTGTCTTTTCAGTCTTGTATGAGGATTCCAGGTTAATCGTTTGTCGAAGTGCAACCCTAAGTATCGGATCTGTTCTACAGGCACCAGTGGGATATTATTAAAGGATACTGTAGGGCAGGAAGTCATTGGTTTACGACGTAAGGTAAAAGTGATTTGATGTGATTTTTGAGAATTTATTTTAATTCTCCAGTTTTGAAACCATTCTTCAAGATCAGTGATATGGGATTGGAGGCTTTGGGATGCAATAACTGGATTGGTGTTGACTGATAATACACATGTATCATCAGCATACGTGGTAAGGATAGTATTAGGATGAGTTGGGATGTCAGCTGTATAAACTGTATAAAGGATTGGGCCAAGGATACTACCTTGAGGAATTGGCTATTATTAGATCTAATAATGTATCGGCCTCAACAGGATTTGAATCCAAGAACTTCAGCAACTCAGCGCACTAAACTCAGAACAACCGCGATCTTCGTCACTTGCAAAATCACTGCTTATTTACTCATACTCCCATCTGATCGTCATAAATACATGCCCAGGGTGGAATGCTAACGGCTCTGAGAATATTCTCTTGACAGGGAAGTCGAGAAAGTGTCATACCTCAAGGGTTAACCGTTATCCCAGAATACCTCTTAAAGAATATAATCAAGAACAGAATCGCCGGGCAAGAGTGTGGTACGCCTTGAGCGGAGTTCCTTCTGCCTTCTTCTGGAGTCCGTACTTTTTTCTCTTTCGGGAAGATACTCAGTACTTTCCATGGGATTTTTACGTTTCTTCTGGAACGTCAGGAATAGAAAAATTTCCATGAAGGCCAAGGACTATTGTATGCGGGCCGAGTACTTTCCATGTTGATGATATTTTTCTGTAGAAAAAAAGGAATAAACCTGCTTGCTTTACATACCCATATTGCGAGAATGTATCCTTGAGGAATGCCTTTCCTTAATCATCAAGGAGAGTTACACTTTCCATATTTTAAAAACAATACATTTAAAGCCAATATAAAAAATTGCAATACCAATAATTTTTTACACCCAACTTTGTTTACTGCATATTTATTTGAAATTAAAGCAACCTACTACGCCCAAGATAAAGGGATGCAGCCCTAGACATTTTTAAAGGGAGTAAATAATTCTTGGTTATGCCTTCCTTCCTAAGGGTCAAAAATGGGGTTTCGGTGCTTATGTGTACTCGTTAAAGATACTAAATATATCTGGACAGGAAAAATTCAGAACTCTCACTAAAGCTTCGCCCGATTAGCCATAGCTGCATAAAGTGACGGTAAATGAATAGACAAATCAATTTAAAATAAAAGTGAAAATTTAATGACTTACTGAAATTCGTTTACAATCTTTCTTGGAATCCTCATCACACTATCAATGTAATTCATTCATTTCCATGGTTTTAATTTTTTGTTTACTCCTGTAACTTTGATTGAGTCATTTCACATATATAAATGTTTACTTCACTTCAATTAAAGTTGGCCAATTAAGGAAATTGCCGATTATCAATTATTAGTAGAACTTTCTGTAACTGTTTTTAGGACGTCAAAAGAAAACAAAGAAAAAACAGTTTGGGTAGATATTTATATCATTTAATGCAACTATTATTTTCATCGATTTAAAACCTCTCAGTTTTAGTAGAAGATAAAATAACTGATTTTTTTTTTTTTTTTTTTTTAATTTTTGTCAAATACCCGGTATTTCTTTGAAGATAAAGCAGCATAAATTGCTCATCCATCAGGCGCCAGATCGCTTAGGCCTCTACTCTGGCTTCTTCCTGTACAAGATGTGTCATTTCCTTTCCCATACTGGATGGCATTATACTAAGCGTGGGTGAGAACATGTCCACATATAACTGTTGTATACTGCAGCAAGAAGGCCATAAACATTTTATTATCAATGCAAACGCTTAAAAACATTTGTTTAGAAAAGCTATTCGTCTGGTTTACACCTACACCTCGGTTAAAAACTAGCATTAATATTTTATAGGTCCGTGATTTCTTTTATGACCATTTAGACAGCTGCATTCTATCATTAAGATCTGTGACCCTCCTGAGGCTGACCTAGGCTCTATAAAGTGAGTAACCATCATTGGGGAAAAACTTGGCGGTTGAGCGTGATATCGGAGTTGTCCTTAAAACAGTTCAGTCTCTGAACCTAAGACCCTTCAAGGGTTGTGGTGGCAAAGCAGTGCATTTATTATCAAGATGATTAAACCATGTTTGGGGCATATGCAATTCAAAAGACTTTTTTTTCTTCTTTATATTTGTATCCACACCTGTCAAGTACTTCTTCTTCTTTCGCATCACCCTTGTGGGGGACGGTTTAACCAGGACTTTATTTATCTGAGGCTATTCGCTATGTTGCTTTGAATCAGTTATACTCTCTTGCAGGTGATAGCCCAGCTAGAAAGGCCCATATCCTCGGGCAACTGGTTATTTGGCTAAACCCCCAAACTTGGGTCTTCCCAGGGAAGGTGGCCCTGAGGTGGGTATTGTATGTGGCCTTATATCTGAATTAGCGTTGACTGTACTGTTTGTGCTGTGTGCTTGTCATGTACTGGACTCGGTTACCCGGGGGGTCGTTAAATCCCCACTAGTCTAGCTTTTGGACTAGGCCCTGCGGCGCCTGTCAAGTACAACGACTGATAATCAGCATTTCTTTCTGGGAGTAAATTTAAACATAATTACATGAAAGGCATGAAGAAGAAGAGCACCCATCTCTCCCGCGGCTTGATTTTATTTCCTACTGCAATAGATCCTTCATCCAAGTTGTTTTTAGCCTCCTCCTAGTGTTCTCAGGCATGAGGATAGTTACCATTTGTCCTATCATTGCGTAGTACGTTAGAATGGTTTCGTCAACTATTGATATTTTTAAAACAGAATGCAGAGTTTTGTTTTTGACCTGCACAAGGTGCAGTTAAATACTAATGATAGTCTTTTGCTGTTACGTGTTTCATATCCGTGGTTGTGCTTTCTTATCCCAACTTATATTCAGATACACTATAAATGCTAGATCACAATAATCATCTATGTCTCAGTATGAATAATAACTAAGGAAACCATTTCTTAGTAATTTTCCTCTTTCATCTTGACTTCTTGTTCTTTCATCACGTCTTTACTCAGCCCTGTGAATATCTATGTAATTTTATTATTATATTATTATTTGATTTGACGTTAAGCAAACGGCAACCGAGATTAGTTCTTTACGTTCTTTATACAAATCTCTTTCAATATATAATTTTTTTTCTCCAGACAAAATCAATGGGCAGAATATAAATTATTGCTTGATTGGTCCACTCAATTCAAGTTGCTATGGTAACGAGTCCTTGAGCATAGGTCAGTAAATAATTGAGAGGTGGGGATCGTAGTACAATGGGTACCCGTGCCTGTGACCATAAGTATTGAAGAACGCATTTTTTAATAATTATTAATATTTAATTTTTAATTATTCATTATTTATACAGTAGTACTTGACGTGTTTCCTTTATTATCGTTTTTTTAAATGTTATTCCCTTTTTTCTTTTCTATTTTTTTTTTAAATCTGCTAACAACTCGTTGTTTAATTCCCTTTCTTGGAGGATTTTGAGGATGATCCGCCAATCTCGCCTAAGTTGCCTTAGCAACAGTTTCTCCCCTTTGCCAGGAAAACTCTTATCTTGGTTAACATTTTCACTTTTTCTGAGCTTAGTGGTTTTTTGTACCATCACTCTTCCAGAGTTTATATCTTGCTTTTAGTATACGTTATTTTTAGATATTTATAATATTTTATCCAAACAATTTATATTTACAATATAGGATCAAAAGCAATCAACTCCTACATTTCAAAAATTTACTTCCTTTTTTTTTCATTTTTTGTTAATTTATCTCAAGCGATTTTGCGTAACATCTGTTCTTGAAGTTTCGGGAGCATACACCATTGCTTAACTAAACTAGCGAAAAAATGTACCGTGTCACAACATTAAATTTATTTATGAATCGAATATAAGATTTATGAATAAATTAGCTTAGATGTTTTATTGCGACAAAAAAAAATCATGGGATAGTTATAGTAATGGACGTGATAGAGTACTGGCATTCAAGTGATTAACTGTAAGTTTTCACTGGACTGCAAGTTATATTATTCAAACAAGTGAAGAAATATGTTCATGAGTATATATCCTAGTAGAAATATATCCAAAAGAGGGGGTAAAATTTGGCGGTTGAGTGTGATCTAGGACAAATAACCTCTCTGCACAAACGTTGTAATGAAGGTTTTGGTTGCTACCTACCCTTGATTAACAGGCGTGATGTGATGAGTCAATGGTCTTGGCGGTTGAGTGCAGCTGTCGGCTGGCCTTGGGCTGTACCCCTCAGCAGTTCTGTACAACTTGCGGAACTCTTTAGATATTTATTTCTATATAATTATTCTATTTGTATGAAACGCGATTGAAAAATAAAATGGGGAAAAAAATTAGGAAAAATTATGATAAAACAAAATTGAAAATTAAAAAAATATGAAATTAAATTTTCTAATGAACAACAATATTAAACTGATACGGTACTACTCGATAAGTCGTCCTCGGACAATTTGACAATGAAGAAAGGAAATAAAATCAAAGGAAATAAAACTTACCGAAAAACTTGTCTTCCTCTCTTCACTGACGTCTCGTAGGTGAGCTCACCGTTGCGTACGTCAATGCCGGTCCTCTCAATTCGGAAAAATATAAAAAGATAAAGGGGTATAGGACAAGCGGGATAACTAACTAACGAACTGGGAAAAAAATTCAATTCTAGAAATTCACAACATATGACAATATTTTTGGAAGCGGGTAACAAAATGACTAATTTAGTAGGCAGTGAACAAATAGACTGACCCGGAATTATATACAGTAAAATTAGACTTCATAAATATCATATGCAGAACTAAACACTATTCTTATAAAGGATGTCTAATATATTGTAATATAGGTTGGGATATATTGCGCTCCAAAAGCCTTAATTATTTATTTAATAAATATATAATTTGTTCCTGTTTCCTTCTAAGTTAGCTTATTGTACCCTAATGGCTAACCATTTTTTCACAGTAAATTTACTTTTATTGTTGTAAATATTTTTGGCTGTATAACAGAAATTGATATGAAGGTAATAAGATTAAAAGTTGGTAGTAGCCCGAAAAGGTCTCGTATCCCTCGTAAGTCTTGCATTTAGCAGTCTTGTTTCCGAGAATCGAACATGTACAAATTCCATGAAAGGGTCAATCCATATGAAGTGGTCCAATGATAGTTGCTTGAATGTTTTAAAAAATATTGATGTTTGAAATATGTTTTTACCAAACATAACAGAAGTTCAAAACAGTAAAAAAAAATTTTTTATCTCACATCGTTTATGTGTGGCGGCCATTTTTGTTCTGGAGCGCGCGACGTTTTTTGGCTTTGAAACATTAGCGATAAATTGATTATCTCAGGCTGGGTTAGTGCTACAACATTGCAAATTGTACCATTTTTTTCAGAATTTTCTGCTCTACAACATTGGTTCCTACACATTAAACCATATATTCATTATTTACACCTCAAAATATTCTTCAAAGTATAGTGATTAGAATTCAGAAATTCCAATTTTTAAGACTACAAAAAACCATGAAGGAATGATTTATCAGAGTTACAATTTTTTTTGTAGCTAGATAACATAAAGTACTTACTGAGAATTGAGAAAAAAATTTAATTTTTTTGAAATTTTTGGAATTTTGAGGTTCAATATCTTTGGTGGGACTGGATGAAAAGTCCCCATTTTTGCACATTATGTAGACCTACGTGATGGCAAAGTGGGGTAAAAATTTTAACTTTGATATCTTACTATTAAGCAAGTTATGAATTTTTATATTTAAGGAAAAATGACGCGAATTATACTGAAATGTTTGGTACAATAGGTGATCTAGAATGTGTTTTTACCCATTAAAATGTTTTTTTTATTTTATTTTAAAGGGCATATTGGCAATTTTACAAATTACCCACACTATTGACATGTCCTATATAAAAATAAAATTTTTTTGAAAATTAAAAAATGTTCACTTTTGCTACAAATTGATTTAATTTCTGCGTTAAACTTAATCAAATGTGTCATTGTTAAATTTTAATAGGCTTTGAGTTATTAAGGCATTTGAAACATTTTTAAACATACTATATTGTAAACTTTGCAGGTTTTTTATTTAATATTTGTTTTGTAAAATCTACAATTGTCACATATACAAGTGTATTTACAGGACATTTTGCTTCACGTTTTTTATTTCTTAATCCAAGTGATTAGTAAGAAGCACACTTATTTCTTCAGAAAGATTTTGGGGAATGGAATAAGATCTTCCTGTTGCAGTAGTAAGCTCTAGAACAGAGAGTTTTCTGAGCACATTCTTCAAAGATATCCAAACTCTGTCATTGTTCGATTTCTTGAATGATGTTCTCGGTCCAGCAGGGTGATAAAAGTGCACAAATACATCTGCATTTTCTAAACTTATACTTTCAACTTCTGTAAGCCACCATTGATTATCGTACACACAAGCTACTATGTCCCTCACATTCAATGTCAAAGATGTAATTTTATTGACACAGTGATCTTCAAAAATGTTGGTTTCTGATGTTGTGTAGCACCGAATTAAGTTTTCTGTGATCCCATGGAACTTGTGAAACTGCCTTGTTCCTTTTACTGGTACAGAGTTTTCAAATCTACTTTTGAGTTGAGCAGGACAAGTCTCAAGTTGTAACGAAGTACCAATAAATAATAATAATAAATGTCATCCTATCTATCTACTTTTGAGTGTTTCAATATGTTCAATAATTTCTTCTTTCTTAATGAGAAAATAGGTAATACCTTTCATGTTGTCTTTGCAAAAAGTGTACATATCCTCTACTGTAAGAATTTGGTTTGTAGACTAGCTTTGCTTACTTCACGCTTTGTAGTGCCACCTACTCCATCACATGCATTTTTGCCATGACAAGAGGCAAAAAAATGCCATTCAGCTTCTAAATCAAAATCTTTTTTGTGGTTACAAAGGTTTGAGAAATTTTTTCTATTCTTGTATTGACTTCCACTTCCATCTGAAAAGTACATGATCTTCTCAACTTTTGGCATTGTTTCTTTAATATATACTGTTACAAGTTTTTGGAATGCATGAACAACTGCAGTGTTGTGCTCTAAGTAGTCACTGAGGATGCAAAGTGAGCGGCTGCAAAGTTTATCGTCTTCATTTTTGATGTTGCTTGATCATTCACCCAGTGGTAGCCTTGTATTTCATCTTGGACCATAAATGTAAAATTTTCTGCAAAATCAGCCAGAACTATGCATTTAGTATCAGTAAGTATTTCTTTTTGTTCCTTTAGAAACTTGCTTTGAATTTTAGAGACATAGTGATGACTTTTGAGATTTTCTAGCTTCTCTATTAATGTCTCAAAATACTCCTCCTGAGGCATTACCAATGTTAACATTTCAGCTCTGTCAGTAGTAACCCACTGTTTGAATGTCACATTGTCTGGCATTTCCTCCTCAGATTCTTTTAACGTTTCAAGGGCGGTTTCTTTCCCAGGATATTCTTTGCACAAACTCATCATAGAATTATAGTTATTGATATATATAGGTGTTTTTAAAATGTACATTATACATTTTAAAACTTAAGAAACCAACATTTTAATGGGTAAAAACACATTCTAGATCACCTATTGTACCAAACATTTCAGTATAATTCGCTTAATATTTCTTAAATATAAAAATTCATAACTTGCTTAATAGTAAGATATCAAAGTTAAAATTTTTACCCCACTTTGGCATCACATAGGTCTACATAATGTGCAAAAATGGGGACTTTTCATCCAGTCCCACCAAAGATATTGAACCTCAAAATTCCAAAAATTTCAAAAAAATTAAATTTTAAAAATTCATAAAAAAATAAGGACAACATTGCTGAAGCTCAAACTCAATTCTCAGTAAATACTTTATGTTATCTAGCTATAAAAAAAATTGTAACTCTGAAAAATCATTCCTTCACGGTTTTTTGTAGTCTTAAAAATTGGAATTTCTGAATTCTAATCACTATACTTTAAAGAATATTTTGAGGTGTAAATAATGAATATATGGTTTAATGTGTAGGAACCAATGTTGTAGAGCAGAAAATTCTGAAAAAAATGGTACAATTTGCAATGTTGTAGCACTAACCCAGCCTGAGATAATCAATTTATCGCTAATGCTTTCAAATCCAAAAAACGTCGCGCGCTCCAGAACAAAAATGGCCGCCACACATAAACGATGTGAGATAAAAAAATTTTTTTTTACTGTTTTGAACTTCTGTTATGTTTGGTAAAAACATATAAAAATGTTAATCTTTTTTAAAACATTCAAGCAACCAACTTATTTTTTTTTTGGATCACTTCATATGGATTGTCTCGAAAGGTGTTGAGTGAGCGAGGAGGTTGTCCAAAACTCAGATGCGAAGATGATGGAGCAGGACAAGTCTCAAGTTGTAACGAAGTACCAATAAATAATAATAATAAATGTCATCCTATCTATAAAACAAAATGTAGGGTTGAAAACGAGGGGTCCTAAAAATTATATAGGGTTGAAGATGTACTGCTTAACTGCTTCAATTTACCCTTAACTCTTAACCCCGCTACAAACCCTGAAGAAATCCTGCAATGTGTGTCGAAACGTTGGCTTTCCAATAAATAGTTCTCACTATTTAAGATACTTAATGTATTTAATAGTACTTCTGATCAGACAGTTATGTATTTTTTTCTATGTCCTTTCAAATTCTATAAATCCTTACCGTTCTTAGTTCGGTAGCATTTCATAACTCCCTACCATTTATAATAAGATGAATACCACGTTATATATGCACTGAATATCACGCGAAACGTTTATCAACTGCAGATGTAAGAGTTCAAATTACGCAGGACCGTGAGCGACAACATACGGCGAACAGGCGCTGGTCACACGCCAGCAGCCTTCATAGAAAAACTAACGAGACTCCGGCTTTTGTTCGTAGTGTTTGTATAGGGCCGGCAGTAGCTTAATGAATTCGGTTAATGGCCATGCGACGGTTAAAGGGGGCGTAGGAAATAAAATGTCACTTGCCAAATTAAACTAGACTGAATTTATTCCCATATCTGATCCTTTGAATATTCTGTAACGTTATTAAATATCCATATGAAGCGGTGAGATGTTGAACTAAATGTTCTGGGTTCGATTCCGGCTTTGTTAACAACCACGAAACGACAATATGGAATATACAAACTCTTCTAGGGTCTACCCGCCCTCTATAATCTGGAACCCTTAATTAGGGACAAACCTGGCGGTTGAGCACGATCTTGGTCAAATCACCTCCTTGCACAACCATTGCCATGGAATCAGTATAGTTTAGCATGTACTGGACCCAAGACATTTCATGAGTTTCAGTGGTACAGAAAAGAACGAATCATTTGCAGAATTGTTGGATAAAGATTATATTTTTGCGTCTGCTTTAGCTTAATCAGGACCAAATCACCTCCCTGCACAATCGTTGGCCTAGTAGCAGTACGAACTTACCTAGACCAACAACCCTTTTTATCTGCCTACCCAACAGGGTTTTTTGTTTGATATAAAGGTTTTCATTAACGATATAAAGACTTATGGCTGAAAAAAACTTGAATTATGCTCAGATAATAACTGAAGGGATCCATTGAAATTGCAATCGTGGCCGAAATATTGTATTCTGATATTTCAGATCTTTATTCCGATAAAATTAAATTTTAGATGCCAGAAATCTCAATAAAGACGTCTGCGAATCGAAACAGACTAGTATAAAAGGGCCAATACTGATTACATTGCAAATATTGATCCAAGAGATAGTATTATAAATGAAATTGATATATTACAGCATTTTTCTTAAAGCGTTTGAGTTTTAATTTTATAAAATAAAGTCTTATTGGTTCAATTAATAATGCATTTTAATTATTAAAACATATACATAAGACAGTGAACAGATACATACATGAACATAAGGTAGTGATAATAATCACAATTATTTTAAGCCTCTTATGAGATTTTCCTTATCTATCACAGCCCCGGTGAATAAGTGTTAAGTGGACTTTTCTCCAAAATAAGTACTCCGTACGAAAATAACCCTATTTTCGGGGCTAAGTAAGGCATTCACATGAAAAGGAGTTATTGCTTATATTAAAACTACATTTAAAGGCAAAAAGAAGATTTGTTTTTCGAGAATGATTCGATTCCAGTTATGTGAAAGCAGTTAATCTCGCTGATGCTTTATATATATGATTGAATGTTTTAAATTAATTATAATGATGTTGAGTATTTTATAGTCTTATTTTTAATCGATTAGGTATTCATGTCGAATGGATGATTAAGAGTAAAAAGTGTAAATGTAATATGTATTTTTGTTATTCTTCTTGGTATCATATTATTGAATTGTATTGGAAAAGAAAAATTGCTAGTTTCCTCTTCCAAGGCTTTTGCTGAGGTATGCATGTAGGTACAAACACACACAAACAAGGTGAAGGAAAATCTGGCACTAATCCATTGGATACGCCAGCTTTTGAAGGAAGGACTTTCCTTCCATGGGATACTTCTGCCTCCTATTCTCGTCTTCTATTATTGCATCCATAAGATTCCTTACCTGAAGTATTCGACAGGATCATGCAGAAGACGAGTAGGAAAAATAATTACGGTGTTGGTGATAATGTGACAATCACGATGATAACTGGCCTCTTAGGTTGATATCTTTTAATGGTAAGGCCATCCTGTTCGGGCGCCTAATCTAATCACTCGGCCAAACTGTGTCCATCATCATCCGTTTATGCCGCGGAGCTATCGTGGAGGAATGCCATTACGAGTTTGGTCATTCAACTGTCTGATAATCTTATCACGGATTTATGACTCCCTGACCTTTTCGGTTCCTCAACTTTGCATCACCCGTTGCAAATCCGGTTTGGGAGAATTCACATCAGGAATTCTTTTCGTTGATCAGGAGTTTGATATTATATTCTTCCCACTTAATAATATAATACGTTCCTTACGTGTTTAAAAATAATATTACTATTGATAAGGGCGACAATTGGTCTGGTGTTTAGCATTGCAATCTACTAAGCCCAAGATCGCGGGTTCGTAGCCCGGCAGGTGGCGTAAACCCGGAAGGTAAGTCAAACGGGGGTCCGATGTCATAATAAAAATCCCTATCCTAATTAAACCTGGATAGGCAAAATTTAGAGCTTCCACTGTAACATAGGAGCATAAAGTTACGTTAAATAAACTAACAACAACAACTATTATAATAATGTCAATATTACTTATAATTTAAGTATTTAGGAATGTTTGGATCCGTACGTTAATCGTAACGATAATACAATGATATACTCTATTAACGGCGTAATTTTGAAATAATTATTGCTTATAGTAAAATACAGGTAGCTGAGTTTATTTATTTGTCCATTTAACGTCACTTAATGCTGTTATGGCTAATCGGACGATACTAAAGTGGGAGCTCTCAATTTTGCCTATCCAGATTTAATTAGGATAGGGATTTTTAACGAGTACCTGACCCTTTCGAAGGACGACTTAACTAAGTATTTTTTACTCCCTTTAAAAAATCCGAGGGCCACCTGCCGGGCAACGAACCAGCGATCTTGAGTAGTTTGTTACGCCAACTGCTAGACCACAGGTCTCCTCCCCAGGGAGCTGAGTGGCTCAATAGTAGAGCACTGAGTTGCCATGCTGAAAATCCTGGTTCAAACCCCGCTGCTGGCAAGACTTTTATTTAGGCTGTTAGCAGCCGGAGATGGGTCATAAGGGATCAAAGACCCCCTCGGGCTCACCCAGTCTCTGTAGAATGTTATAAAAATAGGGTACCCAGAATAAGGGGGGAAATCTGGCGGTTAAGCGTGATCTTGGACAAGTCACCTCAATGCAGAACCGTTGTTCATTAATCAGCACAGTCTCTACCGTGTACTGAACCCCAGACCCGCTCATGGATTGTAAAGGGACGGGATTTTTTAAAAAAATAATAAAACATAAAATTGCTAACGAATCATTTGTGAGTTTCACGTTGTTTGTCGGTAAATTTGGTCTTAAAAGAAAAAAAAAATAAGTGGCTGGCCGCATTAAAGCATCATGGTCGTTTTAGGGTGAGTGGTCCTTGCGGTCGTCAAGTGCTTACAAGCAACTCTCGAGTGTATGAGGAGGGGGCCATATCGATTTTAAAATATCATTTTTTAAATTTCTAATTTAATATTTAATAAACATCAATTTAATATGGCGCATACTCATGTTTATAGTGTTCATACATATTAAATAAATATGAATTATTATAGATTTACTACACACTTTTGTATCGCATTTGATGTTCACACAGATATCATAAATTGATATATTTATATAAATTGATTGATAAACATTCACCTGTATCATGATTTGTATGAAAATCATTTATTTTATTTTTTATGTATCCCCAGAGATAGAAAATCCAATTGTAAGTTGAGATATCTAAGATTTTTTTGTGCGTATTGATTTTTGATTTTTAAGAATGTCTATTATAAATATATCGTTAATGTAATAAAAATGGCAATTAAGAATTGAACTTAATTTTTAATTAATATTTTTATTAAATTGGCGATATGTTTACAATAGACGCTCTTAAAAAATTTAAGATATCATCTTAGATGCATCAGTATGAATACTCTCGCTCCTAAATAAATTATTGTTCAATATGGAAAATAAATAATACTTTTTAGAGAAAATCTTTTTGTTGTAGAAAGTTTTTATTAAATTGGAAAAGTTTTATTATTTCTTCAGAGTAATTATTTTAAAGAACATTTATTACAGTCTGCTATATTTTCTAAATAAATTTCATCATAATAGTAGTTACAACATTGATAAAGTTTTAGATAATCCTTACATAATGGAAACTAATTTTGAACAACCCGTTAAAAAAATAACAGTGAGTTTTGAGTGGAATTTTCCAAAAGCATATTTTCTCGATTCTTGGGAAAGCAAATCGATAAAGAAAAGTGGAGCCGTCAAGATGGAAGCATTCTCAATCTAATAATACTCTGAACAGTAGGAGTTACAGACTCAAATTAATGAGCTAGGGTATGATCAATCTGCTATGAAGGGCACAGACCATTACCTAGCGGAGCCCAAAATCGAAGCTAGGATATCCGATGACAAAGAGAAAAAAGTCTAGTGACGTCGTGAATGATGCAAACTTTATCATTATAAGATGAATAAAATAGTAGTAAATGCGGTGTTATATGTAAAATGACCAATGGAATACCGTCTATTCACTAACAGAGGAGGCGGTAAAGAAAAACGTACGACGTACATACGCATGATAAAGATTCACGTTAGACGGACTTTTGAAGAGTATACGAAACAAATAATGGTAAAAGGTAAAATAAATAGATAAGAAGGGAAATATTCAAGGCGTTCTGCAAGAAAGTAAAATAAAAATTAAAAAAAGCCTGTACCACTGTGCTGACGTAGTAGATCATATACTGTTTCTTGAATACCGGTTTTGTAGGGATTTGCTTTATTATAGATCAAGCTCAACCAACAAATTTCAGACGCTGTGTGAGCCCCAGGAGATTCCTAGATTCCAAATTATTAATAGGCTAAATACAAGAAAGTAAATGCGAACGGAAAATCTTCTCATTTATGAAGTCAATCATGTAGAAAAGAACAATTTTATGATCTTAGGGAAGCGAGTGATTCTTTACCGATCGTCTTGCAATTCTATTTCCTTTAAAATTAAGTAGGGATTCCTGACGACACAAAAAAATGTAACTCTACGTCTTATAAACTACTTTATACTTCTGTATAAAGTTTTAATATGGTAATATAGTTGTAATATGTAATACTACTTAAATCTCAAACCTATCAATAGAGGACCTTAAAAATAAATAATAAAACAAGCCATAGAAGGTAAGAGTCCATTTCAAATACTTTCGTTAAAGTTTTTCCCTGAAATCTACGATTTTGAAACAGGTATCGATGGAATACTGTATTGCCAGTAGATACATTCTATCACAAGTGATTACACAATGTTTAATTTAAATGTTTGCTTTTAGTATTTCACATTTCCATAGAAATCTGTAAACTCATCTGCCTTTGATCAGTGACCGGATCAACATCATCGCTTCTTGCTGCTCCCGATCCTCTGGTTAACGAAGAGATTATCCAGTGTCAATTTCCTGGCACAGGCCTTTCGGGATACGTTTCCAATTACGCTAGCAGCTGGCCAAACACCTAGCCATCCGGTCCGGGGATCCGGGGGGGGGGGAGAGGGCTCTATGCTACAATTAGTTGAAGCAGGAGTAGATTGTTTTCTCTACTCTTTAGGATGTTAATTGCTCCAATTCCCTTTAATTAGTAATTAACTAAAATAAGCGTAGAGGATTAGCATATCTCACGTTTGCCTCTCTCGGGGGCCGTTGAACCGGGCTCTACGAATGGCCGCGTCCCTAATAGGAAGTTACCGCCTCGTGAACAAGCTTCAGATTTTACACCTGCAGGCGGGTTCTATTAGCGCTGGTATCTTAAAATATTAAGTAAGGCCCATAATTTCCTCGATTATTCTGATCAGTTATATTCAAAAGATGTATTGGTAATCGTATAAGAAAAAAACTTTACTACAACAACCATGAAGCCTTTGGTTTAGTTAAAGGTAGATCCTGCATTGTTTTTAGTATAACAGATTTAATCGATACCAAATCCGCCAGGTTTTCCTCCCAATTAAGGGTACCACTTTATAGAGGCTGGATGATCCCCAAGTCCAAGTCCAAAAATCCCAAAGGGTCTATTACTTTTGATTTTGTTGTTGGCAAGGTATTGAGCAAGTAGTTATGATAACTAACAGACGGATTGGAACTCGGGACCTTCATTCAATTCTTTTATAAAGATTTTATCCTGCTGGAGATAATTTTTGTTAAAGGTTATTTCTATCTGGAAAAGAGAGAAGCTGGTGTGTTGTTGGTAAATTATGTGGTTTGTATCATCTAACCACTTGTGGTTTTCCCCTTAGTTGGAAATATTACTCATAGAGCAAGTAATAAACGTAAAAAAAAAAATAAAATAAAAACATGTAACAGATTGTTTTCTATTTTAAATCGTAGTTGTAAAACATGCATTCTATACCAATTTTTGTCCACTTGACCACACATTGAAAGGAGAAAACATAACCTTTTCGATTAAAAAAAAAAATGATGGTTTTGTCCATTCCATTTTATTTATTTTCAAACTCTTCTCATTTAAATTTAATGAAATAATTATTGCTTATAATTAAATACAGGGAGCGGAGTGGTTCTGTGGTAGAGCACTGAGTTGCCATGCCGGAAATCCTGGTTCAAATCCCGCTACAGGGCAAGACTTCTATTTAGTCTATTCGCAACGGGAGATGAATCATATGGGATGTAGGACCCTGCTGGGGCTTACCCAGTCTATATAAAATGTTATAAAAATAGGATACCCAAAATAAGGGGGGGAAATCTGGCGGTTGAGCGCGACCTAGGACAAGTCACTGTGGTACTGAAACAGGACAGTCTCTACCATGTACTGAACCCCAGACCCGTTCACGAGTTGTTTTTTATAATAACATTCTAATATGTTTTTACCTTTTGGATTATGTACGAAAATGGTTCTTTGTTTGACGGGCTATTCATTTTTTTGAATTTTATATAATTTTTTTTTCCTTCAATGCCTAAAAGTGTTATATATCCGTAAAGTCCTTGACATACTTTCTTGACCACCTGACGTGCTTCCTTTGTAGTAATTGGATAATGGTCGGTTAGCATCTTGACTCTTGTTCTGTTCTTCAGGACTTCAGGAACTATGACGATACTTTCTGCAAAATGGAAATCGGGAAGCTAGTGTACGAATGATTTAAATCCGATGCTTAGGATTTTTCTTAGTTAATATTATTACAGGTATGTGGTATTGTCATTGGGGAGCAGAGTGGCTCAGTGGTAGAGCGCTTAGTTTCCATGCCGGAGATGGATCGTATGAGATCTAGGACCAACCTGGGGCTCACCCAGCTTCTATAAAGTAGGTAGCAAAAATAAAGCGGAAAAATCTGATTGGGCGTGGTATAGGACAAATCACCTCCCTGCACAACCATCGTCCAAGAAATAGTTTCCTCTCTACCATGTTCTGAAGACACTTCATGAGTTGTAGTGGTGCAGGTTCAGGTAGTGTCATGTCTATTTCTTGTTTCAATTATCTTTACCTGTCAGAATGGATCATTTTTTAGATTCAAACGATGTGTTTGTGTTAGTTATACATTTTACGCCACTGAATGATCCTATGGCCAATATGACGGTGTTTCAAAGGGAGTTATAAGTTTTGTATATTCAGTAATTGGGATAGGGATCTTTAAGGACACCGCACAGGTTCTCATTTTACTTCACTTCCGTATTACGGCATAAACTAGGATTTCATACTGCCTTTAAAAATGTTAAAGCAAACTGTAAACTCGACATCTTGGGCATAGAAGGCCACCCCACGAACAGGCCTGTGCACGTTTGCATTAGTAGAAACAAGAGAATGTTTAAATACCCTTAGCGTTAGTTCTTTTGGCTCAGTTTCCTCCATAATAGACCTCCATCCGTTGCAGTTTCCTGCTATCAAGTATGCTATATGTGGTCTATGACTAGGTCTTCTACGTGACTGGGTCTTAGTCACATACATATTTAACACCATCCGCCAGCCACAAAGTGGATGACGCATAACTTCTACTTTGGGCACGGCTTCTGTAAGTTGTGTTTAGAAAGTAATATTAGCAATTTTAAAATTAAGTGATATATGGTTATGTTAATATTTATTTGGGTAAAAATTAAGGATCAATACTTAACATGTCTCAATAACGGTTCTATTGTTGCCACATTGGTAGTATGTGGCACAAGTCCTGTTGGTGAGGTCATATTGTCATTTCTGCGTGTTTTCTTTCCAATAAATAAATAAAAGACACTAATATCCGACGATATCTTACTTAGCCAATAAGTACCTATTTTTGTATTATAATCTGGTATAATTCAATGTTACATATAAATAAGGTTATGTATGACAGGGAATAATGCCAGTTGAAATTACTTATCTTGACTTACCCATTAGTGGCTATGTCCCTATATGATATATGATAAGTATTATAAAATAAATCCCTTTGTTTTATTGAGATATATTTATAAGCCAATTACTTTCTTACCACAATATTAAAGATAATTACTTGTATAAGACCGTGACGTACAAATGACGTAACGTGACGTCACTTGATGGGGCTTTAACTACTCCAACCACCAAGCTGGCGATCTGCTGAATAAAACTACCTTTATTGTCATTAACTATTTTTTAATAATAGTTATTACTATAAATATTTGTTTTATTACACTAGTTATTATGGTTGGGCTCACAGTTTTAAAATACTGACTATCTTAAGTTGACTCCTATCGTTTTGGATTACCTTACCGCATTTTTTCTACAACAAGTACACAAAAATACAAAACATTTTTATTGAAAAGCTTTTTTTAAAATAACAGTTATTTAAGCCATTTATTGACAATGTTAGTGGTATCCATTCTTGAGGTAATTGCAATACAACGTAGTCACTTCATTGCCAAGCTTCGTATACTCATAATTATAAATGCATAATAAAGTTATTTCATAAACTGATCAAACTAAAGACGATTTCCTACCCTTCTCGGAAAATATCACCTCAAGAACACGTTTCGTTCGTGTGACTTCCTTGGAATTTTAAATGGCTGATGCCCGTGTCGGATAGGACTATAAAGAATGCTGGCAATGAGACGAATTCGACTTCAGTGCCATCACAATAGTTGAGGCTGCTCTATAGGAAGCCTTTCTCACTTCAATGAAAAACTATTCCGGAAGTGTCAAAAGGTTTTTATCATTTTATTTTTGATCGACGGTTTTGTTTCCGTTAAATAAAATATTAATTGAATTTTATGCATTTCAATTTGAAGTAGCATTTTTTATTTCAATTTTTTTTTATTATTGTTATTTCTGTATTTTACGTATCATTAATTGTGTCAGTAGTGTAGCTCTTAGTTTGAAGAGCGTTGAGTTACTGTGCTGAGGGTACCATGTTCAAATCCGGCTAATAAATTATTAATCTTAACAACTTGGGGGCTCACCCAGCCTCGATAAAGTGGGTCCGCTTATCCTGGAAACCTGATGGTTGAGCGTGATATCGGTCGTATAACCTCCTTGCACAACCTTTGACTTACTAACAGTAAATTCTCTAACATGTAATAAGCCCAAATACCGTTGAAGAGTTGTACCCATTGATACAACAAATGGCCACTACTCTCATGTCTGAGAACACTAGGAGGAGACTAAAAAGGACGTGGATGAGGGATCTATTTCAGTAGGAAATTAAAGCAAGCCAATGGAGAGGTACCGCTGGGTACTGTTCTTCGTCATGCCTTCCATGACATTTGGTATTTTTTTCAGTCAGCCAATCTGCTGATTGTCAATTACATGTATTTGACAGGTGTGGATGGAAATATAAAGAGAAAAAAAATTACTATTTTGTCAATATGTCAATAAAGGACCATGTAGATATCATGTTTTTGCTCATTCTTTTTTCCACTACAATAATCCTTCATTCTCTCCATAGTTGCATTCTTTTCTCCTCTGTCCATCATTAACTAACTATGTCCTTTTATCATTAACTAACTATATTATTAATTAACGTTTTTATCGTGCTTAATATTTAAATTTTACTTTAATCACACGAGATGGTTTACGAAGAATATCCTGACCAAAAATGGATTTAATGATACGATAGCTTGGAGCGTTTCGTGCCAGAGCGAGCCGGACAGGTGTTGGCTACATCTGGTAGTGGCAGATGTTTGGCAGTCCAGGTTAATTGCAACGCTGGAAAATTATGGTATTTTTCTCATTGTATTCAAAAGTACCACAAGTTCCCTGTGAAACCATTTAACTTTGCTCAGGATAGCTTTAAACTTGTATATTCGAATAATATTTCGGATTCATCTCTTCTTAGTGGATATTCTTTTTTTAAATGAACTCATATTGTTATACCATATCCATGAACTTCGAACTATGAACTGGATTATAATATATAAGGATCAATGGATTCAGTCAATATTGTTCCAAAATTGAAAGGGCGTATGGGTCGGCTAAGAATATCTTCATCAAGAAGTGAACCTCCTGGAGTGCCAAAACAAGAAGTTATAACACTCGTAAATACGGAATGCCTCTCAATGAATCTCTCAAAAAAAGGTCCTGGAAAGAAGAATTCTTTGAAAAATCATGGGACAGGGAAAGGTGGTACGAAACTGGACTCAGGATCAAAAGAAACGTGCGTATGAATGCATGAAGGAATATTGGAGATAGAACAATCCAAATATTTGGAGGAAGAAATACTTTAGTAATACTACCGTTGTTCATATCTACTGAACCCAAGACGCTTCATGAGTTGTTGTGGTACAGGTTAAAGCAGATCATCAATGAGATGTTTGGAGGATTATTGACAAAGGACAAAGGAAAGGAAACAATTTTATTTCGGATTTTTCCCGTTAACACAAAAAAATAAGTAGCTTTATTTTTGAATTAAACTCCGAATGGATGTGATTCGCTATTGAAGTTGTTTTAGGGATTAAATAAAACAACATTTAACTCCGACGGTTGAATTGTTTTTGCTCGTGACTGTTCGTCAGATTTCCATGCTGTTGTAGTTCCATTGCTTATTCTGTAACCCTCTTTAATTACTTCGGATTACGGATACGGGACTTGGTTGTTCCCATAGTTTGTTCTGTAATTATTTTCCGGGGAGACAGTAAGGTACAATTATTGTTCAGGGAAGTTTCATTGATTCTCTGTTAAAATTCGTCTGGGTTTGGAGGGACAGAAATCTGGCAATTTATACAATTCGTTTTGACCTCCCTTGATGATAATTGTTAATGAAGCTGTTAGTATTCTTTGATATTCAAGACTTTGTGTTTATAATAGGAATTAGTCAAGTTATAGAGTAATCTTGGCCTCTATTAATATTTTTAATTTAGTTTTATGAGTACGAATCGCTAATTGCTGAAAGGCCACTAGTCCATTTTTATAAATTTAACATGAGAGACAAAAGAAGGTATCTTGTACCGGACTACTTCCTGATCTACAGGCGATGGCTAGACTTCGGTCATCAACTATGCTTTCTGTCTTTGATAGAAGTTAAAAGTTTAAAAAGCATAAACCTCAAGTTCGACTAGTAATCTTCTGCAGTTAGCAATTCATATATCTACAATGTTTTATATTGGAACGAAGATTCCTCAACATTATAAAATATTTAACATATACATATAACAATAAAATAAATTTTAATAATAAATCTATATATTGAGATATCTATATTTACAATTGTTCTAAAAACCAGTTTTGTTCTAATAAAAATAAGCATGACTATGTGTGGAAAACAGAAGCCTCAAAAACATAACAAGAGTAGCGTTAAATAAATAAATTAAATTGAAAATATTCAGTGCAAGTTAGTAATAAAGTTTTTCATACATCGAAGTCGAGTAGGGTTTGGATATCTTTGTTTTAGAGTAGAATTGCGGAACTGTAACATTAATGTTGATATAAGAAAAAAACCTGCACCACTACAACCCGCAAAGGGATTCACTGCATGGTAGAGACTGTACTATGTCTCGGATAACGGTTGTGCAGGGAGGTAATCTGTCCTAGATCACTTTCAACCGGTAGATTTTTACTCCTTATTTTAGGCCATTTTACAGAGGCTGGTTGAGCCGCAGGAGAGTCCTAGGCACCATGGGATGTTGATATTCTAAGGCACTCCTTTTTTATAGTTATTATTGTTATATTTAACTGAAATAGAAAATTCCTTACCACTAAGAGAGGAATTAGCAATATCTTTTTAGTAATTTTTAAATTGAATTGAACAGCTTCGGCACTCTTTGACAGGAGTGACAGACTACGGTCATATATTTTATACTTTGTTACTCATTAATTATTGGAACCTTTAAAGTTAGGATGGAAGTTTGGTCGTTTGAGTGATTACAGGAGGCGAAAAACTTATTAAGGTTTTTGATCGTTTTTAAAAGGAATAATTGAAGGATAATCTATCTACCTATGTTGTGTTTCTGAACTTATTCAGAATATTCAAGAATATATTTAGTTTCGAAAACAGAACTTAAATAATCCATTCCATTCTTTATTTCACTCGGTGTAGAGTTAGCCCTTATTGAAAATTCATCTCGATTTTAACTTTGAGAAAAGTTGTTGTTTATTCATTTAACGTCAATTCACGCAACTATGGCTTATTGGACGTTACTACAATGGAATCCTGAAGTTTGCCTATGCAGGTATATTTAGGGCAGATATCTTAAACGAGTACCTGTTACCGCACAGGCTCGGGACCTCCATTTTCCGTCCCTTCTGAATAAACAATGATTTCTTACTCCATTAAAAAGCCCTAGGGACAACTGCCAGGCTGCGAATCCGCTACCTTGGGTATAGTAGGTTGTTATGCTAACCACTACACCACAGATGACACTAAAGGAGAAGTTGGGCACATTAGAATGCTGAGTAGTGAATAGCGATAGACAAAGCAACTTGAATTGCGCGATTTATTTTCTTTGGTGCCGTTATGGAATCGTGGTTCCGTTCAACCGCTGTGAAAGCTAGGCAGCAAAACTTTCCACAGCTTACAATAAGTCAACATTTCCTCTATAAGAAATATTAACTATTAGATATATGAAAAATGCAGTTCCTTATTCATTTGATCAGATATAGACTTCCATATTTTTTTCACTGAAATTTGATTTAACCTCTTCCGTAGTTTCCTTTGGGTGATCCCATTTTTAAATGAGAGACACTATTTTTTCAAAAAGTGATCTATCCTAAACATAGCCCCCTTATGCCCCTTATGGCCCTTATCAAGGGCCTCCTAGTCTCATATGATATAACTTCATTTTTTTTTCTAACTTCAAACATCTGTTTTCGGCATTTGTAACAATCTTAATTAATTTAATTATTTCATGAACATGGATTGGAGTTTTCCAAAACTTCATTTTTGACTCTTCTCTGTTAGGAAGTGGCTATGTAGTCATGTCTGCATATCGTCGCTGTCAAAACAATACCGCCTATCTACATTTTTTATGAAAATGAGTTAATAATGGTAACGCATTCTGCAGGTTGAATTACACACTAAGGAAGGCAGGTATTAAGGTCAGCAACAAGGCAGAGTATGATTTATTGGTACTACTCTTCAATAGTTCTGAAAAAAATTGCCAAGTCTACAGTAAAATCGCCCGAAGTGTGCATAGGCGGTATTTTTTTGACAACAACAATATGCACGAAGGTCTGCGCAACTTCTTATTACCATCTATTCATCCGAGCTGAATGTAAATCATGCAGTGAGATGAGCCCTTGATAACCATGAGCTTCTGAAGGGCTGTTCCGCTAGTTGGGGTTTCTCCATCCCCCTACTAAGGGTCCATGGAAATAAATGTCTGATGAGTACAAAGGGATACATGGCAGCACTTGAGGGGATTCGAAATAGGGTTTAGTATGCATGTATGATCCAGTAGGCTGCCACATCTGATGCTACTGAACAAAACATTTCTTTTTTAGTTTAAATTAAACGTTATTAATATTTTTGTATTCATTTATCGTCACTTTATCCTGCTATCGGACGATGCTAAATTTTGGCCATCCAGGTATATTTAGAATAGTGATCTGCTATGGTCACCTGACACCGCACAGACTCAAGACCCCCATTTAGCGCCACTTCAGAACAGCATAACTTAGCATTTTATACTCCCGTCTTAAAAATCTTAAAACCCACCTACCGGGCTAGGAACCCGAGATCTTGGGTATATTAGGTTGTTGCTCTACAATGCAGGTCACTCTAATTAAAAATTAATTCTTCCAACGTTGGAAACGTAAGAAAGGTATGTATAGCAAAGACTTGTTTTTACTAACTTATTTATATCGCTTTATATTAAAGAAAATATTTCTTTGGCCTGAAGAAAATGGGGTTTTCTTTTTCCCGTTCGGTTATTTCTCTTTTACTAACGGTGACCGGAATTCCTGCCAACATACCGCTGCTACAACCTCGTTTTGTGGTCTGCCTCCAAACCATATTGCGCATAGCTCTATGGCCTACATAGTTTTTCCTTTGTTCTCTTTATTTCTGTACTACTGAGTGAACGCTTCTTTTAGTAATTAATAATACTAAAAAATAATATGGAGAAACAGACACACAGGTATTGTTTCGATTTTAAGATCCTTTCACTATTGCTTTGTTACTAAAAGTTATTGAAATACGTATGCCACTATTTTGTTTTTATAGTTTGTTGTTGAGATATTAAAAACAAGATTACTTATAATAAAAATATTATAGGTCTTCTAAACATATTATTACGAAATAAAAAGGTCTCTCACGAAACTAAAAGGAAGATATACCATTCCTTCTTGGTTTGCAGAACGTCATATAGGTCAGAATCATGGGCACTTACCAAATAATACGTAAATGAATGACTGGCCATTGAAGTGGATTTCTAAAGTAAAAGTGGAACGTCCATGTTGTGGAAGGTCCAAAATGAGGTTATAAGAAATAAGGTGGGAGCTAAACTCTACGATTACCTTAATTCTGCCATGAGAAGAGAAGAAAGACGGCGAAATTTCTGACAGGGGATATGCAGAAGTATTAGGAAACGGGATGTGAGAAAATTGCTAAACACGATAATAAAAAATATATATTGTTGATTGGCACTTTTCTATACCTACACCATACAAGATGATTTATCCTACAGGTTGATACGATTTTGTTACTGGAGTCGGAAAGTCGAGATTTCGGTCACTTAGAACACACAATGTAAATTAATTTTAAACAAAATAACACATATCTTAGGAAGTATTCTTGAGATATTTTTATGGCCCATTGTTATTCATATTGTTGCCCCATATTGTTCAATAATATTAGTTAACCTTATGTATATATAAAAGGAAGAAAATGGTCCGGGGGAGAACAAGGAAATTCTCTTATATAGGGAGAACTACAACAATAAACCCCACCCTACCTTATTCATCCTCATTCGTATTGTTTGTATTATATTTTATTAAAGAATTATTATACTTCGTTTGGTTGTCTCCTATACAATAGCAAAGTTTGCACAATAACGGTGCAATGGTCTGTATCAATTTCGGCTTCCCCAGCTGTGATACACGCACTCTGTTTGATGATCCACGAAGTATCTAAAATTGACTTGTTCAATGGGAGTTTTGTTGAAGATTGGAAAAGCTAAGACTTTTGAAAGTTCCTGGCTATGTATAATTTTTTTCAAGAGTAGGAATAGGATCAGGTTGTTGGGCGATCAACAGCTGGGTTATTACGCCCTAGCTTTCGAATTGATAGCTGTGTGGAATGACACTTATTTAATTGATTTCAATATTTTATTACAAGTAATTCCTTTTTTTAATTTAATAATTAATATTGATTTATTAACATTACTGCTGATTCCAGTCTTGTCACCTCCTTTAATTAATTGCTAGTTCTTAAATAAAGGTATTCTAACTGGCACCTTCGTAAGTTTTACCTATGGAAGGCTGTATGTTTTTAATGTCTTCCCACGAAACACCTTGACGACATTGGTGCTTGTAGAATTTCTTATTACTTACTCAGCTCCAACTGTTCTGCAAAAAAATATTGCGTGCCCTTGAATGAAAGTCGAGAGTACGCTAGGAAGAATTCACGCACTGATTACTTGGCGTATTAAGGCGTGCGCTTAACTACAGCGTTGCTTTTACTAGTGGAAATAATAATTCATTGCCATAAGAGAGAACGCGAATGGCCTGTAATTCGTGATAAATTACTTTATTGCGGGGCGTGTTCGCGTGTCGTGGCCGTCACATTTATTCAAAAGCGTTTTAACTTATGAGTTTATACGGGTATATTTGTATGAGAGAGGGGCTCAGTGAATAGGGCGCTGAGTTGCTGTCCCGAAGGTTCCTGACAGATAAATTATTTAAATCTGTTAGCAGCCGAGGTTGGACCATGTGAAATCTGGAGTTCTTCCGGGGCTCATCTAGCCTCTAAAAAGTTGGTACTCTTAATCGGGGGAAAATCTAGCGATTGAGCATGATCTAGGACTTAGTACTCCCCTGCACAACCGCTGCTCTGGAAACAGTACAGTCTCTACCACGTACTGACTCAAAAACACTCATGGGCTGTTGGACTTAAGTCAACAAGATCCAAAAAATAAAGTAATGTTCAATTAACATTCTCCCCGTATATACATCGCAAATTGGGAGAACACGGAGATATAGGATCAGTGGAAAGAAGGGATATGACTGACCGAGAAGCGAACCAGGATGGCCGAGATGGTTAAGGCACCACCACGGACAGGTGGGAGACCCGGATTCGAGTCCCGGTCCTGGTCAGATCTTTTCTTTTCAAATAAAATATTTTAAAAAAACTATTTGATATGTTTTCAATAAAAAAAAAAAAATTGGTCTACAAATTTTTCGAAACAATGAAAATTATTAAACTGCCTTTTTCCCGTTCCACCATTGAGCTATTACGAACACCGGGACCACTACTGAAAATTTACAGAAAGAACTCCCAAGTTATTCCAATTTGATTAAAGAAACATCGTAACTCTACTTTTATGTCTTTTATACAGACAACCCTATTTCCTTGGGGCCCTTCTTGCAAAGAATATTTTATGGACCTAGCATTGGATAGTTATTTATTTATAAAAATATCTTATTATTTAAAATGAAGAAATATAATTATACAAGGAGCTCTATTTTAATGGAATTTGTCTGGAATATGAGACCATAAAAAAAAATATTAATAAATAAAATAAAACTTGGCTATTAGTTTCAATAAAAATAATGGCTTCAAATGCCACTTAATATTTTTCGTTAAATGGAAAGTTGATGGGTTGAGGTGAGCAGTTCCAATTTGTTTATGGTGAAATTGTTAACGGAAATATGTTTAAAAATATACTTAATAATCTTCCTCCCTTCATTTTCCTTTTTTTCTCATCACATCCTCGTATATATATATATATATATATATATATATATATATATATATATATATATATATATATATATATACATATATTCTTTTATATAGGGTCTGGGGCCTTAACCTTAACTCCAGTTTAACCTTAACTTCTTTGATTGCTTGTTGTCCTTTGACTTATCTGATCGTACTCACTGATCACCAAGCTTCTAGTTCCATTCTTCTATTCTGCTCTGTTAATTTTTTTCCAAACCTCCTTGTACCTCCAATCATCCTTACTTCGACAGTTGGGGACTACATATATAACTGCTTTGTGACTACAAGACAGCTATATTTCTTATATTTATTTATTTTCTCCGCATTTTCGCTGTAGTCTCAACTATTATTCCAGTAGCTCTATTTAGCGATCTCCTATCAGCTGACTCAGAGCTGCTCGGATCGATATTGTGTGTAGTAACGACGTGCATTTCGAGCCAAACAACTTCATAGTCAAGTAGTATTCTGTTCATTTCTATCATATGAGCTTTCTAGTACGGTATCTTTGTAGTACTGATACGGTAGCTTTGTATTATCATTTATTATAAGTAGATAGATAATATTTAAATTTATTTAAATCGAATGGTTTAGTAATACAATATATTTACTTGGTTGGTGATTATAAGGATGGCTATAATTCATTTTGATGATTGATTTTCAGTTAAATTTTTTTTTTTTAATATAAGTACTTATGAATATGGAGAACGGAGATAGTTGGGGGATGCAGTCAAAAAAAACACCAAAAGTACCAGACTTATATTTAGTTAGTGCCGACGTTTCGACCTACAATGAAGGCCATCTTCAGGGCTATGAGAGAGAAACAAACAGAAAAAAGAATATATAAAAATGTACAGTAACAAGAATATAGGGACATGTAATGTAGACAATTAAAATAGTGACAGATATGAAAATTAAAGATAACGAATATTAAAATAGTGACAGAATATAAAAAAATTAAAATATTGACAGATATAATAAAATTAAAGACAATGAACAGCAATTAAAATAGTGACAGATATAATAATTAAAGATGACGAATAATTAATAATTAATGATAAATTTATGAATATGATTTGGATAATATGAAGTCTAATAGAAACATTCCAATATTATCTATCCAGACTAGTAGTGTTATAAACTATATAATATTTTGGTTAACTTTGAATTAATATATCGTTGAAGCGTTAAACTAATTAATAATTCTTAAATCCTATTAATATTAATAATAAATCCTGAAAATGAAAGAATTATATACTTAGGTACTTCACACTATTTTTTAAAATTGTATTAGTTGTACTAATGGATTCAGAATGAAATGCTTCATTATTTATTGATTGCGGAAAAATTAATTGAATAATTAAAATTCAATAATAAAAAGTTATTTTCTCTCTTTAATGATTCTGCCTTCCACTCTGAATCTATTAATCAATACCAATGATTCAGTTTAAAAAATAAATATTTGCAGTCCCAGTGATAATATTACTGGGGCTGTAGATTCTTCCTATGTTAGTTAGCTGTTAGAATCAAAGTGATACATTGCGATTAATCTACTTGTTTTCCACTTCAAATCTAGCATGTCAACATTCCAATACTTTCTCAAATTATTTACCCTTTATCTATTTACCCTTTTCCCTTGCTATCAAATGGGATATTCTTCTATTCCGTATGTACAAGAAACTCATTTTGGATAAAATTCGACTTAACTCCTTATTCCCCGGGGTTGTAGATATATATTGTAAATATCTGCCTTTGGGAAAATTAATTATATCCCGGATTTGGAATCAAATTGGACGAATTGTTTTCGATTCTTATTTAATAAATTGAAAATAATGTGTCACTGAGGGAGAACTATTTGTGGGCCTGGGTTATTTTTTCACTTCGCCGCCCCCAAAAAGATATAATAAATTGTGTCGGGGCCTGATGAAGATCCCCTCCTACACAATGTCGCACTGTAACGAGGTGATCTGTCTCTGTAATAACATCTGCCTTCTCAGCTGGTGGTCACCCCTCCAGTAGTTACTATCCTTACTGTCACTTCTGACTCATCCCTCATGATGTGGGACTCACCAAGGGCTTGGTAAAGGGCATTGTTCTGCGTCAATTAATTAATAATTAACGAAATAATTTTTTTTAACCAAGAGTTTCCTCAGATAACCAAAAATTTCCTTTATTTCATTTTATCATTTTTTTCTAGGTTTTATATCTTTCTCCATGGCCGTACATACTTCACTTGATCTCTTCATCCATCTTTTTCTGGTCTTACTCGCCGTTTCCTCCCTTCATTACTCCAATTGAAAATTAAATTTTGCAATCTTTCTTCCTTCATTCTTCTGAGATGATCATTCCTATCTTTTTTTCTCTATATTTTGAAGAGGTTTTGTTGAGTTTGCGTTCATTCATTCTCTAATTTCAGCATAAGCTCTCCTTCAATTGTCCATCTCAGTAGCAGGTTATGGTCGTAACAAACTACTAAGCCTAAGATCGCGGGTACGTATCCCGGCAGGTGGCCCTTGGATTTTTTTAAGGCAGTAAAAAATCTTTAGTTACGCCGTCCTTCGGAAGAGACATTAAACGTTTGTAATGCTATTTATATTTTATAATTTTTTACAACTATTGGTCATTTTTTTTTTTAGTTTTAAATATTTTATATTATATGCATTGGATTGGGAGCACGAGCAGCAAGCTCGTGGTATAGAGTGCTGAGTTGCTAAGCAGTATTTTTTTTTTTTTCTTGCTCTAGAAATTGTTCGAAAGTGAGTTAACTTGAGCCAGCGAGTTAATCAATTATGACTTAAGAAAGCCCATTTTCAGTACAACTTCACTTAATTCTATCTCGTTTACTCTCTGTAATTGGTTTGCTTGTTTATATTTCGGTTTTAACTTTATCCTTACTAATTAATTGTTAAAACCGCCAATCTAACGTTTATTTTCTTAATATTTAACTTTGGATATTAAAATTTGTTCATTATTGTTATGAAGTTGGTGTTAATATTTTGTTTCCGAACCCATTAGAACAGTTACTTTTTCAGTTACTAACTCTTTCTGATCAACAGCTGCGTTAAAATGTATTTATGATTGTAACGTCAGTTAAAAATAAGAGTTCACAAAAATTAGGGACTTCAAGTTTTAATTATCCTATCATTTTAAGGCTCAAACGGTCTAAGGTATCATCCGCTAGTTATCCCTTCGAGTTAAGTCACAACAAGTATTAGCTTTTCATTCGTTTCCATTTTAATATTCTGGAAAATAAAAATAAATGTGTATACATATTTCGGTAATCGTTTCATCAAGAAATGAATTAAACGTTTCGAAGTTTATTCGGTGATATAAAAAAAATTAAATCTAAGTCGCTTCTTTAATCTATGTACAACCGTTGTAACTATGTTATATTTACTGTATAAAGTCAATAATAATATTATTTTTCGAGAATATTGAAAAGGAAACGAATGGAAAGTTAAATGTTGTGAGTTAACTCGAATCGATAAACTGCGGAACTGGTATCCTTTTGATGCATTATTAACTATTTTTTGTGCAGAAATCTTATTTTTATATAACAAGTATGGATAAGCATATAACCTTAACAGTATTCGAAGTCGGTTCATTATTATATATATATATATATATATAAGTTAGAATGAGACTGAAATGATAACATAAAAAAAAGGGGATTTTGGGCAGAATAACGACACGCTCTTGAACATAAAACTGACTTTATTTCTCTATTACAGCTCTATATATAGTCTATTGGATGTATTATAAACTAAGAATAACAAAACTTAATCCTAACTCTTGTTGATATTTACTAAGCCTAAGTGTCTATTTACACCAGTTAACTCCCCCCCTCCAGTTCCTTCACTAGGAGGAACTACTAAAAAATAATTACAACAAAAACAAAACGTTTACAACCTTATGAAGTATAGCTTAACTATTAACTAAGAATCACATAAAAATAGTTACAAAAATATAACCTGAAAGATCAGAAAAAGGACAACACAAAATAATACTTCTATGAACTACAAAATAGATTAAATATTTCCACAATATGTTACAATTTAGTTGTCTTCTTAATCACTAGCCACAGTAACTGACATACAACACTAACACTCCTGGACCACGGCCTCCGGCTCCAGCAGTGACACTGTATGAGGTACACGCAGCTCTTCTAAATGGACTGTACGAACCCTGGATGGCTGATTGATGTCCCGGATTGTATATAAATTATGTTCCCTGATCGTGATTATCCTAAAGGGCCCCTCATAACGTTTTATTTCGTGCTGTCCGCAATCGTCGATAAACAACAGTTCCCAACGGAAGTGAACCTTTCGAATGTACCCTCACATTCTCATTAGCTTTGTGTACCCGAGAGGTCTTTTCTCTAATAAATTTTTCCCGAACCTTACTCCATGACGACGTCTGTTCGGCACGTTTCCGGGAAAGTTGCGCCAATAGCTCCGTGTTAGTAACTGTTAATAAATCCCCCCGATCGCGCCTTGTTTGACCAAACACAATCTCGACCGGAGAGACGCGGAGACAACGCGTGAGCACACGAAGATCATTGGCATCATACAATCGCTTGGCATCCCAATATGATCCCACTGCGAACTACAGTGATGATGAAAATTTAGATATTGGACCAATGACCATTGTCGTTCAGCGAAGAAGCAATATCATGTATCGTGTAAACGAGACACATCGTTTGTACGATGCGTTACAATATCCAATCATTTATTGGCAAGGGCAAGACGGATACGACATCACGTTGAAGATGGTCGATCCAATCACAGGTACAATATTCACACACTAATTATTGCTATTATTGGTTTCCATTAACAATGCTTTCAATTTTGCATTTTCAGGCGTATCAACGAATAAAAATCTAAGCGCAATAAATTACTATGCGTTTCGTATGATGATTCGTACACATGAGGAGAATGTCATTCTGAAGTGCCGTCGGCTATTTCAGCAATTCGCTGTCGACATGTATGTTAAAGTCGAGACCGAACGTTTACCGTTCATCCGATTCAATCAGGCAAAGCTACGATCTGAGGATACACTTGCGTGATGCTATTCATTCAGATGGTGATGTTCAGAATATTGGACGTCTGACGAATCTCCCATCATCTAATATCGGAAGCCCACGCCACATGCACGAATACGCTCAAGACGCTATGACGTACGTGCGAAATTATGGAACTCCGGATTTATTTATTACGTTCACATGCCATCCGAAGTGGACGGAAATTGAACGTGAGTTGGAACTGGGCCAAAAACCGCAAGATCGCCATGACATAATCGCCAGAGTATTTCAGCAAAAACTCAAGGTTATGATGGATGTGCTTACTAAGTATCGAGTTTTTGGTGACACACGTTGTTATATGTACTCGGTGGAATGGCAGAAGCGTGGACTACCGCATGCTCATATCCTAATTTGGTTGCTGAACAAATTACATTCAAATGAAGTGGATGACATCATATCAGCTGAAATTCCTGATCCAGTCAATGATCCCCATCTACACGACATTGTGACGACACAGATGGTGCATGGAGCGTGCGGTGCATTAAATCCATTATCGCCTTGCATGGCTGATGAAAAGTGCACAAAACGATATCCGCGACCGTTAGTTGCTGAAACAGTCACAGGGAACGATGGATATCCAGTTTATCCTCGGCGTTCAAAAGAAGATAATGGCCGAACTATCAAAGTTAAAGTTCAAAATCAAGAGATTGAGATCGGAAATGAATTCATTGTACCATATTGCCCGCTGCTATCACGAATTTTCGAAACACATGCAAACGTTGAGAGTTGTCATTCGGCCAAATCAATCAAATATTTGTGCAAGTACGTCACAAAAGGCGGCTGTGTTTGGTATTGCGTCGGAAAATGTGAATGACGAAATCAGCAACTTCCAAATGATTGCGCCAAATCGATCGATGCACGATGCATTCAACCAAGAATTAAATCGAGAGCTGCAATACAATGTTGATACATTGCAGGAATTCGTTCGAAATAATGTGCCGTTGCTGAATGAACAGCAAAAACAAGTATACAAAACATTAATGCAAGCGGTGGACAATAATACTGGTGGTCTATTCTTCCTGGACGCACCTGGAGGAACAGGGAAAACATTTGTCATTTCATTGATTTTGGCCACTATTCGATCAAGATGTGACATAGCTTTGGCGTTAGCATCGTCTGGAATTGCGGCGACTCTTCTAGATGGCGATCGTACTGCACATTCTGCGCTTAAGTTGCCACTAAACACAATTGATACTCCAACATACAATATTTCCCGATCCAGTGCAATGGGAAAATTGTTGATGCAATGCCAGCTCATTGTTTGGGATGAGTGCACAATGGCACATAAGAAATCAGTTGAAGCACTTAACTTCACACTGAAGGATCTTCGGCGAATATCAACATCTTTGGCGGCTTGATGATATTGTTGGCGTGCGATTTTAGGCAGACGTTGCCAGTAATTCCCCGTGGAACGCCTGCAGATGAATTGAATGCTTGCCTGAAGGCATCGCCTTTATGGAATAACGTAAAAACATTATCGCTAACCATTAATATGAGAGTTCAACTTCAAAATGATCAAAGTGCTGCACAATTTTCCAAACAATTGTTAGCTGTTGGAAATGGAAAAGTCCCAGTTGATGCGACATCTGGATTAATTACTCTTACCAACGACTTTTGCCGATTTTTAGACTCTCAATTAGCTCTTATTGAAAATGTTTTCCCAAACATTAGTGAGAATTATCAGAATTATGCTTGGTTAAGTCAACGAGCAATTCTTGCCGCA
Source organism: Arma custos (assembly GCA_037127475.1). Taxonomy (NCBI): domain Eukaryota; kingdom Metazoa; phylum Arthropoda; class Insecta; order Hemiptera; family Pentatomidae; genus Arma; species Arma custos. The sequence goes on along the minus strand of CM073763.1, from coordinate 48,843,888 downwards.
AAGAATAATGATGTACACGCACTGAATTTCACCATTCAATCAAAAATTGCTGGCGATTTGGTGACATACAAATTCGTTGATTCCATAACAAATCCCGATGATGTAGTAAATTATCCAACGGAGTTTTTGAACTCTCTGGAGTTACCAGGATTTCCGCCACATAACTTGCAACTCAAAGTTGGTACAGTTATTATGATATTGCGTAATTTGAATCCACCGCAACTTTGCAACGGTACTCGACTTTTGGTAAAAAGACTTATGCCGAATTTGATTGAGGCAACCATTATTAACGGCAAGTACGCAGGTGAAAATGAAAGTATTCCTCGAATACCAATGATTCCGACTGGTCTTCCGTTTGACTTCAAACTATTGCAATTTCCAGTTCGCATTGCGTTCGCAATGACAATCAACAAGTCGCAAGGTCAATCGCTTAGTGTTTGCGGGATAAATTTAGAAAATCATTGTTTTTCACATGGGCAGTTATACGTTGCGTGTTTACGGGTTGGGAAACCATCCACTTTGTTTGTGTTAACGTCAGACCAAAAAACAAAAAATGTGGTTTACCAAAGAGCATTTCAATGAAACGGATAATTTGCGGACACGTATAACGCTTCGATTCAGTATTTACTTTGGATTCACTTTCATTTACTTAGAGAAGTTCAACTAAATAACACTTCATTTTTGTAATCGAAATGAATTCATTACTGTTGTGAAATGAAATAAAATTTTTCCTTTTCAAATATAAAACAAAAAAAAAAATTTCTTCATCTTTTAATCACCAAACGAAATGTTACATAAAACGAAGCCATCTGGTGGCGAAACGGAGTTCGCCGGGTTTGCTAGTATATATATATATATATATATATATATATATATATATATATATATATATATATATATATACAGTCAGTAATAAAATTATTTGAATAATTTTGAGAATTTAAATAAGAAACTAATGAAAAGTTGTGGTTAAGTTTTAAAAACCTCACTACCGAGACTTTTGAATCCTTTAGGATCTGTAGACCCTCCTATGGCTCATCCACCCTGATTAAAATGGGTACCTAAATTAGGGGAATAACCTGGGGGTTGACCACGATGTTGGACCAATTGCCTCCATGCTGTCCTGAAAACAGTCTCTATCCGGTACCGAACTCAAGACTCTTATGTAGTCCAGTTGTCCTGTTACCTGCGAATCTTATACAGACTTTGTAAATTGAGTACCCTTATTTGGGAAAATACCTGGGGGTATAGTGTTATCCTAGCCTAATGACGTCCTGAACCCTTTATTTATTTTTTTATTTTTTACCAAATACAGATTGATTTTTATGGGTTTTTTTTAAAAAGTTTTTATGACCGTAGAATAACGTAAAATATCAATAAACTAAGAAGCTCACTTTTAAATGTTCTATATCCAGACAAACAGCAGATGTTACTCGTGAATTAAGAATGGCAGGTTTGAATAGTTGCCTTGGCCTTGCTGTGAGCTCAGGTATGGTACTCCATTGATCGCAGATATAGCACCTGTTGGTCCTTCCGTTGTAGTTTACTATAATAATACCATCCCATTGAGTCTTCTAAGGTAGCATTTACGACAAATTACGGTTTCTTCTTTCGGTAATTATTGTTTATATTTGGCCTGTTATTCCAGTATGAAAATTACTCTTATTCTTTCCCCCATACATTTACTGTGGTGTAGTATGGGATATGATAAAAATATTCTTCTCATTTCTTACTATTCGCCCATATGTATAACTTTTTCTAACGTTGACAATTGAAAATTTATATTTATATTTTTTTCTTTTCAGTTAAATTTGAATCTTTTGACAATAATATCAACTAGTTGTTAAATTATTTTCGAATTAATGACGATTCTTAGTCAATTTTTGTTAATACTATGGAATCGATACAGGGTTATAATGTCCTCTGAATGGAACGTCTTGGAGTTGAATTATTAATTAATCTATTTGATGAGCCTGTTTCTGACTATTGTTGCGATGCTACACTTTGTCTTCTTTGGTGTAATTTCTTTATGGTGTATGTCCTGATGATGCCTATGGATCGTTGACTGTTTTTTTTTCTTCGTATTTTAGTGACTTAAGCCTTTTCGTTTTGGATTACATTCATAAGATATTCAATTACAGATTGAGGTTTTTAAGATGCTTTTTTTACGACCGAGAAAATCAGTGGCATTTTATACCTTTGAAAGTCAATCAATGACAGGAATTAACAAGTTAGGTTTTTTATGTAGTTATAAGTTTTAATTTGACGCAATCTTCCTTGTTTTTCCCATTCATCATCTATTGATGAGATCCTTAGCATTGTGATATATATTATACCAGTATATTTGAAATAATTCATAATTGGACAATCCAAGAAAAAGTTAGTAAGTTTCTCTTTGAAGTTGTATTTTGGTATTTATAATTGGAAATTAACGCTCAGTATCAATGGTAGAAACCAATGATACTACTGTGATCAAAAAGTAAGGTGAAATTGTCATTTAAAACTCCTGGGCATTAGGAAGGCAGGTAAATTTTTTTTCCTAGGTTGGTAGGACTGTCCATAATATTTGCCAAGCTTCTGTTTGTCAAAAGGTTGATTATCTCCAAGCTACACGTGTTTTTGTAAACAACCAAAAGTGAATTATTCGATTTTTACAATGGGTGATTTTGTTGAGCAAAGAACTTGCGTCAAATTTTGTTTGCGGAACGAATATTCTTGTGCGGACACGTTGAAAATGTTGCGGAAGTTCTTTGGTGATGGTGGACAAAAAAACGTTTATAAGTGGTACAACGAGTTCAAAGCGGGCCGAGAACGCGTTGAACACGAACCGCACTCTGGAGGACCATCAACGTCTACCGACGAGGGCCACGTCCAAAAAGATTTGGTTCTTGAAAATCGTCGATTGACAATTAGAGACCTCGTTGATTATTATTTGAGCGTTATGCGTCGTTAGCTTGCAGCTGTTCGTCTGAAACGGCCGGACAACTCTTGGTTCCTTCATCACGATAAAGCACCGCATTGGTTCTTCGCGACTTTTTTTGCCAAAAACTCGATTAATATCGTTCCACAACCACCGTATTCGCCCGATTTGACTCCGTCCGACTTCTGGCTATTCAGGAAACTCAAAAGGCCATTCCGGGGACGCCGTTTTGACACGATTGAGGAGATAAAAACCGAATCAAAGAAGGTCTTAAAGGCTATACCGAAAAAAGACTATTCCGACTGTTTCGCGGATTGGAAAAAGCGTTCGAAAAAGTACATTTTATCGGACGGGGATTACTTTGATTTGAAAATTAAATTAAATTGATTTGGAAGAATAAATAAAAGCATATAAAGAATTTACATTTTATAAACAAATTCACCTTACTTTTTGACCACAGTAGTATGCTGCCATGCGAGACAGATAAGCTGACAGAAAGAAATGCTGGTGTAAAAAAAAAATGACTAGATGTGGGAGATAAATTATTTAGTATTTTAAAAGTCACTGATGGACCCTGCGTGGCCGTAGGCTCTCCTCGGTCTCACCCAACTTCTTTAACGACAATACCCTTATTGGAAAACCACAGGGGGTGCTTATTGGGGAGGGGGTGCTCTCAGATCTCCCTTCATTGCTACTCGCGTATAGTAATGTGTCCAAATATAAAATTGTATCTATTTCCAAATGTTTCAAACACTTACAGCTCTCTAATACATTTATTATTATGTTATCTTGAACGTCCCTACCCAGAGGAACCACAGAAACCGGAGGCTGGGCCTCCTCTAACAGATGGAAGAGAGAAGCCCCATTGTTCTGGGCAGCTCTCGCCCCATTTACCCCTTGCAACCTGTTAGTATGGGATAAGGGGTCTTCACATTGTGCCACGTCGAGGGGAAACCCATTTGGCTGTAGTATCCTCTTCCAATTGTCGTGCTATGCTGTGTTTATTACGTTTAATTGCTGCCATAACGTATCTAATTATACTGATTATAGTGTTATTACTGAATAAATACCTTAAGTATGATGTGGCTTATTTCATTGGTATGTTTAATTGTTTATCCATTTTCCTTGTGGCGCGTTCTCAAAAATTAAGCATATTTTTTTAAAGATTTTTTAGTTATACAGATCTCAGAGTATTCCTCAAAACCTGACAAACCAACCGCGAATGTCCTGGTTGCTTCTTTTTATCATCTTGTTCTATAGAACGATAAGAACATATTACTATGAAATATGACAAACCTGTACTTCCACGAGCGTGAACTCGGACAAATAACCTCCCAACATAACCATTGTCATAAAAACAGTATATTCTCTTTGTACTTAACACAAAACCCTTTATTGGTTGTAGGGTTACAGGTTTATATTCATATAAAGCTACATGATAAGTAGGAATTTCAGGGAAAAACACGTAGCAGAAGTCCGGAAATGAGTAAGCCAAAAATACCTTGAACAATCAGGAAAAAATATTTTGGCTGAAGGTTTACACAAAATTCCGAATAGCAAAATCTTTTAGAAACGTATACTTAACAACTAACGTACCAACTTAAAAATTTTATAAATAAGAAATATTGCTAAAACATGGCTAAAGAAAGATGAAATCAATGAAACATAGGAATTGGTTCACGTTGAACTACCATGGCTAAACATAACAATTAATGTGGTAATGACACAATTCTCTTGAATTATAGGAATGATCATTAATGAATACGATTCAGATACAGATTGTGTAGAATCAGGAATTATTAATGATTCACTCATGCCCTACCACGACTCCAGAGGCCCTGGCAGGACTATTAGATCTGATAGGATCTCGTTTCGAGTGAGTTGGTTCCGATTATGCCCGTCATTACTGTCGGTTGCAGTGGCTGCCCGCGGGATCAGATTGCTGGTGCAACGGTCACCCATTCGAGTGCATCTCCTCAACACCTGTCATCATACTGTGGGATATCTTGTTCTCTTTGTTAGGAAATTATTTCTGCTAGAAGAAGATTGTCATATCACAGTGTCGAAGATGACTTACCTTGTTCTGAAATGAATGATTCATGTGTTAGATTAGATAAAGATAAACGCCTTAGTTCCGGAGACTTGTATTAAAATTAAGGAATCAAGCTATAAACTGAAAATAATGCAAATTGATAAATTTTGTTTCAATTAAAGGGATTGGGTGTAGTACGTAGAGCGCCGAGTTGCTGTGTTGATGACCCACCTCGGGTTCAAACTCGGTAGTAGTAGATACATGTTAATCTGTTTCAGGCCATGGATGTATACCCTCGACTACGAGGTCTGGTCTAATGACATACATTGTTTAATGTCTCTCTTCCTTCGTTTTGTAGTATGAAGATATAAGGAATCACACTCGCAATCACTGGTTTTCGAGGAATCTTCTACTTAAAAAAGTACATTCGGCTTAAAAATATGAAATGTTAAAAAAAGTTAATTTGTGAATTTGATATTAGAGTACTGGCATTATTATTTGAGTAGTGGGTAGTTTCTTTACTTACCCCTCTTTACTTAACTCGTTTCACTATATATCATTCATTCTGTTTCCTTTTTACCTTTTATTGCAGTTGTAAATTTCAATAAATAAGTGATTATTATACCTAACAAGAATGCTCCTTCATACTTGTACTATTATTCATGAATGCGTAATAGAATACTCAACTTGCCAAGCTAACTTCAGCCGTTATTGTTCTGTTTCATCTGAATGCGATATTGGATTGTCTTTCATTAAGTTTAGGAACTCTTATTACAACTAAAACAGGAAAGGACGTCATATACGCTACGTATTCCAACCAAAGAAGGAAGTTAGAGATTGTATTTATGTGAACATATGAATTTATGTACAGTATGTATGTATGTACATTAGTCTTCCTTTACTAAAAAAGACTAACTTACCACTACAACTCATGAGGAGTATTGTGTTCAGTACATGGCAGAGAACTTTACTGTTTCTGAGACAACGGTTGTACAGAGATTTGTCCGAGATTACGTTAAACCGCCAAGAATTCTCCCTATTTTTGATACTGACTTTATTGAGTCCTAGAAAGGGTCTGTAGATCCTACAGGGCCAATTCGTGGCTGTTAACAGTTTAAATAATTTATCTGCTAATACTGGATTTCAACATTCATCGTTGCTCTTCAGTGAACCACCCCGCCACTTCCTAGTCCTTGGTTATTTAAAATAGCTTTTATGTATTTCAAAATATCGTTCTTACCATGTTCCCATCCATCATTTTATTCGCGCTATCTCCGGCTTGTTCAGAATTGAAATGTATTGGTACACAGGTGCGGGGGAATGGAGTAATTTAGCTTTTTATAAACAAAATTAACTGCTGTAGTATATCATTGCTGTTAAACCCACCTCGCCCTAGAACTATTAACCTCCGCCTCAGCTGTAACAATCCGATTCCCATTCAGTTAGCTCAGCCCGCGACGTGACCTGCCTTCCTTCATTGTTAGTATTATGCTAATATCGAGTCTGGGAATAAACTGCTTACTCAGGCTTTGTATGCATCTTACAAGCTTAAGGCTATTCTTCGAGTGGATAAACCATTAGCTCTGATATTGTTGTTGATATCTTAACAGCATAATAAACTTGTTTCTCATGTTAATGATGCCTCCCTACGGTACGGGAATGCGAAGGATTAGACCGTGCACATGTATCTGTACCAGATCCATAGTTAATATTCCTCATGTTCTAAACAAAATCCAGAGGTGATATTGCACAAGCATCTGTACAAATTCTACAGATAACATTGCTGATGTATGTATCTATCTATCCAAATCCACGCGTAATATCGCGCATGTGTCTATACCAAATCCAGAGTTGACGTTGCACATGTATCTATAGGTAATATTGAGAGGAATTTAATTTCCTATATGGTAACTTGTTTATTACTATTGTCCTTTTTAACCACATATTTGCGAATTTGAAACTGAGGTGGGGGACAAATCCAACCACCAGCAGTTGTTATTTAACATTCAACAATTTTCCAACTGTCCTGGCTGTGTCAAAGAAAACTGGTTGTGAGCCTACCTTGAGGCACCAAGTGGATGTTCCAGACTTTCAGTGCCCTCCACTATGGATTTAGGAATTAGTCCGTTAGTGGATATTATAATTGAAGTTACCACGCTTTCCATCGGGTAGAATTCCTTTAGTCCAGTTGCTAGTTCCTGATATTTTTATTTGAGAATAGTTGTAATAAATATTATTAATATTAAGTTGGTGCCCAAACCCGTAAGCGAGTCTCCTCGTCTTCACAAACTGCCATGCTCTTCTACCGCTGGCTGTTGTCATCCAGCTCTTTACTCCAGCTTCCTTGGCATCATTTGCTAGGCTATTCGTCCATCATTGTCTTAGTCCACCGACCGCTCGACGTTCTTTTAGGTAACCTGTTTAATTTATTCTATCCCTCGCAAATTAATTTACTAACATATAATGTGTCTGCCTCCCACGTTATCATTACCTTCGGGATTCGATGTGACATGCAACAGCAATGTCCTGAGGCCATTTGCCACAGCGCTTGCATTTTTAAAATATGTTATCTAGTTTGCACGAAGAGCTAGCCTCATTCATGCAACGATTTTTTTCAATTAGCTAACGCTATTACTATAATTAATTCCAAAATAGTCCTGAATGCATAATTAAATTTGATTGTAATGAAGAAACTACGTTCTTTTTGTGAATATTCTAGGTAATAACAGCCTTGGATGGTATTTTTTTGTTTGTTATTTGGACATGAGTGGAAATTTTTGTACAACACAATTGAATATAGAATATGAGTATGCAATTATATATATGGCAATTGTTATTCTTTGTTAATTAATAAATCTTTGTGCATCGATTTATGGCACAGATCAATTTTTGGGACATAAGGAGAATCTTAAACTCTTCAATATTTTTACAGAAAATTATGGACTATACGATATAAAAATATTTTTTTTTGCCAATTTGCATGATTAAAGGTCCCCTGAATACAAATAAGGGTTTGTTGTGAAATATCGTTCTTCTTCGTCATCTTGCTGCATTTATAATTTATTGTTCTCTCTTTTTTTTTTATTTATTGTTTCGGTAATTATTCCACAGGTTGTCGCTTCGAGTTGATTATATGTTTTAACTTTTTATTAGTTTCCTTTTTGATATTTTCCAAAAACACAAGTTCTCGTGAGCTTCAGCGCGGAAAGAGAATGTAAGTATGGGTAATGAATAGATTTTGGTAATGCTTTCATCAAGGCCTAAGAGTTTCAAGTAAAATTTATGGTCATAGATGATTTGTGTTGATACGCTCATTTCTAGATGAAATAATTACCGTAGTATACACATTTCCCAAAATTTCGGAAAATATTAAAAGGGAAACAAATGAAAATTAAAACTAATGAATATTAGATTTCTAATAAACTATTTGAATCAGGTATGAGTTTGTCATGAGCGCAAAACTTTTATTTTTTTCAATTTCTCCCAGTATTGAAAGTCGAAGTTGGATTCATTCCAAGACAACTGCTGCAAATTAGAACCGATCCAATTAAGAATGGACTGCAACTGCCGGGCTCGCAATATCTAATTCTTTTTATGTCGGAAATTTCTCCAAATTAAAGGAAAGAAACTACAAACTCGGTTAATGACGGTCATTAACATGAGATTTCAGTTTTCTCCGTTATCACTTTCTACACCTAGTTATCATGGTCTGCCAGTTTGAGGCCAACTTCTATACCGTGTGGTTATGCTCCTTTTACCCTAGGTGAATACCCCCTCCCAAGACACTTCAGTTTTGGGGAGCCACAGATGTATATATAACATACATGTTATTTTTTATACACACATTATACATGGTATATATATATATAGTTGTAATAAATATTATTAATATTAAGTTGGTGCCCAAACCCGTAAGCGAGTCTCCTCGTCTATATATATATATATATATATATATATATATATATACATATATATATATATATATATATATATATATATATATATATATATATGTATGCATGCGACATAACAAAGGCATTTCTGAATTAAGCCAGCCTTCAGTAGCAATGGTATCGGTCGAAGCTTTTCGTCGAAGTCGAATTCAGGAGCAACATATCAGATATTCCATTTCTTACATTTTTTTAATAGTCATGTTTTGAGTTATATTATATAATAAATTTGAACTTGAAGTTTTATGGGAATAATGGAATAAGTTAAAATCAAAGAAGTTCTAAGTTTTTAACATTTTTTAATGGTTGATAAAAGAATTTGGAAACCATGATTGCAATAGGAATGCTTTGCTTTACCGGTACACAAATATTAATTTTTTGTTTTAACTTACTTGGAAATTTCTCAAAGTCGATTGAATATGTTTTGATGTCGTTCTTTTAAAGGAGCGATGTATACTGTTCGCTTCGTTTTGTCTTCGACGCCCCGAGGATTTGTCCCGTCGTTACGTCGAGTTATAAAGTGGCTCTTCCCTTCTATCCGCAGGCTCTATTTCCTTGGTTCTTACTTATATCAAACCATCAACTCACAACATCCATCTATAGCCTCCTCCTATTCAAATCCTCTATCCAATCCCAGGACACAAGATCTCGCCCTTCCAATCTTTATATCCGTTCCCATTCCCCAAAACTTTTGAGCGTTCCTTTCTCGCCCGTTCTATCTCTCTTTGGAACTCAGTCCCACTCGATATCCCTCATGCGTCCTGTTTAACCTCATTTAAATCCAAACTTTTCCTACATCTTAAATTATACATCTAAATTTCCAAACAGATGCTCTATAATCAATAAATAATTTATAAATATATTTAACTAATCGATTGGTGAATTACTGTAAATATTCCTCACTCATAATTTAATACGTTTTTAAATTATTAGATGCTATTATTTATTCTCTTATTTTTCTATAAGTTTATTTCTTTGTATTGTAAATTTGACTATTTTTTTATTTTATTGTTGTATTACATTTTCTATTTCTCACCCAAAACATACCTGGTAATTATTTACTTTCAAGATATTATGTAAATATTGTTTTATTCTAATAATGTAGTCCTTTGGTCAGATATATATTATTTAATTGTGTGCATTTCTGTTATTCTATAGTGCATTTTCTATTGTACCTATTCTATTCTACTCTATAGTGTTAAAATTTTTCTTGAAGAAATAAAAAAAGTAATTGTTTTTCTCCAGTTAAGGAATTCATTGTTTAAATGATTTCATTGCTCAATAAAAATAAACAAAAATTTTTTAAAATTTTACTTAATCTTATTTTGTATTAATATTAACGGAATTGTCATTTTCGTGATGCTAGTGAATCAGAGTTCGGACTATTTTCTAAAAGTTATAAGGATTTTTATCGTAAAGACAAGATATTTTCCATTTTTCAGATTCTGAAATAACTGCTAAAAACATTAAATTATTCAAATTTGAAATGTTGTGTGTTAAAAAATTATTTTTGGTCGCTCTTTACTCAGGGAATATATCAACAAAAATATTACTCAAAATTATTTTTTTAGTAACAAAATATATATCTAATCAACTCACGGGGAAAAATCAATTGAACGAGTATTAATATTTTGCTTTTATATGAATATTTATTGTTGATTTGTTTTTGAACACTTATTTATATACATTATTGTGTTTTTGGATTTTATCCTTTTACTGTAGAACAACAACATTTTAAGGGGTAGTGGATCCGTAGATTTTTGCTTTTCCTTCAACGATTGACCATTTTTCAATGACAGTAGTAACATTTTTTATTATAGTATTTATATTAGTTTCTTGCTAAACAAGTGAAGTTAATCCATAGTGTAGTATTATTCATAGTCGCCACCAGATACTAGTAACGAATTAAAAAATTGCGTTTTCGAATATCTTAGTTTTATTAATTCATTAGAGAATATTGGACACAATAGTTGTTGAGTGATTCTAAAAAATTTTTTTTTTTTATCCAAAATCTCAATTCCCTTGATGAGTCTCAATTCCTCTTGTTTGGAGTAAACCCTGCAATTACTTGTTTTAATTAATTTTATCTACTAATAACTTTAATATAGATATATTTATTATATTAGTTATTTCTTAAAGTATTTAATTATAATTATTCCATTTTTTCTGTTTCAGGTGAGTTTCATTAAGACGTGATCAAAGTTTCATTAAGAAGTTGTTAAGTATATTTCTTAGTAGCAATTTATTTTTTCTAAAAGTACATAATTTACTGTTAACAATGTTACTTTCGTAAAATGTTTGTTTAAATAATTTCTTATTGTTTCATTACTATACTATATATTTGATAAATGTATTGAGTTTTATTAACGGCTATGACGAACATAGAAGCCAGCACCAATGCTAGGGAGATAAAAGTTATTTGCATATAAAATATGTATGTTATGTTACTGTTTTACACTTTTATCCCTTGTTTTTCGGCCCAGCATTAAATAATACTCCAGATAAATGTGCTACTCCTTTATGTACGGCCTTCCCCCATCCCCTGTTATCATGTTACGTATTCTCTCCACCTTCCCAATATTTCCCAAGGGCCAAAAACGATAAAAACGGGGAGTTTTGCAAATCGACTGGTTCCAGATATTGTTAACAAATATGACAAACTATTTATTATACTATATAACAAATAACAAATTATTTGAATGTTTATAATTGTTAATTTGTAGATTGTTTCAAGTATCTGTGGTGTGAGCTATTTTTTAATGAGCAACAATAAATGAACTCATTGTCATAAACTCATTTTTTCTTATTCTTTAAATACTGTCATTTGAGGTAATTCGTAATTTGTTTTTATTGACTCTTTTAACTCTTTCTCGTTTGTTCATTTAATTGTATTGATTAATTAAATGTAAGTATATCCAAGACACAATAGGTATATATTAATACCTGTATTGTTATTTTAAAGGAACTTGTCCCAGAATAAATAAAGAATTCATAATTAATATCATATTCTGAAAATGATCCAGCTACTAATGAGACTTATTCATTCATACTTTTTTTTTAAATGGAGTTCCCATAGGAAATATATTTAAATGCATTAATATCATGCAATATCAATGTTTTTTTAAATTTCGTATTGACCACTTAAGATCACGCAAGTATTTTATTTCTTTCGTTTCCTCTGCTTGAGTTTTCTCTGTCTCCAATATTCCTTCATGCTTTTACATGTTTCCTTTATTTTCTGTCAAACTTCTTCCAATTTTAATGTTTAATTTATTGATTAGCTTATATTTGGAATGGAAATGAAATTATATGGAAGAGTGATGTGATGTAGGCATTTGGCCTTTGTGTTTGTTTCGCTATGAATTTATCTATAATAATGCAACAGCCAGCATTTCTTTAATCCTCCAATGGTGTATATCAGCCTCGAAGATAGTTCCGTGAAATTTAGTTTTTTATCTATTTATGTATAAAATATTTATTGTTTTTTTAAGACCTATAAATAATATGTTGGTTGTCTTTTTGAAAACGATCTTTCATTGGTTTATCCAAGGAATGAATTTCCAAAGAATCCTGACTCAGGATAATTGGCCTCGTGGATTTTTAAATTGTAAGTGTTTGGTCAAAATTGTTATTATTATTAAAAATTGAATCTTAAGGATTGTGAACTGTTATAGAAATTGTAGCGGATGCAAAGATAACTAACTGGTTTTTCAATTTTCTATCTGGAGTAAATCCACATATTCCTTATGCATACGTCGATATGGTTCTTAAAGATGTCCATAAGGCATCTGTAACAATTTTATCCTTTTTATTATTTCTCTTAAACAGATGAAGGTTGTATATCTTTTTCGTGTGGGAATTTGAGAGTTTTGGGATAGCGATGGTCCATTTAGATTCTATACAGCTGAAGTGTTCACTCCGATACTAATGAATCTTCCTTAGACTCGTTATTTTTAATCAGTTGCTGTGTTGTGGTGCAGCGTTACAAATCGGAGCCATCGCTCCGGCCTACAAGGTGTGGGTAATGATCCCCGTTCCACTTCACCATTTTAGTATACAATGCTTAATAAACAACGTCGACAATGCTGCATTGTTGTCTTACTCTCAGGCCTTCTGCGATTTTCCTCGTTTGTCTCTGGGATAAAAATAATAAATTTAAAAGTTGTTAATTAAGGAGGTAATTAACTCTTTGCTATGCTATTTGCTTGCTTTACAGAAAAAAAAACTGTAATATTTTTACATGCAAAAATTCCTTTCTACTGAATTATTTAAATTCGTTTTTCTTAAATAACTTATCGGATGTATGTTGAAGCGGGAGTTACACAGAATAGTAAACTAGGGCATGACCACTATTGTTCGACATTTTTGTATCAGATTTAAACGAACCTAACAATAATTTATAACTCCCATTATACCTAACTCTATTCTGACTATAGTTATGTTTCTTGTATTTCAAAATCACGTTGAACATATCCTCAATACAAACTAAAAGTATCGAAAGGGAAAAACACAACTTTTCAGGAGAATAAAAAAAATTTCAAGGTTCATTCAAAATCATCGTCATTAGATGTGGTTTTGTGCCTTATGGATGACTATGTAGATTTTATACCAATTATGAATCCTAAATCAAACGCTATAGAACGGAAACGAAAAATGTGTTTTTTTACATTCAATGTTTTGCTTTTGTATGGTCGATATTGTTGGGCTTTTATGAGGAAAGTACGTATGAATTAAATGTTTGTTCGTTGACTTCAATTTTTGATCATTCCTTACTGTTATTATATTTTAACAAAATAGCAGTTACTAGATTTCTGGAGATGCATTATTAGGGACTTCATCTAGATAGGCATCTAATTGATAGGCATGGAGGATACAAAAACATTAATAAAAACAGTGGAAGTCTCTTCAAGTCGCTTCAAATACTGCTACAGAATACACCAACAATTTCTACAACTGGTCAGGCTTCAATCTGAACTTAATAAAACATTTCTACCCGCCAAGAATCAACAGCGCATACCTATCGACTTTAAGTAAATGGTTTTACTGATGGGCGCATTTACTTTTCATTTCACCTTGCTTTGTTTTACAACATATTTTGTGTCGATTTACAGATGTTGATGGCGCTATCACATCTTGGAGAAATGTTGCAAGTCACGTCTCTAGAAAGTGTCATGAATAACTGTATACATTAGCAATAATGTAGCATTTCTTTGGGATATCGCAAGATATCTACCAAAATTAGAGAATGGAAATGTTTCTTTTCCCTCTTCATTACAAATGATGAATGAATGAATGATAGGGGCATTAGAGAGCAACTATGCAGATGCAAGGAGCATTGCATTTCTCTGTCAGGTGTGGTTCCGAAAAACTGATTTATTTTGTTCTATTCTCGTAAGTTCGCAGATCCAACCAAGCATAGCATTTAAGCATCAGAAAGCGTGAAGTGTCGTAAAAAAGTCAATGTAGTAACAACTTCGCAACATCGGAAACCTCAGTTGCTGATAGGCTTTGATGGATATCATTGCAGACATTAATGAATGTGATCACGCCTTGGAATCATATGACTGCTAATGAGGTGCTGAAGTTTCCAGATTCAATCCGGTTGTGGCAGATAAATTATTTAATCTGTTAATAAGTCTCAATGATTATTTCGTTTCACAGACTAGAACAGCCCAACAGATACTTATTTTGACATATTTAACATTCAAAATGTGGCTTGTTTAAAATAGAATAATGCCAAATAGATTCCATGATTCATTAACAGGAAAACTAAAATACCCGAGGTATATCGACTTCCGAAGGCTCGTTCGACTTGTTGATCCCCCTCAAACGATCCTAATCCTTCGAGACGTGGAGCTTCCAACCACCGGCAGCTAACAACATGGATATTCCGCCGTAGGGAGGATTGAGTCACTAATCCTGGAGGATTTACAGAGGCCTGCCAGGGCGGATAAAGGAGTGGTGAAGACAAAGCTTTAGAAAGGGATTGGACCAACTTTATCCTTTAGCGTGTAGAGCGCAGGCATTGTATTCTAGCTGAGCCAGCAAACCGTTTCTAAGCATTTTTACTATAAACATGTCAGCTTAAGTTAGTACAGCTTAAGCAAAGCTCAAGAAACATATATTAATCAATACTTCAAAAGTATTTATTTAAATATAAACCCAACCATTTGGTGTTTTAAGTTCACCGTTTCTAGCTACTTTAACACTTACTAGACAAACGCTCAAAGCTACCAATTAATTACAAAAGGCTACTAATTAATTTTCATGACTATTATAAGGACTTACGGAGTAGAGCTTTGGGCTCCACTTAGCCATCAAATTCTTCTCGTATCCAACCTTATAATGCAAAATCAATCGTAAAATCTTCAATGCTTTTTACTTTGTTACGAATAAAGTCATCCGTAATGACTTTAACATATCATTTGTTGCTGATCTAGCCCAAACGAAATATCAATCCTTTCATGACCAACTTTATTCCCTCCCAAACCCACTAGTTTTAAACCTGTCTACTTCTTCAATACCATATAATCCTCGAAGGTCCCTCTATAGAAGAAAGAAAAACTCCTGAGTTTCTTAGTTAAGTTTGATATTTGCGTACTACCACTGGGCAGTTTCTCAACTTACCCTTATCCATACTATTTCTATCATTAATCATATAGACTCGTTTTATTGTCATAATATAGTCGTAAATTTCAGTAAATAACATTTTAAAATAAAGTTATAAGAGACAGACAGTTATAAGAGGCTTGGACTAAGTACAACCATGTGTAACTACCGTGAGACTGTTCTGGTTTTAAGCCGTTATATGTTCGAGATCAATCACCAGGTTTATCCCCCAATTTAGGGATATCCACTTGATAGAGGATGAGTGACCCTCAGGAGGGTCTGCAGGTCTCCCAGGGTACATCCTTGGCTCTTAACAGATTAAATAATTTATTTGAGCCAGGACCGCAGCAACTCGGGGCTCTTCAAACTAAGCCACTTAGCTCCCAATAATTAAATAAATCAAAATAATTTAAAATTATTGACTACAGGGACTACAGGAGTTCATTTCAAGTCGAGAAAGCTACGTAAATACGATTTTGTTTCTTTTTCCTGCTGAATGTTTTTTTTATTTTATTTTTTATTAATAATTAAATGCTATAAACACTCAGTAAGTATTTATTGCTGTGTATAATCGATGCAATTTCCTGTTTTACATGTTTTTTTCTTATCACAATTTATTGAATTGCTCTTCAGCTATTTAAAATTCCTTATATCCGTTGAACTTAAACTGGAATAATGATTGTCGTTAAAAAAATAATTTTTTTATTACTTCTCATAAAAATTATATCTGAATAAAATAAAACATTAATATTTGTGAAGTAAGTGGCCTGTAATAATATACTGAAAGCTCGATAATAATTGAAGTTCTATTTTTTCAAATAAAATTCTACATTGCCAATTGTGTTGTGTGTGTATAGACTCAAGTTCCTGTTGTTATTTGCCTGTGAATTACCATATCTGGGATAATATCATGGGAATCATATGTTCTGATTATGTTGTCAGTATGATTATAGTTGTATGTTGAGATTTACCATCGCTAAAATTATTTTGATTCATCTAACACATTAATGTTCTTTTCTTTTTTTTAAATTTATTCGATCATAGATAAAACAGAATCTGATTCTTTATGAAGCATTTTTAAAACAATAAGAAGCAGTGAGGTTAATTAAGGAGTAGAACGCAATTCTGCTGACACAAGTTTCTCCACGTTTTCGTTAAGTGTGAATGTAGATTAGTATTTTCACAAGAAACTGTAAATTGTTTAGGAGGTAATAAGTTTTCTTTTTTAATGCTAATTACTTCGTTTCTCTCTAAAACTGCCTTTTCAGGTCCATTTGTTTTCGTTAAAAGTGTGACATTTTCTGCTTCCATTTTCTCTCAGTTTAATTTCGTGGACGTAATAATGCGCAATACATGTCGTAATGGTGAATAACGCAATAGAATCGTGTTTATTTCGACTAATATAATTCATATAAATACGTTTTATTCAGCTCGTTTATGCCAATTCGTAGCTGGTAGATTTCTATCTGAAATTTATGGATTTTAGAGGAACATATATTTTTGTATTCGTTTGGGGTAGCCGATTCAATAAAAATTCATTCTTTTTGCGTTCATATCATCATTTTTGAGTTCTATTCAATTTGAATCTATTTCAGTGTTTGCTTCAGGATAGATAATAGGTATAAAATTCATACTGAGTCATCTATAAGACACACAGCAATGTATGGTGACATAGGTAAATACATTTTACAATTCATACTTATTTTGAATGAATCTTGATAGTTTTTTTTTTAATCTTCTGAAAAGTATTGTTTTTACTTTCGATACTTTGGAAGATCAGCTTATTTTTTTTTCGTCGTTTTTCTGTTTTTCCCTCGCAGTATACTTAATTTACACCATCACTCCATTTCTATTCTATTCAGAATAGTACTAACGAAAAACATGAAAATGTCTCGTGAACTGAAATTTTACAAAGGTTCAATGTATGCGTAGTTTTTTATTACTATTTAGTTACTGTTATTATTTAAATAACTTTACAATCAGTGAAGGGTCCTCTTCTTCCAGGAAAAACTATTGTGCGTTTGTATTGCATTCTACTGTATTGTATAAAATCTATGTTGGAAATCTAAAAATAAATATATTATATAAGGATATATAATATATTCCTTACACAGCTTCCTGAATGCTACATTATTTACTACAACAGTTTTACATATTCGTATGTTTTATGGACAGCATAAATTAATTAAATATCAACTTTCAACTCTTTTGTTTATATTTACGGATAAGGAGATTGTTAATTTATCGGCTGCCATTTAATATACTTTTTATAAAAAAAAACTTGGACATTCCTATTTTCAAATATTGTTTACTATTTCTCGACAAATGTTTTATACTTGGAATAGATTAATTTCCGACTAGTAAATATATTTTTCGAATCAACAATTGACCATTGTTCAACGACACTTGTCTTGTATTATTTTTTGTGTCTTTAATCAAGTTATAATTATTTCGCTCATTAGGATAATTGTTAATATTATTTATAAATAAATAAATAAACTGTTTATTTTCTTTATCAGCGAGCGTGCAGACGCCACGTTATTCGTAGATGGGATTATTGATTAGTAGGTCGGTATGGCAACCGCTCCATTCTGCAAATTGGGATTCATCTCTTTTGGACCGTGGCGGAGCAAGTGGGCCCTTGGCTTCCTCAGTCAGTCGTTTTCCTTTCGATTAGTAAAGCCCTATCATCTCCCTTCTACTTGTAAAGGGTAACATAGTGAGTGTCCTTAAAGGGCGGTGGCTTATGAGGCGATTAACTGCCTCTTGGAAGGGACGTGCAGTATATACATTTTTTTCTTCGGATAGAGTTTCGCAAAGGTACAAATTTTGCATAGCATTCAATCAGGCTTCTTGGCCGTTATTTCTAAATATTAAAATCAAAGAAAAATTATTTAATTTATCAAAAGTCGGTCCATGAGTAGTGAATACTGTTATAAAATAAAATAACACTGGTTTTAGGACAACCGTTCTGCAACGAAGTGTATTGTCCGAGACACGCAGAACCATCTGCTTTCTTGCCTAATGAATGCTATCTACTTCATAGAGGCTGGGTGTGCTCCAGAAGAATATTCATATCTCACAGGGTCCATATATAGTTGTCAACAGATTAAATAATTTCTCTGCCACTCCCGGATTTGGACCGGGAATCTTCGTATCAACTTAGCACTCTATTGATCAACGCCGCCTAAAACAAAAAAAGTAATAGGGTCTATGACATGTGCCATGATTGTCCTTTAACTCGCAAAGGAGCATTTAAAATGTAGACTCCTACGCACTCCATGGACCCCTCACAAATCTAGAGAAGAGGTTTTGGAGATAGCTGGTGTATGCATCGTAAGAAACGCATATCATCATATCTTAGGCATTCACTTAAATGCACCAGAGATACTCAACTAGTAAGGTGATTTTAAACAGGGAAGATAGGGGGTTGCAGAGAATCGATGAGAAAGCATCAGAGCTAGTGCGAAATGAGAGACGCATAAAGAAAATGGCTCTGTGCTTATGATGCAACTGAGAGGACCATTCGCTAGGCACTAGGAAGAAAAATAATAAAAAATATTATTTTTTTTATCACACGCTTGTGTTAATAGTAATTCTACAGATCTAAGTGAAAGTTCATTTGCGTTTGAAAACTCGGGAGGAAAAAAAAACAGTACAACTACAAGCCATGAAGGGTCTTTGGGTTTAGTAGATAGTAGAGACTGTAGTGTTTCTTGGACAACAGTTCTGCTGGGAGGAGATTTGTCCTAAATCACAAATTAATTCTGGGTAACCAAATTATCCGTGATTATTAAAGGATAAGATCACCTTTGGTCTAGTGGTTAGGGTAACAAACTACTAAGCCCAAGATCGCGGGTTCGTAGCCCGGCAGGTGGCCCTAGGATTTTTTTAAGGGAGTAAAAAAACCTTAGTTACGCCGTCCTTCAGAAGGCACGTTAAACGGGGGTCCCGAGCCTGTACGATGTCAGGTACTCGATAAAATACCCTATCCTAATTACACCTGGATAGGCGAAATTAGAGCTCCCACTGTAGCATCGTCCGATTAGCCCTAGAAGCATAAAGTGACGTTAAATGAACTAACTAACTTATTAAAGGATTGAGTAATTTATTCGGTTAATGATTTGAACCTGGAATATTCGGCATCCTACACACAGCTATCCCACTCTCTTGTAATGTCTGAACTTTGGAAATCATCCAATAGTATATCGCAAGACAATCAGTGAATGAAGTATCATATCTTTTTGAAAAAATGTAATTGTCATTTTCTGAAAATATTAAATTTATAACAAAAAATGCATCTTTCTGCATCAGTACTTTACTCACTTCTCTCTTCAATTATACGACATGGTAACTATGATAAATCTTTTTTTTTTTTTTTTTCTTTTTTATTTTATTTTATTGATATTTACAACTGTAATAACATTACATCAAGTAAATTGGCTGTATGAACAAAGGACATGAACAAAAAAAATCACTTGTGGAGAAACTATCCATTGATAGCACTCCAATGAAGTTTTATAGTAGAAGGTCTCGAGGCCATCTTCTTTTCAGACGCCTCGGAGGGTTATCAGGAATAGTATGGGAAGCAAGTCGAGAGACTAGCGGATTTAAGTGTGTATGGAGCTTTTCATGGAAGGATAGGTATCTAGTTTGGGCCAAATCAGCAACATATGGGATATTAAGATCATGATGGATGAGTTTGTTTGTGGCATAATAAGGAGCATTGAGAATTTTACGTAGGATTTTGGATTGTAAGGATTGGATGCGAGATGAATTGGATGGTTTAGTAGAGCCCCAAAGCTCAACTCCGTATGTATGATAAATCTAATTTTTAGTTTATCGGCTTTAAACTTCTCCAATCAGACCTAGACGCTAGCTCACAAGTTACTAAAAACCTATGGTATTTTGAGTGAAATGACTGTGGAAGACAAATAAGCCGGTTTCGAACCGGCACTGATTTTGATGAAAAAATGCTGGGGTATCAATCTTGACCGGCACATCATTGAAACATGTTTCTTTCTTCTAAATAATGCCGCAAAGAGGACAACGGTTTCTCGGCCTTTCATTACTAAGTCGGCATCACTTACTCCTTACACCGTTCTTCATGTATTAGTAAATAACAGGCATCAGTTTCCGTCCAGTTCGTTTAGTACAATAGGCGAAACTAAATATTCAATTGATGCTGAAGAAGTGTACTATCGGGAAGGAAATGGTTAAGAAGAATCGTAGAACACGGTAGAGAAAATTAGGGTAATCTCGAGAAAATTATATGGGACAAGGACGGTGTTGAAGGCGAGTCTGTAATTGTAGCGTTTCGGTTTTCTTCTTTACACTGCATCTAAGATAAATTACCTTGTTACCATATTATTTGTTGTTTTTGAACCTGAGTTTTAATGTGTTTAAAGTCATACTGAAGAGACTCGTAATCGTACGCACACGCTTCAACATCTTCGCTTACGATGCAGCTATTATTTCTGCCCACAAACATCATAACATAGCCTCTATAGCTCTCCAAAATCACCTATTATATTTAGAAAAGGGGTTTCACAAATGGCAAATAAAAAAAAAAACCCCTGCATAATCAGCCCATGTTAGCTTCTCCCTGCAGAAAACTTCCTGTCCAGCAGTCAATATTAAAAAGACAGGAGGTTTCAAACAACTATCACATATTCTGGACTACATATCTTCACTTAACTTACGAAATAAACGACTAATCTATAACACTACACCAAATCCTATTCGGACGTATGGAGCATAACTTTAGGGTTCAGCGAAACAGGTCCATATACACTAGATACAAACGGCACAAACCAAAATTATAAAAGTTGTTAGCGCACCTTGGTTTATTTCGAATCACTCTATACACAATGATATAACATTCCCACTGTTAAATCATATATTCAGAGCAAATTAACAACATTCCACAAATCGACCCAAAATCCACTTTTCTTTCCCTATCCTGCTCTGTGGTACCCGGTATTTTGAGAAGGCAAATTATTAAGGCGGAAGATTTAAAAAGCTTAGGAGCTACTAATCATCTGAAAAAGTTCATATCTTCTAATCAAAGAGAAAATAAATGCTAATACTGAGATCAAATATGCTGGATGCGAAACTGCACCGGTGAAAACGTAAAATAAAATAATAATAATATTTTTATAAAACCTGTACCACTGCAACCCCTGGAGAGTCTTGGGTTCAGAGTGCGGTATTGTACAATAGTATTATACACTACAATCCATGGAGATGGTACTGTTTCTGAAAGAGGTAATTTGTCTTAGATTACGCTCAACCAACAGATTTTCCTCGATATTTTGGGTACGCACTTTATAGAGATGGTGAGCCCCACAAAGGGTTCTAGGTCCCATAGGATCCATCTCCGGCCGCTAGCAGATTAAGCAAATGTCTGGTAGCGATATGGCGTCGGTATGGCAACTCACCGCTCTGCTTCAGAGCCTCTCCGCTCACATAATAATAATAATCCTTGAATAATTAGTTTCTACTCTTGTGAATGCTCCCGTTGTTGAATTTCTAAGTGATCCTTACACTATCTCTATCGAAGTAGTTTTTCACGTGGTGTATAAACAAGATAATATCGAGTCATTCGGGTAATTGTTCCGCTTCTGTAAGCCTATTACTACAATTAGGTCGCTGGGGCGAAAACAAATTTCCATAATTGCTACTCAAATTACACTTGTTAATTGTGCGCCTTGCCTTAGTAACCTCTCGTAGGTGATAATTAATTGTGTGTCCTTTGAGAATGTATCTCTGTACCACACGAACAAGATGTTTCTCCAGGCTGCTGCTTCTCGTTAGGATTCCTCTGTGAACATTCCGCTGTAGCCTATGTTGCTAAAATATTACAATTAGTTGGTCTTTTGTTACATTTGTAAGTTAAGACTATAGAGGAAAAATGAGGAAACTCTCTTTTTCCTAAATATTCAGGAAAGCGAAATTAACCTTGGAATCTTTCAGTATTATTTTCAATTTATTCTTGGCTGATTTAGTTTTGTGAACCTTGTAAAACTGTACCACTACTACCCATGCAGCGTTTTTTTGGATCAAGTTCGTGGTAGAGACTGTAATGTTTCTTAGACAAAGGTGATTAGTCCTAGATCACGCTAAACCGCCTGATTTTTCACCCTATTTGGGGCTACCTATTTATAGAGGCCGGGTGTGCTCCAGGAGGGCCTTGGGTCCCATAGGATGCATCTCCGACTGCTAACAGATTAAATGAAAGTCTATCAAGCCAGGACCATTGGCACGGCAGCTGAGCGCTCTACCACTGAGCCTCTCCGTTCCCTGATTTAGTTTTTCAAGTCCATGCACACTCTTGTTCAAAGCCATGTTACATCGTTCTTCTACAGGACTGTTTGAATGAACTTTTTTTTCTACTCTACGGGCATTCTTCTCCAGGTTATTTGAGCCGTTTGAACTCGTTTTTACCTTTTGTGTTGCCGAAACAAGATCAGAGATGAAGGCGACTAAACGATTCATTCCGGACTGCACACGAAATCAATCTTTCTAACTTGGGGCCGATATAAAAACGATCTTTCCCTGTTTACCAGCATTATTTATTATCTTGTGTGTTCTGTGCCGGTAAGATTTCCAATCATTCTTTTTCCTTCTGATTTTTATATTTCTGATATTAATGTACTTTATTACGTAGTTATTTGTTCAGTTCCGATACGAAGAGAAAATTCTTTCAATATTTGGTATGATCTATTAACTTGCATAAACTTCCCGTATTCCTCCATTTGCTTAATAACCTTTTTTAATTTATTACACAAGTTTGAAGAAATATTTCATGCCGAGCTTACCCATTTTAAATTGAAAAGCATGTTTTACATATTAATGCTTCATATAGTGTAAAATTATTGATACTTGGGAGAGATGTAAGTCCAACAAGTGGGCTTGATACCCCAACTTGCCCCTAATAATGTTGGGGTGACTCTGACTCATTCGAATTTATTGCTTTCCGGGGGTCGAACCCCTAACCAATTTATGGATTTGTTACTATCCTTTCAATTCCTTCTTCTTCCAATAGGGTTTCCATTGTGAAATTCATTTCCCCGATATTGGATAAACAATAAATGGTTTTTATAATTTTTGGTCAACTGTTTTGATTTTTAAATATTTTTATTTTAAAGAGAAAAGATATGCTCCCCGCCGGGGGCATATCTTTTCTCGTTAAAATAAAAATAAATGGTTTTGTTTGTATAATTTCTGTATTTCAGTATTTTTATACCAAGTTAGTAGAATAAGGTAAGATCGCAGAGATTGTTGTGATGGTTGTGGAGGCCGGGTTCTTGCAGGTCCGTAGAGCCAGAATAATAATACTAATACCAAGCGATATGTCTGTAGGTTGTACAGAAAATAAAGCAGGATTTAATGTTTTCTTTCCAATACCCCTCCAAATAGTAAACTCTTTATTTTTGTAGAACTTTTGACTTTTATTAATGTAACCACTTATTAATGCTCTTTCAAACAAAAAGGTTTTTTTATCTCCGTAAGATTTTGTTACTTGGAAATAATTCAGTCTTTACTAAGATTTCAAAGCGTGATTTTCGCTTAATTTTGTCTTACGGTCCCCAAAAGTCCAGAAATATAAATGAAGTGAACTGTTCAATAAGGTTTCTAGGGATTCCGAGAGGGTGAATTGAGCCTTCAAGAGAAAGGGGGCAGTGGAAAGAGTTCTGCCAACTACAAGCTTTTTCACCTTCCCAATCGTCTTGAGATGAACATCGACGGTTGAATTGAAGTTTCTCAGCCAGTTTTCGATCTGTTTTTCTGAGATTTTTATCATCAAAGCTCGGAGAACATCGTCATCAAGGGCAGAACTTTTACTATACAACACACAGGCTAGGGACCTCCATTTTATGTTCCCTCTGAAGGGAATACCCAGGGATTTTCACCCCCTATAAAAAATCCACCTACCAGTATACTGCGGCGACCCACATGCCAATTTGATTCATGAAGCTGATTTATAGTAAGCTCATGCTCTTAACATAGGAATATTTGTTTTTTTTTGTTTTAATTATATTTCTAGTTTATTTGTAGTAAGGGCCCTTTTGATTTTCATAGCTACACTAACTCATTCAAATATCCTCTCACGTATTGTAATGATGTTCTGACATAATACTCGAAAAGGCTTTAAACCAGAAAAAAATTAATACAATTACAACTACTGTTTAGTTTTTTGTTAACCAACTAATCACTTTGAACACAACTTAGTCTGATCATGAAATAGAATCATGCAATTATACCTAAACATTTTCTTCGATTTCTTCAGGTTGATTAAAAGTTTAGAAGGTTAGCAGGATATTAACAAATATCAGTTATTTCATTACAGAATATTATAAGGGTCCCCTGAGATGTAGTCTAAGCAAAGCAACCTACCGTACCCAAGGTTGCGGGTTTGCAGCCCGGCAGGGTTGTCTTAGGTTTTTTTAAAAGATCCTTAGCTATGCCGTCATTCGGAGGGTACCTAAAATGGCGGTTCTATGTCTCTGCGGGGTCATGTACGCCTTAAAGATCCCTATCCTAATTTTACCTGGATAGTCAAAATTTAGGATTTCCAATTCCACACAATAAGTATCGTAAGATTAGCCATTTCAGCATACAGTCACGTTAAATGAATAAATAAACACACAACAGGATATTACATGATATATCAATGAATTTCCTTTCATAAATGCTTATGATTCTATTTTTAAAGGAATGACACAATGATGCTTATATTGAAGTGGTTGATAAGCCTTATCTGTTTTGAACTCTAATAGTCCCTTGCAATTCTATTGAGCACTTGATTGATGTTCTCGCCGTTTATCAGCACTGCATTAAACTTTCTAGTTGACAGGATCGACATTTATGATCTCCATATCCGCTGTGATACGGATTATTTTAAAAATTGATAAAAAAATAACCTTGAGGTTTTTAATCTAAAGGGATCATACAATTTGGCATATATACGATATGCAAGGGAGGTAATAAAAATACAACTGTTTTAAACTATTTCTGTTCTGAGTGAAACTATCGGTATTACTTAACGGAGAAACAATTGTTGTACTCGGAAAATCGTTAAATGTTGTATTTAACGTTTCTTTCAGTTTGAAGTTATTATTATTGAAATGTCGAATTTGAGTTTCTCCTGTCTAATTAAATCAAGTGAGTTCCCGGTGCATCTATTAAACTTATAAATAGGTTTCAAATATCGATCCTGACAGGAATTAAATATGCCTGTACATCAATAGGTAATATAAAATAAGTATTTTGACTTATTACAAAAATACTGAACAAAAGGTGTAGATAGATGATTTCGGACATCATTCATTATTATTCCATTACCATGTGTAAGGAGGTAAAACTTGTATAATCTACCACTTTAGAGTAGTTTGGCATTTCATTTTAATGTCGTTTTAATTGAAATTAAGGCATACAAAAAGAAGTATCGCTCGATTAACGACAATAAACTATACCACTACAACCCGTGAAGGGTTTTGGGTTCAGTACATTGTAGAGACTGTACTATTTCTAAGACAAGGCTGTATAGGGAGGTGATTCGTACAAGATCACACTCAAAAGGCAGGCAAAATCAAGAGATCTCATTTTATAGAAGCTGTGTGGTATGAGCAGCTCTCGTAGCGCTTCCTGATATAAACTTGAACTTGATATGGTGGTTTTTCCGTATTTCACGTAGTGAAGTACATACAGATGAAACATCTAAACTAATCTAAATGGATTGAGGGCTTAAATAAATATTCGACTGGAATCTAAAATCAGAAATTTAGAAAATTAATGTTTTGCGCCCGTAAAATTTTTTTACAATCCTCCGCTTGGTTCAAGATACTAGAATTAAGTGTTGTTGTTTTTTTTTATAATTGTATAGTTATGATAATGAAATATAAATCTTGAATGTCAGAATCTGTAATCTTTATAATCGTTAAATCCTAAGTCGACTAATCTTCTCTGTGTTAATTGCCATTTTGAACGCAATGAATAATTATTTACTTGTAAGCATGATTAAAACTTGCAAATATTTATTGTTGCTTTTTATTTTTTAATTGTATACACTAAGTAATTAAATGAGATTATGTGCACTAAAATACAAAAATTTTATTTTCATATATAATTTGTTGTTATAACAGATGTTAATGATGAATTTTAGAATATGGAGAGTACACATATATCTCATTTAATCGGTGTACTGCCATTTTAATTTATGGTATTTAATGAAAAAGATATTAAATTGTGTAGTACATAATGACTTGGTAAATGGTGTACTATTATTCCCATATATGGTTTTTATGAAATATATTTGCGTAGTACACTAATTTTTTTCTTTTTTAATCGTTTGTATACTACTGCTTTTACACTTATTTTTTATTTGTTAAATAGACACATTATTTGAATTGAAGTGAATTATCTCTTGCGCAGAGTATCTGATCATGTTGTCTTAATATAAAAGAAGATATTTTTGATCTAGAAGCTTAAGGAAGAGAAATTGTTACTTACCAGTGATTGGTTGCATCATTGTGCTGGGACCTAATATCCTCTCGGTGAAACGCCTATTGTTGTCTAGCCATTATCGTAGGCTACAGATCTACACGAAGAATAATGGGGAACATGAGATCTCAAGAGATACATAGCCGTGATTGCGGGATCTGATAATCTGGAGGAAACGGAAGTGGAAGAAGGAGACAGTAGCCGGCCCGGAATCGGGCAATGACTCTAGGAAGTTGTGGTTAAATGGAGATTGCAATATCACCTCGGCCCTTTCAAGACGTTGGCACTTCGAGAGATTTGAATAATGCGCGAGCAAAGGAGGATTTAATGACCATTTGGAGTCATTGTCATGGTTAGGTTGAGGATTTTTGCCAGTTCATACGGAGAGAAAGGTCTGGCGCTGAAAAGGTATGGTTGGAATATTCATTTAAATCTGCGGTTAGCATCGATCCGGTTAGCAATACCGGATGCTCCATTGTGCCGTTTCTTTGTGGACGTGCAAGATCTTGATGGATTAGAGGACAAGACCATGGCAAGGCTCGGACTTGCAAATGCAATTGTCTTTTTACCTTGATTAATATTGTCTGTTGCTTGAGGGGAGATTGCTTATTAGTATCTTCAGTGAACTATGGTTCTGCATTCATTTACAAAGTTCTGGGCTAAGAATATGGAAATGCTGATGCCATTCTTACTACGAAATGATGCTGACAATGGTTACTATGTTATGGAGTACAACTATGCAAATTCTGCGATCATTGAATAATGATTCAGAATTATATTAAATCAATAATTTTTCTTTTGTATTTTTCTCATTTTTCTTGTTTCTATGTAACATAGAAACTGTTGAAACAAGAAGGCATATAGGAACTAATTTGAAGAAGGTTCAGTTTTTAACATTTTGGTTTTTATTAAATTAATTTAATTTTATTAAATTAAACTGAATAATTTATATCTTTCGCGGATATCTGGAATCGTATTGTATTTTATTGTTCGTGTTGAATGATGGATATCCTCCGAATATACGATTACAAGATTCGACTAGATAATTTTAAATTGAAAATCAGATAGATACATGGCCTTATTTTATGAATATTGAAAGGGTCATTATTTTATTATTGCTTTAATATAATTGCAAAATTAGATCTCTCATGGATTAATATTGTTCAAATTTTATCTAAATAAGAAAAATGTAGGACATTTTGTCTTTCATACTTTTATATTTTATGGATTTTATTGAAATAAATTTTATCTACATGTCTTACCGAAAAATAATTTAACAATTAGTTAAAAATATTGTTATATTTTAGAATAGTTAAACCCTAGTATGTCACTCGCTGAGCCACACGCAGGTTCCCGATACTCCTGCGTTAAAATATTCGCATTTTTCAATTATTTTCTTTTTGTTTCCTTCACAATTACATTGATTAATGTCTTCACATGAAAATACGGGATTGAAACGATTTTTAATAAGTAGGAAAATAGTTTTTATGGAAATTAATGGACGCGCAATGTAAAATCCCGAGTAGGTCTCCCTGACTCCCGTGTGGCCGTTAGGGTTAATAAAATAATAGTGCAATTTATTTCTCAGTTCCAGAATTAGTGACAATTACATTATTTTCCATTATGGTGTTGACTGTCCAGGCAGACAGTTTAATTCTACAATATTATTGTGCTGGTAATATTCTAATCCTTAGACCCATTGTTATGAGATGTGCGGGTATTCAACTATTGTTGTTTAAGCAAATAATCATTTCAAAACTATAAATTTTTCTGAAGCTAGATGTTTTTAATGTTTTATATGACTTTTTTTTTATTGGTTATTAAATAGAATAAAATACATTATAAATTATAGGGATACATTTTATAAATCGTGCGACCATAAGGTTGGTTTAAAAAAAATAGTTAAGTTAACATTTTATTGCACGTTAAGGAAACCTTGGAGTTAATATGGTCAAGTCAATAGGGAGTTTTAGCAAAGCACGTTAAATAGGAACGCTACACGGTATACGTAAAATAAGGATCAACTGCGCCTGCGCACGTATACCGGTATGATTACCGTTTACCGTGCCCCGCTATTTGATGAACTTTACCGTTGATTAGCGTAGGGACGTTAAATAAGGTTATAACCTTACTACTGTAGAGTAAACATGGAGAAACAACGCTTAAGGTTCCAATTAAGTGATGAAATTATTCTTTTGAGGGAAGTTCTAAGTGAAAATCCTTTTTTTGACACTCAAAAATGGAAAACAATTCACACTAAAGTAAATTTAACCTGTTCGAAGTCATTTTCAGTTCGTTCACTAAGAGATCACGTTCATCATTTGATGGCCAATTTCATAAAAGAGGACAACATAAACAGAAAAAAGTAGATACTTTATTTTAAACTAAGTCTAGCTACATTTATTTTCATTTCTAAATAATTCTAAATGAAAGGAAAATTCTTTTCATAAAAAAAGTTTCATTTTTTTCCCAGATCCGGAACTGAAGAGCAATGTACAGAACTAAAAATACTCCTTCAAGATGTTGTTGACTTGTCAAAGGAGTTTGCCGGTAATAGAAATAAAAAAAATCGCCAGAGAGAGAACGCTGGTATAATTGCCAGGGAAGAGAGTTTGGCGGTTTTGGGGGACTGTGTGTCGGTCACAGAAAGTGATAACATTGAATTTGTAGTTCAAGATGATGATTCGTTACAACAAATTGTAAATGTACCCATCACAAATGAAGAGGTGATTTCCGAAACTGTGGATACCACGCAGGTCAATCACAGCATCACTGATTCGAGAATCCGTAGGAAAAAACCTTCATTGCTTAATTACATAAAACAAAGACAGGAACAAGAACAGACTATGAGAAAGGCAGAACTGGAACTGCAAACAAAAAAGATTCGGTTGGATGAGGCGGCGCTCGAACTGGACAAAAATAAATTGAGATTGGAGGAAGATAAATTAAATTTTGAAAAATACAAGTTTGACGTTGAAGCGAAGGAGCGTGAACTTCGATTAAAAATGGACATGGAGGAACGGCAAGATAGGCTTCAAGGAGAACGGGAGCAACGGCAGATGCTGTTATCAGTGATAAATTCCATTGTAGGACAAAAAAATAATTGTAATTCAGAATTGTAAAATAAATACATTTAACGTAAAATTGTTGTAATTTTTTACTTTTGATATGACAAGTAAATAGAAAAAAATACATTTTTCAATTGTATGTATGTTATTGTAGTTGTTACAATATAAACTGAAATAAAAATTTAACGTTGTAATAATTGTTGTTTTCCCCGTGCTATCGTAGTCATGTAACAAAAATCATAATAAATACTGTTCTAAGGAAACCGGGTTAACATCGAAGTAACAACTGCACTGGCTTCCGTATAAACTGGTATGGCAGTTCGTTAGTAGCACTCCTACCTTGTACATTCTACCAACAGCTTGTAGCATTAATATCTGATTTTTTTTTAAATCCAAAATCGCGAACTCTGTAGCAGTTTTTCCAAATATCCATTCAACCCCTTGTCTCATTGAACTCATGGCTTTGTTAAATTCTGCTTGTTGGTTCGTGATGTTTTTGCTTGAAAAGGGACAAAGGATTAATTCTCTAATAGGGTACGCTGGATCCCCATACAACACAAATTTTTTATCATTCACAAATTTAGTTCTGGCTTCTAACTGCTCATACAAATTTGATTCACGAAGTATGCCCGCGTCATGGCGGTTTCCGTGAAATGGTCCTTGTAAGCTAGCCACTATTCCATCAGGGCACACAACTGATTGGTATTTCACACAATGATATCTCTTGTGTCCTGAGTAGAATTTCTGCTGATCAACTGAGGGCCTACAAATCGGACGAGCTGTTCCGTCTATGAAACCCCAACAGTTACCGATAGGTAACCCTTTTTCAACAACACTATTAGCATACAGTTGCAATCTTTCCTCCGTTAACCATTTCAAATTTCTTAAATCACTGAGCAAGTGACCTTTGTTGTTATATATTATATTTAGAACTTGGTTGCATACAACGGAAATATATGATGCTGAAACACCAAACAGTGGCTCAATGTCCGCTAATCTGTTGGGGTAAGTGAGTCGCCTCAACAACATACATAAAGCTTCCAACCCTAAAAAAAAAAGGAAAAAAAGAATGAATGTAGACGTTTGTTTTGTTTGATAAAGAGCATTTCTCAATTACAGTTTTTAAAGGTAAGTATAAATAATAATAAAAAAAAAGTTGCTAAGACCTCAATGACACAAGTGGTTGAAAGGTCTATAAAAAAAAAGGTAAGTACGTGAGGTACGATGTTCACTCTTCAAATGAAACTCACCTGAAACTGAGCACCTTTGTGATGTGAAAATTTTTTCAGGAATACCCAAAAGCCGTCGCAGTTTTGCTACGTCACGTTTTTGGAATCTAAATAGCGACATACACTCGCGTTCGTTTAACGAATCGAAATTAAACCTTCCGTACTTTAAAGCTCTAATTTTTGAAACTGTTTTCGGGATGGAAAGGTGATGAATTATCGCATCATCTAGCTCTTCATCGGAAATTAAACCCACAGCGCTCAACAAAAAAATGTCTTCCATTTTGTTTGACAGTCCACCTTGTGAACAATACCGTTTATGAATAACGTAATCGTTAGTGAAAGTTGCTAAATCCTTTAAACTACATTTAACCGTAAACGCTAAACGGTATACTTTAACGTTTAGCGCTACGCTTACCGTGCGGGATGCTAAAACTCCCTAATGTCTTTCTAAACTATTTTTGTAGATGCAATTTACTTGTACCACTTTCAAAAAGACATCTTATTTATTTATTCCTTGAGAGATGAACTGAGGTAGTCATTCGTGTTATTGTCCCTTAAAACGTTTATGATATTGTTCAACGTGTTATTGTCCCTAAAAAGGTGTGATATTGAGGTTTTACTTGACCGATTACAAACCATTTGGTGGTTGGGCACCGTATTATACCTGTACCCTTGGCTAGTAGTAGTGCCTTTATATATCTTCCATTATATTTACTTGTATTCTATTATACAGTTGTAAATAAATTTGTAAAAAATATGTTTAGATATTTTTTATAATATCTTTGTAGTGTACGCTAATAGTAAAAAATTTCTTGCTCTCTTAAATTTTTTTAGTCTACTGTTTTCATTTAAAAAATATATTTGATTTTCGTATTATATATTCGAAACTATTAAAAATATATATTTATTAGTCATTTACATGTTGTTTTTGCAGTTACGGGATTTATTTTCTGACTATTTGATGATGTTAAATTTTTTTTTCTAATTTTAGTAAATATTTTGTTACTTGTTTGTGTTTCTTCCATTTATATATTTTCTAATTGAGATAAATGGAGTGGAACTAATTTTGTCCAATCCTATGATTAGAGTTAGTTCTTAGCTGATGTCTGTTAATTGTCCACTACCAAATGGAGGCACTTGAACCATCAGGTCTCATTTGTACCATTTGTCAAGTACATATGGCTGTGTTTTGTTATCGATAATGTCCACTGTGTGAGACCCGCGGTCGTGCCATCCATCTTCCTCTTTGATGCCTTCTTTGTCTTTGTCTCTTTCCTTTTATCTCTTCTAAGTAATGGATATGTCCCTATGAGGAACGTATAGCGAGGCTTTGATAAAGATAGGGTTCTAAATAGTAATCGATGCTAATGTGTTTTCGTTATCCGGTTTTAGATTTCCATCTAAGAGAAGGCGGGATGCATTCATGCTGTAGGGTAAACAGGGTTTATCCTGTTGCATCTTATTTGTAATCTGTCAGCCTTAGTTTGTGGTGTCTGGGTTATTTTGGTTGTTTTTTTTTTGTGCAAAATTATTGGTATGAATTCAGCCAAAAGGCAGAAAGGAATCCTTCATTATGAAGTGTTTTCCAAAAATGAATGCTTAAGAAAGATTTTAAATTTTTAATAATATTGTATTTGCGGTGGACCACTATTTTGTTAACGAGTTTTTTAATTCAATTCAATTTACGACCCTTTTTTATTTTATTGGGTTCAGTACATGTTCGAGTTGGTACTGTAAAGGGCAAAGATCGTGCAGGGTGGTGGTTTTTAATCCCAAATTTAGGGTACCTTTTGAAGCCGGGTGAGCCGAAGGAGTGTCGATTTATTTGTCGGAGCCAGTTTTGAATCTTGGACCTTTGGCACAGTAATTCAGTGCTCTACTACTGAGCTACCCCTCTTTCCACAAAATACTTACTCAAAAGAAAATACATTATTGGAAAATAAACTGTTACTGCTGAAGAGAAGATTTAAAAAAAATAAAAGTTGATTGAGAAGAAATACATTTCGTCAAATATAGGTTTTTAGATGGGGCATTTACTACTTACAAGAAGGTAAATAAAAATAAAATTCTGATGAAAACAAAGATTTTCTTTTCAAATTATTCTTACTTAATTATATAATTATTCTTACACACTAATTATAAGAAGACCGCATTAAGTACCATGCTAACATTACTGAAATGATAGATAGTCATGGATTGTAAACAATTAATTGTACAGACATTGAACCGTCGGATTTGTTATGGCTTTTATTATTATTTTATTTTACTGATATTTACAGAGGCTTAGTCAAGAAAAAATAACCAGAACTTCCAGAAGTTCGCACCTAGGAGTGAAGTATGGTGCAAGATCTTGTGATGAATGTTTACAACACCTCTGGAGATGGGACAGAGTTGTGAATCTGTACGGTCGCCAAGAGCCATATATCCTCCAGGAGCTTCCATTGCTCCAGGAATAGTATTCCCTCCAGACCTTCTCCAGACAAAAAAAAAAAGGAAAAGAAAAACATACAGACGGGAATAGCTGGAAGAGCCTAGATATACTGGGTTCTTCCCCACTATTATCTTCAACTCCCTTTCCTTCAACGTCTCTATTTCTGTTCTTTTGGACACGTGCTTCGCCCCTACCGAAATTTGTTGTTTTTCTCCACGTCCCTTGTGAAATATACTTCTGTTGATCATTCAATTTTTATCCTACTGTTATGGATAAATTTGTTAATTTATTTCAGTTCAATCGAGTAATGAAAACTTTCGATTATGTGTTATAAGGAAAATTAAATATCACTTCATTCTTTGTAAAGCTGTTTGTATTAAATAACTAAAATAATATATATTTGCTGTATAGTAAATACATGATCCACTAAATATACTATTTGATAAAATTAATTTGTACTAAATTAACTTTTAACGTATTTTCATCGTTTCGTTCAGCAGTATCAGTTTGCTCTTCATTAGTGTACTTTTTAATATCTATTGCATACGATAATAATAATTAAAAATAATTATAATTTTGACGACTATTTTTAATTTTGGAAAATACAAGTGTTTATTTTTGTTTACGTTTCCTTCTATTCCTGGAACAGAAAATTAAGTAATGTTCATAAATTTATTTATTGCTCTCTTATTGTATATTTTTATAGCATATTTACTTTATTTATTTAAAATAATGCCATTAACACATTTTTCAATTTTTTTTATTTCCGTTCCTGCTTATTTATTTTTTTTAAAATAAATATCTGACTTATCTGAGGTAATATTTTTTGTAGTCTGTAATTCATGCACTAATTTGGTCTTGGAGACCCCCATATCATAACGTCTTTTTTTTCTTTTTTATTATATTAAAGTTTCTACAACGTGTAAAATAATATCTCTTATAGTCATTTAATAGAAAAATATATTTTAAAAAATTACTATGTATTCACTTGATTGAGTTAAATACCAACATATAATAATTATCTTAACTAAAAATAATAGTGATTTTGACGTATATTTTTTAAAAATATTAAGTTGGCATTTTTATTTACGTTTTCATCTTTTCCCCCGTAGTTGAAGTACACCATCTCCACAAAATAGATAATATTTTTGGTAAATTGTCATAAATAAATACTATGATTAATACTTCCAAATACTATTTTTAATTTTGGAAAATACAAGTGTTTATTTTTGTTTGTAATTAAGTAATGTTCATAAATTTATTTATGAATGTATTTCTTATTGTATACTTTTATAGCATATTTACTTTATTTATTTAAAATAATGCTATTAACACCTTTTTCAATTTTGTTATTTCGGTTCCTGCTTATTTTTTTTTTTTTTTTGAAAAATAAATATCTGACTTATCTGAGGTGATATTGTATGTAGTCTGTAATTCATCCACTAATTTGGTCTTGGATATATTTTAAAAAATTGCTATGTATTCACTTGATTGTTTGAGTTAAATACCAGCATTATAATAATTATCTTAACTAAAAATAATAATGATTTTGAAGTCTATTTTTTTAAAATAGTAAATTAGCATTTTTATTTACTTTTTCATCTTTTCCTTCGTAGTTGAAGTACACCATGTCCACAAAATAGGTAATATTTTTTGTAAATTGTCATAAATACTATGATTAACACTTCCAGATACTTATCACTGACAATAATGAATAATTGTCTTTAAGCTGTTTCTATAAATAACGAAAAAACAAAATTTAATAGTTCAAAGTTATAGAAAATTGGCTCACTTGAACAAATACAAAAATTAAAAAATTCCGACTTGGTTTCTCTTACTTCAGGTGTACACATTTAAATTAAATAATAACGTTAAGGATATTGGATTATTTTGTCTAAAGTCTGATATTTATGAATAACAAGTTCTCCATAATAAGTTCGTCCAAAGTTTAAGCCCTTTGCTTCGCTAATCTCGTCCTGTTGGAACCTCAGATCTCAGCTGGTGCCGGCCGGGAGACCTTGTCCAACTCACGATTTTAAAGATCAACCACAAAGTTAACATTTAAGTTTGAACAGTTTAGTTTATTTTAATTTTATTATTTGTTTGAAGAAACACAAAATACTAAGAAAGTGAGTTTTTTTTTGGTTTTTAAATTATCTCATTGGTTAAGTCCGTGAGTTGTTACAGGAAGGTATCGTGTTTTTGTGGTAAGTTCTCCCATTCTTCTTTCTTTTTTCTCTATTTCTATTTTTATTATTATCATTTTCACTACCTTTACGGAAATTGTTTCTTTGTTGTGAAGTGTATAATTAAAACTAGGTGATTTGTAAGTTATGATTGATTAACTTCATCATACAATCGTCTGATATAAGTTGTTTCCTGTGATAGATTTGTGGACTTATATTCAAACATTTAAGTTGAAAGTTCAGATTGTGTTTATACCTCAGCCGATTCAAAGATCTTATCCCCTCTCTTTCTGCATGCTTTAAAATAATTAACTCTTTCTTTTTTTTCCAGAATCAATTCGTAATAGTCTTATTAGATTTTAAAGAAAAGGTCTTGGTGAATTGTCTCAGATCATACTTGAACGCCAGGTTTTTTCCTTCCCCAGGGTTTCACTCCACCCATTCAACCTATTGAGGCTAGGTGAGCCACAGGGTCTATCTTTGGCTGTTGACAGGTTAAATAATTTATCTGTCACAGCCGGTTTTAAACCCGCGACCTTCTGCAGACTTGCTGAGCTACCCCCTCTCCGATATTGATACATATTTTTGCCGGATTCTCATTTTTGTTGGAGCTTAAGAAATGATACTGCAAACTGACTGACTACATATAAATAATGGTTTCTCAGTGCCTTCTGAATTGTTAGTGCTTTCTTAATGTTATGAAGTCACTATCAAGTCTTAGTCAAGCTATTATTTCAAATATAGTGTCCAGTAGTTCTCACAGAGAACAGAATAAATATATATTCAATAATAACGCGCTGTCTTGTTTTATTTTGGTAATATCCTTTGTTTTCGGTTGAATTAAATTATAAAAGCTGTCTTTGGGTAAGAAGAAATAAAAACAAAAATTTGCAAATCATAGATTTTTTTTTATTACGGGTTACAAACCAATCTATTTGTTATCTACATAACACCTATTTTTGTTTTAACTAATTGTGAATTTTATGAAACTAATCTTCATTTATTCATCTTATGACATTAAATCCTTCGTACCCTCAGGCTTTTATCATA
This sequence comes from Arma custos, assembly GCA_037127475.1. NCBI lineage: Eukaryota > Metazoa > Arthropoda > Insecta > Hemiptera > Pentatomidae > Arma > Arma custos. The sequence goes on along the minus strand of CM073763.1, from coordinate 48,806,908 downwards.
CAGAGACTCGGAATGAAAGTGAACCACCTCAAAATTAACTTATTAAAATGTTTTCGTATGTTATTTTGCTATATAAATGTTTTATTGTTCATTAATAAAAAATAATATTTAACTTGAATAATATATTTAGCTCAAAATATATTTAGTTTCCACTCCTTTGTAGCTGTGACTTGTCCTTCTTAATACAGCTGTAGGAGTATTAAAGTATTTTATTGTTTACTGTCGTTAATACATAATTCCTTTTGGTTAATTCTATTCATTTTGCGGCAGTTATCAGTCAAACCAGTATAATTTTGATGTTATGTATCGATCTAATTATTAATTTTATTTATTTATAGTTATTGGTGGCTTAATGTATTCGCTCCCGACTGACTCGGCGTTTTGAAATATTCCCTTCTGAACCCTCTATCAGTAAAGATCTGGTATACCAAAATACTCCTGTAGCTTCTGAGGGTGAACCAACCCTCCTTGTCAAAGAAGGCAATAAATATCTTCTTGGTTTAGGCAACTGCTTGTCATGGCAGTGGAGAGAGAAGTAGTCAGAATATCTGAAATATATTCCTTCTTAAAATAGTTTCTAATTTCGGTATATTTGTATTGTGTCTAGCATCTGCGTTATTAGTCTGGAATTTTTGTTTTCGCTTTTAATAATTTTTAAATTGTAAATTAATAATTACAAAAATTTTGTTGGAAGTTTTATTATTTTCTGTTGCAGATTTTTCTCTATTTTATTTACTATAATTGGTGATTCATAAATAAATTATGTATTACACTTTACAATATGATAATATTTAAAAATATATGCAGATCTATTTTTTGAATTATCAACAGTTCAAATTGTTTCCTGAATGCAGTTTAAAGGAAAAAAAATCAATAATTCGTTTGTTTTTGTAAATTTCATATGTTTCGTAACCTATAATTGGTGATAGTTATTTATGGTTTGTTAAAACATTATAATATTTTTCAAAATATTTAATTTTTATATTTATACGCATACATTGCAACTGAGCACTATACACTGAGATATCCCCACTCCCTTCATTTACATATTTTTTCCGAATTCCTAGTTTTTTAGGAGCCTGAGAAAAGATAATCATTCGAAACTACACATAAATAATGGTTTCTTAATGTACCTATGCCATGACGCCACTATCAAGCCATATTTTATTTTCTAACGTCAAGTATGTGAAACAATCCATGTCATTGGGATTGTCGCAACTTGGGAATATATATTTTTAATTACAGCGAAATCTTCTTATAACGTATAAAGGTATTTCGTTGTTAATGCCATTTATCAATATAAATTATTGAGGGGCCAATGATAGTTTGCTAAAATTACATATATTTCAGGATAGAAAGACTTTAGATGAGCGTTATCGCTAAAGTAGGAGAAATTTAATTTGGTAATAAATTGAAAGTAGTAAAATATAAGCAAATTATCTATTTATATTTTTGTTTGCTTGAAGACCTCTGCAGTCGTTCACTCTCGTGTACATCTACCCTGCTGCTGTTTACGCCAAGATACATCATGCATTTCCGAACGAATTCGTAGGTTACAGTTAGTAATTGGTAACTAACTTTATGTAATAGCTAACTAACATTATTATAGTAACGACTAACATTTTTTGGAAAATTGCTAGAACGTGCACTCGTGTCAGGGAAATTTGCTGCAATCTCTGAACAATGCACAAGCTTTCGATAATGCACAAAGGAGTAGTCGATTAAATAATCCGGACAATGCAAAGGAAAAAGAAAATGGTGGTTAACCTTGCTTCAAATTATTATGATTAAAACGACCGTAAGTTACAACATGATGAGGCAATTATCCGAGATATGTTTAATGATGTTGGGCGCCAGCGATCCGTAGGGGGTATTGCACCCTCTGCCTCCAGACCGAGGAGGTTCTGCCGCAGTCTGGTCTGTGGTCTGGTCAGCGTCTAACGGTTGTTTTTTTCAATCCTAGTATCGAGTCTTCTTAGTCTTTGCAGACATCTTGTATAGTGAGTACTCGTATTTCATAATGTTAAACCAGTTTCTATCAGAATTAGTTGTTGAAAGTATCCTTCAACTGCTTGTTCTTCATTTTCCATGACTCTACAGCCCATCAATGAGCATTGGTTTCCTTGATCCGTTCCCTCCAGTCCTCCCTGTTGCAACACCCTTCAAATTCCGTTTAAAAACTCCGTGGAATCCTTCCCAACTCCTATCCATCGCAATTTAAATCGTCGAAAGTATATGTCGTGTGTTAAATATTACGAATTAAAATAAAGACGGCTTAAGTTCCGAGCCTGGGAATATTAAGTCCGTTCTCACGACGCCTTGGGAAAAGAAAAAATTCTTTCCAGCAAACTGGAAGAGATTTTCCCATAGATTCCTACAGTTTCCTCAGTTCGGTAATTCTTTTTCAACTGTTCAGATTTTGTTATAATAATGATTTAAAAAATACTGGGGATTATTAAACTTCATTTAAGTGCTTTAAAAAAAAATTAGTTAAATGCTAGAATATTCATAGCATTGTTAAAATGTTAAAGTGCGAAAAAAAGGTTATCAGCCTAACCGTAAGTGCTTTTAAAAGCGAAGAAATAAACTCAGAGGAGTTAGATATTAGGTAGGATTATAAATAAAATAGAAGGAAATGGAGATATGAAATAAATACAAATTATTAATTATGTTTTAAGTGCACCAATATTAATAAATACAAAGGTTAAAAACGTCTACGGGGTAGACCGAGTTGTAAGAATGATTTGGCGGATTGGTTGTATAGGAATTGTGTCTTCGGGTTCGCTAAGCCTTATTATTATAAAGGTTAAAAATATATTATAAAGGTTTTTTCTATAGCAGATGGCATTGCTGTGCTCCTAGAAAATTAAAAATATTTAACCATATTTGTAACTATTATCATTATTTGTTTTTGCGTTCAGAATATTTTCATTCTTGCACTTTGCTGTCCCTTCCGTTTTTCCTTTACTCTTCTTTTGTAAATTAATTTTTAAAATTTGTTATTCTTCATTACACCAGTTGTGATTCCAAAAGTTTCAAGATCTTTATAAGCATCTGCCCACCATTTAGGCGTGTTTTTTTTTATCTTATCAATAAATTGTTTTAGTCAGTCTGTTTGTTAACGAATCGTTAACTGCATAAAGACAACAAGTATGCTTTTCTCTATTTTATCGGAAAGACAAAAAAAAAAAAGAAGGATCTTGTCCTTGACTAGTTCCCTATCTGCAGTAAACAAAATATTGTTGGCGTTCTTAACACTCCTATTTTTTTCTATGTGCTATTTTACTGGCAAGTGTCGTTTCTGTAATATACAATCAGATATACTCTGATAAAAGTTTAAAGTTTTAAAACAAAAATCTCAAAAGTTGCATTTGTTAAACTCTCTAAGCTTTTCTGCAGTTGGGGATTCTAATATGTACAAAAAAATATAAACCTTATTTTTTTAATTGTTTCTTCTATTTTATTTAAATGCTGCCTAATCTTCTCGGTGCCTCTTTTATTATTAGTTTTTACATATTTTATAATGAAATACATACATATGTACCTTGAAATAATGTTTGCTGCTTCGAGTGTCCCATATAGAGTTGTATAAACATCCCTTTTAAGCCGAACGGAATGTGACTCGGTAGAACTCCCGGGTGACATTAGAATGTGAAATACCGCGTGTGAGCTCGGAGGGAAAAAAAGTCGGGTACAATTTCATCTGCGCTATAGGACACCGTAGGATCCGTCACGAGCTTTTTGCAGGAGGCTGGGGAGGTCATCGACTCTGCTAGGGGAGGCTGTCATCTAGTTAACTCTAATTGACTCTATTAATTAGGATTAAGTACTGCAATGGTTGGGGGTTCGGTAATATCAAGGCCCGATATTGTGTGTTAGTATTGAAGTAGTTAAGTCGTTGAGAAGATTAATTATATTGGGCTATCCATAAACAAGTGCTCTTCATTAATAATCCTAAAATTTGTGATAATATAAAATACAACGGCTTTCTAAGTATTTTATCCCTTATCTTTTTATCCATCACAGTTAGGTTATTAAATTTTGAGTTAAGGCATTAGTGAAAATATTACAACCAAAAGCCTTAAATCTTCAAACCAAATATAGGAAATAAAACTACCTATCAACATTTCGCCAATTCAGGCATCATGTGGACAGAAAGAGAATATTAGAATGGGAATAACTAGGTCTTGGAGGTGGTGGGATGTTTTCTCTGGTTAGTGTATTTTATCCGTTTTTTTCTTTTTATATTATTCTCATTATTTTCAGATTATGCCTGAAATAAACAAATATTGACCAATATTTTTCGTGTTTTTAATTTGGAGACATAATGCTTTTTGGTTGGAATTTTTCCACTAATGTCTTAACAAATATTATATGTCTCTCTTCAACTTTCGCTCTTCCATGTTAAATCTTAACTTAAAAAAGTACTGAATCACTACAACCCATGAGGGTCTTGGATTCAGTACATGGCAGAGACTGTATCGTCTTATAATGTTTCTAAGACAACAGTTGAGCCGGAAAGTTATTCAGGCACTCAACCGTTTGGTTTTCTCCTATCAAGGGGACTTTATATAGGCTGGTTGATGCCTTTAGATCAAACAAGATTTACCCATGGCTGTTTACAGACTAAATAATTTTAATCTGATTTGAACTCAGAACCTTGAGCACAGCAACTCAGCATATTTCAATTCTACCAAAATTTAGATAACTATTTCTTTAATAACATAAAAGAGCACAAAATTATAGAATACTTATTAAAATCCAAACTATTAGCCTTATGTCTCTAAACTAAAAGCAGTCTACGAAAATACCTGTCAAAAGTTTTTTCCTTTGCTACTATTCTATACCTGTCCTGCAGATACCCGAAAAGGCGAAAAATTGACAGATATTTTTGTTTCCACTTTTGGTTTAGATTTTAAAGAGCTAAGCTTCGAATAAAACTCTTTATTTCGGTATACACTAGACAGCAAAACCATTTTTAATTTTTTACGTGATTTTTTACGTAAATACAACGTGAGTGTTACACTTTCCAATGTATTGATCGTATAGTACAGGTGGGGACAGGGTACGCATGGATTTGCCACTGTAGTACAAATAAATAACGGACAGAAAACTGAAAACTAAAAAATGAATATTAATTAATGCTGGTCTAGTAATAACTATTGAATACAATAAAATTAATTAAATGGTTGAGGCAGTGGCAAATCTATTTCACACAAAACCACATTGGTCACCCGGCTTCACCTTAACCTTCACTATATTTATTTCACTCCCGTTACAAGATACTCAACGCTTTTTGTTTGGAATATTTTTTTTTTATTAATAATTTAAATACTTCCTGATGAGAACGATACAGTATCATGATACGAGTTTCGTGGACTACTAAAGGCAGTGGAGATTAGCGTAGTTAAAAAGAACTCCTTAAGAACCGGAAATCGTAACTAGGGCTTACAACATGTACTCAGACGACCGCTGAACCTTGAAGAGCCGTCATAAAACAAGTAAAGATGCTCGGTCGTTAAAATTAAATTACACGTCCCTGCCAACTTGAAAATTTGATGGCCAAAACATTAGAGGGCCTAATTTTCAAACTTCAAACGGCTCCTTAAAAAGCAGAAAGTATAGAGACGTCCTAATCTCTTCGTATTCATTACTTGGGAAAATGAAACATTACCCTATTTTTCCCATTATATTAGGTACTGTGCAATTCAATAGTTATTTATGCTCCTAGAGACTAAAGAAGATCATTATTCCCTCAGCTGTAAGTTTGTACCCGAGCGAATGCCAGGGAGCAATCAAGTTTACTCCCGGGCGAATGCGAGAAAATAATTATCTTTACTCATGAGGAACTTTTTGACTCAATTTCTAATGCACAGGGAGAAAAGATGTACTTTAGTCCTAATTAATTGAGCCAAAATCACATGTTTTTGTACCAGCTGGAGATAAAATTAATTTTAGAGAGAAAAATGGTTGACTGGAAGATACTAATGAAGGAATAAAATCAGGAGATCCAGTCAATAATAACACCAAATAAGAAATACTTATTGTTACTTGTGCCAACGTTTCGGCCCAAGTTGTAGGCCATCTTCAGGGCCAAGAAAGAAATTATTATTAATTTTAATTAAAGTTTTTTTTTGGGCTCATTTATTAAAACATTGAAGTTTATAACTTATTATAGCAATACAACTAGTAAATATAATGGTGATGCATAGTGACGTGGATAAAAGCAAGTAGAGCATCTACCCACTGGTAGTACTCGAGTAACAAATTCAACTAAGAAGGTCATGAGGCCATCTTTTTTTCAGAGGAGGATTATTAGGGATTGAAGAGATTGCTAGGCTTGAAACTAGTAGTTTTGAATGGGAATAAAGTTTGTCATGGAAGGATTGGTATCGGGTTCGGGCCAGAACAGTAACAAATGAGATATTGAGGCTAATATGGATGACTTTATTGGTAATAAAGTAAGAATCATTGAAGGTTTTATGAAATATTTCGAATTGTAATGATTGGATACGAGAGAAATTCGATAGCTTATTGGAACCCCTATTTTCTACTCTCTTAAGTCCAAAAAATTTCTATAATAGTAATGTTTATGAGTCTTTTGTAGTTAATTGGGAGCTTAGAGCGTTTGTCTGGTAAGTGTTGAAGTAGCACGAAACGGCATTTTTCTTATTTAAAATCGGATTTCATATATTTTATTAAAATTTACTTTTAGTGATGTTTCCAATTATTTGTTATTGGAGGTGTTTTTAGTTGTTTTTTTAAAGTTACTTCATAAGAACACTTTTTTTCTAGTATAATTAATATACTAGACTATTAAAAAAAAGGTTATTATTAATATATTAAAGTCATTATCCATTGTTAAAATTGGCGTTTCTGAATATAATCTAAATGTTAAAATTAAATCTTGTAGCACTCTAGCACGTGCCAGTTCTTCCTCCAGCGACTATTTTTGGTTCTCCCCTTTCTATTGAAGTAATATATTTCCATAAGTTATGTTTTCATTATAATAATATTTATGAATGTTTGATTACTGAATTCAGATAATTTGTTGAAACTTTTTCTTTCTTTTTAATATTTGACTCATAAACCAATGACTTTCTGTCCTGATTATTCCTATTGAACAGATCTGTGATCTATGATTCCATCTTCCAAACTTATGACTTAAAATACTCATGGAAGCCTGAAAAGACAGGAAACTACTAACTATTTTTGGTATGTTAAAAAACACTCGGAGCCTGTAAATATAAACAAAAGACATTTTTGCCATTTGCATTGGACATCCGGAATTCATATTTGGGACTCCACCAAACTAAAGAATACGTTTCCTACCTTGCAATATCCTTGATCCAATCCTACTACTCCAAATACTTGGAATAATGCCCAACATCAATATTTATCCTTCCATTTGAAACTTCATTCCCACTCGAACCCATTTGTTTTCTCTTCGATTCCCGAAAATGCTCCCTAGCGCCAGAAAAGGAAATTGAAGAAGAAAATGAAGATCCAGAGGAAATTGGCTTCTAGTTTAGAAATGTAATTGGAGTGATACCAATACATTGGGTAGTTTCACTGACTGTATGTTCATTTTATCATAGTTCATTCACTGGCTATAGTTTGTTTATTCATTTAATCTCACCTTATGCCATTGTTAATCGGACCATCCTACAGTGGGCGTCATGAATTTTTCTTATCCAGGTATAACTAGGATAGGGGTCTTTGACTTGTAACTGATGCCGCATAGACCCCATTTGTGCATAAGGATAAGTAACGATTTTTTACTGTCTGCCGGGCTGAGAACCTTCGTTATTGGTCATAGAAGCTTGTTATCGTTTCTAGTTAATTTTAATTTTTCTATTAGATTCCTTTTTAATAATTTTAAAATAATCATGGGTATTAATATGAAAAAAGAGTGTATTTATGAGTAATATTGGTATTTCAGCAATCATTTCATCATGCAATGACTGTTTCGACAAATTAATTAAATTTTCTTTAATCTCTAGGCAGCAGTAATAAAATTATGGTTATTTTCGAGAATATTATTAAAAAGTAAACGAATACAAAGTTAAAACTGTTAAAAGGTTGTGGCTTAACTGGAAGCGACAGCCTGCGGACCTGATACAGAATATAAGTATAAACAGAAATAGATAAATTAGCAGAGAACTGGAAACATATTTGGAGTTGTATCTATGAAGTCTGTCTGATTGTATCTATTTTTTTTTTAAGAAGATGGTTATTGTATAACGACGAATAATCATTCCTCCAGCAGCAGCATTTTCCCATTAGTGCGATAAAGGGAATGATGAACCGCTTTCTTTAATTCGAAACGTAGACGGGAAGATAACAGAAAGGAGGTGTATCTTGCCATAGGATAAGCGGAGTGGGCTGGATCACGTTTGTTACCTTAGCAGGAGATAGAGCTTGTTCATTACGGCAGAGTGGTCCCCCTTTCTTGGTAGCTTATCTGCAATTATTGTCCTGTCAGAACTACCATCTTGTTTCGCGGTTTGTTTTCTTTACGAGTCAAACTCCTAAGTAATTTATGTCACATCAACTCATTATAAAAATTACGTAACTGTCTTAAAAATTTAGGTTTTTGTTGTAAAATACGTTTTCAAAAATTATGAAGTTATTGTTCCTCACTCTTTTCATTCTCGTCCCCTCATTTTTGTTCATTTGTTTATTTAATTATTAAATTTTATTTTCCAGCTCTATTGTTTGTTTGTTTTATTTTTAAGGGCAAACAACTACAAATGGTTATTATTGCCCTCACCACTAGAGAATATATATATTTACATTATATAGATAATTACAAATATTGATTATTGTTTCACTATTACTTAGTATTATTGTTACATTATTACTTATACATTATTGTTACATTATTACTTAGTAAAAATATTGTTACATATAAAAATATTAACATACTATACTATATTAAACGTATAATAGAAACTATATTACATATATGTAAAGGAGATAGTTGGGGGGTGCATTCAATAAGAACACCGAATAAGTGAAGTACTTATATTATGTGCCGACGTTTCGACCTACAGTGTAGGTCATCTTCAGGGCTAACAGAGAAACAAACAGAACAAAAAATGTAAAAACATAAAAGTTGTACAGTAACAATAATAGTGACAAATAATGTAGAAAAATACAAAGTGGCAGATATGAAAATAGAAGATAAAGAATATTAAAAAGGAGCCAGATTATAATAAAATAAAGATATAGACAGATTTAAAAATTAATAATAATGAAAAGGCATTAAACTAGTGGCAGATATAATAAAATTAAGATAAAGACAAATATAACAAAATTATTGAAATAGTGACAGATATAATTATAGAAAATGTGATAGAATATAATAAAATTAAGATAAAGACAGATATAACAAAGATATTGATAATGAAAAGAAAATGAAAATAATGGCGATATAATAAATTAAGACAGATTTAATAAAATTAAAGAAAATGAGCAGAAATGATAAATAATAAATAACGCATATAAAATAAAAAATATAAAATAAATGTACAGAATGGATAGTACAGTACAAAATAATAATATAAAGGAAAATCAAAAGGAGGAGTTAAACAAAAGAAACAAAAATGAGGATATTTACATATAAAGAAAGGTTGGAAAATGAAGAATACAGAAAAACTAGTAAAATAAAGGTATAAAATGTATGATAACGGACTTGATGATGTTACCAAGTTACAGAAAAGTATGGAACTATATGTACAATAACAAATGTGAATAATAGAAAAACTATTGTACACTAACACCAGTGTACAATGACTGTTTGGAAAATATAGTTGATAGGAATAGAATATGAAAAGTTAAAATAGGTGAAAACGCTAGTACAGTAACAATAGTTTACAATGTATATATGAAAAAAATTAGATGGGATTAATGAATTAGAAAAATAAAATAGGTGTTTAAAAATATGAACACATGATTACCAACATATGATGGATGCCAAAATTATAAGGGGGGAAAAATAGGAAAATTAAAATAGGAGAAAGGATAAAGAGAAAAGTTTAAAATAAATAAAATATAAAGAAGATATAAAGAAGAGGAGACATAACGAATGTTGGGAAGCGTGGCCGTTACATATAGCGGCTGGAGCGTACTGAGCCACTATGACCGTTAAGAACGGGGGAAGAGATAGGAGCGCTATCTAGTGGCCGAAAAGTTAACTATAGAAGGTAACTATACTGGAGTATAGGAAAAAAAGATAAAATTAATATAAATAAAATTAAAACAATGAAAGAAATGTCGATAGAGTGATAAAAAAGAAAACATCAATGTCGGAGTAACGGGAATTTATCGGATTCCAGCACAAGAACGTTAAGACCGGGGGAAGATATAGGAGCGAAATCTAGTGGCCAAAAGTTAACTATAGAAGGTAACCATGCTGGAGAATAGGAAAAGATGGGGAAAGTGAGTAGATGGATAAAATTAATATAAATAAAATAAATAAAAAATTGAAACAAAGAAAGAGATGTAAATCGAGTGATAACAAAAGAAACATAAATGACGAAGTAACGGAATTTAAGGTCTTTTGAGTAAATTAAAAATTTGGGAGTAGGTAGAGGAAAGGTGATGAGAGTCAGACTTAAGATTGATAGAGGAGGAATCTAAATTTATGTGGATAGTTTCAGAGAGGATGCGTTTGTCATGGTTATGAGCTGTAGCTAGGATAGACGTTTTTTCAAAATCAAAGGTGTGGTTTAAAGAAATGGCATGTTCGGAAAGTTTAGAGGAGGTATGGTTACGGGAGGAAATGGCATATTTGTGTTGAGTAATACGGTCTTTAAGGAAGTTTTTGGTTTCACCTATATAGGAAGAGTTGCAATTAGTAGAAGAACAAGGAATCTGTCTATATCTTTATTTTATTATAATCTGGCTCCTTTTTAATATTCTTTATCTTCTATTTTCATATCTGCCACTTTGTATTTTTCTACATTATTTGTCACTATTATTGTTACTGTACAACTTTTATGTTTTTACATTTTTTGTTCTGTTTGTTTCTCTGTTAGCCCTGAAGATGACCTACACTGTAGGTCGAAACGTCGGCACATAATATAAGTACTTCACTTATTCGGTGTTCTTATTGACTGCACCCCCCAACTATCTCCTTTACATAAGATCATCCAGTCAACTATTTTCATCTCATATATTACATATAGTAGAAACATATTAAACATATAATAGATACAATAGATAATGATAATAGAAACATATTAAAGCATAAAAGCATATTAACATATTATACATATAATAAAAAGAACAGATAATAATAATAGAAACATATTACATATAGTAGAAACATATTAAACATATAATAGATACAATAGATAATGATAATAGAAACATATTAAAGCATAAAAGCATATTAACATATTATACATATAATAAAAACAATAGATAATAATAATAGAAACACATTAAAGCAAAAAAGCATATTAACATATTAAACATATAATAGAAACAATAGATAATAATAATAGAAACATATTAAAGCATAAAAGCATATTAACATGTTAAACATAAAATAGAAACAATAGATAATTATAATAGAAACATATTACATATAGTAGAAGCATATTAATGTTAATATGTTAATGTTATTTATATATTAACATATATAATATAATATTGTTAATAATATGTATTAATGTTAATAATATGTATTAATGTTAATAATATGTATTAAGCATATAATAGAAACAATAAATAATAATAAAAACGTATTACATATAGTAGAGACATATTAACGTATTAAACAGGTAATAGAAAGATAAATACTGCTACCAGCTCTATTTATACGGGTATTCCGCTCTAATTACTTGATTTATACTATGGTGCACCTGGAATTTTTTTCCTTTTCTAAGGAAGAAATAATATTTTTTTTTTAAATATTAATTTCCTTCTCAGAGAGAAAACAACTTGTTTCCTAGATCATAAGTTCTGCATTACATATTTATAATATTCTTATTAATTCAACTTCACTAATACTGTTTCTTTAATTCAAAATATATTATTCACCGCGAAGGAATGCCCAACGGTTGTTTTAACGGTTTTTTTGTATTCGATTGATAAGGTCTGGGTATTGGGTTATCTATTCTCATACGTTTTCCTTCCGCCACATTCTGCCGAATCTTCACCGGATTCTAGTCATGTGTAAGTTTATTTATTGCTGTTCCTTATTTAATATTAGTTTAATGATCAATTATAATATATGTATAATATGTATGCAGCTCCGGTGAGTAAGTCATAAGTCGAATTTTGTCCAGAGAGAGTGGATTGTATCGAGGGAAATTGGATCGTTTCACTCTCGTAGTTTTTGAATGGAGTTGTAATAACTCCATTTCAAACCAATGCCTGACTTAACTTCCACATTCATTTAGATAATAACGCGATTCCGCTTACTTAATTACAAGAAACTCATTTCGAGCAGAATTCCACTTAACCACTTTTATGCTGCAGATATATAGTGTATGTAAAGTAATGAACCTTTGCGTCATTTTTGTAGGAATTGTTTGCCTCATAATACCAGCATATTTGTACTTAATTTGTTGGAACTAATAATCATATAGGGGCTGTATTAGTTATGTTGATTCTTCATTTAACGTCACTTTATGCTGCTATGGTTAAACGGACTGTGCTAATTTAGGCGTCCTAAATTTTGCCTATACAGGTAAATTAATATTAATGAGTATCTGAAACCGTAAAGGTCGGAATCAAATTTTAATTGTCCCTTCCAAACTGAGGATTACCCAAGTTTAAGGTACGGTTTTTTTCAAAGGACTTTTTCTGATATATCCTGATACCACCTGCAGAGTTGTAGATCCGAGTTCTTGGGCAAAGTAGTCTGATCTAATTGCTGCACCACAAATGACCCCAGCTACTATTCCTTTACATCACTAAATTCCAAAATATATCCTTAATTTTGATTTATCTGCATCTTGTATGGTTGTTTCTGAGCCAAAAATTTAAGTAAATAAGGTTTGGAGAAGGTCTTGCACTTTTAAATCTATATATTATGTATAATGATATATATTGTTTGTATAATGATATTATGGTCTATCGTATGATTAACTTTCTGTTCCAGGTGACAGGTCGGGTGTGTCAAAGAGTCTTGTTACGGCGGCCAAGTCGCTTGGCTCTAAGGACAACATATCAGTTGTAGTCGCCTGGCTGGACATGTCGACCCTCGAGAACGGGCACTTCGGCCAGGAGCCGGAGGTTGACGTTAGCGACGACATCCTTCTTCCTCCCGTGCTCAGGAACCTGAAGCCATCCCCGCAGATCACGCCGGGTAAGGACTGGAAGTGGTTGGGTTTCGCTTTGGCTTGGCTTTGGATGTGAGGCTGCTGGGGGAGTAACAGCCGCATGGCCTTCGATAACGCCGTTATTTTTAATAAAAACAATACAAACATTGGGTTTCCACGGAAAACAATTAGTTTCGAAAATCCAGTTTGACTCCTTGTACTCCTCCAAGATCATAGAAACCAATATGGTCGCGGGATTTTCTTACCTAAGACTCATTGCAGCATTTTTTTAAATTTATATAATTATTTCCTTTGTTATTCATCGATAAATATTTATAAATACTTGACAATATTTTGCTTTCCGCTGACTTGATGATAAATTTCCTGATCGGTATATAAAACCTGATGAGATAAAGCTGTTCTCCTTTTCTCTTGGAAGAAAGAATCGTCCGTGCAGAGGTCAGAAATAAATTTCTAAACACTGTGCTGCTATTGTATTTAATAAAAAAGAACGCTGCGTCTAAGGCACTCATGATAACCTACTCGTAAGGTACTAAAGGTCTTCATCTGGGCTGAATAAAGAATATTAAAAAATTGTAACATAACAAATGAATGTGTTTACCTTAATATTATTTTTATCATCATTATCATCACGAGTATATACCTTTTATTAATTTTTTTAAAATTTCTTATCTAAGATTCTTTTTGTATCGTGTTTATTCCAATTATTTGGTTTTTATTTATTGTGTGAAAATTTTTACACAGCTCTGATGAAGATATGCAATGTTGGTTTTTATTAAATAGTATAAATAGCTGATTATTTAGTAATTTATTTTTCACCTCCAACTGGATCGAATTCTCCTTCCATAATATAAATCATAAATTAATTTTTTCAATAGTCAATATTCTTTTTTCCTTCTTACTCAAAGACAGTAAATCAATGCATAAACGAAGAAACAACGGTTTTTAAAACTAGACGAGTTTCAATAATACACACAATCAGTAATATAATAAAAATATTTACAAAAAATAAATAAGCTAAATCAAATAAACTTAATTATTATTATCATTAGCAATAGTTTTCTTTCTTGCTAAATTCCCAATAATTAACAGCTTTGCTCCATAAGTGAAGTAGGTTTTTTTTTTTGTTTTTATCATTGCTAATACTACTGTCGGCTGTGAAAAGGTTGCGACACTTCATGAGTTTCATTATTATTAATTAAATTTTAGTATATTTTAAAATAATTTTTAAACTGAGGCAGTTTCATCCGTTATATCTTTGTAATATTTTCGTATCTTGACTCACCGCAATTAATAAGATAAATGTATTTCAAAATATATTTTTGATTAAATATATTAATGGTTACATTAAATGGGATTATGGTTAGTTTTTAATGATAAGATATCTTACTATATAACAAAGCATGCCACGCTGGTCATAATAATATTTCTTACTAATAATTACTAACTGAAAATAATGCTAAGAAATTATCAAGGTTCCATTTCTCGTTATTATTAATTTGTTAAGCTTCTTTACATGCTATTAATGGTGGTTCCTCGTGACACATTATATTGTCTAGTTATTTTTTTTAATTGGATAGCCAAACAATAAGTATAAGTAAATATATATATTTTTATTTTTTTGTTTGTGGCTGTTACTCTTTCACATAGATAGCCTGGCTTTCGTAATTACTCGAGAAGGATATGTCTCTAGTTTTAAATGCCATTTAATTATTAGTTTTTTATTTAAAGTTTATTAATCATTTTATATATATTAGTGAGATACATACCCTTCTCATGTTGCATAATTATTCACTAGTGGAATATCAGTATTTGTGGATGGAATAAATACTTAAATAACTTGAGATTTAGGGTGATGCAATCGTTGTTTTTTATTAGTTGACAAAAATTGGTCTTACAAATACTTGATATTCATAAATGTTTTTTAAATTATTTTTTTTTATTGTTTAATAGATTTTTTATTTTATTTTGGTGAGCACTTATTTATATTGCAATCGATGTCTTAAATAGTATAGTGTTTGTCCAGTGTTCGTCTGAATGTATATGCTGTTTTAAAAAAAACGATCACCTGCATGCTTTATTTTTTCACTTGATGTTTATATCAGTCCCTGAAGGAGTGATCCACGTTTCGTCAGTTATGTATCTACTGTTGATATATCTGTTGTGATGTAGTCGCATGTTTTCCAATTTAGGTCCTTGTATGTCCGATCCTCTGCAGTTACTATATTATCGAAGAAAATAATTCTTAATGTCCAGAATCTCTTTTGTTGTTGTGGAAATGCCTCGACAGATGGGGTGAATCTTACCCCTCATCCGCTCAGAACATGAAATTCAAATGAACTTCAAACTGGATTGTATGAATTATTCAAACGTATTGATAAGACTAATAGATCTCGTGTAAATTAATCGGGTTCCCATTCTGTCAGAATAACAATTTTCTAAATAATCTTCAATAATTGTATGAGAAGTAGACAATAACAAATAAATCACAATAATTATAATTTGTGAATCAACCTTATTTATAATTTTTTTTAAACTTTTGTTATAGTGAAAGTGTAAAAATTGTATTATTTATTCTTAATATTAAAAAATAAGATGACTCCTCACTTAGCTCGTGTAAATAATTTGAACATTTTCAATTATTAATTTTCACCCTATCAAACCAGTAGATCACATTTTGATGCATGTCATGCGTAGTCATTCATCATGAAAATATTATCTGTGTACATATTAAACTACATTCACCATCTTGGTCTTAGTTAGTTTTTAATTTTAACAATCGATTCTATGTCCAGTGAATCTATTAAGAAGGTGTTGGTAATTGTATCCGATTAATCCTTTTATTCTTGTGTCCATTAGATGATTTGTAATTGTATTTGTTGTTGATTTGTTGAATTTTCCCTTTATTGATTCCTTGAACTTTATAACCATTGTTAGCTGATGGTTTTGTCGTATCTATCGTTCGTGAAGCCTTTCTTCAGAAATGCATATCCCTTGAAAATAATTATAGTAATAACGATTAGTAGTAACGAAACTGTTTTACTATAAAATAAATAATACATTACTTTTTAGAATTTAATATTAATAGCCAAAAAGTGTTAAAATAGAATATTTCGAAATTTTTCAAGATGGGGGCAACAAATTTCAGTAGAAAAATATTTAAAATCATTCACAAAAGTTCAGTGGAAATAGCATTAAAAATTAATTCTACCGTTAATTTTGATGATTTGCTTGACTAACGTTCAAGTATATAAACTGTTCAAATTAACTGTTATTGTTGCAATTACTGTATCCAGAAATTTTGGGTATCTTTATTACTTAAACATGATACATTCCATGCCTTAAATTGATTTGTTTATATATTAATTAGGTAAATTAATAAAATCTGTTATTTGTTTCGGTAGGTATTCTTTTTTGTATTGACATAATTTGACTTTAGTAATAATAATAATCCAGGCACATCTTTACAAAATGGGTATCGCAGAATCTGATGTCTATCCCATACGTCTGTCTAGTGCAATGGACAGTGCACAGTTACGACATTGCAGTAATCTGAGAGAAGTTTCAAATAATGATGATGCATGGATTTATTGGGAGACACGTCGTCGTATGGCAGAAATGCCATGTGATGGCTTTGGATAGTTAAACAAATAAAAATTAAAAAATATATAGCTATCCTATCTTAATGTTAGTTTCCCATGTTCGCACTGTTCGGAGAAAGGCTTCACTCAAATCCAAGTGCTCCAAATGTCTGTTACTGTCTTCCTCCCAGTGATCTATGATCTGGCCTTCCTCTTCTCTGTCTCATGTCTTCTCAGCATCTTGACTAAAGCGATTGCCTCCTTAGCCCCTCAGAAACTGGATGAAAATGCCGAGAAGTGGCTGAAAACACTCCCGTGGTCTTACGCAGATGCCGTGAGGAAGCCTGCGCCGAAGAAGGACGAACCGGCCGCAGTGATCGTTCCGGAAGAGGTCGAGGAACCGGTACCTGTGGTAGCAGAAGTACCCCCGGTACCTGTGGTAGCAGAGGTACCCGAAGTAGCGGAAGAACTTGAGGAACCTCCTCAAGATAAAGGTAACTTGTCCTGTGTTCGGCCAAGGCATGTCCCTCGAGGAGTCCTTCATGTTCGTTTGCATTTCTTTCTCTCTCTTGATTGGTCTGTAATTTTTTTCAGGGGATGAGATTGACTAATTAATAGAATGGAAAAATAGCTTTATTCTGGGACCAGCTCCCTCAAGAATAACAAAATTGTACAGAAATTAATAATAAAAAAAAATAATATATCAAACTGCTGCTTGTTTCTTCCAGTCTTCAGAATTCCGTTGTATATTATCTTTTCAGCACGAGTTTTCTACTCATAAATATGTGTAGCTTCACTTCAGCACACCTCTTTTATATTTTAATAATGTTGAAACCTGTTATATAAAAGAATTGATTGGTGGATTGAATGAACTTTACAAACAGATTTTGGGAACTGAATGAATGCAACCACATTTTCCTTTTTCGATACCTAAAGGCTGTGTTGATCGGTTCTAATGTTGGCCCTTAAATAATGAAACAGTTATTCAACTCTTTAGAAATAAAAACTCAAAACATTTTGAAGAATTATATATCTTTTACTACTTAAATTATATATCTTTGATATTGTGGAGCTTATATACTGTAGGCTATGTTGACCTATGGATTTTATGTATTCTAGAAAAATGAAAGGACTTACTAAAACGCCCAATTAAGGTTACCTAAGGATAAATTTATTGCTTTCCTTTTCATCGCAAGTACTTTATTGAACATAATCTCATTTATTCATATATTTATCAGAAAATAAGGGAGCGGAGTGGTTGAGCACTGAGTTGTCATTGCGGAAATCCTGGTTCGAATCCTGCAGCAGGCCAAGACTTTTATTTAGTCTGTTGGCAGCGGGAGATGGATCATATGGGATCTAGGATCTCCTGAGGCCCACCCAGCCTCTATTAAATTTTATAAAAATAGGGTACCCAAAGTATGGGGAAAATCTGGTGGTTGAGCGTAACCAAGGACAAGTCACCTCCTTGCAGAACCGTTGTCCATGAAATTGTCTATGCCACAGTCTCTACCATGTACTGAACCCCAGACCTCTTCTCGGGTTGCAGTTGTACAGGTTTATCAGGTTTTATCAGAAAATAAATAAGCTTCATGTGATCAATTTACTCCGATGATAACTAATATTATTATATTATATTAACTAATATACGTTAAATTTTGCTCTTAAAAATGATTTTTATGACGATTTTAATGCTCCTTAAATGGCGTGATACATTATTATTGGGTGCTTTTTTTTAAATTCCCGATCTAAACCTTCGAATTGAATTTGATTGATGGTAATAAAAACAATTTATGTTTGTGAGCTTATTTTACACTAATGGAGCATTTATAACATTTATTGCTACCTTTTTGATTAGGCAATTATGGCGAAATTGACAGTGCGTTTCGTTCCAAAACTTATGATGCTTTTCGGGTGTTGGTGCATTGCCAGTTGGGAAACATTTTTATCATAACATATTTTAGATGAAATAATAAGCACAATAATATTAAATTGCTGATTTCTTACAATATGAAATGTTGGTTCTTTTGTCAAATCTCATCCATCCCCTGCAAGAAATGGATGACTCAATTAATCCATTTATTTTCTGTAAAAGATGTGCATTAACTGAATAAGTCTTCATAAGTAGAATTGTCTAACATGTCATGCTGTTTTGAATCATTCTTCATGTTCGAATCAAGTTTTATTTAAAGAAAAGTTGAAAAAAAATATCGATTTGAGAAAAAGCTTGCATATATTTGAAGGTTATCCAAATGAAATTGTGTAGCAAGTTTCATGCACTAGTCAAACAGGTGGATGGGAACCATAACCTTCGATCAATCAGATTTTGTGAGTAAAAAAAATGATCTATATTTGTGCATGTTTCGCTACTGTAAGGTTTTGCATGACGCATGCGTACTGTTACTGATTTGTAATATTATTTATAATTTCATTCTATACTTGTTATTTAATTATTATTTTATAATTGTATTTTATACATTTGTTTTGCTGATTGAATAATTATTATTCTATTAGTGATATAAACACATTTTACCTCTTTTATAGAATAGGTTTATATTTATTATTGTATTAAAAAATATACCTATACTTGAAATCATTATTTCAGATGCAGAATATTTTAACGATTGTCTTATTGCTATGTCATTTTTAAAATAACACATTTTACTATATGTATCAAGACGATCAATTTATTATCAATCGCTAAATACTCAATCAATCATTGAATATTCATAATTTTCGTTTTTGGCTAGAGCGCTTTTTTTTTTTTTTTTTTGTTACTGTGACTTATATATTATAGTTTTTCTTACTCTTAATTATCTTTGCTGGTTCGTTTAATATTTTGTTAAATAGCGTTTTAAATAATATAACGAGTTCCTCCTTGAATTTATTCCATATAGAAAAATTTAGTTATTTTATATTTTTTGTCATATATTGGTTTTAAAATCATTTAATATTATCCTCTGTAATATCTTATTTATTTATAGTATTTTTTTATTAAATAAAAGTTTTTCTGCATTTCATTGTTTTAGTACTTTTATAAATATTTTTATAATATATTTATTTTAAAAATAACTTCTAGGGATACTTAGGTAGTATATTTTGGGGAATTATTTTTTTTTTATTAGTGGCTTCTTTTTTGTTAGGTGACACTTGTATTTTGTCAAGTTTTAAAAATAAATTATAACGTTTAAAATAAAATGAATATGTAAATATGTTAGGTATATTATACAATTTTGACTGATATTAAATATTTTGTTTCTAGCTATAATGTTAAAACATTTACGATCTAGGTTATAAGTGCTTTTCAATGGTCGTTTCAAGTCTCGTGACCCACTTTTATTCGTTCGTTTGTGTTAATTCCAGTTTAGCGTGGGTTGTTAGATTTTTTAATGCTTAAGCCTTAAGAAACAAAAACACCATGGGATTTTCCAGGTGGCTGTTGCAGAATGCATCAGGAACCTTGGTCTGAGGAGCATGAAGGCTAGTACAGCGAAATGGCTTGACCATGAACCAATAGTCGCTCGCTTGGTAAACCTTAACGAAGAACAATGAAGTTATTTGTTTAAAAAATAACCCTCCCTCAAAATGAAAAAAAATCCCTCAAACTGGGAGATATTTGCATCTTTGTAGCTTGAAATTTCCCTCCTAGGGAAGAAAAATCATACTTATATTATTGCTATTATCTTGAACGATTACAAGGGTTCAGTGTTGAAAATAATGAAAAAAAAAGTATTTTATTTGGATTTTAATTGTGATACAATACTTTAAAATTATGATAATTTCTTTCTAATTATTTATAACAAGTTATTATAAATTCTAACAATTCTGATTGGCCTTCTTTTCTCTACATGATTGCATCCCATTTTTTATGGTGTTTAGTGCGGCCTTAAATTATTGCAGGTAGGGCGGGTTATTCCTCTGATCCACATTGCTTTTTATTTTATTGCGGTTTATTAGAAAAAGACATTTAATTTTAAAATAAATTATAGATATGTTCTTTAAATTAATGTTTAGAATCGTAAAGTAATTCTCAAATAATCAACTACAAATTTATCTTTAGTGCTTACATTTTGTTCTTAGATATACCAAATAAAACCATTGTATTGATGGAAGTCAATGAAGAGTTTTATAATTGATATTATAACAATAAACTATTAATACAAATAATATTATATATTATTATAAATCTTGATTTTAGTTCCAAGAGGAAAAGTTACCATTTTTGGTTTACAATAGGACTTTTACCCAATTAATTCAAAAATTCTCTGATGCATTGTTCGGGCTTTTCGCCCACTGGGGCGTGGCTGTTTCCATAGCAGTGGTCGACTTCATCCCTCTCTTCTGGTACTGATCGAATCTTGGCATTACCATACTAAAGTCTGTCGCTTCCACATTTGTAGTCATCCAAAAATTTAAATAATTTACTAAATAAATACTGTTCAATCAATTCTTAAGCAGACAGGCGTACATTGGTATTGTAATAATTACAAACTTATTCAATGATTCGAATTAGTCTGTGAAAATACAGTATTTCAATGATTTATGTAAAATGGTGCCCAACTCTAATACAAAGAAAAATACATATTAACGATAAAACATTCCTAAAATACAAAGATCTCACTAAAAATAATAACAAAAAATTTTTTTAAAAAGTATTTCACAGACTTTTATGATTTTTTTTCTTGTTATAAATGGTGTCTTATTTAAACTGAAAATAAAAAATCAATTATCATCAAATTATAACTTACAATTTCAAATCATTATATAATGTTTTTTGGATTTTGTTAAGAATTTTTTTTAAGTTGGTATGATTTTTTTTTATTGTCGGCTTATATCAGAACACCAATCTTTGAGATGTACTTTATTTTTAAACTTAAGGGGTTCTGTGTTATGTTCTAGTTTAGTGAAAATATTGAATTAGTGAAAAACCCTCAAAAAATTATTAAACCTCGAACTAGTAAAACTCTCTCTTCATCACAAGAAAATTTACCATAATTATTTACTTACACTTGGGTCCATTCTTGATATAGGTCTTTTTCTTTTTATCGATTTACCGAGAAATAAATTTATTGCGTGGTTGATGACTTTTAATTTATATCGAAATAGACAACATTAGGTTTAGGTAAGATAGAGATAACAGAATCAGTTGTATCCATATATGAGAAAAGAAATTACTCGATTAGATCTAGGATTTATCTATCAATTATTATTGTTTATTTAATTATCAATATGGTGTATTCATCTGTTTACTGTATGTGGATGAATCATTGGAAAGTAATTGAAGTTTCTATAGTTGAAGAATATTATATTTTATAAACGGATAAAAAATAAATGTATTTTTTTCATTTTTATAAAATAGCGAGTCAATAATCTGCGGTTGAAACTATAAACCTGTATCGGTCGATGACTTCTATTGCAATTAAAACTCAATCCTAAGGTTATCGACAGTTCATGGCGAATTTCTTATGCGATTTCTTCATTTTGAGGTTGTTTTCTGATTTATGCCGTTTCATCCATAATTGATGATATTTTCGTGTTTTAATGATTATTGGTTATTAAATTAAATCTATATGTTTATTTCATAATAGTTTATTAATCATATCTTATATTCAATTCTTCTTTTCTTTTCGATGAGGACCAGTAGGGACCACGTATCAATTTCTTCTTTCCATCCTGTTATCATTTTTAAACTTAATTTTTTATGTTTGAAATTAATTATTGTAGAGGGTTTTCAAAGTTTGTATATCTTGCTTAATTGTTTAAGCCCAACTTGACACATCCAGGCCAGACCTTGATGCTGCATTTTCCAAATTAGCCATAGAGAAGCCCTCAAGCGAAGAAGACCTTCTGTTCACTGTTGAATAAAAAAATAATTGATCTGTTGCAGCCGTGACACTAATAATTAAATATATTTTTATTAATTATTATTTTGATAGGGATTATTTTTTAAATATTTTTTTAAAGAGAAAAAAATCCTCCTGGCCGGGATTCGGACCCGGGTCGTCAGCGTCTGCAAAATTGTAACGGCCAAATCTTTTCCTTTCAATCCAAGAATATTTAAATAATAATAAAATATATTTAATTATTTTTTATTAACAATCGATAGTTTCACTTATTGACATTTTCCATTCTGTTTATCATTAATAAGTAGTTATTGTTGAATGATATCTTATTTTTAATGTTATGAGAATTAATTTTTAAAATAAACTAAATTATCCGTTATAGTATGTTTAACATTGATAAACATTTAAATAAATATATTAATTTATTTCTCATATTAATTTCGCTTACTGCAACATTAGGCTTTTGGTAAGAAACTATTAATAATTTAGATCGTATATATTGTTTTAAATTTAATTATTTTGATAAAAACGGAAAATAAGTGACGACATCTGAAGGGAAACTACCCGACCGACAACAGCGCTCTCTAGCAACGAACGCAGTGACTAGTTTCGGAAGTAATACTCTTATAAGTGTTTACTTTGGTTTATCTTTGGCTTTTTGAACGATTCGAACTTCAAGGAATATGTTATTAACATATTGGGATAATTTTCAATAATTATATATTGTTTATCTTTGTTGTATTATCCAGAATTACTTGTTATTCGCGGTGCATCACGGTGACTCTGTTTTCCCTGCCAGGTCTTATATCCCAAGCGCAGTGATTGTCGCTATCTTTGCTTGATACTGTTTTTGTCTAGATAGGTCGAAGTTTTCCCGCTTCGGCCTCGTTAATAATATTACACTTTTAATTAGTTATTTATAACTATTACGTATTATTTTACAATTGATTTTATTACGGTAACCCAGGACTCACGGCTTAGTTTGCTTTTTTCACTATGTCGTACAACGTATTTATGAATGTAGGCTATGAAGTAATATTAACGCTTGCTGTTAGTAATTATAATTTAATGTTATTATTAAGGTAATTAATTTTTTATCTAAATTTATATTTAATGCATATAAAAAATTTAATTTGACAATCGTGAATAATGTTATTCAAATTTATTAAATGTAAATAATTACGTACGGCTCTTTTAACCGGTAATTTTAATTATGTTGTTATAACGATTTGTTAATTAATTATAGGGTTGGCAACTAAGTCATTGCCGATTTCAAATAAGAAGGCAAATTCAGAATTTTTGTTTAAAAATATAACTTTATTCAATTAGATATTGCCCGTTCTTGTCGATGACCTTTTTCCATCGTTCTGGCAGCGTAAAAATTCCCCGTTCGTAAAATGTCTGGTCTTTGCTATTAAAAAACTGAATTAGGTGTGATCTGACATCATCCGCGTTGTTAAAAATTTTACCATTTAAAGAGTTTTGCATGGAACGAAACAAATGGTAATCCGAAGGCGCAAGGTCAGGGCTATATGGTGGGTGTGACAAAACATCCCAACCCAGTTCCAATAATTTTTGCCGAGTAACCAAAGATGTGTGGGGCCTTGCGTTATCATGATGGAAAACAACACCCTTCCGATTTGATAATATCGGCCGCTTTTCTTCAATTGCATCCTTCAGTTTGTCGAGTTGTTCACATACACATTTGAATTTATCGTTTGGTTCTGCGGCATGAGTTCAAAATACAAAATTCCTTTGTGATCCCACCAGACTGACAGCATAATCTTTTTTTGGTGAATATCTGCTTTTGATGCTGTTTGGGCTGGTTGATCTTGCTTCACCCACGATCTCTTGCGAGTAACATTGTTATAAACTATCCACTTTTCGTCGCCAGTAACTAGGTTCTTCAGAAATGGATCATTTTCATTGCGTTTCAGTAGCGAATCACAGATGCTAATCCGTTGCGTCAAATGAATTTCCTTTAGCTGGTGAGGGATCCATAAATCAAGTTTCTTGACATAACCAAGGGTTTTTAATTTTTTTTCAATGCATGTATGCGACACATTGAGCTTCTCTGCAATGTCTCGTGTTGTGCTGTGACGATCTGAATCGATAATGGCCTTGATATGGGTTTCATCCACTTCGACTAGGCGGCCAGATCGTTGTGCATTTTTCAGTGAAAAATCACCGGAACGAAATCTTTCAAACCAATTTCGACACTGCCTTTCTTTTAAGGCTTTATCTCCATATACGGCACATAACTTCTTTTGTGCTTGCGATGCGTTCTTGCCTTTTCGGAAGTAATACAATAAAATGTGTCGGAAATGCACGTCATCAAATGCACAGAACTAATCAAAAAATTTTTTTTACTAATTAAACGTAGAAGTCCATACAGTAAGAAAAAAAATATAGGTTAGATGCTCTGGCCACGTTAACAAAACAAAAGAAAGTGTAGAGTGAATCTATCGACAAAAACGGCAATGACTTAGTTGCCAACCCTATATATTTTGGCCAAACTTAATATCAGTATTATATCAAGTAATTGTATAAGTTATGATTAAGAATAATTAATCCTAAGAAATTTTATTTGTCAACCGTAAACATGTTATTTAAACTTATTATGGGGAAAATTAAATATGGTTCCTAATATCATTAACAAGTGATTTTAATTATATTGTTATTACTCTGCACAGATACATTTCAATTTGTATAATTGTTTTCAATTTGAGACTATAGTAGGTACAGCATCTACTTTATTTGAGACCAGTCCCAAATCAAAAACAATTGTACACATTTATAATTAAATTACTTGATGTAACAATGCTGTTAAGTGATTAAGTAATTGATAGAATTGAGATGAAGTTATTCATAACGTGTTTTGTTATTTAAATTAAACTTAGGTGTTTGTTATAAAGGCCAATAATTAAAGATGTTTCATTTATTTGTTTTTTTAAATCTCGTATTGACGACCATTTAAGATCACGCAACCATTTTCTGTATTTTCTTCTGCTGGAGTTTTCATCATCAATATTTCTTCGTGCGTTTACTGGCTTGTTTCTTATATTATTAACAAGCTATTTTAATATTGGCCAATAAATAATTTTACATTTATTTAGAAGTTTATTATATATTTTTGTTTAATTTAGTTTTATTAAGCAGGGTTCATATGGATTCATTCGTAACGAGAATTATTGTTATTCAAATTACATCTAATTTGTTTATTAAGGATAATAATTAAACTTTGTTATTAATTATTGCTAAACATTAAGCCGGTTTCATACGGGTTCGTTCATCACGATCTCATTATGGGTTAGCCATGCCTGCTTTTGTTTTAGTTCATAAGAACCGTCTGTGTCGCGATTCTGATCTTGAATGTTCCGATTTTGGTATTTTATTATGGTAGGATGACTTCATACTCATCAAATGTGATATCATCGGTACAAAGCCATGTCTGAGAGTTTGTTAAAAATTTAAAAGATTATGTAGGATGGTTACGCCATAGTACCTATTAAGATAAAAATAGAAGAATGTTCATTAATTTATATCTATTAAACATGTAGGCTTCACCACACCTCTGGATCATTATCGAGCTGTGGTGTATAATTAATTGTCGATCATATTCCAAAATATATTTAAAGCAAGGTTGAGACATGACATTTACGTAGGAGTGAATACCCAGTACTATGTATTTAAATGTCACAAAATATATTATTTTCTTCTATATTTTATGCTAACATATTTTATTTGCAATTATTATTGACTTATTTAGCTTAAAAGGTTTGAATAAGTATTGTATAAAAGGTTGTGCCCTGTTTTTAGACGAAGTTTCACTATAAATGCATATGCGTATACGAACGCCTCAAAAACGAATTTTGGACGAATTTGAATTACAAATTCAATGTAGGTGTTAGTTTGGAAAATTAATTTTTTTCGATTAATTCGATTTTTACAACTTCCTTCTTTTCCTTCTTCAGTATACACTATTTTTTGTAGGTTTTAAAATGTATTTAATTATTTTTATTAAAATATAAAACCGTTCTCGTTGTTAGTTTAGTTTATAATATGGTAAATATTAATTAATTAAGCCCTTAAATACTTATAAATTATTTATTACTTACCACTTTTGCTTTCTACTGAATAGTTTTATCACTATTTTAAGGAATTAATTTTTCGGCTTCTACCAGTTATCTTTACCATACATTCAAGATCTACTAATAATTATTCTAAATAAAAAATATGATTTCCTTTATTATTTATTCATTTAACGTCTCTTTATGCTGCTATGACTGATCGGACTATGCTACAGTGGGTGAACTTAAATTTGCTTATCGTAAAGCCTATCTGCTGAGCTGTGAACCCGCGATGTTGGGCATAGTATGTTGTTATTACACCATTACACCTTTGGTGTCATCATCCCATATCTGATTTGAAAAATCATCCCGAATATGATTTTTTCTTTGTATGTAAAGTGTTACGTGTTGATAAACTTAGTACTTTCGTTTGTAATACCCTGAATTAATTTGTTTACTAATTAAATATGTATCCTACGTAAGCCTTCCCGTTATTCGGAGGGACCAAACCTATCAGAGATGTGGGAAGAAGGAGCTTATTGATTATGTATGCCCCTGTAATTTGCGTAAGGTTTACCTAAGCCGCCTCCCCCTACAAAACTAATTGCTTATCTTGATTTACATTTATAGCTTTTGCTCCATAAATAAAATGCCCATTTCGGTATTGGTTCTCGTGTTCTGCCTTTTCTTAAAAAAAATTTTTTAGTCAAATATACTCAATTTTTTTAAAGTTAAAACTTCTTAAGCCGCGTTTAGCGACTTACAGTATGGGGAATCATACGCATTCGCGTCACCGACATGCTCGTATTGCGGGAGGCTAGTAACACCTAGCGGCATGTGTATGAGTTATACAGTTTGGTTTTAATCAACATTAGTTTAAAGGGTTATAATTCCATTGAAATAAGAATAATTATATTTAACTAAAAGGTTAATAATTGTCGTTCGATTCATACTAATAATAACTTGAAACATCAATACCTAGTTAAACTTTTTATTTCCCCTAAAAGATTTTATTGTTTGTTTATTTAACGTCAATTAATGACAATGCTACAGTGGGAGTCCTAAATTAATTATTAATTATTATAACTTATTTAATTATTATATGTTGTTGTTGTTACTGTTATATAACAATTAAATAAATTATTATAATATTAATGACTTAAAGTCAACAAGATCCAATAATAAAGTAATGTTTAATTAACATTCTCCCCGTGTGTACATCGCAAATTGCGAGAACACGGAGATGTAGGATCAGTGAAAAGAATTGATAGGGCTGGCCGGGAAACGTGCCAGGGTGGCCGAGATGGTTGATGCGTCAACACGGAGAGGTGATACCCGGGTTCGAGTCCCGGTCCTGGCCATATCTAATTAAATGGCCAATTAAATAAATTATAAGGATTTTTTAGTTCCTTTAAAAAATCCTAGGGCTTGCGAACCCGCAATCTTTGGATAAGTAGATTGCTATATTAACCCCTTATAAAAGATTTTATTTGGAAGAGTTAAATTTCTTGTTTTAAGAAATGATTCTAAAAAAAGAAATGATCTAATTATTGTTGAACTTTACGTTGATAATAATACTAAAAAAGAAAAGAAAATCTATATAAATATAAATACAAGGTATAAAAATAGTATGCAAATTATTATTTAAATTAAATTATATATATTTTGTACTGAGCTTGTACAGCCTATCATATGTTTTGTTTAATGAATAAATTACTTGAAAATGTAATTATTGTAAGAAGTGTCAGTATTTATGAAAACTAGGCTAATGCTTATAATTTAAATTTAAGTAATCTATAACTGATTTACAAATTTAAAAAAAGTTATCCCAAAGTTTTGATTCTTCACTCCTGTCAATAGTCCTCATGACTGCCTTTTTAAATATTTTTCATTTTTTTTTACTTTATTTGTTCCTGAAGGCATCAATACGGTTCATTAGTTCTGAAATCTGAGATGACGATACTGGTAGGATATCAATTTAGTAAAAAAAACATATTTTTATTTTTTTTAGAACCTAGAGGGGTCCTAGAAAAGTTAATTAAGCAGGAACATAAAAATGTAGGGTTTACCATCCTTCCCATCATTGCTGTCCTACTTCTAGCTTAAGTAGGCGGGTAAAAAAGATAAAAACTGGAGGTAGGTAATGAACACACAAACTCTCTATCTCTCTCTCTCTCTCACTCTCTCCTTCTCTCTCTCTCTCTCTCTCTCTCACTCTCTCTCTCTCTTCCTCTTCCCCTCTTTCTTCTAGGATGTCCTCGGAGTAGAGACAAAAATAGACCCGTCAACTGGTAATTAATCTAAACCAGCCCTTCAGGTACCCCCTGAACATCTGTCCTATGAAGATAACAGTCACCTTTATTACTTTGTATTTACAATTCTAATGGACTCTTTATAAAATAAACAAAAATAAATTGTTAACAACCCATTCACGAAACTCTTGGATATATATTTTCTTGAAGAAGATGCGTAGGAACTCATAAATGTGTTTATCGCTATGTTATGGGTTCATTAGTGTAAGTTTAGAAAACGTCTTCGTTTTCCATCCTTACTTGCTATCGCAGTTAACGTCCGTCATAAAGCGATAAATTACTATTTATGATTCAAATTAGATGTACACTACAGTACTGTAAGCTTAACAAAAAACACGAAATATTCTGTCTAAAATATAACTATCTAATAACCCTTCTTACATAGCGAAAGCATAGTAATTTATATTATTCATTTTATGAAATTAGATAATATATTTCAATTAACTTGAAACCAGTTTTCTATATGTTTGCCTCCTAGCGTTCAAATTAATAATAATAACAATTTTTTCTTTAATTAACTTATGTTTTGTTATTTATATTTTATGTTGATTGATTAGTATTGACTAAAAGAAGGTAAAAAAAGGATACTTACTTCTCCGAAAATGGACAAAATTAATTTATTTATCGAAGATCCGAAGGACCTTTTTTCCTAGGTAGAGAAGAAAATTGTAGTTATTTATTTGTTGATGTTGAAGGGGTAGGGAAAAACAACGAAAAAAACCATGCGGTTGTACTTGAATTCTGACCACAATAAACTTTTCAATGCTTGATAATTTTCTTACTTTTGGCTTTAACATTTTATAATTTATCTTTTGCATAATTATAAATAATGTGCATTATCTGAATTTTCCTTTGAAGATCAGAGATGGATGCAAATTTTATTTATTCTTAAATAATATTCCGTCTATTCCTTGTAATTTAAATTTCAAAAACGTACTAAAATACTATATGGAGAAGAAAATGGTCTTTGTGAAGATTAAAAATAATTGCTTAAATAGTAATAAACTATTTTGAATTATAAACTAAGTATTATTGTTTAGCATTATTTAAGGAATTAATTTTTTTAAACTTCCACTTTTTTCAAGCATATTTA
Source organism: Arma custos (assembly GCA_037127475.1). Classification (NCBI taxonomy): domain Eukaryota; kingdom Metazoa; phylum Arthropoda; class Insecta; order Hemiptera; family Pentatomidae; genus Arma; species Arma custos. Next base: position 48,776,711 of record CM073763.1, on the reverse strand, counting down.
TATTAATGTCAACTAAATAATTTATGATGATAATTAATTATTTTCAAAATAGAGTTAAGAAATTATACATTATACACACACACATCTTTAGTTATGATAAATTCTAATATTTAAAGTTGGAATTACAATGAGAGAACACTACTTTGGAACATCTTTGTTCTGAGAAATCAAGATAATTTTTAAATAATTTATTTTCCTCAATGTTAATTAGGGATAATGAAGTATTATTTTATTATCGTTGAATGGCGACTCCCCCACATCATTCACTACGAGTCTCTTTGTTAAAAAAAAGCACTAATTAGGACGACAGTTGGGAAAATATCGAGGAGTTTCACTGCCCTGAGCTTTCTCTCGTCTGGGCATTGTAATACCAGGGCTTCCGTTGTTCTTAATATATTAATTTAATATATTTTATTTGAATAAAAATAATATTGTTATTTCTTGGAGAAATAATATCAGATGTATGTCGTTATCCCTTAGAGCTTTGGGTGGAAGTCCAATATGGAATTGTTGACTATACCTTAAATAATATAACTAAGATACATATATATGCATATAAATAAATAATATAAAACGTATGATTAATATGAAGAGCTTTTACACATCCTATTAGATATATTTATTCAGCCCAAGTTCCTAGTCCATACATTAATTTTTTTTCTTTAGCAATTTTTGTATTTTATTATTTTAAGTTAAAAAGATTTTTTCCGAAGCTATAACTAATTGGAAAACAATTATTTCACCTTATATAAAAAAAATCTGTATCACTAAAGCCAATGAACATTATAAAGTTCAGTACAGGATAGATACAGTACTGTTTGTAGAACAGCGGTCGAATAGGAAGACAATTTATCCGAGATCACGCTGAACCACCCAAGTTTCTCCCCCTCAATTAAGGGTATCCACTTTATAAAGGCTGGGTGAGTCCCAGCAGGGTGCGCAGTTTCCTCTGGGTTTAGGATTTGAAACCTTCGGCCTTAGGGGCACCTCAGCAACTCAGCGCTCTACCTCCTGAGCTATCCCGCTCCACCTTAAGATATAATAATACAAAAAATTTAAAAGAAAAATAAAGAAATTCGGAAAATATACTTAGGTTATTTTTCATTATTGGCCTCTATTCATATAATTATGTTCTAAAGAAAAATATATAAGATAATTCCTACATTTGTATAATATTCATATTAAATATTCTATTATTATAAAGGATACTTGTTATCATTGATCATTTATTTAATTTAGTTGACTTCCTCATACAAGACTGAAAAGACAAGAAACTGCTCAACGTTTTCGACTACTTCAATATTTACTGGACAAACGCTCTAAGCTCCCAATTAATTTCAAAAGATTCATTTACATGGCAGTTATCAGACCTACTTGGACATACAGAGTGGAGTATTGGGGCTCTACTAAACCATCCAATTCATCTTGTATCCAATCCTTACAATCCAAAATCCTTCGTAAAATCCTCAATGCTCCTTATTATGTCACAAACAAACTCATCCATCATGATCTTAATATCCCATATGCTGCTGATTTGGCCCAAACTAGATACCTATCCTTCCATGACAAGCTCCTTACTTACACACTTGAATCCGCTGGTTTCTCAACTTGCTTCCCATACTATTCCTGATAACCCTCCGAGGCGTCTGAAAAGAAGATGGCCTCGAGACCCCCTACTATAGAACTTTATTGGAGTGCTACCGATGGGTAATTTCTCCACAAGTGTTTTTTTTTTTCATGTCATTTGTTCATATTAGCAAATTTACTTGTAATATTATTACAGTTATAAATATCAATAAATTCATCTAAAAAAAAAAATTTAGTTGACTATGTCTCAAAAATATTATTTTTTTTTTATAAACCTTTATTATTTAAACATTAGGTAGATTATAATTTCTAATTATAAATTCATTTCTTAACAATGAATTTTCTCTTCCTTTGTCCCCGTTGCATTCGTGATACCTCTTGCGTTATGAATTGTGTAAGAGTTATATGCAACGGTTTATCAGAAGATTAATAACTGATTTCGCATTGTCCCATTATTTATTAAGATTATTGCATTTTCTGCGACTTGAGGAATTTAATTAATGCCAGTGTATTTATCTAGTATAAGAATTACGACGAATTATACGCTTAGTACTAATGAATATGTAACAGACTTGAGTAAAATCCCCATGTGCCTGGGAAATCCAAGCTAAGGTTTATTCCAACAACATATTGTTAACTCTGACACCCCATTTTATTAATTTTGACTCAGAGGTTATTAAAGGAGGGTTTCCTGGCTGTAATGCCAGCATATTTGTCCAATATGTTTCCCAATTGCCTTCAGTATGTACGTTAATATGTAGTATGACGTTAATTTATTAATTTAAGTCAATAATAATGAAAATTTAATATAAATATGAAGTATTTATCAAACATTATAATCCATGGTGTAGTGGTTAGCATAACAACTTTTTAAGCCCAAGAACGCTAGTTCGCAGCCCTGCAGGTGGCCAGATTTCTTAAAGGGGTTCATGTCGTCCTTCGGAGGGGACGTAAAAATTTTTAAGATCCCTATCCCAATAATACCTGGACAAGCAAAATTTAAGACTCTTAGTGCAGCATCGTCCGATTAGTCATAGAAGTACAAATAAGTTAAATAAATAAATAAAACTACATTTTACTTCGTTTTGTATTATTTTAGTGTTAGCCTCCTTGGCCGTTTTAAGTAAAAAACGGTTGCATACAAATCAGAAATAATAATAATAATTTTCTACTCAAGGTAGAGTAGTTGTAATACTTAATCATTTCTAACTTAATCATTTTACAGAAAAATAAGATAGATGCTTTGGGATCTAGGACACTCTCGGGGCTCACCCGACCTCTATATAATGGGTAGCCGAAATAGGGAGAAACAACTGGCGGTTAAGCGTGATTTAAGACACATCACCTCCATGCACAACCGTTGACCAAGAATCTATACATTCACAAACCACGTACTGAACCCAAGACCCTTCATGGGTTTGGTATAGGTTTTTCTTCTTTTTTAATAAGATCACAAAAATATAGAGTCATTTATCAACTTATCTGTTTTGTTAGCTTGTTATAAATGAGGAAATCCTCTCTTGTGAGATGTTATCATCTGTGATGAAGTTTGCTGAAGCATTTTGAAGTTGGACCTCTTAAGTACGGGGTTGAGATAAGGGATGATGATACAAGCTGTTTTCTTTTCCTCCATCCATTTCTTCATCCAATCTTGGATAACTTCCTGCTCAACATTACTTAATATTTAACTTAGAAGAATGTCCTACAATTATTCTTACCCGTATTGTTATAATTACTAATCATGTTTCATTTATAGTGTATTCAAGTGCATAGATAACAATAAACCTTGAGTATTAAGTAAAATATAATGGGTTAGTGACTAATAATAGGCTAGTTTGTGATTATTACTTTTGTATTAGTGTTTATTTTACATACTCCATTCTATGTTTCATTTTTGTATTTTATATTTATTTGTATTTTTTGTATTTGTATTATTTTTACATTCTATGTATACATTTTTTATAATACAAAATATTTATTTTTAATCTAAATATAATAATCATAAGTTATTGTGTTTCGAACAAATAATCATTAATAATTTTTTTTTTTTTGAATGACCAATGACCAATAATTATAAAAAATTATTAATAGTTTTACTTTGTCTTTCCCGTACCGAATCCATTTTAAGAAGTAAGATACAGTGAGAATGGGCAGATGATAGTTAATGACGTTTCACACATTACATTCTAGCCAACATTTTTATGAATTAATATTTTTAAATATATATATTTTATGTATAAACCAATAAATTTTACTTTTATTAAAATATAAACTGCGTTATAATATTCCTGAAAGGAAAGGATGTGTATAGATTAGCTTAATCTGTTAGAACACGCTGCGTGATGTTTCTGCCCTTGAAGGTAGAGTTATTTCTTGCTAACCCCATTTATGTTTATGTTATATGTTAACACATATTGAATATAATTGTATTTAATTAATTATAATTATATTAAAATATTTTTACCGATTTTATTTTTAAATCAATATATAAGTAAGTTTAGTAAGCTTAAAATTATTTTCTAATAACTTTATAGAACTGCTTTGTCATTAATTATGGGACCATTCTTTTAATTCCTTTATTTAAAACTGAGGATAAAGTCAGCAAGAAAGGAAATGTATAGCCGTTTTATTCCCAACCCATTAACAGTTTCCATTAAGTTTCTTTACAACTCCAGTTTTTCTACAAGGGAAATTTTAAAGGTCAGATCTTCTTTGTTTCTGAGTTAAATTCGCTTCAATTGTACTTTTTTAATTTTATTTTTTAAAATCCTATTTATATTCTTTGTTGTCTAGTGGCTCTTCGTGAATGTTTTCACTAGTATTGCTTTATTTATTTTTCAGGAATAACAGACATTTTTAATAATTATATATTATATAGTGAGTATTCCGTTACATTGGGCAGCTTAAATATTTTTTTGCAGTTTTAATTTTTAACAATTAAAAATGGATGGTTTTATGGATTCAGTGGGAGAGCGCTAAGTTGCTGTTGTGAACGTTCAAATTCGGCTGTAGCAGATAGTTTATATAATATTTTAGCGGCCGGGTATAGATTCTTGTGAATCTGGGACCCTCCTGGGGCTTACACAGCCTCTATAATAGTGTGTAATAAGTAGTTCATTCTAGCTTAACGAGAAACCTTAAAATTCCCTCTTTTATGAAATTAATTATGTTTAAATATGTTCTCTTGATAGTAATTATTAAACAATCTAAACATTGAATAAGGCTGATGTTTGAGCACATATGTAAGATTATGTATGTACATAATCTTACATCAATAGGGTTTTCTTTTTACACAAACGTCAGTTTAATTTTATTAAATGCCTAAAACCGTTACCTAAAATAGGGGAGGAAATCTGGCGGTTGAGCGTGATCCAGGGTATATCATTTACCATCACTACCATATTCCAAGAAACAGTATAGTCTATAACTTCCTGAAACCAAGACACTTCATGGGCTCTAGTTGTATAGGTTTATGGATACATACATAAAAATATATTCTGGTTTATAATAAATTGAAGGTGGTATTGATTTTTACTATATGTATTTAGTCCGAAACCTCCTCTCCCCCCCAAAAAAAAAAATAAAATAATTACAATTGAGTGTTTAAAAATATTTTTGCCTAATGTATATTTTTTTTACTAATAAACTTTAAAAATAAAGATGGCTAAATTGTGAACAACAAATATCATATTTAATCATTTAACGCTATATAAATTAAATATAGCTATAAAATAAGTTTTAAAACATCACAGTTTGATATTGTAACAGGATAAACTTTTATAAACTGTACGTTTATTAATAGCAACACATTTTCAAATAATCGTAGATATGCTCCTTATCATAGTGTAACTGAAATATATAAAAATAACAATTACAGCACAAACTCAATAATTGTTTCTGGATATTACTGAAATAGTCGAGTTCTTATGTTATTTAATTACTCAGAAATCTTATTTTTTTAAAGTATTTTTTTTAGTGACTCATTTATTGTAACAATAACATTTCTGTATTGTACATGGTATGTAAGTATAATTATTTTTCTAGTGAAAACTGATTTTAATAGCTTAATTAATTAAAGTATGTAATATTTATACTAATTACAGTTCTTGACAGTTTAGTAGAAGTTAGATTAGACAGATGCTCCTCAAGCAACCGCAAGTTTATGTACGGTTTAGGAAACTTCCATTTGGTGACTAAGCTGTTGGTGTTTCAGGTAGGGTTTTCCTCATTATGCAAGGCTCATTTATAGCTCAAGAAATAATTGAAATTTTATATTTAAGTTTTAAAGCAGTACTATAATGTTAATGCTTCAGAGAATATCATTAGTTTAGTGATGATGAAATCATATTTCCGTTTTCCAGTATCAGTCTCGCAGGTTGTGCCTTCGATTTTGATATAACCTAAACGGTATGAGTATTTCGGTTATTTAGCCTGTTTACTGTTAGTATTAGTTACTATATACAGCCACGAATGAAATCATTTTTATTTTCGCGAATAATAGAAAGGAAGAATTGAATGAAAATTTAAAATATGTTACTTAACTCGAAGTGACAACCAGCGGAACTATTACTTATTTTCTAGCTTAACGAGAAATCTTACAATTCTCTCTTTTATGTAATTAATTATGTTTAAATATGTTCTCTTGATAGTAATTATTAAACAATATAAACATTTAATAAGGCTGACGTTTGAGCACATATGTAAGATTATGTATGTACATAATCTTATATCAATAGGGTTTTCTGTTTACACAGACGTTTGTTTAATTTTATTTATTACTGAATAAATTTACATCCTTTTCGTCTTGTACACTATGCACGGTATCAGCCAAGGATGCAGTATGTCCAGGACTGTGCACCTACTTCATAATTACCTCGCAGCTCTGCAACTTTCACCGCCTGTATATATACCGGTTTTTTATTTTTCTCCGATTGTTGTAAGAGAAAATAAATAACGGACCTGTTAGTGGCAACTAACGAAAGAGAAAATTGGAAATAATGGGGAAAATAATAATAAAATATCTTATAACTTTGCTAAACGACAGAGGGATATTTTGGCGAGGCTTGTTGGCAACACTGTGCCGGCACCTCGCCAGCGGCAGTAGTGCCGGTGTGCTCGTTTCGTTTGGTGTCCTGTGAATTGTTTTGTTATTTAATTGTAAGTTCAAAAATTAATAAAATTTATTTTATTCGTTTTTTTTTACCGTATTTTAGCATTTCCGTTCTATTTTACGTTTTGGTTCTCGTTTTTAGATAGTCTCTGTCGTCATCTTGTGTGCTCTATCACAAGTAAGGACTTTATTTAATTTAACAAGTGCTTTATTTTTGTTGATAAAGTCCACTTGCTGTAGACATATTTATAAAAAGTTCTTTATAGTAAAATGTATTACCTTGTACAAGTGTTTATTATTAGTGTTAAAACGGTTTCTATTATTCTAATGAATATTGTTATATGAGTATAGATAGACGTTGACTTATTTGCTTATTGTAATTTAAAGTAATTATAATTCATACTCATATTTATAATTCAGATTCTTTATAGTTTTTACATTACCGTATTCATTGTATGACAATATATTTCTTGACTAATTCTTACGAAGAAATAAGAAAAAAAATATTTTTTTTTTGACAATCTGTCACTTTGAATGCTAATGGAGAAAAAAAATCTCACAATATTAAGATGTTACTTGATAAATTTAATTACTTAAAATTTATAATTAATTATAGATTTATAATTATTAAGTTAACAAAACACATCTTGTTATTTTTAATGCACATATCGTTTTAAATACAACGAAATCTTTACGGAACCAGTTCCTTCGATAGTTAATAATAGTTCTCTGAGTGGATTTATTTATAGCATAATAAATTCAAGCCTATTGTAATGCTACTTTCTTCTAGTTAATATTCTTGTACCGTTTAGCATTTGCTAAATTGTGTTTTGTGACGCCTCACTTTCATATGAATATAGTTAATTTATAAGTCATCGTCAAAAAATATCTAGGTTATTCTTAAAGGCATTTGGTGATAGTGTTATGCCCAATCAAAAATCGATAATGAGTCATGGTGATATTTTTCAAGGAAAGCCTGTATCCGTATTTGTACTTATTATCTCTTTATTGCTATATAGTTTATGCAGGTGTTATTTGCCTAGGAAATTTTAGGGTATTTTAATCGATTTTCTTAGTTGTCTTACTGAATTTTTTTTCTTTTCAAAGTAACCATTTGAAAAGACCGGTTATTTATTAGCACATTCCATACGTGAGTATACTATGTGCCTCATAAATTCATTTTACAAATAATTAACTACAGTTTGATAATACTAAAATATATGCAAAAGACATTATTATATACATGCTGTTACAACTTAACAAAATTAACAATATTAAATTAACAAATTTGACAATTACAAATTTAACAATTAACAAAGTAAGTTAAAATTACAATAATTACATAATGATTATCTTTGTTTTACATAGTATGATTATTCTTAAATGGGTGTCAACTTTTCAAAATCGATACTGTAAATAAATTTAGTGAGTTCGGGTCGAAAATGATTATACAGGTCATGTTCAGCAACTGGCCAAACTTTCCCTCTTAATATTGTGGAGATGATTAATTTTGATCTTTGTCCTCCATACATTTGGCAGTCATATATTATGTGTTTAAATGTCTGTTCTTCTTTGTCTATTGAGCAAGTACTATCGTTGGTTTTGTGAAATCTGTGTGAGTATGATTTGGTATGTCCATGTTCAGTTAAAACCTGAGTTAGTTTGTAGTTAGTGGATTTTATTAATTTGTAGATATTGTTTGTTAGTTTTGGAATGAACCTATGCATACTAGGAGATTTATTTTAAATAGTCCACCGTTCATTCCACCTCGTAATTGATTCTTCCCTAATTTTGAATTTTATGAACGAAATTGGTGTTTTTTGAAAAGATGGAGACATATCACTTTGTGCTGCCTCTTTTGCTAATTTATCTTCAAATTTCAAAATAATATCATTCTCGCTTAAAAAAAAAAATTCTTGAAGTTATGTTTGTCATACGATTTTCCATAGTATGCGTAAATAGTTTTTTTTTATTTTTGGACAATTTAATATCATTACGTAATTATTTTAGTGCAATAGATCATAAAATTTTATTGTTTTTTTTTATTATCGTGTGTTTGTACGTTTCCTCATTATATTTCTATTACTTATCGCCTGTTTGTGTTACCTCACGAAGTCCGAATGTTGTATCTCATTTTTTTAAGTTTTTATAACTATTATTTTTTATTTTTTTTCTAAATCATGAACCTATACGTTTAAATCCTGACCGAGTTGATACCGGAATCGATAAAAAAGAATATTGCATACAATTTTCATAAATAATTATCCACAGTGTTATTTAAAAAATATATATTTACAAAAAATAAAGAAACAGTAAGGCGCATGACTGCCAGTACCGCACTTCCAGCAGCGTTGCAGTCACCTGCTTTTACTGTCTTCAATTGCTGTTATTATTACTATTAATAAACATTTTACTTGAATTATCAATAATAATTTGAACTGAAAACACATTGAGAAGAAAAATACATTATAAACAAAAAAAATTTTATCAATTTTTATTATCTAACGATCGTAAATTATATTCGTGCAATATTTATTTAAAAAATCATTTAGACATATTCCTAATTAGAATATCATTTTGTTTTAATTTTTAATGTATCTGTACCATAACCTTGTCTAAAAGGTTCTGCCTAAGTAAAAATATTTTCTGATTTATTAAATAGTTCTTGAAGGTTTTCCCTATCTCACAGCCCTTATTACCTATGTATCTCTGCTTTTATGAAATATGCATGTGTGAAATAGTATTTCTGCATATTCATGGGTATTTAATATTTATATATTATTATTTAATTCATTGAAATAAATATTCAAGTTATTTGTTATCTAAATGAGTTAATTTTTTATGTTACTTCTGCTTCTTGGTTAATCGCCATAAAAAGCAATGAACATAGTCTACAATTATTTACGATACGGAAGAGAATTAATATCTAAATAATCTTCGCAGGCTTGTCTATAAATACATATATATATATATATATATATATATATATATATATTCAAAAATATTTTTCTCTTGGTTTTGCTGATTTTTAATTACATTAATTTAATACTCTGATGCACAAATGCAGTGGTATTCCATGGCCTGGTAAATTGAAAAATATTAAAAAAATAATCAACGAACTGTATAATATTAACGTATTCACAGATTTCATTTAATTGTTTCCGCTTAATAACGTTCATCATACCTATGATTTTTGTTTTATAATTACTCTTAGAGAAGTATATAGATAGTTTAGGGACCTTAAATGTAACGTACAGTTTAGAAATTTAAAAATAGAGTTTTTTACATCATCGAGAAAATTACGTCTTTCATTTGACTTGCTAGTCATGTATAAAAACGGAATACAAATGGAAGCGTTTTTCTCATATTCAAGGCAAATGAGAAAAACAAATATTTTTGTAGTTATTAACTTCTTTTCATTCGCGTCTGCGGAGTCTGCATTTTCCTAATTTTAAATAATAACATTCCTTTAAAATTCATAACGATTCGGATTATTAAATATCATTTTCACCGTTAGCAATATTAATCGAATTAATGTTTTTTTTTAAATTTAGATGTATACGCAATTTCTAGGGTATCTAAAATGACCATCAAGAATGTTCCAAAACATGTATCATAAAAAAAATTGAACAAAGATATTTTATATAAGATCCTGCAAACAGAATACTTTATAAAACATATTTACAAAGTTTAGTATGCTGTATCTCTACCAATGCTGGTACGACTATATAATATTCCCTACTTTGTACGCAGTAAAGAAAGCATAATAATCGAGAAAATTTTCGATTATCATTTTTCGTATTCAATTTTCAAATCGAAACATCTATTTTTTAAGTTGATAACAGTAAAACCAGCGGTTTCGTTCTTTAACGTAGCTATTAATGTTTTAAATTGTTATTATCAACATAATTATTATTCAAAATTATATTTCATTTTAATATTGAAATGAATAGTTAAAATGTTGCCCATTGTTATTACATTAAAGTATATTCTTTAGCTGGTTAACGTTTTTATTAATGGTAGGTAGTAATTATTATTAGTACTGAGCACTTTATTCTTAGAAAAAGTTCCCATTACCTTGAAATGATTCATGAATAATTCTGTATAATAATGTCAAAATAAATAAAAATATCAGAGAATACCAGAACTGAGATATGCATTAAGGAAAAGAAAAGGAAATATGGGAAAATATGGACTGACAAACGAAGGGATGAGATGAAAAGAGAACGCTATTATAGCCTTATGATATCCTTTGACGACCATTAGCGCAAAAATATCTACTATCGAAATCGTAAAACATAAATATATTATTAATGGTTCTAGTTAAAAACAATATCAGACTCTATGCAATCCAAAATTTCCGTTTCGCAGCTAAATACTCTTCTTTCACCTGACTTAAAATCACATAGATTCAGAATTGAATAACCTTCACAACCTAATTTATTTCAACAAAAATTCTTTTATTATTCCGGGTGATATCAGAATAGATATTGTTTTTAAAAAAAAAAAACATTATACCATCATTAGATGCAACGTTGTTAATAAATTGGTTGTATGACAGGTTGGTAACCAAAGTCTCAAACAATAAATACTTCAGAAGTACATGTATTGTATTTCATTTCTGTGTTGTTGGTACCATTGATTCATTAATACATATCGCTAGGACATAAAAAACGAAATAACTCGAAAATTTGCTTTTTGGTTGATGCTTTTTAATTCAGGAACGACATTTCTGATACTGCATTTCCAACACTTTTTTTTTAATTAAGTCATATTTTGAGTTGTATCATGTTTGAACTTTTATGGGAATAGTTTATTGAAGTTTTATAGGAATAATGTCATAAGTAAAATCAAAAAAGTTTCAAGCTTTTAAAAATTTTCTAATGATTAATAAGAAGCTTCATTCAATGCCATCATTATAGTAGGAATTTTTATTTTTTTTTAACTCACATGGAACTTTCAAATACTTCTATTGAAAAATTATTTTTTAGAGTTAAGACAACTTTTGGAGGAGCGATACATTATATGATGATGAAGTGTATAGAGAAGGTTTAATTATTTTAAAATTTATTTAAGCCATTTTCATCTTAATCATTTAAATAATTATGAAATTACATTATATGAAACCTTTTAGTTTAAAACCAATATAAACATTAGTTGCGCCACCTATTATCTTACTAAGTAGAAGCCATACCCGTGGGATTTCGAAGCATTAAAATACATTCAGATGATCTATCTCTTCCTAGGTTGCATGGAAAGAAGCCAACATTTTTAGTCTAACCTTTAAAGAGCTTCCTTATTAATAATTCATTGATGTATTTACATTTTTTATGGTAATGATGTTTATGTTATAATATAAAAATATATCGTATAATACCAAATTAGTAAATCTTACAAAATAATAAATGGTTTTGTGTAATAATACTGGCAAGACTTTTATTTAATATGTTAGTGGCCGGAGATGGATCATATGGGATCTAGGACTCTCCTGGGGTTCACCCAGCCTCTATAAGGTGGTTACCCCAAAAAAGGGGGGAGAATCTGGCGGTTGAGCGTGATCTAGGACAAATCTCCCTGCAAAACCGTTGTACATGAAACAATGCAGTCTCTACCGTGTACTGAACCCCAGACCCGTTCATTGGTACATGGTTTTTTATAACAGTTTTAGGTTTATACCTAGAAAAAGACATTTAAACAAACATTTTTATCGTTACTCGTTACTTATTAAAATTAAACATGAAACTTAAAATTATAAACCTTTACCTTTTTCTTTATTTCTTTTTTAATCATGAAAAATAATTGTGCCTAGACTATTAAAAAATTATACTAAATATTCTTGAGAAATAATTATTGAACTAATTAAATTATCTTTAATAAAAATAACTTCAATTCAATACAAGAATCTTCTAAACCGACAACTACGGGAAAAACCATAACGAATAATTGATTTTTTTTTTAATTATAATTTTTTTCCCTTACAGAACTATTTACATTAAATAGTTACCGAGGTTAAGTTAGAAATGAAAAAATAATAAATAACGATCCAGGATTCCCCATTTTTCAGTATTTAATATTGCGAATATCTAAGATATGCTGATCTTTCTAAGAAGATAACAACAATAAAATACTTAATAGTGCATTTAATTCTAATTGGGCTTGTATTAATAAGGTTTTACGTTTAAGACTTCCCAAAAGGTGAAGTAGATATCTCAATATGTAAATAGGTTTCAATATTTTTTAAGATTTTTTTGTATCCAACCCTAGTTGTATCAGTCAAATTAGATTTGCATTATCTCCAAATCTCCAAAAGTACAATACTCATTATTAATCTTGAAACATATACAGTTATAACAATAAGCTATCATTCCTATTGAATAGTTTACTGGATCATAAAATAGTTATTAATGTCTTAGTTGGGAAGAGCTGTTGTAGAATTTTAATGCTGAACTGATAAAGTAAAAAAAGCTATTTTTTATTAATTGTTATAATTTTTAGATAATCTGCTATAATTTTTTAAATATTTGAAAAGCTGTATTATGATTGTATGTTTTTTTCATCTACTAGTTATGTACAAGTTTTTCTTAAAAAATCAACAAAATTATAAGGGTAAGAGAAATTATAAACTAATATATTATAAATTATAAAATTATAAACAAAATTTTATTTTAAAAACAATCTTGAACCCTATTGCGCAACAATGGAGTACGTTCAGAAAAACTTTGAACTTTTTTTTTTTAGAGAAATGTATTGATAGTTACAACTGTAATTATATTACATCAAGTAAATCTGCTGTATGAACAAAGGACATGAAAAAAAAAACACTTGTGGAGAAACTACTCATTAATAGCACTCCATTAAAATTCTATAGTAGAAGGTCTCGAGGCCATCTTCTTTTTAAACGCCTCGGAGTGTTATCAGGTATATTATGGGAAGCAAGTTGAGAGACTAGCGGATTCAAGTGTGAATGGAGCTTGCCATGGAAGGATAGGTAACTAGTTTGGGCTAAATCAGCAACATATGGGGTATTAAGATGGATGAGTTCATTTGTGACATAATAAGGAGCATTGTGGATTTTACTAAGCATTTTGGATTGTAAGGATTGGATACAAGATGAATTGGATGGTTTAGTAGAGCCCCAAAGCTCAACTCCGTATGCCCAAATAGGTCTGATAACTGTCAAGTCAATGAGTCTTTTGTAATTAATTGGGAGCTTAGAGCGTTTGTTCAGTAAATGTTGAAGTAGGCGAAAACGTCGAGCAGTGTCTTGTCTTTTCAGTCTTGTATGAGGAACTTAAAACTTAAAAATATATTTATAAAACATATATATAAAAAAAAGTATATATATAGGAATACTAGAAATGCGAATAATTGTTTATTTGTTTTTAAAATGATTCTTAATGGGCTGATACGTTGTTATCTACCGATGTGATTTATGTATCTATTATTTTTCTATTTTCGAAATTTGTTTAGAGTTTTATTATCTTCAACTAATACGGTTGAAATGTTGTTATTTTTTTGTTCATCTATTGTTATTAACAATTAATTTAGGAATGAGTAAAGACACTATCGATCGTAATATGATACATATTTTTATATTTTTTTTGGAACAAATAATTTATAATAAATTAAATATCATTAATTATTTTCTGAGTTATTACGCAATATTAGAACAAAATAATGAACAATAGAATATAACTAAATATGAGGAAGATGACGCTAAACGCAAGAGTCCTGAAAGATAAATGGTTTTCCAAGATTTTACGGTTTAATTTCGGTGCTGCTATTTTTGTTTAGGTTTCACATATCACTTTTGACAATGTAGTATAACCTACATCGGTTTCCAAAACCATATTGTTATGGAAGATAAGATTTTTGTGATATTATCAATATTGTTTATGAATGTAAACTTTAATTTTTTTTTTATAATTCTCTCTTACATAATAAATTTCTTTATAATTCTCTGTACAGCTAATTATAAACTATCTCATTTGGTAATGCAAGCTAAATGATACATGTTGCATACCTCAGTCTTAATGCTCCAAGTGTTTTATCCAAGATTATTCTTAATCTTTTAATTATATCGATGACATCTTAAGGGTTTAAGGCTAAATAATTGAAATTGTTGAATTAAGATATCTATGTTCGTTATTGTAATTGACTATACAAACGTATGAATTTATTTTCCTTGAAGTTTAATTTTATTTCGTATTGTATTCATATCTTATGACGTGCATTTCCTTATCTGTCTCTACTTCTCGTTAAGGGCGCATGTTTCGTAAAGCTTCCATTTTCCTTGAATGTAGTTTCATTCCATTGTGCATTTAAAAAAAAAAAAACATTATTTATTATATATATATATATATATAGGGTCAACTACTATTATTCAAAAATAAAAATTATTTATCAGCCAAGATCAATAATTTGTAATTATCCTATACATCTATAAGAAGTTGGTTTATATTTATATCTAATACCCAAAATGAATTTTCGAACTCAAAAACAGTCTTCGTATGTGTGTTGATAAAGACAGTTCATGTTGTACATAGAAATCCCTTAGGTGTTCCCTCTACCTATGTTGCAGGTAGCTCACCTATTGTGTCTTTGGGTTCACCCTGATATCTTTGGTATAGGGAACCAGCTGTTCGAATTTCAGGACGTAAGATAAAGTGCTATATTATTCTTGCTAAACATACTATTAGTTGTTAACAAATGTTTTTGTTGTTATGTTTCGGTTAATGTTAGTAATTAACTTAGACATCTTTCATGGATTGTAGTTTTAACCGACTTTTTTTGACATCTAAACGAACGATATATTTACCCTTAGTTTTGGCTCGAATTCAGGAAATCTTCCCGGGCTCATTGAGCATGTTTGCCTTCCCGAAATGTGTAAACATGTCCGAAGTATCAAATTAAATTTAACGCATCTTGTCGTTACTATCGAAGTTCAGTTACTATTTAATTATTCCTTTATAGACAAATTCAAGTCAATAATTTTTTGTGTAATGAATCTTCATCAATAGTAATATAGATTTGTAGTTTGATTGCCGGTACTCTATATTCTAACGTCAAAAAGAGTTTAAAAAAACTGCAACAATTTATACATTCATTTTCAATTAGTTATACCATATTTATACACATTGGTTTTCACTCACCGCATATTCAAAATTATAATATTATTATTAATATAATATATAATGATACTGATCAGAAAGAACTAGTGTAACATTGTAAATTTCAATGTACAATCCTCTATTAAAATGCACCTGACGCAGTAAAAGAGGTACCCTGTATCATTATTAATATTGATATGTTAGTTTAAAAAATTAATAAAAGCCGAGGGGTTAAGAAAAAAAAAATAATGTTACTTTTATTTAGTCTATTTGCGGCGGGAGATGGATCATATGGGATCTAGGACCCTCCTGTGGCTCACCCAGCCTCTATAAAATATTACAAAAATAGGGTACCCAAACTAAGGGGGAAAACCTGGCGGTTGAGCGTGACATAGGACAAGACACATCTTTGCAGAACCGTTGTTCATGAAACAGTACAGTCTCTAACATGTACTGAACCCCACACTCGTTCACGGGTCGTAGTGGTTACTGGTTTTTAATTGTAAGAATTAAAGTTCGTATTCGGTATTATCTTTTCTATCGTTCATATATTTTTAAATATGGCTTTTTGTAATTCTTGAAAGTATAATGTGTTAAATAATTAGCATTTTTCATCTCTAGAATACATTTTTTTTCTTTATATATTTATCCATGCCTGCACAGCAAATTGTACAGTAGATTGGCAATCAGTAAAATTGTTACAGAATGACATGGAATGAATGAAGAAGATCAGTGTCCATCGGTACCTCTCCCGTAGCTTCTTGATATAATATAAAAGATCCCTCATCCACTTTCTTTTTAATCCTCCTTGTGCCCTTAGGAATGAGAGACATAGCCATTTTTCTATTAATGAGTTCAGGTAGTTTTTCTTGATAATTATTAAATTATTGACCATTGGTGTTTTTAAGTCAGTTTTCACAGTTAAGACAATAAGGATAAATATTAAAACTGAAGAAGTTAAGGGTTTTTAAATTTAATATTACTGTTTATTTATTCATTAGTATACACTACAAAATTCATTTGGAATAAGAAGAAAGTGGATTCTGTCGCTTGTTGCCATTTGGAACAAGAGATAAATATTTCAGATCGATATTATGCCGTTGCATACATATGCACAGGAAACGGCTTTCTACTCCATGTATAAGAAAAATATCAGTCGCTGTCTAGAGGAAAAAATATCGCAAGAATTAAACCTCTTCCAAATACAGGCATGATCACTTTCCCCGATGAAAGTTCGAAACATATTCCGGGACGGCAAGTCCTTATTTGGAAGAGTTAGGTTGAGTCATTGTAAGTCGGCGCCTGCTATCTAAGAGCCTCATTGGGGTTGGTGTTGCCGCAATACTAAAATGAACTGTGTATTCCCTGAAATGTTTCTAAGCCAACGGTTGTGCAAGTAAGTGTTTTGGTCGAGATCACACTCAACCGCCAAGTTCTCCACAATTACCGGGTGAGCCCAGACACTGCAGATCCCACAGGGCTTTTGATTATTAAATAATCTGCCTGTCACTGTCGGATTTGATCATAAGAACATTGATTTTATAATAAATATAGTTTATATTAGAAAAAAACACTATAATCCATGAAAGGTTGTACTATCATATGCACGGGTTCAGTATAGGATAGAGATTGCACTGTTTCAAAGGAAACAGTTCTCCAGGGAATTGATGTGCCCGAGATCACTTATATATATAGAGATTTTGTTACTTGTGTCTTAACGCAGCCCTGGTTACTTTTGCCGACTTGTTCGCATGCGCGAGCAGTTAAGTTTTGTAACTGTTACATTTCTAACAATTACCTTGTATTTATTGGGGTTAAAAAATTATCAACAATTAGAAATCTAAAGAATTTATTGAAAAATTGGATATATAGAGAGAGAAATGCTTTATTTGCAGTGATTAACTGCTCTATAACAAACTAGCTAACAAACAACAAATAACGAACAATAAATCTGCAATAATCAAAACTCAGTAAGCAAGAAGAAACAGAACAAATCAGCTGTTAGAAATATAACTGTTACAAAATGTAACTGCTCGCGCATGCGAAGAAGTAGGCAAAAATAACCAGGGCTGCGTTAAGACACAAGTACTGAGATTTTTCTCCAATCAAGGAGTGCTTGCAGTGCTGTTAACATATTAAATAATCTTCTTGCCACTGTCGGATTTGAGCATTTGTGTATTGATTTTTCTAATATAAATGATTTATTATAATTTATTTTATTTTTATATTGTATAATTTTTTAAATATTTTATTTGATAAGAAAAGATGTATATGGCCAGGACCGGGACTCGAACCCGGGATGGTTGAGGCGTCACCACGGAGAGGTGAAGGTCCCTGGTTCGAGTCCCGGTCCTGACCATATCTTTTCTTTTCAAATAAAATATTTAATAAATGATTTATATTAGAAGAAAGCTGTAACACTTACAACCCCTGAAATTTCATGAGTTCAATGTGTTAGAGACTACTCTTTCAAAGATAACAGTTCTGCAAGGAGGTGATTTGTCTGTGATACTTAACAGCGCGGTTTTCCCCAATCAAGGATATCCACTTTTTAGAGACTGGGTGAGACCTAGAAGGGTCTCCACATCCCATAGGGGCCATCCGTGGCTGTAAAAGATTAAACAATTTATCTGCTACAGCCAAGTTTGAAGACGGAACCTTCAGCATAGCAGTTCAGCTTCGCATAAAGTTGTTATCAATATTATTATGTTTTATTTATGTTTTTAATTCATAATTGTCACAACTTAATTTTTCAAATAATTTTGCAATCCTTAACATCCAAGTTAACCCATATTTTTATTTAAAATAAAATAATAACCATTATAACACAATGGAAGCTTGCTCTTCTGAGATCCAAGACTTCCAGCACAGCAACTCAGTGCTCTATACACTGTGGTGTAGGAAATGCAATAAAATAAAATTGGAACCGGACATAATGCGAGATTCCTAAGCTGTATGGCGTTCTCCCAATATACACCAGCCAACTTGTAGACCCCGCCCGTTCAACGGGTTTACACAGAACTATTTTTAGACCCTTGTGAATTTTATTTGTTCCGTTAAAAACGGAGATGCCCTCTCCTGCATCGGTATTTACTATTATTTAAATAGTTTTTCCACTTATTTTTGCGAGTAATACCGACTTGCCACACCAAAAACTCGGAGTAGGATCAATAAAAAGGTATAGCAAGATCACACATAACAGCATTTTAATGATGTTAATTATTTTTTAAAGAAATTTACAACCATGTATTATATTTACCAAATAGCCCCAAAAGTATAAATGGTATCAGTTTTGCAGTTTGTCGCTTCGAGTTAAGTAAGAAGTTTTAACTTTTTATTCCTTTCCTTTTTAATATTTTCGAACAAATATGTATATTCCAAGAAATTAACGTTTCAACAAACGTTTCCATGTATAGCTGATGATATAAACTAAACAGTATGTGTAAGCCGGTTATTATAAAAATGACTGATATTTTGGTTATACAGCCAGTAATAGTTTCTATATACAGTCAGTAATACAATCATATTTACGAGAATATTAAAAAGGAATTTAATAATAAAAATTATAAAAACTTGTGACTTAATTCAAAGCGACCATCTGCTGAACTTTGTTAACAATGATGTAAAGAACCATCTGGTTCAGGTGATGATATTGATTGGTTTTATTAATTATTTTTAACGATCTATAGTGTCACATATCTTGCACAAGACGGTTATTATTAGTTGATATCATCAGAGATAAAGCACATGATTCCATATTTCCCTTGTGACTAAACCATGCGATTAATCATTGAGGAAATTATCATTGCGTAACAGCAATTCGTGTTACATGTTTCTCATAGTTATGGAGTTCTCTTTTGCTGACATATTCTCGTTCTGAGATAATGTTCTAATTTAGTTTAGATTCATTGTCTTCCGTCTTTTACTTTTATTTACTTCTTTTATTTTCGTATTATTATTATTTATAATAATAATCTGTACCTCAGAGGTAAACTATCATAACTGAGATTTTTCAAACTTTACAGGAGAGCAGTTTTAATGTTAAATTTTCCTTTTTATTGCTGTTCACGGGTTTCAATGATAATTAGAGGTCATCATTGATCTTGATCTTAATGCCGCGGATTTAGGGGAGCGCATGGGGGCACGTGCCCCCCCGACTGTTTTTTAGATATTGTGGAGAATCCATTATAGGACATAATTAAAGGCAAATCACATGATAATAGTTGTTAAAATAACAGAAAGAACATAAGTAAAAGTATTTGTTTTGATATCCTAGTAATCTTACTAATATTATAAATGTGAAAGTTTGTATGTTTGTCTCTCTTTCACGCAAAAACTACTGGACGGATTTGGATGAAAATTATTCAGTAAAATAGGTCATACAACATAGGCTACAGCAATGACAGATTTATGTGGGAGCACGAGGTCATGTGCCCCCCGCTACAGTACATAATTAAAGGCAAATCAGGAAATTTGTAGATATGTTCTTCGTATAGTTTAAGAAAGAAATTTGGATAATTCCACCCCAAGCGTTTTCCCTTTAATATAATAGGGGTTCAAAGGGTTTCCCTCAGTTTTGAAGTTAAACATCTGAAATTTTGTATGTACGTTTTATTAAAAAAAAATTATTTATTTTAAATAATCTTTCACGAAACTTTATATGGCAGTCCAAATTTCACGCGAGCGAAGCCCCGGGCATAAGCTAGTATATATATATATTTTGGCGTAGGAAGTTGACGGCCCCATCGCTCAGTCTTTTGCTAAATCACAATATATGAAATCACAAAAATAATGATACTTCGAAAATAGGGTAAATACATTTTAAAAAATTATAAAAAACAAAGTATTGAGCTGAAAACAATCGATTACAAAATTATTGAAACAATCATGAAGTATATAATGTAAAATTATTGCTATATGTAAATGTATTCTTTTTGTCTTCAGTTAAAATTTATTAGAACTTTTACATTTTTTTTTTCGGTTGAATGGATTGAATAGGTTGGTTTTGGTTTATCACAAAATCATATTAGGTTTTCAATTGTTTTTCCAATTTAAACAAAAGCTGATGCTCGTTGCAGTTAATTCAAATTCATTTCAATTCCCTTGGAACAGTTATTCTTATAAAATAAATTGTTGATTAAATTGAAACAGGAAGATTCCTGACTGCAATTGATTTGGGTTCAAGATTTTTACTATTGTTCTGTGGAAGTTCGGAAACTTCCATCCAACCTCAGTTTCTGAACTCAACCCCACAAGTTCCTCCCCTTCCTGGGAACTTCGGGGCACGTCAAATTTCGGTTCATTAACCACTGAATTATTTCCTCAGTATCTACTCAATTATTAAATGCCGGAGACAAATGGTTCACGAAACTTACTCCAATGCAAAATTAATTTGATTGATATAATCATTCCAAATTAGTCGTTAACATTTGTATGAATTGTTTCTCCTGTCTCGTTAACTCGTTTATGTATGTATCTATTTGTGTATGTATATATATTTATATGGGCTAAAATGACAGTCGCCAATGAAACACGTGGTCTTCAGCCTTTCCGGCCCCGTCCAGAATCCAGCCAATATTCGGAGAATGCGAACTTCAAAGCACTGTATAAGCGTTTGTTTTCCGTCTTAAAATATTATTCCTTAACATTTCATGATTATTATTTCTATTTAAATAATTCATGGTGCGTCGTTTTTTGTCTCTTGTTCAATGTACATTTTTTCTGGATCTCTTACCCAACCATGCATTTTGTCTGCTTTCCTATTTTGAAAGAATGTATCAATGTCTTCTTTGATTGTTAATTTTCATTCATTCTCTCTATTTACCAATCACTTAATATTGAAAAATAAATATTTATTATGTTCTGTTCTAAAGAAATTATAGGGAAGACATAAGAGCGGGATAGCTCAGTCGGTAGAGCGCTGAGTTGCTATGCCGAAGGTTACGGGTTCAAATCCGGCTGTTTCAAATAAATTATTTAATCTGTTGACAGCCATTGTTGGATCCTGTGGGATCTGAGGAACCTCCATGGGCTCACCCAGGTGGAAAACTGGCGGTTAAGCGTGATCTCCCTTCACAACCGTTGTCACCTTAGTGGCTGCTCTCTTAACATACTATAGTCTTGACATACTATCTCCTGTCTGCCTCCTTCCACTTAACCTCTCACTATCTTTCAGAGCAAGTATATATACTTATAAAAGAAGAGGGAAGGTGAAAGAAGTTAGCATTCCCTACAACTCGGAAGAATTGTTGAAGCTTTCACAAATTCATTTCATGTACTGTTGGTCATGACCATTTGGTAACTTAATATATTGGATGCTGAAGGTTCCCAGTTTCCAGTATATTCCTCACCTTAGCTCGGACATTCCTAACTGCGTCACCCCCGCGGCACACGTTATCGGAGGACGCGGAAGAGGGTCACTGACTCGAGGGATCGAGACGGGAGGCCAGACGAGGTATCGATTTGTTGTGCGTGCCCCGTTGCTACGCAGTCCTTTCTTCATCTTATCATCCCTTATCACCGCAGGCTTTCCTGTTTTCTCCCTCATATTGGAAAATATCATCGGGAAATCGTTTTGTAATAGGTCATAAAAATAGGTTATTTTGAAATGAAAAGTATTTTTCGTTCTGGAGTAAGCTAGTTATCCTTAATTTTTTTTGAATTAGTAAAAATTACAACTTCGATACAAATTGTTTGGCTTATTTTTTTGCCTGCCAAACATTTAAATTCATATTTAAAATACATACATAAACAATTAAATACATATATCCTATCTACAGATCCTCTCAGAGCTCAACCAGCATCTATAAAATGAGCAAGCTTAATTGGTAATACCTGCCCATTGATCTTGGCCAAATTACCTTCCTTTGAAACCGATGACTAAGTAAAAAGAGCAGTATCTACCATGTACTTAAAAATTTCTTAAATGATTGTACTATAGGATATCGGAAATGTAGGACACCTGTTCTGGAAACGCAGGTTTAGTTTTCTACTATTGATTACTTTTAAGGTTTGTGTGCTCTAGTATTTTAAGATCGCTGGCGGATATGCCGCCCAGAGCCCGCAAACTCAAGAACTTTTTTTCCGTGGGAAAGGTTAAATCTTACATTCTTTTTTCTCGTCCTAATTATCGACCAAGCTCTAGTGAATTGCTCACTTTCTAGCAAGATATTGTCTAGAAAATAAGTTGCGTCGCAATAAAACGTTGTTCACGGTCTAACCTAAAATATTTATGATTTTTATATTTTGGGAGAAAAACCATCATCCAGTCATCCAGTACTTCTAAATTGTTTATTCTTCAAAACAATATAGACACATATGTCATTATCAATCATTTAAAAAATTGTCTGTATCATTTCAATACATAACTTTAAAAAGTTATATGTCTTTACATCTCATAAATGTATATTTCTTACTCATTTTCTTGGGGATAAAATCCATCCTCCATCCTCCATGGTCAAATTATTAATATTACACCTATAAAGAGTTAGATCTTTATAGTACTATCTATAATTTAAATACAGTAAAATAAATAGTTCATAATTACATACAACTAATCCAGTAATTTAAAAATCAAAGTCTATATAGGTCTAATAATTTGACCATGAAGGATAGATATATACCCAAGAAAATGCGTAATACATATACATTTATGAGATATAAAGACATGTAACTTTTTAAAGTTATGTATTGAAATGATGCAGACAATTGTTTCAAATGATTGTTAATGAAATATGTGTCGAAACGTTTTGAAGAATAAACAATTTAGAAGTTCTGGATGACTGGATGATGGTTTTTCTCCCAAAATATAAAAATCAAAAAGATTTATATTCCAGTTTAAATTAATTTATAAAGTAAAATATTTATTATTAATAAAATATTTATTGATTGATCGGCATTGAGTTTTTAGTCCCTTTCTAATTTACGGTTCCCTTTCACAGTATTACCCAATTAATTATGATTGTGAGTAATTGGATTTTTCCTATTGCATTCGATTGAATTCATTATTTTTTCAAAATTTTATATGATAAAATAAATATAACAGGTCTATGCAATTATTTTAGGTTATGACTGTAATTAAATTAATTTAATTACATACATATTTTTCATGTGAAACTATTAAAAGCTCAGCGCATTCCTAGCGGTTAACCCGAAATGGTATTCGGAACACTTCAACCCTTGGGTAAATAACGGGTGTGATTAGTCACAGTTTCTCTATTGTGATAGGTGGCACGGGTTAATAAACCGACATCATTAAAGAGAGAGGGCGTAACAACAATAATAAAATAAATCAATAAATCGAGTATTGAAATCGGACAAAAGCCATAAATGCTGCCGACTTCATTCCAACCCCTCCAATAGCCCGAAAGGGGCTCGCAATAAAAGGAGGGAGTGATATAAGTCCCGAAGAAACAGGGGAGTTTTGTCCTCGTCGAGTCTAGATGAGTTCCTTCATTTGGTTTGCTTTTTTGTCAACCCAAAGGGAACGAACCCTAAGTGAGGTTAAACCGCAGGCCGGTTAGGATTTCCCCCTTCCTGGACAATGACTTAGGCCAAACATTCTGAACAGGGAGTAAAATTAGAGTCCCGAGCCTGTGCGATGTGAAGTACTCGTTGAAGATCTCTATAATTAATCTTGAATTCGCATAATTTAGGTATCCCATTGTAGCATCGTCCGATAGACCATTGCAACATAAAATAACGCTAAACGAAACAAACAAACATACATTCTGAACATAAAATATATCAGGAACAGTAGGGAAGAATATACTTGAGTCTTCATATCCACTGAAAACCATGCATTAAATATTAGGAGTCTCATTCCAAACCCCGGTAAATCCAATCATTTTTCAAATAATGAAAATATTGGCCGAATTCTTTCTACTACTAGAAGTGTACAGCTCCAAGCCCGCTAAATCCCATGTAAAATGTTTTATGAGCCTAGCCTTCCACAGTATTAACATCAGGTGATTTAAAATGGCCATTCCCTCCAAATCCAGTTAGATCCAAAACAGAATAAAATAAAATATAAAAGTGTAACCTATATTAAAGGCCTATCTGAAAAAATTGCACCATCTTTTAAAAATTATGATATTCCTGGTATAAAATTAGCTCACTAAACTATAAATCCCATTAAAAATATAATAAATAATCAAAAAGATAAGATACCCCGTCTAGACAACAAAAATATAATATACGACCTCAGATGCAATGACTAACAAAAATTACATTGGACATACCAGCACACATTTGAAAAACAGAATTTACCGCCATAAAAACAATTTAAATGCCAAATCTAAAACAAACACTGCTTTGTCAACACACTATATACTTTTGATTTTAACAAACCAAAAATCTTACATTAAGAAAGTAATACAATAAAAGAAAATTGCTAGAAGCACTATAAATAAATGATGAAATAAATAATGTAGTAAATGACCGAAAAGAAGCAGGTGAAATAAGTAATCTGTATTCTTCTATTATTTTAAAATTGAAAAAACAATAGTACCTAAAAAATTCAACAATATGGTCTAAACCAGAAACCACTGAAGTTTTGTGTATAAATAATGACCATGGAAACCTGAAAGAGTATTTAAATAGTACCTAAGATTCAGCTTTGAAAACATAACTTTTAGAGTAATGTAACCTGACCCTGTGGCCTACAAATAGTTTCTTCTGATATCATAATTATTCCGTATAATTATTTTTATAAAAGATCATAATTTGATTAAATCGATTAAATAAAAAAAGTAAAGATTCTCTTTTTGTGTTGTTTTTTTATATAGTTTAAAATATTTTAATATTCAATAAAATTGTCCCAATAATTAGTAAACTCAAGTATAGATACCTCATAAATGCATATTTATAAAATACTAGCTCTTTTCCCGCGGCTTCGCTCGCGTGGAATTTGGTCTGCCACATGAATTTTCGTGACAGATCATTTTAAATAAATACTTTTTTTTTTTTTTTACTATAAATTACTCGTACATACAAAATTTCATATGTCTAACTTCAAAACTGACGGATTCCATACAATCTTCGAACCCCTATTATATTAAGGGGGAAACCCTTGGGAGGTGGAATTATCCAAATTTCATTCTTGAATTATACAAAGAGCCTATCTGCAAATTTCAAGATCCTATGTTCCTGATTTGCCTTTAATTATGTACTATAATGGATTCTTCACAGAACACAAAAAAAAATTTGGCACGTGCCCCCGTGCTCCCCTCTGAATCTTTCGCATATATAATATTAGTAGGAAAAGTAGATTTGATTTGCCTTTAATTATCTACTATAATAGATTCTCCATAGTACCTAAAAAATTGTCTGGGGGCGTACCCCAGTGCCCCCCTAAATACGCCCTTGCGGTAGCCTATGTGTTATTCTGATGTATAACCTATATTACTGTAAAGTTTTATCCGAATCCGTTCAGTAGTTTTTGCGCGAAAGAGAGACAAACATACAAACTTTCGCATTTATAATATTAGTAGGATATCAAAACAATAGTTTCACTCATGTTCTTTCTATTATTTTAACAACTATTATCATGTGATTTGCTTTTAATTATTTACTATAATGTATTCTCCACAGTACCTAAAAAAAACCGT
Organism: Arma custos; assembly: GCA_037127475.1. Classification (NCBI taxonomy): domain Eukaryota; kingdom Metazoa; phylum Arthropoda; class Insecta; order Hemiptera; family Pentatomidae; genus Arma; species Arma custos. Next base: position 48,750,297 of record CM073763.1, on the reverse strand, counting down.
TTGGGGGGCGTATTTTGGGAGGGAGGGCACGTGCCCCCGCGCCCCCCTAAATACGCTCTTGCTGTAGCCTATGTGTTATTCTGATGTATAACCTATATTACTGTAAAGTTTCATCCAAATCCGTTCAGTAGTTTTTGCGTGAAAGAGAGACAAACATACAAACTTTCGCATTTATAATACTTATTTTCACATTTTCGCCACCCACTTTCATCCACCTCGACTAAACTCCCTTCTACCACCTGGAGACCAAGGGGTATTTACTACCCCAGAGGGAAGTTGATTGGGGTTGGTGGTGATAGAGAAAACTGAGTCTTCACGTACGAACAAAGCATTTTATAATATATTGATGATAATTGTTGACCTATGATAATTTAATGTTGAAGAAATTGGTCTGGGTAGAGGTCACTGAATGAAATTCTCAAGTATTTTCAGAAGATCTTTATTGATAGCCAACGTTTCGACCTACGCTGTAGGTCTTCTTCAGGGCTATATGCAAAATACAGACAATTTAAGAAAACGGTACGAATATATATAGTTTTAATATATTCGTACCGTTTTCTTAAATTGTCTGTATTTTGCATATAGCCCTGAAGAAGACCTACAGCGTAGGCTATCAATAAAGATCTTCTGAAATTACTTGAGAATTTCATTCAGTGACCTCTACCCGGACCAATTTCTTCAACATTTTATAATATATATTAGATTTTCTTGTGGATTATCTTTCCTCCTTGGTCAAATTATTAATATTAAACTTAAAATATTAACCGGTTTTTGAATGAGGGGCCTCGTATATATTATATAGTACATAATACAGATTATGGCTGTTTATAGTTTTTTTTTATACTAGTAAATACTTTTTATTGATTTACTCCAGATTTAGAACTTACATTCCTCTTACCTCAATTAACCTAAATATTGGTTAATCAGGATTGAGCTTTTGGTTCCTCGCTAATGTACAATTCCCAGTTACCGACTTGCACAATATGCCTTACCCAATTAATTATACAATATTGTGAGTCATTGGTGAAAGGGCATCTGTAACCTGACTTGTGCTGTTTGGTTCAAGTCGTATATCCATTCCTTCACGTTTAGAAAAAGGGACTTACGTCATGTTTTCTTTACATAGCTTTATATATTGTATACTCCAATCTGTGTGGGGTAAATCAAATAGTATATACGAGGCGTTCAGGATCAATAGTGGACTTTCTTAGTTAATAAACAATGCTTTTAAATTATCCTAATCCGGCCATATGCCTATACCACAACAGTGGATACACAAAGCTTTGTATATATCTCTGTCCACCTATCATAGTCCTAAATGTAGTCCTATTTAAGCTTTAACACAAGCATGCGACCTACGCATCCCGCCAATATTCGGGCTCTAATCAACCCTAATATTATGCTTATATTTATTTAATATTGACATTTGTTTATCGGTGATATATATATTTAGTATCGATAAAAGTGAGCAAAAACAAATAACAAATAGGGAAAATCCCTAAAACAAAGCCTTAAGCCCCAAAACATATTGGGGAAAAAGACAGTTTTTCCATTTTTTAAAAATATTGATATTAAATAAATTAATGCATTATATCTACGCCTATGGTAATTTTATTTAATATTATCATTTATTAATCAAGATATTTTTAGTAGTATTTGAAAGTTCCATGCGAGTTAAAAAAAAAAAAAAATTTGGGTATTGAGAAAGCAAATTATTCTTATTGTACTTATTATATTGATGGTATTGAAAATAGTTTATTAATCATTAGAAATTTATAAAAGCTTGAATGTTTTTTTTACTTATCCATTATTAAAACTTGATGTTCAAACACGATACAATTCGAAATATGACTTTATTTAAAAAAAGGAAAAATAAATAAAACAGGAAAGAAATGGAATATCAGAAATGTCGTTCCAGAGTTAAAAACCTTCAACCAGTAGAATTGGTACTGAAGGCTTAACTCGAAAATGCCAATTTTTAAGCCTGAAAAATTTGGCATTTTTTAGTTATATCGTTGTTCTTTGCAAGGAGTGATATAAAGATCATTATATACTTCCTGATCGACAGTTGGATAGCTAGCAGATACCTATATGGATTTCTTTTATTAAGACGTTGTTCGTGATTTCTCTAAATCTTACTCTCCTTTGAGACCTCCATCCTGACCCGTACTCCACTCCTTCGTGATGGTCCAATGCCGGGATTCAAAGGGCAGGCGATCCTCCGAGGAGATGAGCCAATTACTCGCCCTCACGGCAGCCCAGGTCCATTCCTTTGGTAATGCGCTTCACTTTCTAGTTGCCTTCACTCCTTCATTGTGCCCTCTAACGATTTCCCATCCAGATAGGTCTTATAAAGCCTTTGAGAGGATTTAGCCCCGTTCAATTAGGAGGAAGTATGCTGTGTGAAAAGATGATACATTCTTTAATAGCCATAGATGGACTTTTCAGTGTCTGCAAATAGTAGGGCTCACCCAAGAGGATACGCTTGATTAGGGAAAATCCTGGTGGTTGAGTGTGATCTCCGTGCACAATGGTTGTCTTAGACAGTACTTTCTCAGCGATATACTGAATCCAATGTGTTAATGTTGGTTTTTTAAAGAAATTAAAAATGTATTCACCATTTCGTATTTTTATTTGTTCTACTCTAAGTCGGATAAAATATTCTGTAAACTCCTGTGGTTAGGAAGTTTCAACGTAAATATCCGTTACTAAGGTCCATTTTATCCATTGTACATGTAATGCATTTAAATTATCCTAATCAGGTTCTATGCCTATACCAGCAGTTTACACACAAAGCTTTGTATATGCCTCTACCCACCTATCACAGTCCTAAATGCAGTCTTATTTAAGCTGTATAATGTTTCCTGCTATATATTATAATGGATACATACAAGCAAAGCATTAAAATGTTTTAAACCAAATCCTTCGTATGCTGAACCCAAGTATACATCGTATACTGAACCCAAAACTATACATTATCTAACATATATCTAACTATATAGTTTTAGTGGTCCAGGGTGTTATTACAGTGAATGAAGTAAAATGAGTTCTAATGATTATTCTTATTAATTAAGAATAACGAAAATAAACTTGCATAAAAAGTAATTGAAGAATATCAAAATCCAGCTTTCCTATGGTTTATTCCTGAGAAAAGATATGGTTTATTGTCAGGAAACATTCCACTACCTGGATCCGATCCATACCTGTGAGACACAGTAATACGATTTTATGATCGATTTACTAAAATGGGGACTTTTTTGCTTTAGTTACGCCAGTTTCAATCAGTATAGTGATGACCAATGAATAGTATATGGTAATACAACGCACATTTTATTTAAAGTAATGTATTTATTATAAAAAGAATGGGACTATATATGTTTATATTATTTATAATATCAAATATAATATTTTAACAATACTATAAATTCTTACAGATTAGTACAAACAGGTGGTTATTAAATAATTAAGAACAGTTACTTATCAACCAGTAAACGTAACTGGCGTACCTTACGCAAAAAATCTTTTGTTTGCTACATCAAAATATCTGACTGTAAAAAGGCTATTTTAACTAAGTTAAAATGTTGGCATTCTTGATGATTTGTCTTCATTAGGGTTTGGAATAGAATGCAATTAATTTTTTCTTGTAAGGATTTCTCTTCTTGCAATGACTACGAAACCAAAATTAGGACCGTATGTAGCCTTATTGCTTTTATTACCATGTCCCAACTTGTATCGTTCAAGAAATTATTATTATTATTGCTATTTGAAAATTCAATTAAAGCAATTGTATTGTATTGCTCCATACATTCTACCTTAATGTTTACAGTCATTATATAGACATCTTACAACGACATATTCTAAGTATCCTACCTAGAGAATATAACTCTAATTCTAGAAAATAGAACTTTACATGCGTATGTTAATACAATATTATTAACAGTATATTTAACAGCTGAGAGGTAGCAATGCACCTTTCTCAGCCATGGAACACTAAATTCAAACCAAAGCCAAGTCATTAAGCGTCACAGGTATAAATAGATTGCTAGTTGGCCTTTTGGTCTTCTGTTTATTGTCATATTTATATTGCTCTTTGTTTTTATGCCGTTTTATTATAAAATCAGCTTATAATTAACTTGGTAATTAATTTTTTTGTGGATTGCTTAAATTATTAACTATGTGTACATATATTAGCGCGTGGACATTTTACTGTATACGTACATACAATATCTTTTGTTTACGTACGTTCGTTATTGAACTTAATGTACGAAGTAGACAAAAAATGGTTTATATATCCGACAAATACTACACTTTCTTTACAGTTGTTGGGTTTTAGTAACGAACGAATTCCTAAAAAGTTGATAGGCACTCACCCGACTGGGTAACGTCTCTAGAGTAGACCGAGGCGTAGGTGGGAGGATTGCGTTTAGTGTGATCTAAGGTTTTTATTAATTTACTATCTTTTGCCCACGGCTTCGCTCGCGTGGAATTTGGTCTGCCACATAAAGTTTTGTGACTGATCATTTTAAATAAATAATTTAATTTTTTTTAACTGTAAGTTACTCGAAAATCCGAAATTTTTAACTTCAAAACTGACAGATTCTATACAATCTTTTTTGGAACCCCTATTATTTTAAGGGGGAACCCTTGGGGGTGGAAGTGTCCAAATACCTTTCTTAGTGCTCACTTAAGCTATACAAAGTACCTATCTGCGAATTTCAAGATGCTAAGTTCAGTTGTTTCTGCTGTGCGTTAACCGCTGAGCGTGTTAGTCAATAAGGTTTCAGTTTTATATAAACTTCACCTGTATGGTGTGTTGATAAAAAGTAGCCTATGTCCTTCCCCAGGCTTGATATTGTCTATATCAAATTTTATCACAAACGGATCAGCACAGCATTGACACTGATTAACAAACGGGATGGACAGAAGTTTACTGTTGTTCGTGTCAGTATAGGATTTGTATGTAATGTTATTGAATTTATTTACTTAGTATTACGGTTTCACTTGTCTTATGCCAGCAGCGAGAAGTGAACTTTTTTTTTCACATCCTCTAAGATTTTATTTACAATATATATACAAATTTACAATAAATACCTGCAAATGCTTCTATATAAACAAAAGCCTTTTGTTACCTTTCGGTAATTTAAGGCGTTACAATGGGCTGAGTCCGCTGAAGGCGGTTTTTACTCGAACCGGCTGGAGGCCGCTGACGTTAAAACAGGGAGGGAGGGACCGTTTAGCGGGATCAAGAAATAAAAGAGAAGTGAACTTTTTGTTTTTCTTAGCCCCTTTAGGTTTGAAGGTTTCTGAGCTGGATTAGGATTAGTTTGGAGAGGATCTCTTTTACTGTACTGCGTACATATTAAGAGGAGGATGAGAAAATGGAAGGCTCTAATTTCTTTATTAATTTATTAACTGTAGATTTTTCCGGTGATGGGGCTCACCGTGTCCTTTTCCTTTCATTTGAGAAGTGAACTTTTTTTTTTTCCACATCCTCCAAACTTTTATTTACAATCTAATACAATTTACAATGAACACATGCAAATGCTTATATATATAAGCCTTCTGTTACCTTTCGGTATTTTAAGGCGTTACAATGGGAGTCCGCTGAAGGTGGTTTTTACTCGAACCGGCTCAAAGCCGCTGACTATACAATGCAAATACAAAACAGGGAGGGACCGTTTAGCGGGAGAGAAGTGAACTATGTTCCTTGATTTGTTATGTTCAGCGAAAATATGTAGATTTAGCGAGTAAGAAACACGTGAGCAAGCATACAAATTTTGCCCCCTTTTTCACCCCTTAGGGGTAAAATTTCGGAAAATCCTTTCTTATCGGATGCTTATGCCATACAAAGAACACGCGCTCCAAGTTTCAGGCCTCTACGATCAGCGGTTTAGGCTATGCGTTGATCCCTCAGTCATTCAGGACAAAGCATTTTATGTGTATAGATTAATCTGTTAAATTAACGGTTTTGGGCAGTAGGACGGACATTTGTAAGCTGAAATTGGAGTGGTACCTACTCCATATTATTATTACAACATTATTATTAATTTATTTGTATTTATTGTTCTTTTGATGGTGATTATTTTTAAATATTTTTATTTTGAAGAGAAAAGTTTGTCTAGGCCGTGATTCGAACCCGAGTCGTCGCGCGGTGCTCTAGCCATCTGAGCTACCAAGGCACTTAGATAATGTGGACATGGAAGCCAGAAGCTTCGCTTGCATCTATTCTCTCTTAAAATGGTGCCGTACTTCAATAGGTTTGGTCCTGGGTTGATAAGCACCATTCAGTGCCAGGACAAACCTTTTCTCTTCAAAATAACAATGAAAGTATTTATTATTATTAATGATTGCTGGGGGCTGGCACGTCTTACGTCCCACTTAAATAATACATAAGTGAAAACTGAGAAAAATTTTGAATTATCTAGTCTACATTTGGATCAAATTCAATAGTTAAAGCTATAATCACCTGGAAAGTCGTCCTCTAAACTGTTTTTAGCGCTACTTGTGTAGATGAGTTAAATATTTCGAAGGAGAGTAAGCATTAAAAATATGTTGTGGTGTTATTTTTTAATTTGATTAATTTCAAAGTTTATTAATTTCAAAACAAAATAATAAACGTCTCTCCGAAATAAAAAAGCAGCCAACATTCTAGGAACAGCTGAAAAGTTCACGGTTTAATTGTGTATTTTTTTTTACATTACATTACATTACATATACACAATAATGATAAGATGAAAAAATATATTCTATTATATCTACATGTTTATGAATTGTTTGTGAATCCAAACCGAAGATAAGAAAAAAAAAAAAAATTGTTTTTAGTGCTGCATTTTTTTGTTTTGTATGCCTTTAAATCGCGTGCGAGCTATATTTCGTTTTATTGTTTTTAAACATTTCTCCTATTTTGTCTACTCGTATTTTTAGTGCTTACTTTCCTTCGAAATTTTACATTTCCTGTTGGGTGAGAGAATTCCTGAAGTTATGATGGGCAACAGAATACATTTATTATAAGAAACTTTAAGTTTAGTTGGAAAAAAAGGCTTTGTACACATTAAATTCATTAAATAAAACAATAATGTTTGCATTAAAAAATAATAATAGAATGTGCCGATAGATTAACATAAATGAAGTATGCATTAAATAAGAAAAAATATTTTTCCTTAGAAATCCAATAAATATTTAGGTAAGCCGAGTGGGCCGGGACTAGTACTAATTAAGTTTTAAACGACTAGTAAAGTTTTATATATATGAATCAGCGAGTTTTTATATATTTATGTAACTACATATATATCCACTAATATGATGTATCTACTCAAATACATACATACCTTGATACATGTAAAGAGCATTTATATCCCCGCTGCGCCACAGCGGGCTTGTTGAGGTTGTTGCCGGATGTTCTCGTTAATGTGTTAGCCCAATACTCCAATGTAATACCAGCTGTTAGGGGTTATCTATCACCGCTTCCTTTCTGATTAATTTAATATTTCTCTAATTGTTTTCAATTATTGTCATTAGTGCATCTCATTTCGTGAACTAACCGCTTTTCTTCTCAGTAGGAAACTCGGAGAGGTGGAGGAAATAGGACCATAGCGAATTCCGAGGCGAAATTTTATGTTCGATGTTAAGACATCTTGTTTTGTGAAGGCAGGACAACAGAATTAAGCTTGTATCTTTGGCACCTATCCAATTCCTGACCCTGTTAAGTTTTTTAAAATTATTTATTATCATTAACTACGTTGATATGGTTTCATTTAACTTTAATTTTATGCTCCTGAGGCTAATCAGACTACAGTGGGAGTCCTTAATTTTGCCTATCCAGGCATAATTAGTATAGAGATCTTTAACGAGTACCTCACATCGCACAGGTTCGAAACCGCCTTATTTTAATCCCTTTAAAAATTCTAAGGCCCCTTGTCGGGCTGTGAACCCGCGATATGCGCGATGTACAGCATAGTATGTACATCGGTACTTGTAATTTAGGAGTTCGCCCTGTAGCTGGCCTACATCTTAGGCCGAAACGTTGGCGCAATTAAAAAAATAAGTTCTGCTTATTTTGTGTTCTCTTTGACTGCACCCGTTGACTTTCACACATTCAATCCATCTTTAGAATTATTCAGTCTACTATTTTCCTCTCAATTATGAAAACTATACTTTATAATACATCTTATGAATACTATCCTGCAATAATATTTATACAATTGATCCAAATCGAGACCTTTTTCCTGCTAAACTCTGGAAATCGGTTCAAGATGACTTACAGCTGGACTTTTCTGGAGAGAAAGTAACATTCCATGGCAATCTGCGCCCTTGAGTTATAGCGGTTATTAGAGCAGATCTCATCAGTGGGGGTATTTTTGCCCTATTTTTTTTTTTTAGAAGAAGTTATTGTAACTACGGGTACATTTCCTTCTCTTACGAAATGTTAGTCATTTCCATTTACTATATTTACGTAATATTGACATTTACTATATACTATAATATACATATACTATAATGATCAAAGTTTCGATCAATGCACAACCTTAATATCTTGCAAAGAAAACTATTAATCGCTTAAGCTATAGAGAAATATCGTAAAAGAAGTTAAAATGTCTTCAGATGTCCGATATTTCGGGTTACAGCGCGATTCAGATGATATCGGGGATTTGTTCAGCAGGTGGTCGCTTCGAGTTTTAACTTAAAGTCACGACAAGTTTTAACTTTTCATTAATTTAATATTCTCCGAAAATAAAAATGATCGTGAGCTTTAGTATGGAAAAGATAACGTAATTGTGGGAAATGTTTATATTTCGGTAACAATTTTATCAACAAATGAACGTTTCAACAAACATATCTATTCTTCGAAATGTGAGTTAAAACGTTTATCTCTTGATGAAAAGAAATTTACAATTTCTAAACTTTTTTTTTCATTCTCACGATTTTTTTTTCACTTTCGAGAATATTAAAAATAAATTAATGAAAATTTAAAACTTGTGACAACCTGTGGAACTGATACCGGAAAATGGAAAACAAATTACATCAACAATAAACTACTGACTATATTTTTTGGGGCATTAAGATTAAAGTATTGTTTTAAAGCTTAAATATAAATTTTTAATTATTTTTTGAGTTGTAAATGAACCTTGAATAATGAGGAAAATGCTTTATAAAAATCCCTTAACTAAGTATGTTCATTTCCCAATATTACACTTTTTTTCCATATTAAAATACAATTATTTTTGTTTTCGAGAATATTAAAAGAAAAGGAATGTTAAGTTAAAACTTGTGACTTAACCTAAGCTATAGCCTGGGGAACTGATACCGATGTCGGAATGCAGATATAACCTAACATATTTGACGTCGATTTTTTTACTATAACATAAAGAAATTTTCATCTGATTACAAAATACTACATTTCGTACTCGGTAGAGAAAGAAAAGGTTAGCATTAAATGTTAAACTGTCGATTTATAACTTTTAAGTATTTATCTGTAGAGTCCCAATGTTTATTTTTATGTACATCCAAAAGTAAGAAGTTAAATTAAGTCATCAGAAGAGAGGATTGCATAGCTTTAACGTTTTATTTATAGAGAACATTTCCAGCCAGTCTGAACTGATGTACACTCTAGGCTCCTCACTTCTGACATCCATTGTTGACTTAATTAATTATTTAATTTTATCTTGTTTAACTATTTAATTATAATATTGGCACAATAAAAATACACATGTATTATTGTAACCTTCCACAAGGTTTTATGAACTTAAAACTATAGTCATTAGTGATTAATCAATTAATTAAGATGCATTTTTACTGTCTCAATCATTTTAATTAAATTATTAGGATTTATCTAATAGGTTTTTGGCTTATATTTATAAATATTTTTTTGTTTTATGAATCTTATTAGAATTTTTAAGATATAAGTTGTGAGGAGCCTTGAGGTGAGATGGGTGTGTGGAATTGGGGTGTAATACTTGAGAGGATCGCTGACTGTTTGTTCTTTTGTACAGGAGATGAATCAGGAGATGTAGCCGGGGAAGGCGATAGTGGAGAAGACTCTGAAGAGGAGTGGAACTATATCAGTGGAAAGGAGAACAGGCAGCATAATCAGCAACAAAAAGAGGTACTATATCCAATCTCATTTTCTTTTATTATTTGATTATCGTTATTATTTTTATTTACTTATTATAGTTCACGTAGGCTTCCACGTTCTGCTGTATTGTCCATATGTTCTTTTTCCGGGATGGACCGTGTGGTGTTGGTTTTGTTTGCCAAGCTTGGTGTTGGTTTTGTTGCCAAGCTTGGCAAACAAAACCACCACCACACGGTCCATCCCGGAAAAAGAACATATGGACATTACTTATTATTGTTTTATAACCCCTACCTACTTACATCAAGGACAAACAGTTGGGCTATTCCTACAGGTTATTTTTTGGTAACTGTTCCTTTGATCAGGATGTAGCTTCGAGTTGAGTTACAAATTCTAACTGTTCATTCGTTTCATTTTTAACATTTCGAAAAAATACAAGTTACCGTGAGCTCTTATATGGAAAAAAGAATGTAATTTCTATGATGATATATGTTTGTTGAACGTTCATTTGTTGATGAAATAATTACTGAAATTTGCGACTCAACTCGAAGTGTCAACCTGCATTTCCGCCCAAAAATGAGTTATCACCATTTTTTGCTTTGAATTTATATTTGTACCAGATTGTACAGGAAACAGCTCTTCCAATTAATATTGTATTAATAAAGAACGTAAAAAGTAGTTTGGAAGATTTTCAAGGTTAATCCCTACCACATTCATTTATCAGGTTATACATATTTAAACTATAAATTTCTTGTAGCATCTTTTATTATGTTAAATTTCATTTAGTTTATTGTTTAGTATCATATCAGAATTGCGGAATTATATCTGCAGGCCCGGTTAATAAGTGGTTTAACTGTATTTCATTCAGGGTGAGTTAATTGTATTGAGGGAAGCGGAATCATGCTATTTTTTTAGCTTTTGGCCTGAAATGGAGTTGCAATAGGAGCAAGAACTCCTTCTCAAGCAAATATTAGCTGAATTAGCTAGCCCCTTATTCACTACAGAAATAACACAATTCCTCTTCCTTAAGCTATGTCCACACTATGAGACATTTGCCTGCTGCCTATAGACGAGACAAACCTTAATAATCAACAAACAAACCTTAATCCGTCTAAACAACGGTCTCAGCAATGGCCTAAGATTTTATTGGCCGTTTTTACTTATATCATCCTTCTTGCATTTCCCACAATCAACAAATATATGGTATTTTTTCAAATTTCAGTAAAAAATAACAATCAATGAAGGAAATAGGGAAAATAATTAATAATTAAAGGTTGCACTTAGCTGACAAATAAAAAAAGGTAATAGTTATTGTATGGTCTGTAATAGTTTGGATCAAGTGAAAATTAATTTTATTTGCTTGTTTAAATTTCCAATGAATTACAAATTTTACATTGAATAATTAAAAATAAGATATAAAAATCTACTTGAATTTATGTATTCCTCAGATACACAACACTTTGACATAACTATTTACTATAGGAACTTTTGGCCAAGACTGGTAGGGTTGGGTCGTGAGAAGAGGGAATTATTTAGAGCGACAAGGATCAAATAAAGTTAAATGAACATTTCCACTGCATATCTAACAGATACTTGCGCCTGTCATAATGTTAAATAAATTAAAACCGGTCATCTTAATTATATTATAATTAACATAATTGAATTATTATAATAATTTTAAGTACACACATGATAGTTACGATCTATAATTATTATTAAAATGTATAATCACAATTTATAATGACAATAATAATGTTGAAACCTGCTCAGACTGGGCCGTGTATCGTCTTGTTGTATGAAGTCTCCCATTCGGATCGGGAGACCTTAGACCAGCGATTTTGGTCCCAGCAACATGGATTAACCTCAGCAGCAGCTCTGCAACCGTCTAGCTAGACCATCTTAGACTACGTCTTAGGAACGGTCTAATAGTTTGGACAAAGCTTTAAATACAGGAAACTAATTTTAAACAAAATTTGATTTAACCACTTACTCACCAGGGCTGTAAATATATGTTCTTAAATTAGTTTGCTTTAAGAATCAAAGTGATGCCTTCCTATTAATCTACCTCTTTTCCACTTAAAATCTAACATTTCATCATTCCAATTTTTCTCAGATAATTAATCCTTTTGCCTAATTAATGCTATGAGATGGGATTTCCTTCAGTAAAGTATAACCTAGGTTTTTATAAGATTTAATTATTGAGGTCTTTAGGCATAAAACAGGTTAATTGGGAAAATAAAAATGTTCAGAATGTTCAAATCTTGTTTAGTTATAAAGTTGTGATAAATGACCGCTGGTTCAGTACATAGCATTATAACAAAAAAAAGATTGTTTGTTTTTATTTTTTCTGTTATTATGTTTTAGACGAATAATTTCTGTCCCCATTTATTCTAAAACATATTTGCTTTTTTAATTTTTATTTTATTGTGATTATTTAAATAAGTAGCTATAATAGATAAGTAGGCCTTGGTCGCTTAATTGGTAGAGTACTGTGCTAGAGATGGAGGACCCGGGTTCGAATCCAGTCCAGGACTAATGTTTTCTCTTCAAAGTAAAAAAAATATTGGCTGTTTTAAGAAAGATAATTCACTTATATAATTGCATTGTGTTATATTAATAGTTCAGTTTTAGAACTTCATTAGGTAAAAAATATTTAAATCGTTTCTAGCATTTGAATTCTATCTTTTTAACTTTCATCATTTTCCACATAACCTTTGCTATTAAATCACATTTATCTCAAATATACATTGCTTTCCCTAATTTCCTGTTATAACATTATTTAATTATATAACTTTTTATATTTCAAAACCTTTACTACTTTCCCCAAGAATACTTTTAGCCTATAATTTGTCGTTGAACATGAAAAAGTTATGAATATAAATAAAAATAAGGAAATTATAAAAATTAATCTTTTTGTGACAGGAGCTGAGTGCAGAAGACATGGAATCCCAGCTGAATCCAAATGCAGCGGAATTCGTGCCTGTGTACAATACACCTGTTGATCCAGATATTGCCAGTTCCCCACAGAAGGGAATGGAACGAAGTCTCGAAAATATTTCGATTCCGTCACCGAACGACTTCTTCAAAGAAATCTGCAAGAGGCCATCAGATATAGGAGGTACAATTATGTTTTATCTATTACTTTTTAAAACAACCTGCCATGAATTGTTTTAATTACTCTAAGTATCATGCTAAAATTACCTGTTCCAATAATGATTTTATTTTTTTAGTGGATAATGAAACATCCATGAATGGAGATGCACTAAACAACTTATCTACTAAGGCTGTCTTTGGTGATGATTCTGTCTGTCTAAATAATACTACTGACAGTTTTTCAAATAACGAACCCTTAAAAGACACTAATCCATTTGCCTCATCTCAGGTACCAAATTTCGTTCAAGATCACTTTTCAATTCCTGACGTTTGTGCTCAGGACGATTCGTCACACTCTGATCTCGACTTTAAACCATTTTCTCCTCAACCTCAACAAGATGAGTCGGAGATCTGTTTCATAGCTGGTTCTGACCAACAGCCTGATTTAATTTCACCTAGTGCACCTCTTGATGAACCAGAAATCAAAGTGACTGAGAGCGGTGTCAATGATGTGTCAGAAATCACATTTGGTGATGGGTTGAACGTGGAGGAAATCATAAGATCGAAACAAGACTCTCCACTCTTAAGAGAATCTCCTGAACCCGGACTCGGATCTGGGATTGAAAATAACGTTGATGCCACCCCTGAAGAGCAGCCTGATAAAGTTCATGATTTCTGTACCATACAAAAAACTTCGGAAGTGGAAAGCTCTCCATTAAATCATGGTTCGACTGACAGAGTTTCCTCCTCCAACCATGGTCCAGAGACCTCAGTTGACAGTGATTCAGACCATGATGATGTCCTAGTCTGTCCGATTAAAAAAGAAAAGAATATAATAGATAATAATGAAACTACAAGTGATGAAATGAATATTCGAGATTTGAACCATGACAAGCATGGCGATAGTGAAGTAGAGCTTGAAAATGAATTAGTTTATCACAAAGATGAAGAAGATTTCTATATTAATGACAAAAAAGAAGTTTGTTGCTTAAGGCCTTCTGTTAAAGACAGTTTTATAAACGATCAATCAGAAAGCAATTTGGATAAACTTGATTTAGTTAAAGATACTTTTGAAAAGTTTGAAACCCAGTCTTCTAGTAAAACTCATGAAGTTTTTGATGATGATGACAATTCAGAAGATGAAATAATAGATCATAATGCTCCCATGGAATCTTACGAATTTACTCCTAGTAATCAATCCCATCCCCTTGATAACTATAACTTCCAAGCAAGCAAAGTTATTGAAAGTGAAGTTACAGAAGTCACTGATCATGAAAATGTTGAACCAAGCTTGGAACAGTCGGATAGTGATATTCAAGAACAATTAAAAGAATTTAGTAACAGTGTTTCAGAATTAAATTCGGAACCAGTTGTTGATACATTCCATGATCAACAAATAGAAAATGAGCTTCAATCACATTTAGAAGAACCTCAATCTACTAACATAGAAGTTACTAGTAGTCCCATTGATCATATTCTCGAGTCAAGTACTTTATCAAACAAGGGCGAGGAATATATAACTTCGACCAAAATATCTCATGTAGAGCTTATGGATCAAGATGAATGGACCAGTAATGACCATGAAATGAGAGAGTCAGCTATGGAGAAAGATATGTTTTCTGAAGAAACATCTCATCATGAAATAGACTCCGAAAATGATAAGCCTAATGATAAATTGTGCTCTGAAAATGAAGTATATAATTCTAAAGGCAAAGATGTAGTATCAGATTCAGATGTATTCGGAAAGAATGCATTGTTCACAAATTCAGTTCCAAGTGAGATAACTTCATATTATCACGGTGAAGATCCATTTTCAATCAAATCCTACTCTGCAGGAATCAAGCATAATGAAGATTCATACCTAGAAGAAAAAACTGTTCCTATTTCATATGAAGATGTAAGTTCGTCCATTTCAGAAAAACCTATCGATGAATCTACTGCTCCTACTCCAGTTGATGAGGAAGTTTGTAAAAAACAAGAAGTTCATGAAGAACTGATATGCCCTATGAAATTAGCACCTCTAACTAAAGAGACAAAAGAGGAAGACTTTTTAGGAATTGAAAGTAAACTTGCATCTGAACAAGAAGTTGTCGAGTCTGTTTCCAAAATGGAAAATGAGCCCATTTCGTATGTTGATGATCAAATAGAAAAACTAACTAGTTTTCCTGAAAAAGACAGTGAAACTGTTAGTCAAGAAGACCAAACACCAGAACCATACCTGGCAGTATGTCCAATGAAGCCGGAGGATGATTTAGTATGTCCAAATAAAATAAAAGATGAAATAATTGAGTCTGAAAAAATAGACCACATTACGGATTTCACTTCTTTAGACCAAAAAAATATCAACTCCTCAGATGTTTATGAGGCCAATGAAATCAATTTTGCCCACATTAATAATTCTAAACAAGAAGAACAATTTTCAATGAATAAAGAAGATGGCCACAAAAGCGATGTCGAGGAACAGATAGATCAACTTTGTCAATTGAAGAAGACATCTGACGGGGAACCATTAATAGAACAGAAATTAGATGATATCGAACAGAATGGCTCCCAAGAGGAAATTCCATTTACAGATGAGATGTCTTCATCCATGATAGATCATGGAGAAGATAAGAATTTACCAGAAGCCCAGTCCAACCAGTTGGATTTGGTACAAGAATTGCAATTTGAAGTTCATGAGAAACAGACTGATGGAGATACTGAAAGCGATTCTGGATTTGAAATAATAAATGCCAGCGAAGCCTCTACTGTTGAAATGGAAATGATGAGATATCAGTCTGAGAAAGAAGCTGGAGCAATAAATGAAAAATTGCTATTAGATAGGAATGAGGCTGAATCATTCGAAAAACCCGATGAATGCGTTAGTAATGAGACAGAATCAAACTTGATCAGCAACGAGACGGAATCGAACTTGATCAGTAATGAAATCTTAGCTGAAAAGGTTAAGGAGGAAGAATCCATTCTTAAAAAAGAGGAAGCAGTGGTAGAATCATCACCAAAGGATGTCGAGCCCGAGCCCCTCAAGATGGCCGCTCCATTGGAGCTGCAGCCCCAGAAGACTGAGCTGGTGGTGAACGGCACTGTGACCCCTCCTGCCACGCCACCTGCCACCCCTGCGCCTGGCCTCAAGGAGGAAGGGGCGAAGGAGGGCCTTATTGCTGCTGCCGTCGCTGCGGCTGGTAACCATTTTTTTCTTCTTTATTTTAACGATTATTAAGTTCACTTTTTTTTTTTAAATTACTCAATAGTTTAGTTTTCAACGTAAATTTGAAAAAAAGAAATTATAATTTATTAACTTATGTATGATATTTCATAGGTCTATGAGTATCCCATTTTACGAACTTCTTGTTACCTTTGTCATTGTTATTTATGGAAGTTTTATTTTTTAATTTATTCTACTGCATTTAGATTTATACTTAGACAATCAATTACATGGATGAATTAAAATTTTTCTTATGAAAAAATTGCTTAGTTTCTATTTATTATTATGATGTCCATTTTCTACAATTAAGTATATTAAATTATTAAATATATTAATGATTATATTTATTGTGTAGGTGCAGCTACAGCTGTAGCAGCAGTAGCAACTGCAGTTTCCCAATCAAAAGTAGAAGAGAAGAAATCACCAATTAAGAAGACTGACGCGCCAGTTTCTAAATCTGGTGCTGCTACTAAAGCTCCTTTGAAAAGCGCAGCCGCCAAGGCCTCCTCTGAAAAGACTCCACTTAGTAAGCCTTCGACTCCTACTACCAAGTCATCGACTCCGAGCAGTAAGCCTCTCGCCAAGCCATCATCTCCCGCTGCTAAAACTGCTAGTGCTTCCAAAACTAGCACCCTATCAGCGGCTAAGCCCAGCACTCCTACCTCAAAGGTAGGAGCTAAGCCGGCTGGCAGTAAACCATCAACACCTACAGGAACTAAAGCTGCTCCAGCTGCAGCCAAACCGAAACCGGCAGCTACTTCCGCAGCTAAACCCCCACTTTCTAAGCCTGCCGCTTCAGCACCAGCTGCTAAGAAGCCTGCTGCACCATCTGCAACAGCTGCAAAGACCACTACAACTTCAGCAACCAAGCCTACAGCTGCCAAACCAGCTCCAGCTGCTAAACCACTTGCTAGTAAACCTGCTGCTCCAAGGCCTGCCGCTTCTGCAGCTCCTGCCAAGCCAGCAGCGGCTAAGCCAGCAGCAGCAAGCAAACCAGCAGTGACCAAGTCCACTCCGTCTTCTACTCTGAAGCCTTCCTCGCCATCTCAAAGGCCATCTTCTGCAAAGAGCTCAACTGCAGCATCTGTTCCTCCGAAAACTACTACAACAGCAACTAAGCCACCGGCAAAACCTGCTGCAACAAAAACTACCGTAGCTGCTAAGCCCCCAGCAAGTACTACTGGTGCCAAGCCAGCAGCGAAACCACCAGCCAAAGCCGCTCCACCTGCTCCTATTAATAAAAAACCTGCTGCACCTACTGCTATAAAAAAGCCAGCCCCTACAGACAAGAGTACTAAGGAGGCCAACAATAAATTGACTGCTAAGACTGCTTTGAATAAGAAAATTGTAGATAAAAAAGTTATGAGTAAAAAGGACGTCATCGAAAACGAGGAGCTTCCATCGCAAGTAGCCATTGTTACCACAACAAATGGCCATATCTCACTGATAGAAAACGGTATGCCTCCAGTCGAAATTGCGGAGGAAGCAAATTAATATGTTTTCTATGTTTTGATCAGAATAATGTATAATAATTAAGCATCACATCGATGCCGACTGTTGTAATTTTTTTTTTCTCCATTTTTTGCTTTAAGTAAGGTATGTGGCCTGAGTTGTATTAATAATCATAGGACACTATGTATGTATATATTATTGAATAAATAGTCGTATTAATTTTGTTTATTCAAAGGTATTTTAATGTATAATTGTAGAAATTTTTATTTGTTATTTCTAATTTGTAAATATTTAAAATTATTGTATTTAAATCGTTTACTAGGTGCTTGCGGCTTAAAAACTAACAAGTGTTTTAATTTTTAAAGCATTATGACTGTGCACTTTATTTTAACATTGTGAGGAAATAGAGATTTATGGAAGATGTTGCATATTTGAATTTTATTATACATGATAGCATTTATTTTGAGATTAGAACAGATGTTCTTTAGTGTTAATGCTTATAATTTTATTATTATTACTATGAATGCTGGTATCTGTCATTTTTAGTTGTGTTGCCGTATCTTTTCATTGCTTTTCCTAGCATTTTGTCCTTTAGTTAGTTTTGTAACTTTTCAGTTCGAATATATATGTATATTTTTTTTTTTTTCGATAGGGCAGAATGTCTTAAATTATTTTATTTATATGGAACAGTAATAAGTGTTTTATTCAGCACAAAACATTTTTATACAATAAACATATTATTGGAATAAATAAATGCCAATAGAAGATTTTTTATTATTTCTCATCCTTCATTATCATTACTTTCATTAAATCACAGTTTAGATTTGTAATAATGATGGAAGTAAGTGGAGATTTTTTATAAGGATCTTAACTATTTGATAATTCCCCATTAACAGTTTCAATAAATTACAAGTGCATTAATTAATTAATAAGAAGTAGCAATTGAATAAATAGATCTCATGAATATAAAAAAAAAAAAAATTGAGAGTAATAAAACACCATTAAAATATAAAAATAGAGGTTGAAGTTTATCATTAACTAGCTATCTTAGTGAATAGTTTCCTATATTGAGATTAAACATACAAACCAAACTTCTGAGTCTTAGAAATTGGAATTATTCAATATTTCCGTATAAACTTGTAGCTGATGATCATAGTCTTTCAAGTGCATCATCCAAACTGATGTGGTTAGGTGTCGTTTGAATAATCAAAAATTTGTACAATTAGAACTCTTTAAAAAAAAAAAAGCCAAATAATCATCACATTTGTACAGTAAGCAAGTTACAAAAAATACAGGTACATATGTACAAGTAGTTAAAAAATAAATGCCAATAAATATTATGGCTGATAGCAAGATTTATCAAGGTTGTGAAATATAGTAAGATGTAATTTTGGTTTAGTTACTTGCCCGTTATGACAGCAAAGTCTCATTTAATTCTTTTAGGGTTTCAGTTCCACAGGTATTTTCGATAATATCATTAAAAAGGAAACAAAAAGTTGAAACTTGGTGTAACTCAACTTGAAGAGATAACCTGCAGAACTGATGCCCTTTTAAATATTGTATTAAATAATAATAGGGAATCAAATTTTTGAGAAGGTACTCTTTAAACTTAGTTTCTAGACATGACAATGTTGACTTGTAGTATCTTTTCAAAAGAAGGAAGTCCAGATAGTTGACACTCTACTGAACTTTAAATATTCTCTAAAAACCTAAACTTTAGAAATGTATTATACTATATTATTATACTTATGGAAAACATTTCCAGAAATAAGTTTTATTTCATCCTCTGAGCCTTTGTTATCAGATAACTAAATTGGTATTTGAGCAGATTTTTACAAAATTTAATTATTTTTCTACAATACTATTAAATCACATCCCATGTATATGATAAATAATATATAATAATTTATCATTTATAAATTCGAGTTTGGATGTATAAGTATACTTGACTGCATCAATAATGCTTGTATTTAAGTTATTTTAAAAAATATTGATTTTTTAAATTATTTTTCTTCAAGTTAAAAACCATCAGTTGATTTAAAGTAATAATTCATTATTTCAAAATTAGACTTGCCCTAAACTTGTATAATATCTATGATTTTGTTCACTTATTTGCTACTGTGTTTCTCTCAATCAAACTAAGATGTTTACCATGTATGAGAGGAAAATAGTTGACTGGATGATAAAATGCAGAACGTAGATAGTTGGGGGTGCAGTAAAAAAAAAAACACTAAATAAGTACTAGACTTATATTTATGTGCCGACGTTTCGACCTACAGTGTAGGTCATCTTCAGGGCTATGAGAGAGAAACAGACAGAACAAAAATATATAAAAACGTTACAGTAACCATAATATAATGACATGTAATGTAGAAAATTAAAATAGTGACAGATATGAAAATTAAAGATAACGAATATTAAAAAAGTGACAGAATATAATAAAATTAAGATATAGACAGATATAATAAAATTAAAGAAAATGAACAGAAATTAAAATAGTGACAGATATAATAATTAAAGGTAACGAATATAAAATAAAATACAGAAAATAAATGTACAGAAAGGATAGAAAAGTAAAAATAATATAAAGGGAAATAAAAAAGAGGAGGTAAACCAAAGATACAAAATGAGAAGATTAAGATATTAAAAAAAAAAAAGGTTGGAACATGAAGGATTTAGAAAAAACTAGTAAAATAAAGATATAAAATGTATGATAACGGACTTCTAGAGGTTACATAAGTAAATGTATGACATAATAATACAAGAATATGTAGAAAGAAAAGAAAGGTATCTCGTAGAATGACAGTTAGAAATGAAAAGTATGGAACTGTATGTACAATAACTATTGTGTATTATACAATAGTTATGTCGTAGAACTATCAAGGAATCTAATAAAATCAGTTGGGAACGATACCTCAATAGTCTTCACGAATCAGCACCCATAAAAGAAACTTGGGAAAAAATAAGAAAAATCAGAGG
Source organism: Arma custos (assembly GCA_037127475.1). Lineage (NCBI taxonomy): Eukaryota > Metazoa > Arthropoda > Insecta > Hemiptera > Pentatomidae > Arma > Arma custos. The sequence continues at coordinate 48,729,502 of CM073763.1, read as the reverse complement.
GATATATAAAAATAATAAGATAACATCATTGAAAATCAACGGAAGTGAAACCATTAGTAACCCTATTACTAACATATTGGGTAACCATTTCTGTCTCCAATCATCAACATCTAATTACATGATTCCTCCAAAACCAGTTGTCATTGATCACCCAAATGTCCAAGCAGACAATGAACACTTCTTACACTCTCTATTACAAGAAAGAGAATTAGAAGAATGTCTAAAGAATATGAAAGGTTCTTATCCAGGACCTGATGACATACCGACCGTATTCCTTAAGAAATTGCCCCCATCAGGTAAGAAATACCTTCTCTGTATATACAATACAATTTGGACACAAAATGTCTTCCCAATGTGGTGGAAAAAGTCTACTGTTATCCCAATATTAAAACCAAATAAAAATAGACAAGATGCCCATTGTGTATTATACACTATAGTTATTGTACACACAGTTCCATACTTTTCATTTTGTTTTCATTTCTAACTGTCATTCTACGAGATACCTTTCTTTTCTTTCTACATATTCTAGTATTATTATGTCTCATACATTTACTTATGTAACCTCTAGAAGTCCGTTATCATACATTTTATATCTTTATTTTATTAGTTTTTCTAAATCCTTCATGTTCCAACCTTTTTTTTTTATATTTTAATCTTCTCATTTTGTATCTTTGGTTTACCTCCTCTTTTTTATTTCCCTTTATATTATTTTTACTTTCCTATCCTTTCTGTACATTTATTTTCTGTATTTTATTTTATATTCGTTATCTTTAATAATTATATCTGTCACTATTTTAATTTCTGTTCATTTTCTTTAATTTTATTATATCTGTCTATATCTTAATTTTATTATATTCTGTCACTATTTTAATTTTCTACATTACATGTCACTATATTATTGTTACTGTAACGTTTTTATATATTTTTGTTCTGTTTGTTTCTCTCTCATAGCCCTGAAGATGACTTACACTGTAGGTCGAAACGTCGGCACATAAATATAAGTCTAGTACTTATTTAGTGTTTTTTTTTTTTTTTTACTGCACCCCCCCAACTATCTCCGTTCGACTCAAGATGTTTACCATTCTTAGTTATATGTATTTTAGAAATTAAATGACTCAATTATATTAAGCTTGTTATTAATGAGCAGGAGGCCTTGACTCTACAGTAGTTGTAGCGCCATGGATGATAATGATGATGTTATTAATGTGGCATATGGCTTCTGGGCAAATATTTTTTCAGAGAAATTAAAAACATTAGATTTCAAACTCAGATAGATTTTTATTTATACAAATAATAAGCTACTGAAGTTGAAATTAATTACTAACGACAGTGGCTTTATGAGATTTATGATATTAAAAGCAATATTGCTGATATTCACAAAGTATTAAGTGAAGCCATAATATCTGTGGCACCTGTGCATAGTGAGCTAAGTCGAATTTTGTGAATTTCAAGCTATCTACTTAGAATCGTAATTTTTTCTCTTTCCTTGTCTCTAACACGGTAAGTGTTCCGTCCATTGCAATGAAGGATATTCCTTTGTGAATCGTGGGCTGATACTCCAATCTTGAACTTAAAATAAGTTCAGAAAAATTACGATTCTAAGTAGATAGCTTGAAATTCACAAAATTCGACTTAGCCCACTATGCACATGTGCCACAGATATAAGTGTAGCACAAACCTAAACTTATTAGATTTTAGCTAAGTGTTTAAAAAAAACCAACGAATCTTTTTATACAAAATTTATTAAACTAAACAAGTTTTATTATACAAACTGTACTACAATTCAAATAATATTTATATATTAATAATTAAGGCAATAAATTTATATTTTAAATTAATAATATAAGTAATTTCTATATTAATCATTTCATAGGCATATAATATTTAAGTAATTATCAAATAAGAATACTGACCCATTAAAATAAGTACAAATGGTAGTTGCATAGTTATTACGCTAGAAGAACCTTCATTAATGATTACCCATGAAGTAAGTCCTCCGCAACAAGCCTTTTACTTCAGGTGAGTTAGAAATCTGGGTGGCATCTGCGGTACCAAGCAAACGAACTATCGATGACTTCCTGTTCTTTTTGATACTATGATCTGGATTTTTCGTCTCATTGGCTTGATCTTTTCGGGCATCCAAGACAGTATCTGATTTTCTAGGTGGTGGTTGCCTTAAAGGATTTTTCGAATTTCTAATATTGGGTATTGAATCCCCTCGAGGAATATTGGGATTTTCCTTATTAGATTCATCATACTGCCTGTACAGGGGATAGGATTTATGAGATTTTTCATTTATTGTTTTTGCGCTTTTTGCACCTGAAAAATCTTGACTTTCTTCTTCTAAGTGCCTCTTATTGATCTTGTTATCAACATTTATTTTCAACTTTTCATAAGTTTTAGTTATGTCTTGCAGTCCAGTTTTTACATTAGGACTTGAATAAATAATACTGGAAGAACTTTCGGACAATTGGTTATATTCTGTTTCCTTCTTTCTGTTCAAGGCTTTGTCATCAAAGCTGTCATTCTTGCCTTTGTTTTTAAAAGACTGAGCTAAACTTGAAAAATTCCTGGGTGCATCATCTTTTTGATTAGTATAACTTTTTCCTGCATTCTGTTGGATTCTTTTATCAACAGTATCAATGCAATCTTCATGATCAAATTTATTTGTTTGTTTCGTTTTGATATTAGATTCAGTAAATTTGCAAAAGGCTGATTTACTGGATACTAAAACTTTTCCTTTCAGTAACAAAGGCTTTTTAATTTCATCCTCTGATGATGAAGTACTGATTTTTCTCACTGGGGTTTCCTTTTTCAGCTTGGCTCGTTTCCTCCTTATATCAGTATTTACCCTTTTTAAACTCATTTCAATACTGCTAGTGTCTGTTATGGTTTGACTCTCAGAATTTTGAGCCGCTGTGGAAGGGATGCTGCTAGAAATATTCATTTTCATTTCTTTTCCTGAGAATTCATCGTGTGAAACTGAGATATCGGATTCGCTGTAAGTTTCATCGATTGTTCCTAGTTTCCTTTTTAAACTCAAATATGCCCTCGATCTTGTAAAGTACTTATGTTTTTCATTATTATTGGACAAGAGTGTAGATTCGATGTGACTGTTCTCAACTCCCAGTGAAAAATGTGGACCATTATTATCTAGAAATTTTGAATTTGGAACTTTTAAGGTTTCATTCAAATGACCGTCATGTGTTTCCTCTGTAGTATGAATTTTAGTAGGTGCTGAAAGAGTTTTACTGGTAGCAGATTCTTTATTTTGACCATGTTTTATTTTTGATGTCATATCTAATTGTGATGGATTGTTTAGTTGCTGATGTCCAGGTTCTGCAACGTACGACTCATATTCTCCTGACATGGTGTCTCTGATGAGGAATGTTATGTGGCTCACATTTGCTTGTCCGTTTTTCATAACTTTTTTTTCTTGAATTTCCAAATCAGATTTTATACTTTTATTTTTCAATGGCAAGGAGTCCTTGCGTTTAGAATTAAGAGAAGAATCTCCATCAGCTAGATGTGAAGGTTCCATTTTATTGCTACTAGGCACTTTGCCAGTGTCACCTGATGTGAATTTTTCATGTATACTTGAATCATGGTAAATTTTGCTCTCACTGACTGCTGATAGTCTCTTATTATTTTCTGTCAGAACAAATTTATCGGAAATATTTAGCTCATTTTCATTAATTAAATTTTCACTTTCGGATATTTTACATTCCTCTTCTACAGTACTTGCAAACCTTACAGTAGAAGTTTTGGTATTCCGTCCAAACTTATAATCTTCAGTTATATTTGAAGTATCATAAATTATATCAGTGCTGTGAGAATCTGCTGAGGTTTTTTCTATGACTTTGAAATCCAAAGGGGCATTTTCCTTACTTTTTAAAGCTTCTTTGATTTGTACTGAACTCCCTTGTGTTGCTTCATTTGAACTCCTTTGTTTATCAGTAAAGCCCTCTGGAGTTTCGCTTATGATAAAAGTATTACAGTTTTCAAGGTTTTGTTTAAACGATATTTCCTTGGAATTAATTTCTGTTCCATCTGTGCATCTTTCTAAGACTAAATTGTCTTCATGTTTATCAGCATAAATAGGATGACTTTTAACTATGTGATCCTTTTCTCTTTTAAATGTTTTTTGAGAATCAGTTTCACTGTTCTCAATAATACTTTCACTTTTAGGCTCGTCAATATTGCCCTGCTGGAATGCAATTTTGTCTGTTCCAGAAATTACTGCATTGTCTTTTTCTATTGAAGATTCAGTGAAATAATTTTGCTCACTGTTTTTATTATTTTTTATTTCTATTTCTGTCAGTGTTTGATTACATTTATCATCTGTAAGTAATAGGCTTACATGCGATGATAATTGTGAAGGAACGTTGTCATTTGTGCTATGACTATATTTTACAGTGCTTTCATCAATAACAAAAATATTCAAACTCGTTTTATTTTTAGTTTTGTCTCCAATGTCTTGATTTTCTTTATTTTGTGTGACAGGATGTAATGAATGAGTTGGCGATTCTCCTAAGATGTGCTCATCGAGTCTTCTTTTCGAAACAGAATCCTGTGGTTCATCAATCTTTTCTTGTTCTATCGGAGTAGAGCTTGATATTGGACGTAGGTAGCGGTTCATCACAAGTTTGCCAGTTTCAGGATCCGTTTCATAAGCTGTACTAATTTCCTCACTATTGTATTTTCCCAACTTGATAGGAGTTACAGTCGTACTGCTTCCTGTCTCAAGATCTGTACTACTGTTCATCAACTCTCCAGAAATGTTATCTTCTTCATAGCTTCGACTTGCCAAAGAATCTTCATCTGATAAGTTGTTCTGGTAAGAATTATTATTGTCATCATTTGCTTCAATGCTCTGTTCAATATCAACTGTCTTCCTCTGTAACAGATCAGTATTGCAACTTGCTACCATTGAAGAGCTCTGAGAGGTCTTTGTCAAATTCTCTGAAGACAAGTTTGTACATGTTTTTTCACTTTTTATGACTTCATGTTTCTCAATCGTTTCCATATCATCAAGAATACTCTCAGGATCATGGCAGATTAATTTTTTATCTGTGACAAATATTTTCAAAGTATTATCTCCATCTCCCTCTCCAGGTAAGGAAGAATTGGAATTATCCATTGAGACCTTATTAATAACTGACTTCTCCAATAATACTGGCTCAACCATAACTTTTGTATTTTCCTCCAAATTTTTTTCTCCCTCACTAGGCTTCATATTTGCATTATCATGCATTTCATTATCTCCTTTAACCATTTCTTTAATTTTTATATCCTCGTACTCAGAAACTGGATATCCTGATTGCGCCTTTTTGTTTTCCTCATCTATCTCTTGTACTCCAAATGATTTATGTTTTATATAACTACCTTCGCTATAGTCTTCTTCTTCCGTGTATTGAGACTGAATTAAGATAGGTTTATTTATAAGTGGACAGAAAGTTGAGTGTACCTCATTTGGACTTGAAGTACTTCGATTGCACACCATGCTTCTTATGATAGTGTATGTGTCATTAACTTCTTCTTTCTTCTCTGAAGCTTCATTTCTTTTAGAAAATAGCATATTTATATTCAGCAAGTTATCACGTGTTTCATTTTCTTTTTTGGTGCTCTGTAATTTATCAGATAAAGGTTCCGTTTTCATTATTTCTATAGATTGAGCCGTGGTATTGAGAGATGAATCTGATTCAATCATCTGTGAATATAATTGATTATTACTAACAATGGATAATGGAGAATAGTTTTGTTCATTCAAAATATTTTTTTCTTCAAGGGATGAGTCTCTAAGGTTGTAATCCTCTTTATCCAAATAATGTTTGTGCTCTAACTTATCTTCTTCCAGGTCCAAACAACTTATACTTTCTAATTTATTTTCCTCCTGGTCCGAATGCTCGTGCTCTATGTTACCTTCTTCCTGATCGAAACAATCTTTTCCTTCAAGGGATGAGTCTTCTTCCATATTATCCAAACAATATTTTTCAATTATATTGCCCCCTTCATTATCTTCTCTTTCTTTACTGTGTTTATCCATTTCTGGATCACTTATGTGCAATGGTTCACTTGATGAAGTCAGATTCGCCTTATTATTTAATAAACCTTCATTACTAGAATTCCAATCATTAATATAATCGATTAAATCATCAACTAGTTTTATAGGTTTAGTTCTAATTCTCTTTTCTGTATTCCCTTCCTTATCAGTTTTCATTTCATATATATCATGTTCATAACTAAGCTTATTGTTGTCAATAGTTAATAGTGTTTCATCAATTAGGTGTTTTTTTATGTCTGTTTCTAATGACACTTTTGAAGTTATAATTTTAGAACATACTTTTTTACTATGCTTGGGCTCATTTTTGTCTTGTATTGTTATTTCTACGTCTGTGAGATCTTTCCCTACTTTAATGCTTCCTATCATCAACTGCTCGCTTTTAACATTCATATTTGACTTACTTTCATCTCTGTCAATTAAAGCAATGGTGTCAGAACCGGTATTGCATTCTTCTGGATTCGAAATGCATAAACTCTTAATGTTTTCAAGTATATATTCAATATTTTTCATCATGATAAATTCTTGTCTTTCATCATCAGTATCCTCCTTTACGAATTTCCTATTTAACATTGTATCTTTAGTATGATAAGTATTCCCGATAATTTGTTTTGTTTCCCTTACCCATTTTCCCTGTACAACTGTTATAATTTTGCTGCTCAAAATGAGGTCATTTCCTTCTTTACTTATTTCATGGTCCATACTTTGCGAATCATCTTCCGAGCAGTCGTAGATAGTCGTAGTTTTAGTATTTAGTAAGCTTTTTTCTTTTATCTTTTCGTTCTCAGCAATTTCTGTAATCTTGCTAGAGTCCTCTTTTTGTGGGAAGTCTTCTTTTTCATAATCTTCAGGATCGCTTGTGACTCCCGTATCAGCATCGAAATCTGAATCACTATCTTCAATTCTTTCTTTAAGTTCTTGTTGAGAATAGGGCAGTTTATCAACTGCTCGTATAGCAGAAGGTTCATCAAAAAGTCTTCCCAGAGGCTTAAGTTTGTACATTGGCTGTGATGGGCTAATTGAATGAACTTCAATTCCATCGTTAAATCTAACACTTTTTGTCTGTTTTAAATTCAAGTTATGTATTACCCCTTCCTTCCTTTTGAGGTTAACGTTTGATAATAGACTATCAAAAACATGGTCTTCCTTCGACTTCTCAATGTAACTACGAATACTATTGACTTTTACCTGGTTTGTTGTTGGGATTATTGGTTTCTTTATAGTACCTTTATTTCTAGACTTATTTTCTATAAATAAAGCTGGATATTTTTTATGTTTTTCTTTTAATTTACTCTTGTTTTTTCTTTCTTTCAAAAACAACTTGTACAGTTCTTTTCTGAAAAAAAAAATTAGAACATCTTACTTATGTTGGCATAAAATATATTTATAAACTAAAGTAGATAGCTGAGGAGGCCAGTTGTGATGTGGCAATACCGTAAAGACCCTAATACTATTGTAAGAAGCTGTTGTATAGTCATTTTTATGAATTATATTTTATGGTTGAATCATGAAAAAAAGTTCATTTTTTCCCATTCTGACATGAATCACTTAGTGATACCTGTACCTTATGGATGTTGGACACTATATGGCATTTCTCCATCTTATTTTATATTTTATCTTATATTTTATTGCTTTAACTATTTATTGACACGAGGCTCTGACTAAATAGCTGGTTTGGTGTGCCACTAATGACGATTTATTAACATTTCATCAGTACATTTCCTTTATATTGTGAACAATGTTATTTATCCCCAACAAGCTTTATTTCCATAGCAATTGTAATGTACCATAGCAATGGGTACATTACAATTAATTGTTCAATTTTTCCATCTCACTAGACTGTTATATTATAAGAAGGGATTAGAAGCAAAGGGACATAACTCATTATTAGTAATATTAATATATTAGAAATTAACTCAAAGAATAATGAATAGTTTACACATATACATAAGTGTTTAAAATTAATATTCAGCAATATTGAAAAAGGGATAAACTATAGAGCCATATATAAGAACGATGTAAATGTAAAAATTTTATCAAACTGGCTTAACTTTAAAATACGTCACAAGTTGGCTTTGGTTTCTATACTTCCCACATGGCATTGTTTAATGATGATCCAACCAACCAATAACCAATAACCAATGAATAAATAACCAAGTAAGCATTCATAGTTTATTTTAGAAAATATGTCATAGAGATGGGTACCATCAACAGTTATAAAAGTGTTACAGTCATCAACCTTACAACTGTTTTGGGTTATAATGATCTGAACTTTATAGTAAAGCAAAAGAAAGTTTAATAGTGCTGAGTTGGCCAAGAAATTAGACCTAGTGTCCTATTACCATCTATGGCAGATATGTAATACCAGTAAGAACTAATCCAAAAATTATTCTATACAAGTTATAATATTATAAATCATATTGATAAGGAAAATTTTAAATGTTCAACAATTTATAAATACATAAAACTAGTGTTTAAATAAACACAAAGAAGCCCAGTAATGTACCAATTACATAATGGTATCTGTTACACAGATTATCGCTTCAAATTGAGTTACAACAAATTTTAACTGTCCATTCCCTTCATTTTTAATATTATCCAAAAATACAAGTTATCATGAGCTTTAGTATGGAAAAGAGAATGTAATTTTGGCCATTGAGTAGATTTTGGTATAATTACATTAAGAAATAAAAGTTTCAACTAACATTTCACGGCCATAGATGATATATGTTCGTTGAAACGTTCATTTCTAGATGGAATAATTATCGAAGTATACACATTTCCCATAATTACGTTCTATACTAATATATATACTAATTCTCATAATAACTTGTATTTTTGAAAAATTTTAAAAGAGAAACTAATGAAAAGTTAAAACTTGTGACTCAGCTTGAAGCGAAAACCTGCTAAATAATTACTTGCATGATTTCATTATTACTAATGAAAACAATGTTTCTATTGACCAGTAGTATAAACAGATTTTTTTTTAATTTAATAAGATGAAGAAGGCATATTATCAAATATAAATATAAATTTATACATATTATATCAAATATAACTATCTGTATTATATATATTTATTTTTTAAGGAAAAAGATATGCTCTCAGCCAGGATTCGAACTCGGGCGGGGCTTATCTTTTCTCTTAAATATAAAAATATTTAAAATTCAAAACAGTTGATCAAAAATTATATCTGTATTATAGTTATCTTTAGTAGTGAAATATGCAGCAAAGCATTGCTTTGTTATTTTTATTGAAGTGATTTGATTTTTGTTTAATTTAATTAATTAAATTATTGTTATTTACCTATTTACATCACCACAAATGTGAGGAATATAAAGTTCTTCATAGGCTTTTCCTAATATCTGTTTCTTCTCCAAGAAAGGATAGTTCAATTTGTAATATCTAATTTTTTCATCAAGTATCGAAACTAAAGTTTCATCTTTTTTTGTAGCAGTTGAAAAGAATTTGTGCCAAATCCCTCCTTTGAATTCTGGAGCAATTATTGTTCTCTCTGGAAGTCATAATTTATAATTTGAAAACAATTAAACTAAATAATATTTTAAAACTAAAATCACAATATATTAGGAATAACTTAAATTGATGAAAATAAGTAGTCAAACATATTTCTCACAATTTAGAACCATTATAAAACCATAGCAATGAATCCTCAGCACAAAATCATTCGAATATAAACTTGAAAAATTATTATTACTTGTTTAATTAGTAAAAGTACTGTAAGTTTATAAACAATATTTACTAATAGATGCTTGAAAACAAATTAGTAATAGACGCTAAATACAATATAACTGTTGGCACATTTATATTTATTGAAAAATTCTCATGCTTAAAAAATTTAAAATATAATTAGTAATAACTTTCAGGATTTTTATGCTACTACAAGTTTCAATTATTGCAAAATAGATCTTTTCTTCAGCAGGAAAAGATTAATAATTAAAGTCAGTAATTTATTTAAATGGTGATTTTTTAAATTAAAATAAACGTAATAATATATAAAACTAAATTTCAGATACCAGTTTTTTTAATAGTTAATGTTTCAAAGGAAATATTGAATAGTTTTCTATATGGTCTAAAATAACCATTGAATAAGTTGGCATTTTTAAAATTTTGTGTTAGCAATAATCTGATATTTTATTTTTTTTAAGATAAGTTTTTAAAGAGTGTCATAATTTTTAGTTGTAATTGATTTAAAGTAATGTAGGAACATCTGAAAGTAAGTTTGTTAAAGAAAGAAATGATAGAGATAGTATCATGATTAAAATTAATTTCTTACCCATAGTTTAGATTTGATTATTAAAGTGAAAGAATTAGCAGCAGTGTTGTAAAAACCACTTCAAGAAAATATGATTAAGGTAGCCATGATTATTTTATTTCCATATACACATCGGGCAAATATTTATAAAGCTATATATTTCATATCTATTAATTAAAAAATATATTCTATATTTGTTTCATAATATTAAGTAAGCTAATGACTATTACCAAATTTAAAGTAAATTAAAAAATCAGCACTACTAAAGAATCTTATTGGCGACACTGGCACTAAAGAAATATACTTGTGGAATACAAATAAGTGATGCCTATATTTAAATAATCATGTTTCGATATAAACAAATATATTTATTAAATAACTTTGAAATATTTTTATTTCTTATAATAAACATATGTTTAAAAAAAAATGAAATTCCTACGTAATTTATTCTTTAATTCGAGTGAGTCATAACTTAGAAATTTGACTACCGTCATAAAAATTTCTGAGTATTTTCCTCTTCATTTGTATTACGTAAAAATAAATATATCATTATAATATAATTGATAGCTATTTTATAAATAAATAGATAACAAATAAATATTCTATAAATTTTTGATTTATAAACCATTAACAGATGATTTAATATTTTATCAATCATCTGTTAACTGGTGATGGCTATTCGATTAGACTTGGCGATATTCGATAGTAGGTCCCGTTCGATAACCCGATATTATCGATGAAAAACTTTTCCACCAATGACTTCAGATATGGATCAGGAGGAAATTAATTTTGATTGCTTGCCTTTTTTTTGTTATCTCTTATCCGATCCCATGTCCTCGTGCTCTCGCAATGTTTGCGATGAATACACTAGGACGAAGTTCTTTGAACATTAATTTAATTTTAGGATCTTATTGACTTACGTCATATTACTATTTATAATTTTTTATAATTATTGGTCAATTTTTTAATTATTTTTATGTTTAATGAGAAAAGATAGGCCCTCGGCCGGGATTCGAACCCGGAACCTTTGTCTTTCCATGACAGCGCTCTACCAATTGAGCCACCAAGGCCGCCGGCCGGCAGAGGACAAATCTTTTCTCTTATCCGATCCCATGTCCTCGTGCTCTCGCAATTTTTGCGATGAATACACTAGAACGAAATTCTTTGAACATTAATTTAATTTTAGGATCTTATTGACTTACGTCATATTACTATTTATAATTATTGGTCAATTTTTTTATTTTTAAATAATTATAAATAATTCTTCACATTCGTTAACGTACCATTCATTTCTCGGTGCCTTCTTCTTTGGTCTCACTACTTTATGGACGACATTATTCATTGCTTCTTTAAGAATTTCCATTTTTCGTCTACTGAACAATTTTCAGATTCTTCTTGAAATTCCTTTCTCATTTCTTCTCTTCTTCGCTTTTCCGTGACCAACTTTTCTATGTCCACCGGGTCCGCCTGTCTTTCACTAGTCTTTTTTAATCCGCAATTTATCCTCTGTTTTATTTTGCTTAAGACTAAGTAATGGTCACTGTTACAGCTTGCACCTCGGTAGCTTTTGCAGTCTAGAACAGCGGATGAATGCATCGAGTCAATGAGTACATGATCTATTTGATTCTTTGTAAGACCATCTGGGGAGATCCGCGTTTCTTTATGTTCAAACATTGTGCTCATTATTTTCATACCGTTGGACGTTGCAAAATTTATTAGCCTTTCACCGTTATTATTTGTAATATTGTGAAGACTGTGTTCCCCTATCGTGGGCCTGAATTCTTCTTCCTTTCCTATTTTGGCATTCAGGTCTCCGATTACTATTTTTACATCATATTTGGGCACTGAGCTATACACCCTTTCCAGTTCACTGTAGAATTCCTCTTTTTCAGATTCACCCTTCTCTTCTGTAGGAGCATGCACGCTGATTAAGGATATGTTGGTAAATCTTCCTTTGAGCCTGACGCTACAAAATCTTTCACTAACCAGTGATTAGTTTATCAAAGCCTGCTTCAGGGAATTTTTTATTATAAATTCACTTCCGTATTGGTTGGTCTTGTTCCCACTATTTATAATTATATATTTATTCAATGAGACTAGGTCACTGTCCTTCCAACGAATTTCCTGTAGTGCTGCTACATCCACTTTATACTTTTCTAATTGGGTCTCCAGATCTTTGCTGGCTCCCGCTTGCAAAAGGCTTCGGCCATTCCATGTTCCTACTCGCAATATCCGCCTTTTCCTCTCTCTCCTTCTCCTTCTCTTTTCCTCTCTCAGTTTGCTTACAGTAAGCGCTGGTTGGGACCCCCCCCCCGCATCCGATCGGGTCCCTCTGGGGATTGTATTTACCTGCACTTTTTCCATGAACAAAGCTGTCAGTGGTTTCTCCACTGTTGTGTTTTATAGGGTAGGGTTTTTCCCCTACGCCCAACCCTCCTGTTTTATCCGGGCTTGGGATCGGCTATGGGGTCTAGCAAGCTAACTCCGTAGGCACAGTTGTGATTAATTGGGAGCTTAAAGAGTTTTTCTAGTAACCATCCATACCATTTACTTGTTGTGTTAACATAATGCAGTTTTAAATTTCATTGAATAAATTATTAAAAAAAAACAATATTTCTGCTGACTCCACATTCCAATAAAAATAAGGGGGGACTATGTGGTGGATTGAGCGTGATCTAGGATGTCAGCTCCCTGCACAACCGTTGTCCATGTAACAGTACTAATCATGGGTAGATACTGGATTTTCCTGTATCTGAATACAAGTGATACTGATACTTTTGCTTGATACTTTTTTAGTTGAATACAGATATCCCGACTCTTACTCTTCTAATACGCTACACAGAAGCCTTTCTTGGGGCATCAGTTTTTGCTATCATTTTAAAGAAAAAAGTTATTCGCCGAAATAGTAACCTGCACAAAACATCAAATGATTAAAATCATGTTTTTATTGGTTAATTATTTTTTGAAAGCTATGGAATTATTGAGCATTAAAAAATAGATTTTAACCCTACCTCAAACGTTTGGTATTCACGTTCCAAGACACGTAGAATTTGGGTTGTAATACAAAATATGTCTGTCCGCCACCGCACGCTACACTCTTTAAAACGCTATAGCTGTTTTTCCCCCTCCGATTTCAATCATTTACGTCGATTGCCTTTACTTTATGGTGTACATATATCCATCAAAGAACCCATATTTGCCCGAACATTGGTCGAGGTTTTTTTTTTGCAAAGTTGCTCCTGAAAAATCATGTATTAGGAGGCGATCTCAGAAAATGTTATTTCAACCACCCTTTACTGTTTGTTAACTAATTTCATAATTTATTTTCGTTTCTACATATGTGATAATTGACTAATTACAGATTATATTGATAATAAGTCAAAACTTGTTCACTATTTTTTTTACTTATTTATTTATTAATACTAAGGGGAGATGCGGGGAAATTGGTCTTTCGCCGGTAATAAAATCACTATTGCTTATTATTTATTTATTATAAAAATTATCGTTATTATTAGTAGACAATATTTTTTTTTTTAAATCCATGAGACGATGTAATTTTATTGCCAAAATGAGCTTTGTTTTGGCCAAAAGGTTTGTTTTGGCGGTTCTCCGTCACGAATACCGGGTTTTCCAGGATGGCAATTCCAGGTATCTGTCTATTGGGTATTTCCAAATTTTTTTTCCATTTTACTCTCAGTTTGAAGGTACCATTCGCCTTAAACGTATCATAGCTTCGAGTCTTCGTTTGTTAAGGTTTTTTTTATGGAAACTCTGAGGTCAATGGTGGGGAATACAAGCTGGTGAAATAGGTTCCAGTCAACTGGTCCCCTAATAAATGATGGTGGAGGAAGTTTGGATATGGGGCTTTAGAAAGAATTAGGATCAAAGGACTGCGATCTGAGGACAGTTCATCAAGGCGTTCTATGGAGTAGTTTAGGGGACCTAAACCAGCATGGATGAAAAAGTCGAGATCAGGATTTCTGTTTGGATCAGTGGGCCAATATGTAAGGGTCCCGGGAGAAATAATTGTAGTGTTAAGTGAGGCATGCGGCCTCAGAAATTAGTAGTTCTTGAGCCCCATCGTTGATGTTTCGCATTAAAGTCTTCACCTAAAAGGAAATGGATCGCTAAGGAGTTCAGGAAAGAGCTGAATTGAAAATTGGAGATGGATTTATTAGGAGGGCAGTAAACCGATGCTATGGTGATGGAAAAGGAAATGGTTTTGATTGTAACAGTAGTATAGTAGAGTAAGCCCAAGATCGCGGGTTTGTAGCCCGGCAGGTGACCCTAGGATTTTTTTAAGGGAGTAAAAAATCCTTAGTTACGCCGTCCTTCGGAAGGGACGTTAAATGGGGGTCCCGAGCCTGTGCAATGTCAGGTACTCGTTAAAAATCCCTATCCTAATTAAACCTGGATAGGCAAAATTTAGAGCTCCTACTGTAGCATCGTCCGATTAGTCACAGCAGCAGAAAGTGACGTTAAATGAACAAACAAACAAGCATTATAGTAGATTGAAGGAGATGAGTGTTGGGAAAGGGATTGATAGACTATGGCAGCAGAACCACCGTGAGCTTTTCCATGAGGATGGTCAGTCCGGTAGGTTTGGTACTGTCTTACGTTGAGATGCCGTTTACTGGTCAGTCGAGTTTCTGTGATTAAGGCTACATTTTTTTAATGGTGTTAGTTCGTCAGTGTGAATCCGAATATCATTCGCATTCCAAAGGAGAATGGATAAGGTGGATGTCATTTAAGGATGTTGTTGGACAGGAAAGGGATGGGAGATAAGATTTGTTGAGGAATGGTGTGAGAAGTGTCGTGAGATCAGTAGCATTTGAAGAAAGGGGATATGACGGATTTGGTGCGGGTCATTCGGAGTTTGATTCATGGAATATTGTGGTTCTAAAGGGTTGATTTGTGGTTTTGGGGGGTTCGGGTTGCAGTGTAGCCCTGAGACTATTTGTTTGCTGACCACAGGACATTTGGGCATAGGAAACAGTTCCATCTGCAATTTTTGAAGGCTGTCTTGATGACGCTCTCACTTCGTCGCTGGGCCGATGTATTATTTTTGTAGGTTTGACAACCTTTATAATTGGCTGGGTGTCCTTGAAGAAATAATGCGCAAACAGTTGGTGTTTCTCGCGGGTTGACACACTCTTCAGTTTTATGCGGTTTTCCGCATTTGCTTCACTAGGGAGACTTGTCAGGGGCTGAAATATGTTGGGTGAATAGAACGGTGAGTCTTCAACCAACTCGGTATATGGTCCTGAATGGGTATTTTGATTCGATGGCCCTGGCTTGGGTTCTATATTTTAATTAGGAGTCTTAGGAGGAATATCAACTTTACGCCTTGTGTTAGGTTTAGGTTTTGCGGGGCTATTTCTGGAGGTTGATTCTAGGGATCGGCTTCTCTTGGCACTTCCTAACTTGGTGGTGGAATTTCATATTTGCTATATTCAATATACGGGAGCTGAAATAAATAAAGGAAAATTGGTAAAACCCAGAGAGGAAAAGATAAATAAAAATAAAAAAGATCGTAAGAGACCTGATTTGGCAAAAGCACAGTTCAACTTCATTCGTTGCCGGGGCCGTACTGGTAACTGATAAGATTTCTACCGTATGTTGTGGGTGGGAATGGACCAGCTGCAGCCTATACACAAGATAACGAACTCCTGTCTCTTGAATCACTCAATTTTCTAATTAATACTGTCAAGTTATGAGTCAGTAATTTACTACGAAACTTCACATTTCACTTCACCGAAACACAAACTCTAACTATGTAAAAGGCCATATATGTACGTTGAAAGTTATAGTATGAAAGAATGTCACAGAGGCGATGTTGCTCACTCCAGGACATGCTGTGAACTTAGTTTTGCTATAATTTAATATAACTACTGGTATTATTGGTGATGTTGAGTTTATTAGGTATTCCTCTTGCTAAAAGAATATTTAAAATTCTTAATTAAAAAAGAACATTTTCTTACAAGCCTGTGTACTCTAAGATATAATATTGAAATATGTATAGTAAATAAAAATACGTATCACTAAAGTACAGTTAACATCTAGGTACCTCTCTTTTAGTCATCTTAACTAACATTTTCTTTCTTACTCCATTTATTTCATCAAAATTGATTTATTATTATTATTAAAAATCGATCTTCCCTATCTACCTGTGAATGCTTAAAAGTGAGTAAAAGTGATTCTTAGTGAGTTTATCTGTACGTCAATGTCTATATTTCCACTTGCACCATGAATCCCCTGAAGCATTCACCACCCGGAGATCCGAACGGGGGAATAGTTTACCTTCGGATAACGAGCGTTTTACCTTAGAAAGATCCATTACTTTTAAATATCTACAGATATTTTTTAAGTAACACATAATGTTAGTAGGGCGTTCCAGCCTACGCTACATCCCTCAAGCAAGCCTGAGAAGAGGGGTGGCGCTCACATTGTTGATCAGTGACTCCATCGGACTTAGCCGGGGTGAACTTGCAAGGGATTTCCACCAACTATCCCCAGATCTGCAACCCATGGTCGTATTGCTGAAAATATTCCTAACATTTTCTTTCAAAATTTGTTAAGCGAATAACGATGAAATAAAGATTATTCTGTTGCTATGATACTTGAGTATATTTAGATTAAAGAAAGAACGAAATTTTTTCTCATTTGTTAACTGATTTTCTTATGGAATAGTCAATTTAAAACAAGAAAATTAGTATAAGAGAATTTCGGGAAATATCAAAGAATCCTTAGCGCCAATGGTTGAAGAGTCTTATAGAGTTTAAGGATTGCAGAAGAAGTTACAACTCTATCACGAAGCTAATTCACGTAAGTAAACAAATTTTTTTTATGTATAAATATTTAGTGAAAACTATTTTTACGATGCTTTCTTAAGCATGCATTAACTAATTTCCTCTTTCGTTTTAATTCGTCATCGAGTTTTATATTACAATAATATTTTCCCATATTCAAAAATAAATATGTTTGAGACATAAGTTCTTTTTATGTGTAATAATGATATGAAGCACGAATGTTTGAATACTGTATTTTTCAGACTGCAAACTCGATGATAAATTGAACGAAAGAAAATGTTATAAAATATAAATTTCCAAAAATTGTTATGTGGGGATAGAAAAGAAACGAGAATGGTTTGATATGAATGAATTTGCACAGAAAAGTGTAACATTGATTATATTTGCAACGGGAGTGAAATAAACATATTTTTTAAATTTTAATTATTATTTTAAATTATTAAATTTAGCGTAACCCTTTTTAGCAAATTCTTCTATCTTCTCTAGTTTTAGACCTCGGTGTAGTTGACTTTTTGGTACACACCAAGGCGCGTTTACTGCGATCCGTGGGATTTTATTTTGGAAGGTTCTCGCAATATGCCTACGTTTGTTAGGTCTTCGAATGTTGTCCACACGAGTTTTTAATTGACGCGCTCCTTGGACTAGTACGTTAATTTTTCTAAATTTGTCTCAGATTTTAATTTTTGCTTGGATGTTTTTGAGGACTTTTTGGTGTTAGTTGAGGTGGATCCTCTCAATTTTTATTGAATTTATCGGTCCCTTTTTCTTTTTTACTAGTTATTTATTCACGTGTTAATTCGTGCAAGATTTGTACTTCATTATGATCTTTTTGAACATATAGTTCTGTAATATCAATATCAGTTTGTTTATTATTATCTTCTATAATTCCGAAGGTTATTCGTTTGGAATTAGTTTTAAATTTGTATCTACCGTATTGTTGTAAGCCGAGACTGCGATTCTTAATTTTTGTTCAAAAGTGTACTTTTTCTTTTCGTGTGAAATTAGTCTTAATAATTCGGTCAATGTTAGGTGTACCCTGTTAAGTAACCCTAAGAGTTTGAATGGTTCGTAGATGTAATGGAGGGTTATATTATTACAATCACAAAACTGTTGAACTAAATTAGTCCTAGTCTTCTTCATCTCTGTATCATTCGTAAAGTGATCTGTGTTGGTGTTGGGAAGTATGATCAATAGGTCGTTCTTTTATTTGTTTCAATATCTCCGTTTATTCATAAAATATTTACATACTATATATATATATATGGTATATATATATATATATATATATATATATATACACACACATATACGATACATAATAAGTGGCCCATTATAATGATCGCTCTGTTTTGGTTTTGACCTCTTATAACTTCTCTCTCTAGATCCTCATAGAATTGCTCCTTATCTTAAACATCGGCGTCATCTGTTGGGGTGTACATTTGCATAACACTTACTTTTCCTATTGATAGTTCCATGTTTGCCACTATTATTCTTGAAGATATTGGCTCCCAGTCTTCTACTTAGGCAAACAACCTTTCAGACATGATCATGCCTACGCCCTCCTTGTCCCTCAGTCCAGCCGCCTCTCCTGAGTAAATAAGCACATAGTCTTTGTCAAGCCTCACTTATCCTTGCCCTTTCTTCCCATCTTCTCCAATTCATAGGATTTTTACCCTGATGGCCTTCATCTCCTCCACTATTTCATTATCTTTGCCAGTTAATATTTGTCTTTATATCCCACGTTCCAAATAAGATGTTCTTTCAAGCGCTCTGTCGTAACCATTGTGTCTGACCTAATCCGAGAGATCATTGTGGAATTTGAATCGATGATTCTCTCCTACGAGTGATTAGCCCACTAAAAGAGGCTCCATGCCCAGGGACACTAAGATACTATATAATTTTAGTCGCTATTTCTTCTATTTTTTTTTTATGGAAGCATTTACTATAAGAAGTGACGTGCACTCCCTCGCAATTGAAGCATTTTGGTTTGCCTAGTCGCAGACATTCAGAAATAAAATGTGAGCCGCTGCATCTTACATTTTACGGTGTGGTTTCAGTAGTTTACACACTAAACACTGTACACAATTAAATAGTCATTTCCTACTCTTATCAGAGCTGTTGTCAGTTGAGGTTGTATCTAAGTGATATGAATGGACCCCAACAGCTTTAGTCGAAATCTTCATAGAAGTAGTAATAGTATTTGTTTGGATAAGGTTCTTAAAAAAGGCTCCTGTACAAACAATTATAATATGTATTTTAATGTTCATTCGTCGAATTTAGGTTTATTCATCGTAATTAGGTTCATTCGTCAAATACTACTAGATCTCAAACGATCAATAGTAGTTCCAAATCCATCAAGATTTTATACCTTGAAGATCATAGACGATTGTGGACTAGGCCTACTGGGGATACCACATTAAAAAAAACGCACCTCGGCACTCTACCCCTGCGGTGGTGTGGAAACGAGTGCATTATTTATAAGTTTTATTTAAAAAAATAATATTACTTAATTGGCTAGGAATTTGGAGAAAAACAATAAGACCTTTCCAAAATGTAAATCATTATTTTTCCCGAAGTAGCCACTTTTTAAATAAAAAATTAATGATTGCCCATGCTATTCAAGTTTATTTTATAATGAATATAATATTACTTTATAATACAATAAAATATAATGAATTCTTCAGTCGTCTCTAGTTTTAGCTTTCGGTGTAGTTGACTGTTTCGTACAAACCAAGGCGCGTTTACTGCGATTCGTAGGATTTAAATATGGAAAGTTAGTAATTTGTTTCGCTTAGTTTTGACACTGCACCCCACACTTCACAACCGTATATTAATAGAGGTCTAAGAATGGTTTTATAAATTAATAAGGCTGTTTCTGGTTTTAATCTAGAGTTTTCTATTAATTATCGGATAAAGTAGAGCTAATCGTGCGTAGGCCGGTGCTAATTTGGTAGTGGTGACGACTTGCACATATAGATGTTTTGTTTCAAATCTCATTTATTTTCATAATTTACATAAATTTACTATATATACATTTTATTTATAAATCAATATATATGCATACATCATAGGTACTTCATTTACCCGGAGGTATTGGGTATTAATTTTCATACGTATAGATGTGGAAATCATTGACTGAATATATCTTAGAAGACTGTTAAATTGGTCAGGAGGGTACAGTCAATACATTTTACGGTAAATAAGTTTAACTCATTTTGTTTGTGGCATTTGGGCAGAGGGATGAAAAGTCTAAGTTTGGAGCTTTCTTTTTTAAAACAATAATTAGACTTAGCAACATCATGTTTTTTGAAAAAAAGGGCTAGGGACTTTTAAATTATCATGGCAGAGTATATATGATATAATTCGTTAATAGATGAGTCAGAATCATTTAGAAATATTGCAACTATAGTCAATGTACAAAAAAGTGAGATTTTATGCGATAGTTTTACATATACATTATAAGTTTATATATATATATATATATATATATATATATATATATATATAGGTATATATATATATTGTTACGGGCTACTGGGTATTAAAATGAATTAAACAATTCCTTAATTAAAGATACTAATATTTATTAACAAAAGTTATAAAAAGGATACAAGGAAATTATTAACAATTAAATTATTAAACTAATATAAATTGACAATAACCATATTCTGAATATTTATTATCTAGGCCTAACTCCTATTTAATTATTACGATAATCTAAGATATTACTAATTCTAAATGACTTAACTAGTTACATAAGTTTGTATGAATATTATAAAATTACACTACAATTTATAAATACTAATTAACACTACCGTGTTACCGTAAGATTCTCTAAGTATGACAAACTGACACAGTAACAAACAGAAACAGTTTATTACACTCGCGAGACTGTCACTGTTCACTGATACACTTATTACACTGGCCGGTTCAACACTGAACAGTTTATCACACTGACACTCACTTATTACAGATCATCATCTTGCCTGGTCTACTCTCAGACCGACTCGCTCTAGGCGAGGGAGGTATTTAAATAGGCAAGGTCGAACATTCTAGAACACGGAAGGGTGGAGACTGTTCTGGAACCTTCTTAATCTTTTCCGACAAAGCGGAGGTGGTTCTACTATGCTGAGAAGGTCCTAATCCTATTTTAACTTCTCCCGTCGACGGCTCAAGGCGCTAATTCCTTGCTTCCGTCTTCCTCTGTGTGGCCGTAGCAATATATATATATATATATATATATATATATATATATATATATATATATATATATATATATATATTATTCCATTCCTACCAGTGATAAAAATTTATTTTGTTAATTAATACTCATTACTTCCGCTTATCTAAGGTATTTACGGGTTTAAATGGGCAGATTTTAATTACCAATATTCACTGAAAAGAACTGGAATAAATTACTTAAGCTAAATTGAAAATCTTACCTTGAATTGATTAATTACTTTTATTAACCATTAATAAACCTTTTATCATTTGAATATAAATATGGATAAACATCAGGTAATCTATAGATAAGGGAAAATACATTTCACTAACATTGATTTATTATTAACCCCAATTGACAGCAATGATATAAACAAATTGATTCCAATTTGTAAACAATATAATGGACAAATCCATCTCAATAGAAATAATATAATAAACAGATCCATCTCAATATAAAATAACATAATGAATAAATTAATATCAATATATCCTTCCCCCCGCAATGGTCAATCTTCTTTCATGGCTTGAGATGGAGCGCTTGATGTTGCTTGATCGAAGGGTTGAAATGAAGTGTCATGTTACTCGCTGAAAGGGTTGAACCGAAATGGTTGTTTTATCTATGGAAGGGATAGGTGAGACTGCCGACCCCTATCGGCATTTTACTTAAACTCTTCAAAGTTCTCTAGGAAATATTCTCCGGTCTTTGTATCCAGGTTTAATAAGGAGTGATTATATTATTCTTCATTAGACGATAGTTGCGTCATGTATCAATATATATATATATATGTGTGTGTGTGTGTGTGTGTGTGTGTGTGTGTGTGTGTGTGTGTGTGTGTGTGTGTGTGTGTGTGTATGTATATCGATTAAATATTTATTTTATTTTACGGTACAGTAGGTAATGCTCTCTTTTTCCTGCTTATATAATATCATTATATAACTATAAAAACGCATTACAAATGTAAATTTAGAAGTAAATTATCATATGAACTTCTTGAAATGAATTAATGAAGTTCTTGCTTTTATTAGTATTATTTTCATTTACCTCAGGGCAACACCGCTCTCTATGGGACAAAAGTTTTATATATCAACAAAATCTTTTGGGTTATTTAAAATATTTTAGTCATATTTTCAGATAAATATGAAGAAACGAAAGATGGTCCCTCCTGATGGAGGATGGGGATGGCTTATCGTTCTGGGATCATGCTTAATAAAAGTGAGCAACATCTCCAAACTTATTTATTTTTTCTATTATTAATATTGTAATTACTACCAAGTGAAAGTTTATTTTTAAATAATGTGAAAAAAATCGTTTGAATATTAAGCCAACTTTAAAAAAAATTTTTGATCATGAATTAAAGATTATTCAAAACGATAAATTCGATTGAAACATTGAGATCTGGATAAATCCATTGATTTTGTGTGATGATGTAAATTGGAAATTATTGTAGGATGCGTTTTGGGGAAAGAAATCTCAGAAGTGTTGTCTAAGGGGTATACAATTTTAGAACGTCTAGGTTTATTTACTTATTTATTTATATATGAATTGATTTTTTTAAAGATGTCAACGATAGCCATTCTGCCATCATTTGGATTGCTTTTCGGAGGATTCCTCATGCAGCTTGGAGCCCTCACGACTGACGCATCTCTGGTCATTTCTACAACGGAAGGAATTATCTGTTTGTCAGGTATTCTTTACATTACCAATAATGCAGTGATAGTTTATTTCTTGGCGAGCTCACGAAACGAATTTCTAATTTCTTGGTTTTTAGGAAAGTACATTAATTGGTGATAAAAAAATATGATAATTTTGCCACTATTGTACATTCAATAACACGGAATCGAAATTTTCTACAATGCGCTTTTGGAGGAGGTAGATTGAAATAGATTTTTTAATAGTCAACTGAAAGCTGGTTGAGTTATCTTGCTGCTATCGTGTGAAAAGCTAACGTGTAAAATTCAGTTCTGAAAGGTGGCACTCAGGGCATAATTATGTATCTTCAGTACTAACCTCTCTCGAGGTTGCAACAAATATCCTCACCCAATATTTGTTTTCGTATACAAGTTTCATTAGCAAGGAAATTCAATTTGAGGACTTTCGCCATTGATGTATCGAAGAAACAACAATGGAACAAGTATAAAAAATTGCAGGGAACCTTTACATCAAATGAACCGACCCCAAACGACGATCAGATTTATCAATCGTTGCATTTGAGTTATTATCGTTGTATTTGAGATTTATCAATCTTTGTATACTGATTTTAGACTTATCTTGCCTCTTTGGGTTTATAAATTTTGAAAACAAGGCTGTCACAATTTCCGATCAGTCTCTCATAAACTTCACAAAGAGGATCACTCTCTTTTTTTAACGTAACCTAAGTGATATATAATACTGAACTTGAAAACGCATATGAATTATACACTAATATGGTTTAAAAACAGTTTAAAGCCCATCTAAAAGTGTAAAGCCCATCAAGCAACAATGAAAGAAAGCTACTGGTAATAGTATTAACTATAAATTATACAGGCGAAAAATATTTTGATGAAACAAAAGCACTATGAATACTATATAAAATTATACAAAGAAAAACTCTGATTTGACTTGGCATTTACCGGTAAATTAATAAAGAATGATATTTATCTGGGTAAAGATTACATAGTATATTACATAATTCTGGCATTTATCCGTAAATTAATAAAGACTGGCATTTATCCGAGTATATTACATACATAACTGAAATTTATCCATAAAACAATCAATATTTGTTTCACAATTGTAATTAGAATTTTATCCTGTTTAGCTAGCATATATCAGGATAATAAAAACTGGCATTTATCTAGGCCCGTTGGACCACGTTTAATTAGGCTCGGTGATTTTCTCTCATTTCTATTAGTCTCTACACTCATTATCTGCTTGCTGTTGTATCCTCCTCTACTCCGCCTATTATTATACCAACATCATGCGTGACTCCTCACTGGATGTAAAGACCACTTCTCTGGTCTGTGAAAACAAGATGCGTACTCTCAAGTGCAAGATCTTAGGCATCCTCTCCTCCGCGAGAGATGCTCTAAATGACTCAACAAAAATTCCATTCTTCAAGGAAAACCTGATTTGTGCCCAACCAACTGGAAAACATATCAAAAGCTGTGGGATGACAGAGACTCCCTACAAGTCTATTCAGAATCTCCAGACTATTGGCCGGACGAGGCTTGGTATGCCGATTTTGATACAATCCGCAATGAACTGATGCAATGCGAAGCATCCGCAATCAATATGCAGATCGGAGAGAATCAGAAATGTCCCACGCATCACAACACACAGCTACCACGGCTTATAATATCGACAAACTCTCAAGGGTCTCTTTCTCCAGAACCTCAAATAGCTCCTTCTCTTTCCACAGACTGCAATTTCCAAATTTGTCGCAAAAATACAAGCCACTTGCGCTTGATACAACTAGCTTGAGAAAATTCAAGAAATGTTCAGATTTCAGGTATACGACGACTCCTAACAATCTGTCATCTGATCGCCAAATCATACCAACGACTCAAGACGACCGACGACTGACCGATCATATTTCAAATGATGCCTCCTCAACGCATCTAATGCCCGGGAAAATCGTTTCTCTTTAAAAGAAAAATAGATAAAAAATAAAACAATTAACAAAAAAAATATAATATTTCAGTTAAATATCATCATTTCTTTTTAAAATATAAATATTTAAAATATGATAATATGAGTTACAATAACAGTCGGAGATCAAAAATTTATTGTTCAACTGCTTTTATCAAACCAATTGTTGAATATGGATATTTGATTGTACTAGTAAGTGCTATTTTTTCTAAATAATAAGTCGTCTGATAATCAAAATATATTAATTTTTTTTTAAATGGCCGGAGAAGTTTTCCTTATTTTGAAACTTTGAAGTGATGAAAATGCCTTTGGCCCTTTTGCATCCGGACTAATTTTCTTATATTTAATAGCTACACCTTTCCTATGAATAATAAGACACATTTTAGCCCGCACACTCGAGTACAACTTTTATTTAGAGAACTTTATTTCAAGAAGATATTTTGTTGAAGAATGGTTGATGCAGCCAAAGGAAGAAAGAAACTCTTATCTCTTTGAGTAGCTTTCAACCAAAATTAGTTTTGAAAACATTACAGAGGACTATGAAAGGAAAATAAAAATGATTTTGGCAAGGAATTCTTCCAATTTATTATATATCTTTTTTTTTTTTTTTTTTTTTTTTTTTTTTTTTTTATTATGGCTTTAAGACTTAATTTCAAAGTCCTATTTTGCCAGCAAACTATGATAGTTTAAATGTTAAAGTCTTATTTTTGTTTTCCTAAGGAATTTTATAATCTGACTAAGTCCTTCTCTGTCCTGTCCCTTTAATTTTTCTGGTATACTGAGGGCCGACCCCTCGATATGTTTCTTCCTCTCATTGTTGAATCTCTTGCAGGACATCACCACGTGTAGAGGATCCTCGACCTCACCGCAGATCTCACAATTTGGTGTCGCCTTTATTTTCATCAGATTTAAAAATTTGCTGGTATAACCATGGTTAGTTCTTAATCTAATCAGGTCAGTCACCTCACTTCTCTTTAAAGCTATTCCAATCGAAACGAACCATGGTTTTAAAGCAATTTTTGGTAGGATTGAATAGTGATCCTTCCCCTTGCTCTGGGACTCCCAATCATATAATCCCTGCCATTCTTTCACAATTGTAGCACTCAAAAAGCGCAAGGTATCGATTTTAGGAATTTTAATATTAAGCCTTTTTGCTTTGGTAGTGTTTCGCGCAATTTGATCTGCAGTTTCATTTCCGCTAATACCTACATGTCCTGGTACCCACTGGAAATAATATTTATTGTTGGAAGAGGCAATTGAATTTAAAATGTTTAGTAGAATGTAATTGGTGATTGAGTGTCTGTGTACGTTTTGTAAGCATTGGCAGACGGAGGCCGAGTCTGTGAGGATAACAATTTTACTATTTTTATAAGTGGAGTTGCTATGTTCTGTAGCCTTGAAAACAGCAAGAAGTTCTGCATGGAAGATACTGAATTTATTTGGGATGGAGTAAGACAGATTGATCATTTTTTGTGGATCATAGACGGCTATTGAGCATGTATTGATGGTTTTGGAGGCGTCAGTATAAATTTTAATATGGCTGTGGTATCTGTCATTTATTTCACTGAGGGTGTGGAGTTTTAGTAAATATGGAGGTAATGAGTTTTTGTTATTTATATTTGGCAATTTATATTGGCTGTAGTAAAGAATTAAGGATTTCGGGATATGTGTACAAAGGTCTAGAGGACCATGGGAAATATGAATTGTTTTGAGTATGTGTTTTGACTCCAGCCAGCAGCTTTTTAAATTTGGCATACATATTTTTCCCTCCTGGATATTGTTACTCGTGAAATTTGACTGGTTGGAGTAAATTTTGAATAAGGATTTTGTTGTCAACCATTTCCTACGCAAAGGGAGAGGGATTTCGCCAGCTTCGGCTAACAGGGCGTTTGTTGGTGTTGTTTTGAAAGCTCCGATACATATCCGTAAGGCTAAATTTTGAATTGTATTTAATTTGTTAATTAACGGAGATTTAGTTTCTTGATAGATTATGCAAGCATAATCGATAATTGACCGTACTATGGATTTGTATAATGTAATCATATTAGAAGGATGTGTGCCCCAAGACACGCCTGCAAGAGATTTTAGGATGGTTAAGTTTTTTCGTGATTTGTTGTATGTGTTAATGATATGGTCCCGGAAATTAAGTTTATAGTCTAATATTACCCCTAAACATTTTATTTTATTTACTGGCTCGATGGTGTAATTGTCAAAATGAATTTTGAAGTCATTAATGTTAATTTTTCTATTCCGGGTAAAAGGGATCAAGCATGATTTCCCGGGATTGATTTTTAAGTTAATGTTACTGAAAGAGTTAATTGAGGTTAATAGAGCTTTTTCCATGATGAGCTTTCCCTCGTTGGCGGATTTAACTATGCTGTAAAGTATGAAATCGTCTGCGTACTAGATCATCCTGCAATTTGGAGGAGTGTTGTTAATTATTCTAGATGTATATATATTAAATAGAATGGGACTGAGGCTATCTCCTTGAGGTAGGCCATTAAACGAATCATAGGATACCGGCCCTTCATCTGTATGAATGATGTAGGTCTGGTAAGATAAATAATTGATTATCCAGTTTGTAATGAGCTGAGGTATCCCTACTTCTACTAAAATTGATTTGAGCCTGTTTATTTTGACGTTGTCATAGGCTTTTTCAATATCTAGCACTGCAGCCAATAAAATTTTTTTCTCGTGGAAAGCACGACCAATCTCATTTTTTAGCGACAACAAACAGTTCGTGGTAGACCTGTTTTTCCTGAAACCATAGCATTCATTGTTGAGAATTTTATTTTTTTCCAAAAACCACTCGAGCCTTGCTTTAACAATGTTATTAAAAACTTTAGCCAAGCATGATATAAGGGCTATAGGTCTGTAGGATTCTACTAGCTCGGGATCTTTTCCAGCTTTAAGAATGGGAAATATTAGGATATTTCTCCAGGCTGTGGGAACTTTGGAGCTGCGCCACGTGTAATTGAAGGCCTGCAATAGCTTAAGTTTGATAGTCCAAGGAGCAAGACTTATCACTTCATAATTGATTTCGTCGAGGCCGGGTGCTGTTCCTTTGCGCCCAGCAAGAGCTGCTTCAAATTCTCTTTCATTAAATGGTTGATTTAAGATGTCAGAGTATATATATACATATATATTTATATATATATATATATATATATATATATATATATATCTTTACGTTCTTAAATTATTTTGTTGTTTTTTTCTTTTCCATAAAATTTGTATTATGTATTTATATTTGTATGTAAATATTAATAGTTTTCTTCTTCTTTATAATTATTGTTATGGTATTTATATTTTTTCTTTGATTTAATTGGTTATTGCGAGGTAACTCCTAATTTATATTCATTATTTTTTTATTTTCATATATTTATTAAATTGTAAGTTAAACTGTAAGACATTATAGTTTATATTTTATGTTCCATATCACTATTCTAAAGAAACTTGTCCCAGTTGAATAAATATGGATTTTTATCAGTTTTATTATTATATATTGTCTTAGTTATACATGTTTCTTTTAATTTTCTAATTATTATCCTTGCAATCCTCTTAAATTCAGTTGGTAATTACCATTTTTTATAATTATAATACTTAATTAGGCGAAAGAAATGCAAAAATGCCGAGAAAAAAAAAAGTCCAGCTAGGTCCTACTAACCCAAACGCTGTGTGGCGAGTGAGAAGTGCCAGAAGTGAAATGTAGAGCACGCTGGTTATCGCCTTAGGCACTCCCCCCTGTGACGTCAAAATTACGTCACAAAACTGGAGGTTATCGAAGGGAGACTCTTTCTCCACAATTACCAATATTAAAAATGAAACGAATAAACAATTAAAACTTATTGTAACTGAACTCGAAGCGACAACCTGCGGATCAGATACCCTTATTTTTTTAAAATCGTATTTTGTTCATTTTACAATACTGCAAATGTGTATCAACAATTGGTTCCATGGTCAATATGAGCATTGTTTTTATATTGATGTATACGGTATACTTAAACTCTAGAGTTTTGGTGCGGTTATTTGAGGCCTGCTGTGTCAATCCCTTTAAGTTGAATTTTTAAATTTCTGAAAGATAGAAATTTCTAAGAAAACAGAATGATTTTTCAGGGCAGCTATTATATTGATAAATGGGTTGTATGAACAAGTATTTGACGCCTTTTTGCCATGCCGTCTACATTCTAAGGTTCTCAGAAGTTATTCATTATGTATAGGACTTAGTGAGTTTTAGCATAACAATAGCTTAAAACTCATTGAAACACCTCGCAAAATACTTTTTTTCTTTTTTAGCATTATTATTTGTCTAACGCAGTGAGTCTTCACTTTCCAATTAATATGCACTTAGTGTATTTATGTGTTCCGAAATGTCGAATTGTCTTGCTGGGGTTTAGCATAACAGGGAGTTTTTTCGGCTAATTTAACCTAGTTTTGAAGGGTTTTGAAACAAATCGTTTTAGCCTTGGATAGAGAGGGCATCTCAGGAAGGGATTTAACGAATAAATAAAAAAATATACAGCGGTTTCAACTAATATTTTGATGTATAGACGATATATATATTTGTTGAAAATATATTGTAATTACCGAAGTATACACATTTCCCATGATTACATTCTCTTTTCCACACTAAAGCTCATGATAACTTGTATTTTTAGAAAATATTAAAAGGGAAACGAATGAAAAGTTAAAACTTGTTACTCAACTCAAAGCGACAAACTGCGGAACTGATACCTTGGCTTCATTTATTCGTTAATGGTTTTGGTAATAGAATTTTTTTCAGGAATAAGTAAAGTAAGTAAAAAATGTGTATGATAAAAACAAGCATACTAAAACTACAAAAATCAAAAATGATGTTGAATGAAATAAGTTCGAATGATAATTGAATGAGAAGATGGCCTACAACGTAGGTCGAAACGTCGGCACTCATAATAAATAAGTTTTTCTTATTTTGTGTTACATTGACTGCAACCCCAGACTATCTATATCCCACACGCACTGACTAATTTTTAGTGACATGTTCTGATCAACTAAAATTCGAGTTCCGCAAGTTGTGTTTTATAAACTATAAAATATATGGTTAGTAAAATTATTACTGAATTTACTAGTTTTAAATAATTACAATTACTCGAAGTGAATTCACGTCTACTTCTTTGGTGGTCTCTTAAATAGTTACGTAACTAAGTCACCAGGAGATTGATTTTTTTTAAGTCACTTAGAAATGAAATTCGAAGCCCGTCGAAATAATAAAAAAATTTTTTTTATTTTTTAAAGAGAAAAGATTGGCCCTCGACCGGGATTTGAACCCGGAACCTTTGTCTTACCGTGACATCGCTCTGCCAATTGAGCTATCAAGGTCCCTCCCAGTCGAGGACTAACCTTCTCTCTTTTTAGATCCTAAAGCCCCAGAGTACTCCCGCCATTTTTGCGATGAATACACTAGAACGAAGTTCTTTGAACATTAATTTTAATTTAGGATCTTATTGACTTTCGTCATATTATTATTTATAATTTTTTATAATTATTGGTCATTTTTTATGAGTTATAAATATTTTTATTTTTTAAAGAGAAAAGATAGGCCCTCGACCGGGATTTGAACCCGGAACCTTTGTCTTACCGTGACATCGCTCTGCCAATTGAGCTATCAAGGTCCCTCCCAGTCGAGGACTAACCTTCTCTCTTTTTAGATCCTAAAGCCCCAGAGTACTCCCGCCATTTTTGCGATGAATACACTAGAACGAAGTTCTTTGAACATTAATTTTAATTTAGGATCTTATAAATAATAAAATAAATAAAGGATCTTATAAATAATAAATAAATAAATAATAATATGACGAAAGTCAATAAGATCCTAAATTAAAATTAATGTTCAAAGAACTTCGTTCTAGTGTATTCATCGCAAAAATGGCGGGAGTACTCTGGGGCTTTAGGATCTAAAAAGAGAGAAGGTTAGTCCTCGACTGGGAGGGACCTTGATAGCTCAATTGGCAGAGCGATGTCACGGTAAGACAAAGGTTCCGGGTTCAAATCCCGGTCGAGGGCCTATCTTTTCTCTTTAAAAAATAAAAATATTTATAACTCATAAAAAATGACCAATAATTATAAAAAATTATAAATAATAATATGACGAAAGTCAATAAGATCCTAAATTAAAATTAATGTTCAAAGAACTTCGTTCTAGTGTATTCATCGCAAAAATGGCGGGAGTACTCTGGGGCTTTAGGATCTAAAAAGAGAGAAGGTTAGTCCTCGACTGGGAGGGACCTTGATAGCTCAATTGGCAGAGCGATGTCACGGTAAGACAAAGGTTCCGGGTTCAAATCCCAGTCGAGGGCCTATCTTTTCTCTTTAAAAAATAAAAATATTTATAACTCATAAAAAATGACCAATAATTATAAAAAATTATAAATAATAATATGACGAAAGTCAATAAGATCCTAAATTAAAATTAATGTTCAAAGAACTTCGTTCTAGTGTATTCATCGCAAAAATGGCGGGAGTACTCTGGGGCTTTAGGATCTAAAAAGAGAGAAGGTTAGTCCTCGACTGGGAGGGACCTTGATAGCTCAATTGGCAGAGCGATGTCACGGTAAGACAAAGGTTCCGGGTTCAAATCCCGGTCGAGGGCCTATCTTTTCTCTTTAAAAAATAAAAATATTTATAACTCATAAAAAATGACCAATAATTATAAAAAAAATAATAAAAAAAATTAATTGTGAGTTTTAGAACGAATAAAGAGTGTCCTTATGAGAAATGTGTTTCATAATTACATTGGTAATCATTTCATCAAGAAACGAACGTAAACTACTAAGCCCAAAATCGCGGATTCGGATTAGTTACGCCGTCCTTCAGAAGGGACGTTAAACGGAAGTTCCGAGCCTGTACGATGGCAGGGACTCGTTAAAAATCCCTATTCTAATTAAACTTAGATAGGCAAAATTTAGAGCACCCAATGTAGCATCGTCCGATTAGCCATAGCAGCAAAAAGTGACGTTAAATGAACAAACGTTTCAAAAAACATTTCGAAGTATGGATGAAGATATAACAGAAATATTATTTGAATATCGGTTCTTTAACCTATACACAGGCAGTAATACAATTATTTTTATTTTCGAGGGTATTAAAAAGGAAACGAATGAAAAAGTAAAACTTGTTGTAACTTAACTCGAAGCTACAGACTACCAAACTGATACCAAAGTGTATATTAAAATTGGTATCTGTTCCGTAGGTTGTCACTTCGAATTGAGTTACAAGTTTTAATTGTTAATTCGTTTCATTTATAATATTTTCCAATAATACAAGTTATCGTGAGCTTTAGTAGGGGAAAGAAAATGTGATTATGGGTAATGAGTAGATTTCGGAACTTTCATTTCTAGATGAGATGATGAAATCTACTCATTTCCTACAATTACGTTCTCTATTCCATACTAAAGCTCATGATAACTTGTATTTTTGGAAAGGGAAATGGATCAAGAGTTATAACTTGTTATGGCTCAACTCGAAGCGACAACCTGCCGAACTGATACCCATGCCGCTTATAACTAATATTTTTTCAGGAATAATTTGTGTTTTAAATAAATTATAAATGTAATTAAAACGTTTGTATATTAAAAATATACCCTGGTATACTAAAACTAAGAAAAATTAAAATTGATATGAATACAAAAAGTTTGAATGTTAATTGAAGTGAAAGTTCTGTCTGTAAAATGACACACACACTGGCTTGTTTATAGTTTCATGTTCTGATCATCGCAAATACGATTTAGTATCATCGGATATCACCAATTATTGTGATGATCCACTGCAATCGTGTGATTTTTTTCGGAATGATTTGTCTTATAAAGAAGCTATAACTGTAAGTAAAACGTTTGTGTAATATAAATATACCTTAGTATACTAAAACTAAAAAAAAAATTAAAATTGATGTTGCCAAATATAAAATTTAGAATGATAATTGAAGTGGACCCTTTTTCTGTGAAGTAGCACACACACTAAGTCAGTAGGGCATATCCATCATGTTCTGATCATCGCAAATACAATTCAGTATCATCGGATATCATAATTATCGAGGTGATCCATTGCTATCTTGATGAAATTATTTACTTATCCTTTTATAGAGGCGTGGAAGAAACTGGTCTGGGTATCCTGAGAAGAATGGGGTACCCTGCCAGGTCCTGGCAGCAGATGTGGGGGGGAGAGAAGATACCTCTGCAGTCAGTCTTGTCGTGGTTCCCGTGCTGCAAGCTGTTACACACTCAACCATTACTATTGTAATGCTCAAAACGGATACAGATATCCCAGGAAACATTTTACGTGAGTAATCCTCTATTTTATGTCATTATTATCATTATATTGAACAATATAATTCTCTAACTTGCTATTATTAAGTCTTACATCAGAAATTCCTGAGAGCCGAAGTTCTGTAACGAGCTTAAAAGAGCCGAATTGGAAGGTAACAGTAAGGCAGGTTGTCACATCGAGTTAAGTCACATCAAGTACTAACCATCCATTAGTTTCCCTTTTATATTATCGAAAATAATTATTCGTTTTTTTTAATATTTTCCAAATATACTAGCTTTAAAATGGAAAAGAGTATGTAATTATGAGTAGATTTCGATAATCATTTCATGAAGAAATATAAGTTTCAACTAATATTTCGAAGTTTAGATGATAAATGTTAGTTGAAACATTAGATGAAATGATAACGAAGTGTACACATTTCCCATTTAACTCAAAGCTCGTGATGATTTGTAATTTTTGAAAATATTAAAAGGGGAAAAAATAAAAGTTAGAACTTTTTGTGACTCGACTCGAAGCCACAATCTGCAGAATAGTTACAAAAAACAATCGTGAATTTCAGTATGAAAAAATAGTGTAATTATAAAAAACTAAGTACGTTTCGGTAATTATTTCATCAAGAAATGAACTTTTCAATAAACATTTCGAAGTTTAGATGATCATGTAAACGGTACGTGCAATTAGGTTTGTTATTCCATATTCAGTCCATCACGGACGGTCACAGTTACTATATCTAATTATTAATAAAATTATTTTTATTTTCGAGAATATTAAAAAAGAAACAAATAAAAAGTTAAAACTTGTGACGTAACTTGAAGAACCTGCGGAACTGACACCCTCTAAGCGAATGGCCAAATATATTAAAACATTTTTTTCTCCTAAATTTTCCACGACTGTTTTTATTTTTGGAAAAATAAGGGAATGCTATATACTTTAAAAATGTTTTTTAATGTTATTCGCGCATTTGTAACTTTGTAATAATTCTCAACTTCCTTATCAAGTCAAAGTCTCGTTTCACAAGAGGAATTTTGTTCAAAGAACTTTTTTCTTGAAATCATGAAATGTTTATGTTCTGGCTTTAAAAATATATACTTAAGAATACTATACTTTAAAATATATATAAGATAATTCATTACAGAATATTGTCATTTAAAAAAAAAAACACCAACAGATTTGTACGATGTTGTAAAAAGATTTACAATTAGGGACTTTTAGATTCTAATAAAGGTAATATTGTTTATTATTTAAACTTTAGAGGCTTTATGTTTTATATATATAACAAGTATAATTGATAAAATAAATACTGAATTCACTATTTTAAATCAATTACAACTACGTTGATCCATCATACTTCTTTGGTGGTCTTAAATGGTTACGCAAATACATCACCTGGAGACTGATTTTCTTCTAGTATCATAGAAATGGAAATCGGAACCCGTCGAAATTCTCGTCCGAAATAGATCGTTCTGGAACTTTCGATTCGAGACCACGTGAACGGTTGTGGATCTCACTTCTCCGCTGAGATAAATGTCGTAGCTTTCGTCTTCAGTTTCACGCATCTCTTGAATGGCATGGTAAATCGTTGGAAACGTACGGATGTTTGATGTAACATTATTTACTGCTGGGATAAAAATAGTCTTTGGCACAATTTATATTTATATATACAATTTTGAGCAAACATTGAATGATGTATTTTGACGTCAACAGTCCTTTTGTGCAGACGTTTCTAATGACAATATCTTGTTTTTCTTATGTCAAACGTTTTTTTCCGATTTTCGATAAATCAGGAACTTGGATTAAAATTAAGTGGTACGCTTGTCGATTGGACTATTAATTTTAAAAAGCATTTTTTGTAGCTGTCCACCTTAAGCTTGTTTAGTTTTTTATTACACGATATTTAATACTTAAAACTTTATTTGGTAATTATATCGCAGATCGTCGCTTCGCGTAGAGTTACAAGTTTTAACTGTTTACTCGTTTCATTTTTAATATTCTCCAAAAATAAAAGTTATCGTGAGATTTACTATGGAAAGGAGAATGTAATTATGAGTAATGAGAATATTTCGGTAATCATATCATCTAGAAATACTAATTTTAACTGACATTTCGAGGTATAGAAGATGTATGTTTGTTGAAGCGTTCATTTCTAGGTGAAATGATTACCGAAGTATACACATTTCCCATGTGTATACTTCGGTAATCAATTCTCTTTTTGAGAATTTTTTCCCATAATGACATGTTGCGCTACAACAAATAATGTAAAATAAAAGTAACAAGATTTTCAAGCCCTTAAGTTTTACGACTAATTGCCATAAATTATTTTTATATTAGATATGCATCAGTATTTTGTAAACGAGTTATTTAAACATAAATTATTCGTTAATATTGCATATAAAAAGAATTATGATGTTCTGAAATTGAATTACTGTTAATTTTTTTGTGTAATTAAATATTTATATCGATTGCTTACGTCTCCTTTTCATAATTACATAATTTATAAAACTATTTTTAGCAAGTCTAATATTCTGTTTTATTTGAATGCTGTCCGGCTCTACCTATTTTTTATGCATTATATATTTTTTATTAGGTAAATTTTTGAAATCAATAATTGTTAAAAGTTTTTTTAAACCTATTTAAAGTATTTATACTCGGAAAAAATGACTAGAATAAAGCAATAAAAACCAAACAAAAAAACCCAGCAAATTTGGACACTACAGCTTTTTTTTGCCAGCTCATTATTTCCGTACAAAATTAGCCTGTAAAGTGTAAATGATTCCTTTCTTATAATGTCGGGCACATCTGTTTCTATTTAAAATAATCTAAAAACGAAAATGACGTCACTATTATTTTGGGTGGTTGCATCGGTATTCTGCTGTTTCGTCTGTTTAATCAGAAAATATGTTAAATTTTTTGGTTAGTTTTTAGTTTGGTTTCCAAACAAAATATAACAAAAAATAAAATGTATAAATAATATTTAATTAAACAATATCGACTTCTATCTAAAACTAAAGGGAAGATATTCAGGAATCTTTCAGATTTTTATTTTTTTTGTAACATTTTTTTTTACCACTGTGATAACTTCAAGAATAGTAATAAAACTATCATTAATATTACTAATATATTATCAACGTATAATACATAATATATAAATTACTAGTAACATTATTAGTATAAATTATTACTAATGTGACATTTTGCGCTAGGAACATTAACATTACAAATAATGTAAATTAGAAGTAACAATATTGATTCAAAAGTCTTAAAGTTCTACGACTAAAATGCTTCTATTTATTTTAATATTAGTGGCTTGGATTATTATTTGGTAAACGAGTTATTTAATTATCAATTATTTGTTTATGGCTCATAAAAAACAGTACACAGAAGAAGCCATTAGGTAACTGACGTTGAATACTTATAGTTTCTGCTCCGTGAGCAATTGCTTACGTCTTCTCTTCATAATTACATAATTTATGTAATATGCAAGATCTAAATTTATTAAGGAATAGTTGTAAAATTATACTTGAAGTTATGTTTTATCTGGTTGCATTTTTAACAAGTATATCCAAATATGTTTCCATAAAAACATGAATTTTAAGTTTACAAAAACTTCAGTTCCACCTCATGGATGAATCTATGTGTATATTTTTTTCTTCAAATATTGCGACTTTATGTTTTTTATTTAAATGTATATTGATAGATAAATGAAATTATTTTATCTTATGATGATTATGCTTTTCGAATGGCAAATTTCGAAAGTAGGTATCTGTTCCGCAGGTTGTCGCTTCGAGTTGGGTTACAAGTTTTAACTGTTTATTCGTTTCATTTTTAATATTTTTCAAAAATACAAATTATCATTAGCTTTAAGAAACTGTAATTATGGGTAATCAGTAGATTTGGATAATCATTTCATCAAGAAATGAAAGTTTCAACTAACATTTCGAATTATAGATGATATGTGTTTGTTAAAACATTCATTCTAGATGAGATGACTGCCGAAATCTACTCATTACCCATAATTACAGTTTCCATACTATCTCACGATAACTTGTTTTTCTGAAAAAAATTAAATGTGAAACGAATAAACAGTAAAGAATTGTTAACAAAACTAAAAGAAACAATCTGCGGAACAGATACTCGAAAGTATATTTAGGTTTCTTATTAACGAAGATAAGTTTACAGTTCCAAAAACTCGAAACTACATAGTCCCTACAGAGTTTACTTTCTGCATTGCATCTTATATCTTCAAGTGTATTATTATGGTATTTTTTGGACAATATTGCTTAGGAGAGCACTAGCATAAATTTACCCTTAAAATTGTATAGCTTTAAGTAAATAAAGAGAACATAAAAAGTCATGGTTAGAATAAGATATAAGATGATTTTTTCTTCCATGCTTCATGGAAGACGAGAATGGACGATGTCACACAAGATCTGGGCAATACCTTGTATTTTAAATACTTAGCTTTTGAATTCTGTATCTGTGTAAATACTCACAAAATTCTACAGGTGAAGGAGAAAAGATTTTAAAATATTTGAATAAGCTTCAAAATTATGTTACAAATTAAACGACTGTTAATTTACTTGTAGTACAGTAGGCCCAATTAAGTTAACATTTTAATAGAGGTGCCCCCGTATTCTAGAAATCGATCAGTTCAGCTAAGTACTTATTTTGTACCACCAAATGAGTCTATTAAAATATGAGCTCCCACTTGGTGCTGTTTTAAGATATTGAAAATATTGTTTATAATAATATAATGATTTATCTTATTTTATTGATAAAACAAATGTATAGTTTAATAACACATATTCGTTTAGAAAATTTGTAAGTACGCCGTAATTATATATTTGTTAATTTTACATAACATAAACATTTTCATCCTGTAAATAATAAAGAACGGTTTAAAAGTTGTAAAACTGAAAGTATCAACATTTTTTTATTAATACCTAATATATGAAATTTATATGAACATGTTATTATATATATATATATATAAGGAATACAATAATTTATAGTTAGTTTAGATTATTGCTGAGCGATCTTTTTAAAACTTTATAATATCTATTGTAATAATATACCCGCGTGACTGAAACAAGAGAAGGGGACTGCTGCATCGTCAGTTAATTCTAAAATATTTTTTGGTAATATTTATTTTCAGGCAACTGACGTTAACTAGTTATAGATGTTGAAAAATGATTACGTGACCTTTTTATACAATTTATGACAAGGTCTAATTTTATAAAAATATCTATTTAAAGCTTCTTTAAGGAGTTGTTTTAACAAATAAGTTTGATTGATGTGTTGGTAACGTAATGTTTACAATTTACAAAAATTTCGGAACTCATAGACCTCTTATCTCCTTGCTTTTCTAAATACTGTACGTTTCTAATAAGGTCGTATTAATGTAGGATAGGTGGCTTGTAATTTCCCATAAAATGATTTAAAAAATAATTATAATAACATAATTAGTAAACGAAATCATAATCATAATTTACTGTTTGGAAAACAGATACACTTTGCCTGTACAAATATTCATGTTATGTAATAATAAAGCTACTTCTTTTACATGATGATTTGTATCAAGTAATAGTTATTTAAAAAATAATTTTTTTTGTCATTATTAAGTTTTTGTTATTTTATACGATTATTTAAAGAAAATAAGAATGTATAAAATGTAATTTTTATACATACATCTGTAAATATATTTTTGTCTTGTTCTATTGTACATCGATAATTACAAAAATAATCTTAAAAATAGGACTCAAATACCAAAAAAGTCAGTGAATTCTTCCCACAACGTTAAAATAAAAATCACTAGTGATCTAGAGATACTATGAAAGATATAAATTGGATATTTCTAGCTCATCTGTGTTTTTTTTTACCCAGGAAATAGATATACCTAATGTTTAGAAGTGGCCTTTGGAGTAATATTTTTTTACAACTGTGCAATGAAGAATTTTACCATAAATGCGATATCATGCTCGTTAATTTCTTACGGAAGTTTAATGCACTAACGGAAGTTTGATTTATTTAAATTAGTAAAACTAAGAATCGCCAACAAACGCACTGAATATGCGCATTCAAATTTTTTTTCGCATTTCAATAGATCGTATTTTTTTATAAAATGGATAATTGTTAATTTGTTAAGTATTATTGAATTTCGATCAGGTCTTATGAAAATATCATTAAAAGGATTAGGAAGTATGTTATAGATTTTTGTAAAATCAACAAAAATTCAAATGAAATTACAAGAACAATGGTGTATTACTGTATTACTGTATTATTGTACTACAAAAAAAAAAAGTTATACACGTGGTGGTAATGAAAATTGAGATGATTATTGATTTATAGAATTGAGAATCGCTGATGTGAAAAGACATAATTTTTGTTTTTGTCGTTGAGTTGAAGAGAGAAATGGACATGAAGCATAAAAAAACCTGATCCTCATCATGTAAATACAACGTACGTGGAACACAATTATTTTTATTCATCAACATCAACATATTTTTAATTATACCCACATAGCAATTTTATTCTATCCAAGAAATAAAATTTTGTTAACAATATGATGAACCCTGCTTCATTGTTTCCTTATTAATAAATGTGCCACACCTATTCCAAAATTTAAAAATATTCCTTATATTTAAAAAACAAATCGGCTCATAAAAAATATATTTCAATTACGTCATCATCAGATTGTTAATCTTAAAACAGAAATAACTGTTAACTTAAAAGGTGGGTTTTCTTAAATCAAAGCCACGTGCCAACTTTCGACAAGCGGAAATTTAAATTTAGATCAAAGTCGTGGTATGCCCTTAAGTTCCCATGTAAAATCGCAAAATCGTTCCCTCTCATCAACTGCTAGGTATTGAATCAAATTTTATATATAATATCAGTCTCATTAATTCATTAATTGCATAATTTATGTATAAATATTATAATAGATGGATTTATTAAATAAATTCTGATAATATTCGTGTGTAAATATGTGATTATTTTGGAGTTGGAAATGGTCCCGATTGATGTAAAAAAATTATATTATTTTCATATCAAAGTTATTATTTTTAAATAAAATTAATTTATTTCAAAATATAATTATGTTTATTAAATTTATTTAATAGATGCATCATACACTGATTTTTTTTTAAATATTTATTTCTTATATAATTTGCTACAATTCACAAAAATTATATACTTTATCAAATAGGCCAGTCTCAAACTTAAAAACAATTACCATTGGACAAATGTTGTTGTTGTTTGTTCATTTAACGTCACTTTATGCTGCTATGGCTAATTGGACGATGCGACAGTGGGAGCTCTAAATTTTGCCTATCCAGGTTTTATTAGGATAGGGATTTTTAACGAGTACCTGACATCGTACAGGCTCGGGACCCCCGTTTAACGTCCCTTCCGAAGGACGGCGTAACTAAGGATTTTTTATTCCCTTTAAAAATTGGACAAATGTAAATGTATTTATACAGAATAATAGTATACAATGAAAGAAAAAAAATATACATAAAAACTTCCAACCGATTCTTACACTGATGATTACCGATGGCCACGATGTTTTGTGGGATATCTATATAAATATTAACTATATTGTGGGATATATATTTAAACTATACAATACACTTTTATATTTAATATATGCACACTTTTTTTTTATCAATATATTGGCCAAATATTTACTAACATACATTGATTAAATAATTATACAATTTATTTAAAATTTTCAATTAATATCTGGTTTGATTATTACTATTTAAATGTGTGCAGATATTATAGTATAATTTATTGCTTAAAAAACAAAAAATAAGGCCAGCTTGAGAACAGAACGATAGGTAGAATTTATACCTAAATACAGAATTAAATATATCGAAAATAATCTGTTGGAATACTAGATTTAATGTAAATAAAGAATTATAAGTCTATGTTGTTTTTCAGGGGCGTATATAAGGGGGGGAGGCAGAGGGCCCCTCACATGAACCCTGGAAACATTACACTCCTCTTTAGGGCAGTCGTAATAAATTCGATGGTAGTGGCACCTATGTTTTGGACTTTATTTTATAAACCATGTTAGTCGATATAGCATGTGAAGCTTATTTTTATGTACGTATTCCCGTATTATATATTCTTTAATATAATTTTTTTTTGCGTTTTTAACATTTTTACATTACCTACCCCCCCTAATTTTTTTTCTATTTATGCTACTGTAGCTTTTTAAGGTTTATCTCAGTAAAGGATTAGTTCAGAGCCACCACTTCATATAATAATGATGCGTTACAATAAGGTTCAATTACTGTACATTTTTCTATTTTTGTTACTATTTTTAAAATCTTGAAACCTACGATGGCTTTATTTAAGATAGCAGTAAATTAAAAAAAAAATACTTATAATTATATTGTTTAATTTACTGATTTAATTGTTTGCTTGTTTCTTTTTTCCTGAGGAGAATAAATGCAATCAATGCATATTATCTATAAAACATTAGTTTAAAATATACCTTTTTCTATTCAGAATTAAAATGGGGATAAATCTTTAATTTATTTTTTTGTTTTTTCATTTTACTTTGTAGTACGTTAAATCAATCACTTTTGAATGTTCTGGGCTTTACTTTTATTCCATTATTGCTTCATTTTTTCTGAGCTTAATTGCCTTAATTCAACAGAGGTTTGGACCATCTGTTTGGATCTTGTTTGGGAACCTCTCTTTCTTGTTTTTGGTTTGCTCTTTTGCAGCATTAACAATTTGGCTTAATTTTCTTGTTGCAGAAAAACATATACATATTATGTTTTAGTTCTCGAGTTTCAGTCCCTCTTTAAACTTCTTCGGCGATGTTTCGAGACTAGGTTAGTCCCATACTGATGCCCTGACAGTGAAAAAATGAGCTTTTAGTAAAAACATTAAATAGCGCACTAAAATAAATGCAAGGCATGTGTAAGTTGCAATGTGTAATTCCAACTTACACATGTCATTTTATATTTATTTTTGTTGCCATTTTTTTCACTACCAGGGCATGAGTATGAGACTAACCTAGTCTCGAAAGGTCACCTAAGAATTAAAGAAGGGCTGAAACTCGAGAACTAAAACATAATATTTCCATAACAGTCATGATAAGTAGAAACCAATATATATATATATATATATATATATATATATATATATATATATATATATATAAATCGTTTTACTAGGCAGTCATAGCTGTAAAACAATGTGAACTACTAAGGACGATTGATTTCCAGAAATACTTTGTAATTAAAATGAAATAAAAATTGTTTCAATTATCAGCTCTCTAATGATACAATCTCCTTTGCTAAGATTTTTATTTAATTGGGTCACAACTGCAAACCTAGTTTTGAGTTTCATTATTGCAAATTATTCGTCTCGGATAAAAATATATCTATTTTATAATACTCTATAATACATAACATATTATGATATATATTACTGTAATGTAATCTTATAAGATAGATCAACCTGAGTATAATTGAAAATGTCCTTTAATCCTGTTTAATTTCGGATAACTTTAAATAAATCATTTGAACTAGGTCCTATAAGGAGGACAACTGCTTCATAATTTTAAATATTATTTTTAAATATTAAATATTATGTTTTTGGCTGTTGTTATGAGGTACATGTTTGGATTTATGCGACTTTTATTTAACCT
Source organism: Arma custos (assembly GCA_037127475.1). Taxonomy (NCBI): domain Eukaryota; kingdom Metazoa; phylum Arthropoda; class Insecta; order Hemiptera; family Pentatomidae; genus Arma; species Arma custos. Next base: position 48,686,542 of record CM073763.1, on the reverse strand, counting down.
TTATTGATTTCTGATTGTGTTTGAAAACTTTTAAGATTTTCGAATTTTTAAATATTAAATTTATGTATTGAATCCTGAAGATCCTTATTTTTAATAAATAATAAAATAAATAAATAAATAAAGTAAATAGATAGGTTATCATATGAATTGGGTCTCGGACAGATCCTGATACCTGAGCCTTGTCCTCACGTGAGGCCTAACCTCGCCCACAATAGACAAAACTATCTGATACCAAATAATAATCATCGCACCAAGGAATTCTTCAGGGTGATGCCTCTTTCAGTTATATTATGTTTTTACTATAGTAATTATAGTAATTATCGGAACATAAAACGAAAGAACTTTCATAAACGTCTAGATGTTTGTAATTATACAAATATTATGAATATTTTATAATTTATCCTGTTTAAAAAATTAGTATCAAATCGAACCACTAAAGCGTTGTTATGATAAATATTTATTAGTCTGGAAGGAATTTCACGTAAGCATAAAAAAATCAAACAAAAAAACAAAACAAAACAATAATATTTACTAAATGTAATATTAATTTGTCGCCTTGGTGACAAGAAAATGTATCCACGAAATTGTCATTTTTCAGGAATGAATGAAATAATATTTATGATTAAAAAGAACATCAACAATGAAAGACGACGTGGACGAAGATCTAGTGACCCTAAAGTAAACCTGAAAAATGACTGTTACATGCTGCACATATCTCGAGAACTTCAATCTTGTAGATGTCTTTCGGAATCATTATACCAAACCAAAAAAAATAATTAATTTGTATTATTTTTAAAATGACTTTATTTAACGTTGCTTCTGAAGCCATTAATTTCTTTTAGATATTTTATTTTTAAGAGAAAAGATTTGTCCAGAGCCGGGATTCGAACCCCCATTTCGCGATGTATATACGGGAAAGAATATTCATTGAACATTACTTTAATAAGCATCTTGTTGACTTACGTCATTATATTATTTATAATTTATTTTATTATTTTATAAATTGTTATAATTTTTAAATATTTTATTTTGAAGAGAAAAGATTTGTCCAGTGCTCTAACCAAACGAGCTAACCTGGCTCGTAACACTGCCAGACAAATCCATTCTCTTCACCGATTCTAATTTTTATACATTAATTTTTTTTGCTTGCTTTCCTTTGGAATGTTCGTTGAATATTTTATTTAAAAAACTTCTCCATTAATTTCAGAATTAAATGTCCAACATTTCGTTATTTTACCCAATGGGTTTCCAAGGATCATACTTTATATCATCTGTACATCTGTATCTATCTGTACCTTTGGTACCAAATTGGATAAAAATCTAAAGTATACCAGTTAACAGTGAACGGATTTTTAAAATTATATTTTTGGATTCTAACACAAACAGTCGAATCTGTGGGCAATTTTTTTTGGTCATTCTGGAAACAAGCCAAAATTCTATCAAATATTAATAATTTTTTAAACGAAAAACTTGTATAATAAAATGAAAAATAAAGTCATAATTATTATTCATAATCTTGTGTACCTACGGTGCATATTACACCACGTGGGAAAACCTCAGAGCTCATTTAAAAATGCTAAGTAATTCAGTTTAGCAGTTAAAATTTATTCTGGCACATAAATTACAAATTCATATGCTACAACATTCCAAGAAATAAGTTATTTAAAAAAAAATTATTCTCTATTCAGAACTAGGCTTATGGAAAAAAACAAAACAGTAAATACATGATAGCATCTGGTAACAGAAATAAAAAATTTATAAATATATATATATATATATATATATATATATATATATATATATATATATATTTATAAATATATATCACATATTCAAAAAAGGCAATAAAATCACTCTAATAGGTAATATTGATTACATTGGTACAACGTTATTAATTCCATTAATAATAAACATAAATAATAAATAATAGTAAACGTTTTTATTACATTGGCATAAACGTTTTTTTGTGTCATTACACTAAACAATCTAAAAGTTCTTCGTAACCTTAGATTACACTAAAAAAAATCATAAATATCTTGATGAAACATTATAGTATAAAGAAGTATAGGGATTTATTGAAAAAAAATTACTTTATTATCACAGAACATAAGTTTACTTAAAGAAAACTTACTATTAACTTCGAAAACCGTAACTTCGATGGTTCGTTGACAATATCTTCTGTATCCCATACTAATTTAGTATTTACATTTATAATTGTATGTAAATTTAATTATGGTTATATATAATATCTAAAAACTTATTATATTAAAATACTAGTAATATTTATCATTCTCATTAAGGTTATGTATTTGAGAACTTCTGCGCTTTATTTTAATAAAAACTTTCAATGAAAACCCATAATGGTATCAACTCTTAAGTGAACCTTTTAAGTAAATTACTACTTCCGATGGTCATTTAGTGAACAATAGTAGTACAAATAGGCGGGTTGAGCCGGAGCCGTGACCTTGAGGTCATTGTCTGCTGTAGCAGGGTCGTGGTCGTGACCTTGAGATGACCTTGAGGGTGGGAGGGGTGTAAGGCAGGGCGAGGGGGTGTTGACCTTGAGGTAGGTCCAGGTGTGCAAATTAAGATTTGGCAACGTCGCAGATGAGATGTGGCAACAGCGCAGTAGAAACTAGGTCATGGTTTGTTCTGAATGGATGACGCATGTGACGTCATTTTTTATGAATGGAAGTGTGACGTCATCTTATGAATGGAAGAGAAACTAGGTCACGGTTTGTTCTGAATGGATGTTGGTCATGTGACGTCATTTTATGAATGGAATAGTTGAATGGGCGTGTGACGTCATCTTATGAATGAGAGCGTGATGTAATTTGTCTTTGTGAATGGGATAAGAGTTATGAATGAACCACAGTAGTACAAATAGGCGGGTTGAGCCGGAGCCGTGACCTTGAGGTCATTGTCTGCTGTAGCAGGGTCGTGGTCGTGACCTTGAGATGACTTTGAGGGTGGGAGGGGTGTAAGGCAGGGCGAGGGGGTGTTGACCTTGAGGTAGGTCCAGGTGTGCAAATTAAGATTTGGCAACGTCGCAGATGAGATGTGGCAACAGCGCAGTAGAAACTAGGTCATGGTTTGTTCTGAATGGATGACGCATGTGACGTCATTTTTTATGAATGGAAGTGTGACGTCATCTTATGAATGGAAGAGAAACTAGGTCACGGTTTGTTCTGAATGGATGTTGGTCATGTGACGTCATTTTATGAATGGAATAGTTGAATGGGCGTGTGACGTCATCTTATGAATGAGAGCGTGATGTAATTTGTCTTTGTGAATGGGATAAGAGTTATGAATGAACCACAGTAGTACAAATAGGCGGGTTGAGCCGGAGCCGTGACCTTGAGGTCATTGTCTGCTGTAGCAGGGTCGTGGTCGTGACCTTGAGATGACCTTGAGGGTGGGAGGGGTGTAAGGCAGGGCGAGGGGGTGTTGACCTTGAGGTAGGTCCAGGTGTGCAAATTAAGATTTGGCAACGTCGCAGATGAGATGTGGCAACAGCGCAGTAGAAACTAGGTCATGGTTTGTTCTGAATGGATGACGCATGTGACGTCATTTTATGAATGGAATAGTTGAATGGGCGTGTGACGTCATCTTATGAATGGATGAACTGAATGGGTGCGTGACGTAATTTGTCTTTGTGAATGGGATAAGAGTTATGAATGAACCACGTAGTAGTACAAATAGGCGGGTTGAGCCGGAGCCGTGACCTTGAGGTCATTGTCTGCTGTAGCAGGGTCGTGGTCGTGACCTTGAGATGACCTTGAGGGTGGGAGGGGTGTAAGGCAGGGCGAGGGGGTGTTGACCTTGAGGTAGGTCCAGGTGTGCAAATTAAGATTTGGCAACGTCGCAGATGAGATGTGGCAACAGCGCAGTAGAAACTAGGTCATGGTTTGTTCTGAATGGATGACGCATGTGACGTCATTTTTTATGAATGGAAGTGTGACGTCATCTTATGAATGGAAGAGAAACTAGGTCACGGTTTGTTCTGAATGGATGTTGGTCATGTGACGTCATTTTATGAATGGAATAGTTGAATGGGCGTGTGACGTCATCTTATGAATGAGAGCGTGATGTAATTTGTCTTTGTGAATGGGATAAGAGTTATGAATGAACCACAGTAGTACAAATAGGCGGGTTGAGCCGGAGCCGTGACCTTGAGGTCATTGTCTGCTGTAGCAGGGTCGTGGTCGTGACCTTGAGATGACCTTGAGGGTGGGAGGGGTGTAAGGCAGGGCGAGGGGGTGTTGACCTTGAGGTAGGTCCAGGTGTGCAAATTAAGATTTGGCAACGTCGCAGATGAGATGTGGCAACAGCGCAGTAGAAACTAGGTCATGGTTTGTTCTGAATGGATGTTGATCATTTTATGAATGGAATAGTTGAATGGGCGTGTGACGTCATCTTATGAATGGATGAATTGAATGGGAGCGTGACGTAATTTGTCTTTATGAATGAGTTATGAATGGGATGCTTTTGAGATTATGACTGAGACGGAAGTTGCTTTTATGAATGGGATTAGGCTTGCTTTTGAGATAGGCTATTGGATGACGTTTCATTGATTTAGATTATTTAGCTTTTTATGAGCTTGGATGACGTATGTGTTCCTCCTGAACTTTAGTAATATATAGGAAATTTTTTTGAAGGAGCTGGAAAAGGATATGTGAAAGAAAAAAAAATACAGTTGTACAAAACATTTATTTTATACATCATATTCTTAAACATATTTTTTGTTACTTTTCTTGTACTCTAATTTTCTCATTTAAGTAAACAATAATAATACTACAAGTAGACATTCTTGAAATAAATCTAGTACTCTAATTACAGGTCTTTACTAACTAAATATAAATTTAAGTAAACAATAATAATACTAGTATACAATCATTAATTGGTTCTTATACATTTACAATGTTAGATTCGTTGTTTCATTGAGGCTATAGTGGCCATAAGGGAGAGTGGTTTCATCGTGTAATGTATATCTTTTATTATCAAATGAGCATAATGACTTTTTATTTATCAGTGTGGTTTGAACGTTATGCTTTTTAGATTGAATTGTATAAAATGAAGAATATAGACTTTTGCTGTCTTTAAATGTGTTTAGGTAATCGCTAAAAGTAAAATCGTTAACTGCCGATTTTTTTATTCCCTTTGACTTTTTAACCGTTATATCATTCTTTGTTATGTACGAATACATTTTGGGCCTCAATCCGACAAACTCTACTATAGGATCTCCAAAAGTTTCATCTTTCAACAAACCTACGACTTTTTTATTTTTTTCAGAATAACAGAAATGAGAAGTGGGAAAATTGCTTGTATCAAAATATTTATTTAACTCTCCAGAAATATCGGAATAAATATCTTCAGTCCTAATATTGTATAAAAATGAATCGGTGTCGGTATAACATAAAGTAACATTTTCTACACCATATTTTTTCAAAAACACATTGTAGTGGTAATGATACATCAAAACTTTGCTCAAGTCCAACACTGCAAATCCCACGTACAAGGGTTTATCAAAAATAATGCTTTCTTTTTCCAGCTGAACCGCTGTAACATTATCTGCAAATATAATCCTTCCTTTAAAATTTGGTTTATTGACTTGACGAAATAATGATTTTTCATTTGTTACTATTTTTAAATCGATTCTGTTGCGCACGTTTTCCATAAATTTGCCGAAGCAGCTGTTATTCATCAATTTGTAAAAATCTGACTCGAATGTATTTTTTGCTGATGCTCTCATCATTGAATTAATTTCTATGTATGGAGCCAACCATTTTTTTTGTTTAAACTTCAACACTCTATGAATTTTTGAAATCTTTACCCCGAGTTGTAGGGCTTGTTTTAAATTCACATAATGTACTATGTAACGTGTTTTGGGCATCAAAGTCGTCAATAGTTTAACTGTTTTAGTATTAGGTGGATTATTTTTTTCGGGTAAAAAAGGTAATTGAGAAAGATTATCATGAATTTCTTTGGGGTATTCAACATCAACGTCTAGCACATAACCGGTTTCTGATTCATTTTCAACATCTAATACATTTAATTTTTCATCAACCCACTCAAAATCTGTATACGGCAAGGGAAGGTTCATGGCATAACCGTAAAGATTGTTGACATCTACGTAAAGTAAATAATTACTGGGTTTAGTCGAGTCATATTCATTTAGATATTTATTGTTAGCTTTCGCATACCGAGAAACAACTTGGCAAATGCCTCCCCTTATTCCCTTTTCAAAAAACTGAACCATATCAATATCTTTTATTACATCTAATTTTATTTTCGTGTATTTCAACATTGCATTCCAAGATAACTGTGGCAAAGTAAAAAACCATGCAGGATCTAGTCGATAAATTTGTTGACAGAGAAGTCGAAAGGCTTCAAAAACTTCGCACAACAAAATTACATCTGTTTGTATATACAATTCCGCATAATCTTTTAGTGTTTGGATGTTGAAGACTTTCCAGACACTTTTCGCGTGCTCATAGTCCACGTCGCTAATTGATGTTTTTGTTAAATCATTAAAAAATGAATTTTTGGAAGGTAGTCGAGTTTCGTTTAGACGATCAAAAGAATTAAAATAATTGTACGGAAATATGCCTTTCCTTGTCAATAATTTAATTTTGTTTTCATCATTAATAATATTTGCCATATGTGGAAATATATCAGTAATTGATTTAGATTTATTTTGCAAATTGTTCACTAATGTTTCCAAACTTGATGATAGAAATTTAAACGAGTCAACAAATCGTATTTTTGTACTACATCCTTTAAATTTTATGCTGAAACTTATATATTTTTCAGAATTACTAGGAATTACGCTGATATTTTCACAACGGCCCAAGAAAGGGATTATAAAATGAGAATCGTAACCCTGTAAGTTGTGCATAAAAACAGGTATAAAATCGGGCTTTTTTGCTCTTAAATTACAAGCATTATGTGCTGGTCCAACAAATTTTCCTGATAAGTGACAGTGATGTCGTACTCGATCGTGTTCGTCTAAAGGGTATTGACATAAGATGCAATCTTTAGCAGAATAAAATATTTTACTTTCCCCTTTGCTCATTTCTTCCATTCGCATAGTATTACCGTATATTTTATCCGCTTCAACAACTATAGATTCGAGTTTTTCTAAAAACGCTAGCATACAGTTTTCTCCCGTATAAACAAACGGTTTACATTCAAACATTTTTGACTTGACCAGAAGTGAAACTGAAAAAGCACGATGCTCATGAACAGCTTTGTTCCAAGATGTTGACGGATTAGGAATAGGCCCCGAAATTGGTATCAAAAGAGATTCAATATCTGCATAAACTACGATTGGAATGGATTGTGTATATTCCACATGTTTAAATTCAATTTTTTCTTCTTTCGGAAAGTCAGATCGAATTGGTTTGTGATCACGGCAAAATAATTCGTGTTCGTCTTTTCGCTCATCGCCTTTTTTCCCATACTTGTTTACGTACGTCCTTGGAAATACGGTCAGACATCTACGACAGATTGAATAAGCGCGTTTTGACAAAGATATTTGAGAACTTACTAATCGTGAAAGATTTGTGATCAAACAGTAGTGAAAATTTTCTCCATTTTGTAAATACAACAGATCAAACGTTTTATCATAATTATCCTTTTTACTGATTCTAATTGGATAAACATTATTTTTATCATCTAAGCCATAAACATTAATAGACAGGTTATTTAAATTTTCGAATCGATTGATATCGCTAATTGGAGTCGGGAACGATATAGAATCAAAAGAATATGGAGTATGAATATTTTTGTACGCGTTAAAGTCATTTGATCTAATATTATCACTAAGTAAAGCTAAACGAAAGCAATCGTTAGTATTATTTTTTACATTTATAACACAACGTTTGTCTCGTATTTTTTTAGGTAATTCAATATATTGAGACCCTCCGAAAGGCTTAAATTTAGTTAAATGTAGGCAGATATAGTTTGCAGAGGTATACATCCAACCGGAACCTTTTTTTTCAAACTCATCCTGTTCCTCTAAAATTTTATCAAAAATTGTTTCAATGTAATTTTCGAGGTTTATAGAAACATCTATCGTACTAACTTTCGATTTAAAATTAAAATCTGTTCTTTCACTAATAGTATTTTCGTTTTTCTTAATATATGTACATTCTAACATTATGTTTAATTTTAGATTTTTCCATTCATCTACATAACTATTTAGTAACTTTACTAAAACCTCTTTTTTCTTATTAAAAAATTCTGAAGCTAATAATTTTTTATTATCGTTAGGAATGTAAACATCTTCAACCGCATTTCCTAAGGAAGCTTTAATAATCCCATTTTCTTGAGCTACCGTATTCCCTCGCATCTGTCTACTAAAAATGCTATATTTTCTTTTTTTCATTGGTATCTCCATTGTGTTCACGTCGGGTGTATTATTACTACTAACCCCAAATTGACAAGTTAATTTATGCCGTTCAAAGTTAAACTTTTTGCTAAATTCTTTCCTACAGCCTCGACAATAGTAAAACAACGATTGACATCTATGTCGCCAGTTTGTAAGCAATAATCCACAATGAGCACATAAATAATTATTTCCGTTACTTTTATTATTCATTTTTAATCTAAAAACATACTTGGTCAAACAAATACTAAAATATATATACACTACCCCCTAAAAGTAATATTAAAAAAAACAAAAACAATTGTAGCCTAACCTGATTCAACCTTTTTTTTTTTTTTGTTTACATAAACTTTATGTCATAAGCATTTTTCTTCTTTCCCATATATTGAATTTTTAGCTGTCCTAAAACAGAAAATAATCACTTGGCTAAGTAAAAAAAAAAAAAATATATAACTTTTTTTCTTTATATGTTTAAAATGTAAGAATGTACCTTCATAGTTGAATATTTCTTCTTCTGTAAATGCGTAGACATATCTTTTAGGTAGAAAGATTCTTATTTTTTCTTTTTCTCCTTCATCTAATAATATTGCTTCAATTGATGGGCCATACTCCGTCTCCTTCTTCGAAAGTTGTAGAATTTGATACGTCCGTCCTATAATTAATTCTCCAATATTTTTATATGCGGGTTTAATTTCATTTAATTTTTTCAGGAGTGACATCTAAAAAAAAAAAAAATTAAAATCATATACTTAGTTAGTAAACAGATATTCGAGTAAAATTAAAAAAAAAAAAAAACTTACTTTACTGCAGTTGTAATGAAAACTGAAGACGTTGAGACTATGAACTTATACTAGCATAGTGGCTGACTGATCAGGAGATAGAAAAGGCGAGGGCTTATAAGTACGCTAAGGTGCTGCGTCAGATGCTGATCAGGTCAGTCGGTATTTGGGCCCGCTTTCAGTAGAGTTATTCCAGACATGTCGTCAGCAGTTCTTGATTTACAGGCTTATCGTTTGGAAACGAACAAGCTGATAGTGAAAGAACTGTCAGTAGTTAGCTTAAATTACGAGCACTCTAGTCATTGGATTTTTAAACCGCCTCAAGGAGCCGAAAATGCTGATCGGCTAAAGACAAATCTCTGGGTAAAAAAACATCTTCATGGTCTGGAATGGGACTATGGTGATGTAAATTATGAATCTTTGAAAAATGTTTTACTATCCGTTGCAGAAAACTATGACGTATTATGGGGAAAAGGAATAGAAAAGTGTAAGTTTATAGAAGACCTTATTGATAAACCTGTTTATGATTTGCACGACTTTGGATGCCCCAATCTGAAACAGTTGGAATATGATAAGATAGCATGTCATTATCATTTAGACACTTCATTCGTTTGCTCTTTAAATCAAGCTCATCGTCTGGCTGCATGGGTAAATAAAAATAGCGAGGCTGTAGATTTCACTAAAAGAGACGTTCGTAAACGAACGTATAGAGACAATTCTTCTTCTCCTCATCATATGCTGTCATTTGCTGGATTTATACGTGGAGTCAAAAATAGTGTTAAATGTGTATACTGTGGACTGTTGTATGACACCGATTCGTTAATAAACCCTCTCAATTACCATAGGGCGTGTAGCCCGCATTGTTTATGGTTTGAGGAGGAGTCTTTTTAATTAAAATATGTTAAATATTGTATTTACTAAATCAGTATTTCATTTAGATTTATTTTGTAATATGTTTTTCTTATAATTGCTACATATTGATGTAGATGATTTTTAATTAAATTTTTCATTCATAAAGAAAAATAAATGTTTTCAGTTAATTTGTTTTTTTCTTATTCCTCTTTTTTTTCAAGGACAAATAAAATACGTCGCACTTACTTAAATTAATAAATAGGTTAGAAAATTAGACCAGTGAACAGATTATTAGATTTTTATTTTTTCAAGAAAAGTAATAATAATTAACAAAAAATTTTAATGACATATGATATATGTATAAAAATAAATGTCTAGTGCAAGAGCATATGTTTTTTTTTTTTTCTTCTTCTTCAACATTATACGATATCCTTTTTATTAACCCAGCTGCGTTCATTAACACCGAACCACTTGACATATAATTGATTGCCTTTCCTTTTTAAAACCTTTTCTACCAGGTATATATTTGGATATTTAGCCTGTTGTAGCTCTTCTTCATAAAATGCACCACTGATCGGTTGCCCTTTTAGATCTTCTAGCAAATATGTGTACGGATATGTCTCCTGAATCTTGACTACCTTAAAAATTTCACTTGACCAATTAGGCTTATAGCCTTTTGAAAAACTTGTTTTTTGTTTAGATATTCTTACAAAATCGTCTTCTATAAATTTCTGCTTTCGTACTTTCGATTTAGTCACTGTAGAATACACATTTTTTAGCAAGTATCTCTCCATCTTTTTATGCCGAGCATCGATTGGTTTCATACCTATAGTCCTATGAAATGATGAATTATACTCTTGTAGAATTTGGGGTAATATATCTAAAAATTTATAATTTCCTCGCAGGCTGAATGCTCTCCAAATTTTTTCTTTTAATGTTCTATTGAACCTCTCTACAATGGAAGCTTTTATATTAGAAAAAGTTGAATAATGATTAACATTGTATTGTTTCATTAGAGAATTAAACTTTGAATTGTAAAATTCTTTTCCTTGATCACTTTGAATATGTTTTGGAGTTGATTTACTCGATAAAAACACACTCTCCATTGCTTTGCTCACGTTGTCCGCTGTTTTCTGTTTTAATGGCACAGCCCAAGCAAATTTCGAAAAGCAGTCTATGACCGTTAACAAATATTTATTTCCTTTATTTTCTCCAGAATAAGGTATCATTTCCACAAGGTCTATTTGCCATAAATCGTTAATTCCTTTCAAAACAGTTTTCCGACGTGGATATTTTCTTCGAGCTGGTTTGTGCAATTCATTTACGACAGCACTTTTCAACAACGATGCATTCATCTTTTAAGATAACCGAGCGTTATTAGCATCACCGAGATACACACACACACAGTGAAAAGATATTCACTTAATATAATATATTTATTTCTCGTAGCTCTTCAATTATCGATCCTATTTCGTTTTCATGTCCTTCGTGACCTGCATTCGCCGAAGATATTAGCAACCTCAGCCGATCAACTAGCTCATTAGGATCATCCCAATACTCATAAATGGGTTTATCGGCTCTCATGAGACCAGTGCCTTTGTGCGAACGAAGTGTGGCTATTTTACTAGGAGGGGGTGTGGTATGACGAGGTGTGAAAAGCATCGCTATTACTTTTCTATATTTTTCTGATCTGATTCCTTGTCTCCCTCGTTCTTCACTATAGCCTTTTTTGTGAGCATTGGTCGAGATTAAAATGTTTTTATACATTTCCAAGTCTTTTTTTTCATACTTTTCGGGATTTTTCAAGTAAAGTAACTGCAACAATCCCTCTGTGCCTTCATAAGTTACCCCGTTAATTGTTATGTCATCGCTGTTTGTATGTAGTTGAATATCAGTAGAGTCACCTATTGCGAATCCTCCATCGGGCATGACTCTAATGCCATAACGTGAATCGAAGGTTTTATTATCGCCTCTCAACAATTTCTCCAAATATTTTCTTTGTTGGTTTCCAAACTGTTTAATTGTTTCTACTAGTGAATCTTCAGTTTCATGATGTTCATTTTCTACTTTAATTTCAGGAAACGCCAATCTAGATGATGAAATTATTGGAGTTGTCGGATGAGTCGAATGAGCTAACTCTGGTGTCAATGTTGCTCTTTTGTAAATATCTTTTGTAAACTCAATCTCATCATTTTTGTTTCTAATCTTTTTACTTGACGGCTCCGATTTGGTTTCTTTTTGCAACTTTAACGACTCTTTAATATCTTCTAAAGGTTGTGATACAGGTGTAAAGAATGCTTGACGAACCTCATCTACATCCTGAAGACCGCGTTTCAATGTCCGAAATTTATTTTTTAAAATTTCGCTAGTTTTTATAATCTCACGGGTGACTTTAGGGTCCATGACTGAGCTCCGTCAACGACTGGAAACCCTTTATATATCTACAATAAATGTATCGATTCCTTTTCTAAAACGACCATTGTTTAAATCCCTACTTTTGTCAATAACCAGATAACCGAAAGGCTCTTTCCAACATAATGAACACATGTCTTTAAAAAGTTGGAAACCGATAGCAGGAGTGCTCACATGTTCATCGTAAATATGTTTTAAACTCAATTCGTCCTGAGGAAATATTATTAAAAAGTTAAAATTACACCTGATCAGATGTCTAGGAATGCAAACATAACTTTGTGTTAAGTAAAAACAATCTAGATTCATATGTCTTCCATAACTGAAATATCGTTTAATTATATCTTGATCCTCCATCGTAACATCATCGAATATACAGACTGAATTAGATTCAACTTGGTGAGGCATATCTTTTGCATCTTCAAAATCGTAAAATCCTATTTCAGGAACCATATTTAAAACATTTTTTAAATACTGGTATTTGAGCTGGTGTAAAGTTTTTCCGAATAGATATACATTTTTAAATTTTAAACCATTTGGATTTAATAAAAGTCCAATCATAATATTCGTCTTTCCACATCCGCTTGATCCGCATATCGACGCTCGTATGGTGTTTGGTAATAATGTGCTATGTTTCACCTCAGTAGATTCGTCAGGCAAACACTTCAAAGTAGAAAAACGTTGTTCTTGTTGGACTAATTTCATTTTGAATGCAGACAAAATCATTCATTTCCTGTATATATATATATATCGCCGATTGTCATTTTTCACTACAGTATGATTCGTAAGACTCGCAAAGGAAGAGGCTTGATAAACAGTCTCATAAATAAGTTACCGTTTGAATTACACCTGCCAGGATACCAGTATTGTGGCCCCGGTACAAACCTTGAAAAACGACTAAATAGAGGAGATAGTGGAATAAACCAGCTTGATAAAGCTTGTAAAGAACACGATATTGCTTATAGCAAAGATAAGGATATGCAAAGTCGTAGAAAAGCGGACAAGATTTTGGTTGAAAACGCTTGGAAACGAGTTAAAGCTTCGGATTCATCATTGGGAGAAAAAGCTGCGGCTTGGTTAGTTACAAATACTATGAAAGCGAAAGGTAAAATTGGTGCCGGTATTAAGAAGAAGAAGAAAAATAAAAAGATTAGTTTCAAAAAATTAGTTAAATCGCTAAAGGTTGCTAACGTATCATCGATCCTCGAAGCGTCAAAAATGGCATACAAAAAGGCTAAAATGCATTTACGTGGTAAGACAAAACCTTTGCCTCCCAGAGTTCTTCCTTTGCCAAAAGAGGGAGGATTTCTTCCATTTCTTGTGCCGTTAATGGCGGGGCTTTCTGCAGTGGGATCTTTAGCGGGAGGAGCGTCGAGTGTGGCTAAAGCTATCTACGAGGCGAAAGAAGCTAAACATAAATTAGATGAACAAAAGAGGCATAATTTAGCGATGGAAAGTCAGAAAATCGGAAATGGACTTTATTTGAAACCATATCGGAAAGGCTACGGCCTGTTTATAACTCGACAAAAAAACAAATCTGGAAAGATCTGACTACCGAATAAGCCATTGACGGATTTAGAATTAAATTATTTGGCCAAAGTTTTAAATATCCAACATTTTCGAGGAGTGTTTATGATTGATAAACTTCCTAGATATCCAAACAAACACGAGTCTGCTATTGTAAATTTAGAGCCGAGCTCAGAACTTGGTTCACATTGGGTCTGTTATGTAAAACAAAATAATTTTGTGAAATACTTTGATTCCTTTGGAAACTTAAAACCACCACCACAGTTGCTCGAATACTTTAAGGGGCTAAAAATAACTTATAATAGAGAGCGTTATCAGGAGTGGAATACGTCGGTTTGTGGACATCTCTGCTTACAGTATTTAGTCGATGCTTCTCAAAGCGTTTGATCATTGTTAATCATGAGCTATACAGTAACGCTTACGGGCAACTCTAGCGTACTTTCCGCAAACTTTTTACCACCGCTAGAATTGGGGTCAATATATACTGTTGGGTTGTTATCATTTGAGACATATAATACTATTCCGAATATAAAAAAGGGCGCTAATGATATGTTTTATTTTGGTGATTTTTCGATCCAAATACCTGAAGGATCGTACGATATCGATGCTATAGCCTCCTTTTTACGTGAAAAAATTTCTCATCTTGACCCTACCGCTGTAGTGATAATAAGAGGAAATTCCAACACGCTAAAAACGGAAATTAAAACAACTCATGCAGTATACTTTAACTATTCCGAGAAGCCTCACTCTATTGGTCCTCTTTTGGGTTTTACACGATCCGATCATGTCATTCCTCCGAATCGCTCCTATACTGAATCAAATGACATTGTTAAAATTCTCAGCGTAAACATTATTTCAATTCAATGTAACATCGCATCGGGGTCTTATGTGAACGGAGAACCGGATCATAATATTCATCAATTCTTTCCGCGTGTAGACCCAGGATATAAAATAATAGAAATCACGAATCCGGTCATTTACTTTCCAACCAACGTGAGGACTGTAGACAATATCATCGTTCGATTAGTAGATCAGAACGGAGAGCTTATCGACTTTAGAGGAGAAACGGTTACATTGAGATTACATTTAAAAAAGAATGGGGATTGATTTTTCTTCTAGAGATAGTTGTTGCATCGATTATTATAAAAGGAGATGTCAAACAACGGTTAAAACCAGTAAACCTAAATCAACAAGAGCGCTAACAACTGCGAACGCTATATTTTTAAAACAGTGTGGTTTTCGGTTAAACAAACATTATGAATGACATACTAGACGTTACGACGGATATAAAATTCGTCGATTCTCTTACACAATTTGAATATCACTCGCACCAGCCTTATACGGGAAATACCTTTAACAAATCCGACGAGATTAGAATTCCTATTCATCAACAAGATATTTATACCTTTCCTTCTCAAAGTTTTATTTATCTCGAAGGGAGGATCTTAAAAAGTGATGGCACTATCGGTGCCACTCCAAAGTTGACTAATAACGCATTCGCGTTTTTGTTTGACGAAATTAGATATGAACTAAACGGTATAGAAGTCGATCGAGTACGAAATCCGGGGATAACTACTACTCTTAAAGGGCATGCATCATTTTCGCCTAATCGAGTAATGGGATTAGAAAATGCGGGGTGGACAATGCCCGGTAAAACTCTTTCTTTGGATAAAAACGGCGTTTTTAGCGTATGCCTACCACTTGATATTCTTTTTGGGATTTGCGAGGACTATCGTAAAATTTTAATCAATCTGAAGCAAGAGCTCGTTTTGATCAGATCAAGTACTGACCTAAACTGCGTGCTAGGTGACGATGATGTACAAATAAAACTTGACAAATTGGTGTGGAGAATGCCTCATGTTCGTGTTTCAGATTATGAACGTCTGAGGTTATTAAAACTAGTAGACAAGAACAAGGTCGTTTCTATTCCATTCAGATCATGGGATCTTTACGAATATCCCAATGTACCTGCGACGCAGCAGGAAAATTGGTCGGTCAAAACTTCAACAAATTTAGAAAAACCGCGCTATCTCATTTTTGCATTTCAAAGTGATCGAAATAGAACCTCTAACAAAGATAGCAGTCTGTTCGATAGTTGCAAATTAAAAAATTTGAAACTTTATTTGAATAGTGAACAATATCCGTACGATGACTTAAATTTAGATTTTGAGCAAGGAAAAGTAGCATTGTTGTATGAAATGTATAACGAATTTCAAACGAGTTATTATGGCGTTAGACATTCTCAGCCCCTGCTTTCAAGATCCGATTTCGAGAAACTAGCGCCTCTAGTGATTATAGATTGTTCTAAGCAATCTGAAGCAATCAAAAGTGCGACTATCGATATCAGAGTACTATTAGAGGCGAAAGAAAACTTTCCAGCCAATACTAAAGCTTACTGTCTCATTTTACATGATAAAATAATAGAATATGAAATGGGAACGGGTTTGGTCCGTAAATTGTACTGACTCTCTGTTTGTTTTTTTTGTGGTTGTTAGAAGAGGAGTATACTAATTTCTTTTTATTTTAAAAGTAGATGTAAAATGAACGTACAACCAAAAAAAAAAAATATAAACGAATTAGAACTCGATTCGGAAAATACAAAATATCGAGTAATAATATCTTTTATTTAGGTATCTTTCAAGCCTGATGAGGACCTTGTTGAAACTCGTACTCTTGTAACATGGAATTATGCTCATCGTGCAGCACGTATCAGTCCATGGGAAACATATGCGAGGGACAGGGTAAGATTCGAAAACAGGATTCATCATATTTCCAAGATACTGAGTCCTATCCTGGAATCAACCCACAGATCAGCTGTTTATCAGAAACATTACAAGATTGTTAATTGTTAAAAATTTTATATTTACCTTATCAGTATTTGATTCAGATTTATTAATTTTTTTTTTTAATTAAATTTTATATTTACATAAAATAAAAATATTTGATTTCAGTAAATTTGTATTTGTTTTTTTTTTTTTTTCCTTCTTCCTATTTTATTTTTCAAGGGACAAATAAAAAATACAACATATTAAAGGAAACTTATTTTATTGATTATCATCACAATTCAATTCATTTAAGTTGTAAAACAGTGTATTTGTATTTATGCTAAAATCAATTGGTTCGCTAACTACACTTGCTTCATTCTTATTATAAAGTTCAACCATCTTTGTTATCAATGCTAGTGAATCGTTGATTTTTTCTATATTTGCGCAAAGTTTGACCGTCTCGTTCCTGTTGAAACATGCAGATGCAGACGATGGTGGAAGGGTCTCATGATTAAACATTGCAAACCATTGCGTTACCTGCTCTATCCGCATCACCCTAGTGCGTCCTCTTGTAGTAAGTTCACAAATCACGTTTTGACATCTTGATCGGTCTTTTTCATAGGATTTTTTTCGTTTCTGCAGCAATAACAAAATTTTCGGAGCTCGGGTGGTAATATATGTCCATTCCTCAACATTCATGTAAACGACAGTTTTCTTCTTTTCGCTAATGGCGATAGTCGGCACAAAGTTACACAAACCGATTCGAAAACATTTACTGTTGGTGAGTGGGTACTCGGTCACAAGGTCCATTCGACGATCCATCTCGCGTATCATCAACGACAAGACTGTGTGGTATAACGGAGTGGAGGGGAGAAAGCTGCAGCTGTTCTAGTTTTTTTATCACATCATTTATTTCCCTTCTTTTTAGTTCATACAAGGAAATGCATAATTGCAAATCTTTGAGTCGATGTAGAAAATTGTGAAGCCTTTTAACAACATACCGTCTCTTCGCTATCATTCTCGTCAGACACTATGATTTGCAGCTCATTCAATTGTTCACAATACTCTATAAACGAACAGTTTTTAGACCATTTTTTGTGGTCGGCAAAAGGGTCGTCATACTCCTTCCATTCATGCAAGACTACTCCGCAAAATGGACATCTTGTCCTATCAGACACTTTCAAGTAATACAACCCAGCAGCCGCTAGTTTCAATGGACTCACCGGTGACGACCAGCCGACGAATGTCGACAACCTTCCTTCTTCGTACCTCAGGTTCTTGCTCCTTAGCCGACCCATACTAAACTAACTGATTGAGGAAGCAACAACGTGCTTCATTCATAAGACATAATGATGACACTCTCCCATTCGGAAAACAATATACTCTCTCTCATTATGCTGTGACCTAGTTTCGGTGTTGCAACATCTCATCTGCGACGTTGCCAAATCTTAATTTGCACACCTGGACCTACCTCAAGGTCAACACCCCCTCGCCCTGCCTTACACCCCTCCCACCCTCAAGGTCATCTCAAGGTCACGACCACGACCCTGCTACAGCAGACAATGACCTCAAGGTCACGGCTCCGGCTCAACCCGCCTATTTGTACTACTGTGGTTCATTCATAACTCTTATCCCATTCACAAAGACAAATTACATCACGCTCTCATTCATAAGATGACGTCACACGCCCATTCAACTATTCCATTCATAAAATGACGTCACATGACCAACATCCATTCAGAACAAACCGTGACCTAGTTTCTCTTCCATTCATAAGATGACGTCACACTTCCATTCATAAAAAATGACGTCACATGCGTCATCCATTCAGAACAAACCATGACCTAGTTTCTACTGCGCTGTTGCCACATCTCATCTGCGACGTTGCCAAATCTTAATTTGCACACCTGGACCTACCTCAAGGTCAACACCCCCTCGCCCTGCCTTACACCCCTCCCACCCTCAAGGTCATCTCAAGGTCACGACCACGACCCTGCTACAGCAGACAATGACCTCAAGGTCACGGCTCCGGCTCAACCCGCCTATTTGTACTACTAACAATAATTGAGATTTTTATCATTATCCAAAAATCATATTCAAGAACAACAATATAGAAATGCACTACTCATGAAAAAATTATCATGAGAAAACTTTCTGGTGAACAATAAAAACTGAATAATTTGATTTGATATAAAAAAAAGTTAAATTAATGCAATCATTATTATCTGCCATAGATATGAATGATTAAATTAATAATTAAATTCCGTAAACGAAATAGAATATTCATTGATATAAAAACTTTGAATAACAATTGTGGCCGAATTATACACTCCGCGATTGGAGAATTCAGTCACAAAACCAAAAATACGAATCGCTAATCAATCGAAAAATAATTTATTTGAAATTGTTGACTTTGAAATCAACAAAACTCATAAAATATTTATGTAGGGTCTATAAATCACAAAAAATGTCATAAATTAGTCTTTCGAAATCATATATATATATATATATATATATATATATATATATATATATATATATATATATATATATATATATATATATATATAACAAAATAAAACGTTTAGGAATTTATTTTTTACTGCTTTTTCTCTCTTACAATGACGTAAAATTTAAAATCTGTTGGTATGGACTAGATAATAAAAAGCTTTTTGATTTTTTTTTTTTCACTTTTAAAGCCATTTAATATTATTGGGATTATGTTTTTCTTATTTCATACATTTTTTGTAAATAAGGATAAAGGTTTGATATCCAAACCGAAAAAAGACTAACAAATTATATAAACTTATTTTATATAGTTATATCAAGTTTGCCTTACCTTCTAGAATACTTTATATTACATAATATTATTCGCATAAATACATATTAATAATATTCTACTAATAATTATATATCAATTATTTAACTTCCTTTTCAGATCACCGCAACGGAGGACTCTCCTGGTGGTGGGATTCCAAAGACCCAAACAGGGATTAAACGAACTGGATTTGGTTTTGGAATTTTCTTTAAAGGTTAGTACCGAATCAATTTTTTTATTTAAACATATTACATACAATCATATATAATAAATATTTTTATAATAATGCCTGACTTTTTTTCAGCTTACCTTGGTAAAAAAATCCCTCTACTGTGATTGGCGTGTCATTTAAAAGGTTAAAAACTAAAGTAAAAAGTATAATTCAAACTATGTTTTTCCTACAATGTTTTAATATTTTTTTTTTATT
The DNA here is from genome assembly GCA_037127475.1 of Arma custos. Lineage (NCBI taxonomy): Eukaryota > Metazoa > Arthropoda > Insecta > Hemiptera > Pentatomidae > Arma > Arma custos. The sequence goes on along the minus strand of CM073763.1, from coordinate 48,666,576 downwards.
TCCAGTTTCGCAGTTTTGAAGGAAGAGTTTGTTGAAGACCCGAAAGGAGAGTTTTCGTCTTAAAAAGTTTTTAAGGTAAATTTATTTTATTGTGATTTAATGACATAAGGATACTAATTTCATTAACTGCAACTTTTACCTAAATAATTGTTTTGGTTACATACCAAAACAAATATCCCTTTTTATGGGATATGGTATTTTCACTAGATCTAGATTAATTTAGAAGTATATGAGATTAAAATATAATGAAACAGTTGCTTCAATAAACTCATACTGAATAATACAAAGATTACTTATTGTCATGTGCATCGAATTTAGTCTTTGCTGGATTGAAGTACAACTTGATTTCTCATTGTTTCTTGGTTTGTTGATCGGCTAGTCCTGACTCTGTCTATCAGGCATGTTGTCTACTCCGTGTTAGATCTTGAATTTAATTCACAAAATATGTTATGGCATGTTTCCGTCACTCTTACACCTTTATAAAGGCCATTTTCTCCTGGTAGGAGACATTAATAGTAATCCGATGGCAAAGAGAAAGTCATGAGTCATAGTCAGGAGTATGGCGCGGTATGATGCTCATCATCAAACAGTAATATAATATTGAAAATATCAGTACCCTGTTTTTTGTCTTTCCTATTGCTAACTTCGAGTGAATCAGAAGTATTTGACAGAAATAATTTTTATAGATATTCCAAACCACCGTCCGTCGTTTCTTTGTTTGATATTTATTTAAGGTTATATCATAAGTTACTATGGTTATTCGGGGATGATGATATAGCAGGTGTCCTAACGACACCACAAACCCCTGGGACTGCCATTTGACGTATCCTCCAAAGGACGACTTAACCAAAGATTGTTAAATCCCTCTAAATAATCCTAAGGTCACCTGCCGTGCTGCAAACCACGATCTTGGGCATAGTAGGGTGTTATGCTAACCCACTACACTACACCACAGTGCACCCTTAAATGTGCCAATTTTATGATACTGTTTGTAATATTTCAATTTCAAATGAGATAATAAACATTATTTAAAGAACATTGATGCACAAATACTAGAACACATACGTTAAACTTTACTTAAAATATTCAAATACCCCTGCTTGTATTTTAATCCTTTGGTTCTGAACATTCGTTGTTATATTATATCATCGCCTGTTACGGCAACAAGGAGCATGTTGTTTAGAGATTCACACAATACAGTAGTTGTACTTTCTGACTAGTGACATTTGCGGCAGAAGGTTGCCCATTAGATTTTTTTTCTCTCCCTTCTTTTATCTAAGTACAATAATTATACTACTATTTACAGGGTGTTCCATTTCAAGTGGATCAAATGTTTTTATCTTTTAAACGAAATAAAATTCAGAAAAATGATTCAGGTAAAAGTTGTAGTTATTCAGGCCTTGTTTGAAAAAATAAAAAAAAAATTTTTGGTTTTTCACTTTAAGTGGTCAATATCGACCTTAAAAAAATGTAGTTTCTTCGACCCCCATTTATTTTTATTTTTCTGAAATGTACAATACAAAACATGGAAAAAATGTATGTAACATTTTTTCTATCTTTCATAGGTCAAGTAGAAGAAGTATCTGAAACTCACTACTTCAGTATGCTGTCTTCACAGAAGGTTTTTAAATGTTCAGACATTTTCTGAAAGATTCAAAATAATTTGATTAGTAAGTTATTTCGACTAAAAACTCTTAAATAAAATAACTTAATGCTACATTACGTTTCCTCGTAAAGGAGGTATACTAAAATAGTCAACTTTGAATTCTTTTTCTACCTAAACTATGAAAGATAGAAAAAAATGTTACATACATTTTTTCAATGTTTTGGATTGTACATTTCAGAAAAATAAAAATAAATGGGGGTCATGAGGAAACTACATTTTTTTAAAGGTCGATATTGACCATTTAAAGTGAAAAACCAAAAAAAGTTTTTTTTATTTCTTCAAACTAGGCCTGAATAACTACAACTTTTATCTGAACCATTTTTCTGAATTTTATTTCGTTTAAAAGTTAAAAACATTTGATCCACTTGAAATGGGACACCCTGTATATATAAAAATTAAACTAAATATATACACTAAATACACAAAAGCCCTCTGTTGCCTATTTAAAGGTTCCTAACCAGGGAACACGGTGACTCAGTGGTAGAGCGCTGAGTTGCTGTTCCGAAGCTCCCAGGTTAAAATCCAGTTGAGGCACACAAATTATTTGATCTCATAGCAGACGAGCGGGATCCTATGGGATATGAAGACCCTACTATGCTCTAATCGCTGTATACGGAGCTTGATTCTATGGCTTTTTGCCTTTGGTTTTTTTAATGTGTAGGGATCACTCAGCCGGTGTTTGGTAAAAAGCCGTAGAATTCCTGGAACTCCACTTTCATTTACAATGCGTTGGTCCATCCTGACCCAGTGAGGTGGCACTATCTTTTCTTTGTCCCTGTTCACCTAAAGTTCTTATCATCTGCTCCATTCTTCAGCATATTTTTCCCTTTAGTTTAAATTTCTCAACACCTGTCGAAGCTACCATACCTTTTCCACTTAAAGTAGGTACTCTAACCAATTGGCCATTTTTTGGGGGAAATACAGTAGTGTCCAAGATCTTCCAATGGACAACACATAAGCTCCACCAGACCTCTGTAACGATGTGGCGCATGTATCGCATTCCTGGCAACCCAATCATTGCATCACATTTCTGCGAAATATTCCTTCAATAACGATATGCGGTATTTCTCAATGGCTTACAAATAAAACAAGTTAAAATAATTAACCCAAAGCAAACAATGACGTCTGGGAGGAGTCATACGTTCCATGCTCCATCAAAGACATTGTAGTCTCCGAGGATTCAGGAATATATCAAGTGTAATGTATCCGTACAGTACATTATTAAATTATTTCATTCCTGTATCGATTATGTTTAATTGAAAATGTTCATAAAGTTGATTACTATTGTATTTTCATTTTTTTAAGACTCATATTCGAAATAATTCCAATATGGGAAATCTTTACTAAGACTACATAATGACGATGGGCCTCTTAAGGTAAAAGCAAAGTAGAGCTGATTTTATTGATCCAAAGACAACTCTTATGAATTTGCTAAACAACAGTCCTTATATTTAAAAATAAAATCATAGGATATGTAATTTAATTCCTCAAAGCAGGCTTTTAGAGACTTCAGCCTATAAGAGAACGTTCTTAATATATAAGACTATCCTGTTTTTACGGTTACAGTTGTTTGTTTATTTAAATTCACTTTTATGATGTTACGGATCCGATGATACAGCGGGAGATCTAAATTTTGCCTTTCCAGGTTTAATTAGGATAGAAATTTTTAGGAGTACCTAACCCTGTTTAATGTCCTTCCCGATGGACGGCTTAACGAAGGATTTTTTTACTCCCTTTAAAAAATCCTATGGCCAACAGCTGGGCAACGAACCCGCGATCTTGGGCCCAATAGTTTGTTATGCCTACCACTAGACCACAGGTAGCCCCACGCTTACAGCTTATATGAGGTCTCATATCATAACCGATCATATTAGATACTCGGAGAGTTTATAATAGAAATAGGTCATTATGACCTACTTATACCTTAGACAATGCCAGTACTGAAATAAGTTCGTGCAAGTTTTTACACAGGTGATTTAACCTTTTGATAAATTTAGCTCATCCGCAATGTCAGCATCGGATGAACCAATGCTAGCCAAATATACAATAGCAGACTTCAGCCAATAACAATTTATTTCATTTAAATTTAAAGAATCATTAATGATCTTTGCTTAGATTACAAATAAAATCATCGATAATGACCTCAATGTCCTAATGTTGTTGATTGGGCCCAACCCCGTTACCAATACATTCATGACAAACTTTATTCCTACTCAAACTCACTTGTTTCAAGCCCAGCCACCTCTTCAATTCCTCTTCAGCAACAAATGGGACATTGAAGTCATTATGAATGGCCCTATTCGTAACAAAGTAAGAAGCATTAAGGATTTTAGATTGTAAGGATTGGTTAAAGAGAGGAATTCGATGGCTTAGTGGAGCCCCAAAGCTCAACTTTGTATGTGTAACCGAAGTTTAATTTCTTATTAGAATACTACCAAAGGATAGTTTCTCTACTTGCCTTTATCCATGCCATTACTTATCAATCATTCTATTTATTTGTACTATTACTATAAAATATTTCTAGATTTTAATAAATAAATTGAATAAAAATTGAAATCGATCTTTGAACACACGTCACTTTGCGAAATCGCCATAGTATTGTTTGGGTCCCAATGTCATTCACATACAATGGTATTCATTCATATTTAAAATACTTGGGGGTAATGCTCGACAAACAACTCCTAAACAACAATCATACATTTATAGTAATAGCTTTAGCTTACAAAAGTATATACTGCTCTCCGTTAGGTAAACTGACTACATTAACGAAATAGATGTATCTGGAACAGATAACAAGTGATAAAGGTATTTCCATTTCGACAATAATATAAGCAGTTAAAATATCTAGGTTAGCTTTTATATGTGACGAATACATACTCGGCAGTTATCCTCGCACGTGGCTATCTGCACCTCGTAGTCCGGCCAGTAGCTGAGTAATCGTCTTCAATGTCCCATGTCTTCCCTTGAAGGTCATCTGAGACAGTTCAAGTAAGTCCATCCGTGGATCCTTGGAATATAATCACCTTCTGATATCAACAATATGATTGGTTTATATAAAACTCATCAGACTCAAAGATCCTAAGATTCCTTATCTCGGAAATTTGACGTTGTACACACCATTCCTTTTTTTAGAGGACATAAATATATTACACAATAATAGATATAGAATTTATCTTGTGTTATGGCCATCTTATTTGTTTTAATAACAGCTATTAGCATTTAAGTGCACGCATTGTAAATTTGTCATATAAAATCCTCTGGTATGAAATAACTTTTTATTATGATATGTTTAAACCGTATCCCTGTATAGCCAAGAACATTATATCCGTAGCCCTGTGAATAAGTGGTAAAGTCGAATATTGTCAAGAGAGAGTTAATTGTATAGACTGAAGCGAAATTTTGCCATTCTCCCAGTTTTTGGCTTGAAATGGAGTTATAATATAAGCAAAAACTCCTTTCAACCTAGTACCTGACATAGCCTCTTATTCATTAGGAAAATAACACGATTCCGCTTCCTATCTACCGAAAACTCATTTTGTAGAAAACTCGACAAAACCAGTTCTTGACCGGCTTTAGATAAAACGATTTCATATTCTATACTTAAATCCCATTGTGAAAAATAGAATCTTATAGATGAGCATTGCTATTCAGTAATTTCCCAAAACAGTTTTGGCGTTTGCATCTGAATCTTGTTAAGGTTGCTATTCATTCTAGGTCTTTAGTTCGGTATGATCTAATTTCATATCTAACTAGCAACTAATAGGCGACGCTGTATGAACAAATATTGAGTACTACTAAAAAAACAAAACAATCTCTTCTCGGTCTATTACAGGGCTGACTAAGAAATAAGAAATTGCGGGCCACTTTGGTAATGCATCAAAAATTGGCGAGCCGCTTATAAAATTAGTTATATGTATTAATAAGACTTAGCGAACCCGAGGGTTCGATGCCGACCACCAATGTCTGCTCTCAAACTTTCGTCCACGGACCAGTACCCAAACCCAAACCTTAATCACCAATATCTCTTCTTTTTCTGTTACTAATATTTACATAGCCTTATAAGAATATAGGAAATGTTTTCGAGTCCTTTTTATCTGCATATTACCTGCATTCATTAACGTTTTGGTATTTAGTTTTATACTTTTCTCGTCTTCACCCAACAGTACCAAAACGTCCGCAAATCCATACACTGATATTTTACTATTCAGGTTCAAGTTCAAAACTTTTTCGTTGTGTATCACCTTTTTAATAACGCACTCGAGTGTTCAATTGAATAGTACATGTCAAAGCGAAGCACTTTGTTTTAAACTCGAGCGAACTTCTACGAAAAATAGTTAAAGATTTTAACTTTATTGTATTTTTCATTCGTATTCATCCTTACCAGATTACTATTTTTTTTTTTTTGGCATTTCCTGTCCAATAACTTATAAATCAACGGTCGATGGAATCATAAGCTTTTCTTAAATCGATGAAATATGACCGATTGAAACATTAATATGAACATAGATAATATACCAATAATGATACTGAACGTTGTTAACAATGTAAGCAATTATTTCACTGGCAGACTAATTAAAGGGCTCAGTCCTAGACCTGTAAAAGTTGACTATAAATGGCACACTCAGAACGACCAAGATACTCGGGGGTATTAAGACTTACAATCAACTAGGGAGCTTGTCTCTTCAGCTGAAATATTTACGACCATTAAGATTTATAATTCCAAATATATGAAGTTTTTAGTACTGTCATGACATAATATTGTTAAAAATGTGAAAGTCTATAGTTCTAAATCGGCTATTGCCTTCACCGAGTTCATCTGAGTTGACTGTTATCTATCCTGAGAACTGAGAACTGAAGGATATTTTTATTTGTCATTCTTCTCTCCTTCAATATACACACATTGTTAGATAATAGCTAATAGTTTGTTATAGATAGTATAATCTTACTAGAATGTACTGGCCTTTTCAATAATCTTCAAACAACACAGAGAAAATTTGACATATGGCCTTACTAGATTCTTTGAATTTAATGATTTAATGAAGACCTCACTAAAAGAGATAATTTTTTTTTTAGTCAAATTTTCCACTTGGTTCTTTATTTTTATTTTCCTTCAAAAATGTGAATCCACTTCTCAGATTCTTTTTCATGCATTGATGATTACACATTACGAGTGCTGTTAGACAAGAAAGAAACGGCAGTCCGTAAATATGTCCTTAAGGACGATTATTTACTACTATTTTATTTCTCTTTGTTTTCCCATTTGTATATTTTTATATTCCACGTCTCTATGCAGCCTTTTCTACTTTATTGATTAAATAACATTGATTTGGTTTACGGGAATGTAAACCTACCCATAAAGGGTCTTGGGCTCAGTGCGTGGCAGAGGTAGTAATGTTTCTATGACAACGTTGAGCAGGGAGGTGATCTGTGTTAGAACACGCTCCACCACCAGCCTCTCTATCTCCCATTAAGGGTACCCACTTTACTGACACATAAGGGGTGACCCTGACAAAGGGTGAGCCCCACGTGCTTCTCCTGACCCAACAGGGCCCATCCTACGGCAGAGCAAACAGCACTCTACTACTGAACTAGTCTCACAGAAATATGCATTTTGCTAATCATAATTTTCTTCCCTGCTCATATCTTGTACCTCTCAACTTCTTTCAACGAGTCTTGTAAAGTCTATGTTCAGTTTAGCCGTATCTTTTGATTTAACATCGATAACAAAAACATGAGGCTAATTTCAGTTCAGAAAAACTTCGCAGCTAGTCTCAATTGGTGATTGAGTGGGATGTACTAGGTATATAAATATACTAGCAACCAACCCCAGCTTTGCAGGGGTTGTAAGGCATATTATGCCTACATAATTTGTCTGAGTAATGTATTCTTTTTTATCACTTACCGGCCACTAAGGAGCACGCGAATATCATTGGTTAGGCTTCTTTGGGAATGTTGATTTTCTTTCTTCCCATCTCAGCTAATGTGCTTTATTATATAGAAATTATAAAAACAAAATATTTCTTTATATACGAATTTATTTTCTTGCACCTTAGATAATTGCACGGGATTAGGGAGCGTCTTAGCTGAAACCCATCGGTATTCCAACCCATTTACACAAAACCTCTACAAATTATATAATACCTAAACTGCATCAATATGATCTTGCTGCATCAATCTAGCTATTGGTGAAAATCAGTGCAGTAGTTATGGATTATATTACCTCGAACAAACGCGGCTGAGGACTATGTTTTATAATATATATATTTATATATATATATATATATATATATATATATATATATATATATATATATATATAGAACTCCACAGATCACGTTATCGACAGAAATAACAAAACACGCCGTTATTATTTATAAGAAATGATTTAATTCAAGTTAACAAATTCTGAAAACTGTCAATGATCTAAGCTCGACTTCTACTTAATAATCACTTGTTAATTCGTTGGCGATTATTGAGGGCAGATCCAAAGGTTTATATTGCATCCTGTATAAATATATAATATAATAGATATTATATATATTCAATATAATAGATATATTATTATATCTAATAAAAATCTAATAATATATATATATATATATATATATATATATATATATATATATATATATATATATATATATACATGTATCTAATAAAAATCTAATAATATATATATCATAGATCATTGACAGTTTTCAGAATTTGTTAATCTGAATTAAATCATTTCTTATAAATAATAACAATAATAACGGCGTGTTTTGTTATTTCTGTCGATAACGTGATCTGTGAAGTTGTTTATTTAAACCACTCGTCTTCAAAAGGAGAAACATTTCAGAGAAACTGGGCAATTAATAGTGATTAGCAAAGTTTAAGTTTTATTCTATTTTTATGAATTATTCATTATTACAAGTTATGGAAATTACTTATTTTAATTGTAAATAGTTTGCCTTTAAACTGAATATTTTTTGCTGAATAGATGCAAAAGTCATGACGCGAGTTCTAATCACGTTTTTTTTTTTTTTTTTTTTTTTTATTGATATTTACAACTGTAATAACATTACATCAAGTAAATTGGCTGTATGAACAAAGGACAAGAACAAAAAAATCACTTGTGGAGAAACTATCCATTGATAGCACTCCAATGAAGTTTTATAGTAGAAGGTCTCGAGGCCATCTTCTTTTCAGACGCCTCGGAGGGTTATCAGGAATATTATAGGAAGCAAGTCGAGAGACTAGCGGATTCAATTGTGTATGGAGCTTTTCATGGAAGGATAGGTATCTAGTTTGGGCCAAATCTGCAACAGTTTGTTTGTGACATAATAAGGAGCATTGAGGATTTTACGAAGGATTTTGGATTGTAAGGATTGGATGCGAGATGAATTGGATGGTTTAGTAGAGCCCCAAAGCTCAACTCCGTATGTCCAAATAGGTCTGATAACTGTCATGTAAATGAGTCTTTTGTAATTAATTGGTAGCTTTGAACGTTTGTCCAGTAAATGTTGAAGTAGGCGAAATCGTCGAGCAGTTTCTTATCTTTTCAGTCTTGTATGAGGATTCCAAGTGAGACGTTTGTCCAGATGGAGTCCTAGGTAACGTATCTGTTCGACAGGGATCAGTGGAATGTTATTAAAGGATACAGTAGGGCAGGAATTCGTAGGTTTACGACGAAGAGTGAAGGTAATTTGGTGGGATTTGTTAGGATTTATTTTAATTCTCCAATTTTGACACCATTCTTGAAGGTTTGAGATATGGGATTGAAGATATTGGGATGCAACAAATGGATCGTTATTTACTGATAACATACATGTGTCATCAGCGTACGTAGTGAGGACAGTGCTTGGATGGGTTGGGATGTCAGCTGACAATATTGTGTATAGGATGGGACCCAGGATACTACCTTGAGGAACACCAGCTTACTGGGTAAAGAGGCAAGAGTAGGAAAAATTATGGTTTACTTTAAAGGTTCTATTACTGAGGTAGGAACTGATAATAAGGAAGTAAGTAGAAGGTAAGAATTTACGGAGTTTGTACAACAGTCCCGGATACCAGACTCGATCAAAAGCCTGCTCTACATCGAGAAAAGCTCCCGTGCAGTACACTCCGCGCTCTAATGCGGATGAGACAACGTCCACCACTCGATGGCATTGCTGGATTGTGGAGTGCGATGTTCTGAAACCAAATTGGTGATCTGGGATTATTTGGTTGGATTCTATTATAGGATGTAAACGTTTCAGAATGAGTTTTTCAAGCATTTTACCCATTATGGGCAGGAGAGATATAGGGCGGTAAGAAGATGGAAGTTCTGGTGGTTTTTTAGGTTTTGGTATCATCTTAACTATGGATAATTTCCAGGAATCAGGAAAGTATGTGGTACGCAATACGGCATTGTATATATATGTAAGGAGTAGGATCGCTTTCCGAAGAAGGCGTTTTAGAATATAGGATGTGATTAGGTCGTACCCAGGGGCTTTGTTGGCGGGTAATCTATGAATAATGTTTGATATTTCTGAAGGATGGAATGCTTTAGGAGGAGGAGACAACTGAAGAGGAATACTTAACTCTGCTTCAATGCATTCAGACTGGGTAGGATTAAGGTGAGGGTTAAATGTGTTGAATAGGTGCTGGCCGAAAATTTGTGATTTTTCTTCATCAGATCTTGACCAGGTTTGGGATTCGGTTAAAAGTGGATGGTTGAAATTTTTATATTTTAGGAGTTTTCTAGTGGTATTCCATAAGGATTTGTCAGTAGTACTGAGATTTTCTGTACGGTAACACAAATTTTGAATTTTGAATGTTCTGATCTCTGATTTTAATTTGTTTGCCAGTTTGGTATAATGACTCTTGTCCGATGGATATCTGGTGCGGTGCCACTTCGCTCTTGCCCGTCGTTTTCTAATCACGTTAAAAAAAAATATGGTAAAAGAGACTTAGCATTGCCTGATTTGAACTAGAGTTGGGGAGCTTAAGAACTTATTTACTCATTACATAAAGTCAAGGGACATAACGAATATAAATTATTATATTATAAAGGAACAAATACATTATTAACATGTATATGTTATATTATTAATAAAAATAATAATGTTATGCACAATGATATTGCAAAGCACTTATACATCATAAATACTGTACCTTATCAAGCATAACAAGAAATAATGTTGAATTCGTTGTTTGATCTTATTATTAATTTGTATATTTGTGGATTCCTGTTTTAGTGACATGTAATTGTTTTGCAGTACTTATATCTTATCAATTATTATTCATCACTTATCGTAAAATTGCAATTAAGATTCACTTTAACTTTTTGTATTTATATTTTAGGATTAATATTGTCAAAAGTGGTTCGAACTAGTTATATATCATGTTTTGTTTAAATTTCTTATCGACAGATTTCAGATTTTCCGAAACGACGTACCTATTGATAAGGTATTATTAAATTAATTATTTTCACTATTGATTATTACTAATTAAACATTTTATGAATGCCTCGAAACTTGAGCAAACGTAATAATGAACAACCTACATATGCTTTCTTATCATTCCTTGTGGGGGTTTATTAGAAAATGGTTACATAATGAAACTCCTGATAAGGCTGAACTGTAGACAAATGATCATCAATTGAGCGAGATAGATGCCCTATTGCGTAGAATTGTTGCTGTCGAATTATTGTAACAAATTAATTGTTGCACTGATTATGTGTTATATGATAGTGTATAGTTGGCAATAATTGTTCATAAAATTGTAGGAAAATTTCGGTATGATCACTTTTTTCATCAATTTTTGTTTACGACTACATTGGAGCACTTTAATAAATCCATGTACATTATTAATCACATTCGTAATACATTAATAAAACACTTTATTTCATTAAAATAAAAAACAAAAATTCAACTTTCTTGGACTTTAAATGATTTGGAATTTCATTGAAGATTGAATTTTTTCCAGTTGCCTTATTCCTTATCATTAGTCTTAGACTACCAAGACAGGGTTTGCGTAACAAGGCCGAAATAAATTTAAAAAATATATTTATTGTAACAACAATGTTTATATCTATCTTCTTAGTCTTTGTTTATTGTAATTACCTAATTTGTAACTTGTGGTAATTTCGGAAATATTTGAAAAATATACAATACAAAAAAAAATTCATCTTGGATGTACATAAATAATTTTCTCGTATCGAGTTTCAAGATGATTCTTTGTCATTATCATTTACGAATTTGAATCTTTTCTGATGCTTTTTAATTTTTCTGTTCAATACAAATTGGTCATATACGGTAACTCATTATTAAGATTTAATATGTTTCCTAAATGTCAAGTTGACGTATGTTTCAGTAACAAAAGTAAAATTAATTTCTTTGCCTAGGAGGGGGTATTTCATAAGGAGCAGTCGCTTTATCATTGGCCACAAGTGCCTGTAATCGCTAACTACGTTGCAATTCTGAGTTATTTCGATTAAATTGCTTTATTGATCATTACTTGTTATTTTATTACAAAAGTTTTACTTGGAATACAAACCTTCTGTTGATGACTTTGCAGAAACATTATTTTTTTTTATACACATCAGGGAGGGAGGGGATATTGCTTACTCTCTCTTAGCGTATGCCGTTGTATGAATCTGTTTGAAATCCAAATAGAGTGGCATATACCGTACTTCGTTCTATATACGAGTACAAGTGAAAGGGAATTCTAAAACATAAAACAATTTTTAAAGTATGAGGAGTTCGAAGAATATGATTAGAAACGGAAATGGCGATGGTATTGTAGTAGGGGGGAATACATTTGAATAAGCCGAGCACAACATTACTAAGATCGTAACGTTATGTATCGAAATTTGGAAATTGGAATTTACAATGCTATCATCCTACCAGCACTTCTTCATAGATGTGAAACGTGGCTGATAACTTTGAAGAACGTATGTCTTAAGGTATTCAAAAATAATTTATTGCGCAGAATACTGCCCTACTAGGAAAAAAGGCCCTAAGTCAAAAAAAAAAAAAAAATGAAAATTGAGTTAAGGTCAAATTACGGTTTTGTAGGTGGTTTTCTATATTCTGTATTTAATAAGTAATTATTTGTCAGTCTTATAAGTTCATTAATTAGCCTATCTACAAAAATATATTATTAGCCAACATGGGAGTTATGTTACGGTTTGCACTCCTGTTTGGAGATAACCTTAAGTCCCATTTTATACCTAAAAAGCCAAAATCGTTTTTATTTTAACTAAAACTGTTTTTTTTTTTTTTTTATATCAAATTATTTGATCCTTTAAATGTACATTTTACAGAAAAAGTATATATTACGTTTTATTGAATGTCTCAATTTCAAGTGAAGTGGAGTTAAGGCTTTCTTCCTAAGCAGGGCAGAATAGTCCACTTAATAAAAAGGCAAGACTACTAGGGATTTTAGGAGATTGGATTACGCAAAATTACAGAGCAGCCGGGTTTTATAAGTGGAGTGACGGTTGAGATGTGCTTCTAAAGTTGTTAGATTTAGTAATGGACAAAAAAGTTAATAATCACTGAGCCGACTAGTAAACATTCTTGTAGTAGACCGAGGGATAAGAGGGAGGATTGCTTTAAGGGTGATCTTACGGGTTTGGGTTTGGGTGTCGAAAGTGTTTACCTAACCAGTGATTGATGGTGATGCTTCTGGCAGAGCCTAGTGACAGCTGGAGCCATGCCAGTGTTATCCCCTCCGTTTCCATGAAATCTGAACCAGATCTTATCTCGTTGACCCTTCCCATCGCGTTTACTATCCCTTAGAAGTTATTATGTAAGCTGGAGAGGAATCCAATGGGAAATGGTTTCAAGTATTTTATTCTTCTTACCATTATTTGCCTTTTCCCAGTGTAGAGTTACCGTTACAACAATTCCTTTCATAGTTTCCTATCTTTCCAGCCTTCACTTTGGTGGTCCCCGATGACATTTCTTTCTCCAAATCTTCAACCATGTTCTTGCTGGGCGGCCTCTTTTTCTTCCTTTTTCAGGAGGCTAATTCCTTACTTTTTACGGCCATCGAAAAGGGTGATACGCCCGTACCATCCCAGTTTCTTTATCATTATTCGTCCGCCGGCGGTTTCTTCCAATTCTATTTCTTTCCTCATATATCATTTCTGACCCTATCTTCTTTAGCCTTTTTAAACACCTTATCCAATAATCCATTTCTACAGCATTTTGAAGAATACTTTCTCAGACTATTATAAATAAAATCATTCCAAGAACTTGATAGATGTAATTATTTCTCTTGTGTGTTTATCAAGAAGGCTGACTAGTCAGCTTCATCATAAGATCGAACGAGTATGATAAGATTAATAAATGAAACCTCTCCTATAACTGGATGCACGCGTCACTGACGCTTATATCCGAAAGGGTTGAGGTCAAGGCTGCGAGCTGGTCACTAGCGCCTCAGTATCTTCACGACAGTTACTGTGCTGATAGTTGCTGTGGCCTCAACTGTGGCGATAACTATCACGTACACTGTAGGGCAGTCACTACCTTGGGAGTAATACTGGACAGTCTTACTGTAAACTACTTATGAGAGTTACAGAAATGGTTGTTGTGGTCTACTGTCGAGGTTCTTACTGCAACTATTTAAACCCCACTTGCACACTTAACACTCACACGTTTCTGCTTATGAGCATAACCTCTCATACTTCTCTACTTGTTCTTATCGATTTATCAACATTAGATCCAAGAACGCCATTTGTTGGAATTCATTTATAAAGTTTTGCCTTTTATAAAAAACTTTCTTTATAGGAATAAGATTCTAAAGAGATCCCTTGGCTTAGTTTAGAGTTACCTGTTCTCCAGTTCCTAACCCTACAAATAAAAATTACTGGGAAGAGCAAAACTTCAAATATTATTTCCTAAAAATGCCGATATTAGATTCAATGCGGGACAATTAAAACTAAAATAATTAAAATTATTATGGTTAGAGAGAAGGAAAAACTCTAGTGTAGGACGAAATTTTAAAAATCATTTCTCATAATAAACCTAAAGTCAGGCTTATATTTCGATTATTTTTGACAAAAATTATATGTTAAGGTGTAAAAGTATGTAGAAGTAGTTCAGACAAGTTTTTCTGTGAAGTAATTATTTTATGATTCCAGAACATTAAACGATGAGATAGCAGAATTCTTAAAAATTATGTAAGTCGGCGTAATTGTAAAATTGAAATATCTCCTATCACATTATGTAAATAATTTTATTATATATTTTTATATTCAATGTCAGCAATCGTGTTTGTATGCACGTATCACCTATTAAAGAAATGAAGCTACCACTTGTTCTGTTTCGGATAACTGCTATTGTTATGTATTGTTGCTGTAGCGGTTGAAATTAATTTATGTTATTGTAAAGAGAAAGGAAGAAAATTGCATATTATTATTTAATTTTTTTTTTCGTATTGACTATCCCGGATCTTGCTAGAACTTTGTTTTTCTTCTGCTGGAGTTTTCTTTTTACCCAATATTCCTTCATGCCTTCATCCTCTGTCCAACTTCGTCCAGTCCTCTAGCCTTTCTTCTTCCCAAAACCCTCCCAGCTTCTAAATCCTCTCCCTTCTAGCTATGAGACTCAGTTATATTCAAATTTTCCTAATCCTTTTTTTACTTTTTTAGTCCACATTGTCTTTGCCTTTTAATAATTTTTATGTATTAATCAGCCTTCTTTATTACTGGTTTCGGTAGCATTAACACATTTCACTGGTCGTGCATGTTAGAATTGCTTATGATCTTCTTTTAGTCGTCTCACTCTTGTCAAAGGTCAATCTTGTCCATTTGTACAGTTTTTTTCAGTCTTAGGAACGGGTCTTCTTCCGAGATAGAAATGGACTTGTCCCACTGCGACATGTACGCAGAATTTTCTACCTGTAATCATATACCATAGCCCGGAATTCCCCCAGCAGGGAACATACATTTTAAAAACAAAAAATACTATATATTTTCGGTAAAAAAAATATTTCAGTAGTATTTTATTGAAAAAAAAATCCATAAGATTATCATTCAAAACTATTTAGAAAAAAAGTTCAAAATATGAGTTTATAATTTTCCTAATTTTCTAATTTTTTTGTTTGTTTATTTATAATGTGTAGAATCATAAAAAACATATATTGTTCTTTCATGAGTTTATTGAATACTTCAAAATATTTAAGATTTTTTGATAACATAGCCTTGATATTTTATGCAAGGGACGAGCATAAGGACGATATTGAATTAATTTAGAAAATAAAGTAAAGAAATACGTTCAGAAAAAAGATAAGGCAACTGGTAGAGGTTCTATAAACATCCTCCTCACACTATTTAAGCTATTCCTACAGGATTGAATATGGCGTTGAAAAATAATAATTATTAAAAAAAAAGCTGTAACACTACAACCTATGGGCACAGGGTCGACCCAGGGATACAGGATGTGCAGGAAGGTGATTTTTCCACAATCATGCTCAACCTCTAGTTTTTCCCTAATTAACGTAGTACGTAGTACCCACTTTATAAAGGCTGAGTGAGTCCTAGACCTCAAGATCCCAGTGTTCATCCCACGCTGTTGACAGATAGAATAATTCGTCGACCACAGCCGGATTTGAACCTGATCTTCGGATCAGGTATCCGATTATATTAAAAAAGAAGAGGTCTTTTAGGATTCAACACCAACATCTAAAGGTTTGTAGCACTCTTCTAGTCACTGAGGTACCCTTATCCCCAATGATAAATACGTTAGAAAACATCTATCCAGAGTATTGTTAAATTAATAAATTTTAACATAGCAATTTCTGAAAATCTTGTAAAACTGACTAACGCCTACTTTTTAATCTTAATTTGAGATATACTTGAGAAATTTTATGCTATTTTCACAAAAGATTTTCATTTATTCTATTCAATGATAAGAGAAGGAAAACTGTTGATAAAATCAGTTATCTCGCGCTAATTGCTAATTAAGTTGCTTCTGATTGACCAGATGAGTGCTCCCTCAGTAAACAGTTAAATTAAAATGTTGACGTATTAGATAACGTGAAACTGCTTATGTGAGAAAATAAAAACAAACGCAGAGTTCACCAAAGAAGTTTGTCTTCAGGGATCAATTAAATCGTTGAGGGTTATAACTATCAAATAAAACCCTCATAAAATCAAGCTTTTGATCATAACTTAAAAAAAAAAAAAAATGAATAGGGTTTATAAAAAACAAATGACCGTTTTATCAAATTCCTGAGTTCAAAAGTCTGTAAATATTTTAATGTTATTTATTATTTACCAACACTTAATAATCCCTTTAGAGCATTCTCTAAGCTTGTTTACTAACACTTGATTCTTCAAAAAAAGCCTCAGTTTAGTTATTTATTTCAAAGAAGAAACATGACAGTGTTCTACGAAATTCTCGTAATTTTAAGACATTACTGGAAAAAAAATTCACAGCCGCTGAAGCAACTCGTGAAATTATTAAATATGAAGGGGAAGGTGTCCTTGAGCAGCGCACTGCGCGGAAACATTTAGCAGTGGAGATACGACGTTGAAAAGGAAGAAGGGCTCCGGGAGACCATTAATGGATATTGATGAGGTTCTGAAGGTAGCTGTTGACACAAGTACTCGCGAACTTGTCAGGAAGTGTAGTGTGTCGAAAGATATTGTTCGTCACCATCTTCCCTCCATGAGGAAGGTGAAAATAGCCAGTAAACGGTCAGTTTTTTTATACACCCTATTATTAATTATTAAATTAAATTATTGATACTATTTTAAGCCATCTTGCAAATTAGTTGTTTTATTTTGCTCCTTTGTAGGTATTTATTTTTATAAGAATTCCAAAAGAGGAACTGGCAGGTGTCCAAGGAAGAGGAAGTTTAATTAGAAACATTTTTTGTTTAGTCACACCTGGCCCTTAACATTTATTATTAAACATTTTCTTAAAAGGATAGTATTATAGAGGCGTACAGGATCAAAAGCGGGTAACTCCAAATTTCAAAAATTGACTTTTTCTTATGTTTTGCTAGTTTAGTCAAGCAATGGTCACTTAACTTCAGGTTCAGAACCGAAATAATGTTTTTGACAAAATTGCTTGCGTAATCGCCTTTTGATCCTGAACGCCTCATTTAAATATTTGAAAATTTTGAAAGTATCCAGACATAATCGCAATAAAACTAAAGATCGCATAAATCCAGAATAACACCTAACATCAACAAAATAAAAAATCTAATTGTTTAATTATTATTTAAAATTATTTAGCAGTTGTCCTTGTTGGGCACCATAGATTGAGCGCCTCATATTTTGCGTCTAATCCTAGTTTAAACATTGTTTGTTTAAAAGCAGTCAATCATTTTCGGGATATCTACACTTGAATAAAATTTCTTACTGCTTATACATCAGGGAAAAAAGGACCAAAGACGATAAACTTGAGGTTTAAGTGGCTGTTGGAAAGCCTGACATTGACGTGTTAACACTTCAAACCTTTCCACATTTCTCCCCACTACGATACCAACTCAATTTTCGAGTGGTAATTGGAAATATAATTTTCGATAGGAGATAGAAAATCTGATTGAGGCAGTGTTTGAGAAGATATCGTTGAAGAGGTGTTGCCGAAGAACACAGAACGTGCGGGAGTACACCTCGTTCGAAGAGCAAATATTTCTTTCCCATGTTTCTTGGTTTCATCCTCTACGTAGCAAATCTTCAGCTGCACGTTCATAGCAGAGAAGGTAAACAAGTGTTCATACAAATAATTAAAGTGTGGTTAATTTTATAAGAAACAAAATTAACTTGCTCAATTGGCCTAAGCTCGATTTATTTATATTTTTTTATTCGTTCAACGTCACTTTATGCGGCTATGGTTAATCGAACGAGGCTACAGCGGAAGTCCTACATTTTGCTTATCCAGGTATAATTAGGATGACGAGTACTAGGTGCGGAATCCCCATTTTAGGTCCCTTCTGAAGGACAACATAATCAAGGATATTTTACTCCCTTTAAAAAATCCTAAGGGTGACCTTTGGTTGCGAACCCGCGATCTTTTAGCATAATAGGTTGTTATGCAAACCACTACGTCACAGATGACCGATTATTTTATTTTAATACCTATTAAATTGTTTTTCAAAAAGACGAATCAATTAAGCAAAAAAAAAAAAAAAAAAAAATTAAGAACACCAAGATATTTCATAGAAGAGAAATTGGTCCGGGAGGTCAATTTAAATTAACAAACAGTAAGAAACAATTTATTAAAGCCAACGTTTCGTCCAGCAATGCTGTTCTTCATCAAGGCTGAATAATAAAGATAAAACAAAATTAAAATAAAATAACGGGAATATACAAGGTACAAAAAATATTCAAAATAAAATAATTAGAATAAAGAAGACACAATAAAAAATAATAAAATAAAATAATTGGTTATACATTTATAATAGTAATGATAAAAATAATATTTAAAATTATCTTTTGTAATTAAAATAATTATCATTAAAAAATATAAAATATATTAATAATAATAAAATTATAATATTTTATTATAAGATAATAATAATATGAGAAAAACATTATTAAAAATAAAAATTCTTAATATGTATTAATAATACTATAAATATAACGAAAGAGTAATAAATAGTTGTAATAAAAACGACATTCACCATTTACATAACTCTTGTTAATGTATATTAATTATTTTATTATTATTACTAGATTGTCTTATTTATTGAGTCCTGATGAAGACATATGATAGTGTTGTTGATGACATAATCTACACAACACTATCATCACTAATAGTGTTGTTCAAAACATTCATTTCTAGTAAATAGTTTCTTATTATTTGAGAATTTATTTTGACTTCTACCCGATCCATTTTCTTCTCCATATAATTTTTAAGGATAACCAATAATTATCCAAAATGTTTCTTAAAACTTTATGAAAAGTTAGATAAAAAAAGAAAATAAATTTTTTGAGTTTTTTTTGTATGATTGTAGTAATATTTTGATAATTCTAATTTCATTTTAAAAAATATTTCACAAATTGTATCGAATTAAATTCCGTAATTAAAAAATATATATAAATGCCTAACGAAATAGAACCACAACTTGAAAAATAATTAAAAACTGATAAGGCTGACAATGAATTAACGATAAGACAAAAAAAATCTTGCAATCGGTCCACATAAAAAAACAAGACAAAAATTATTTCTACGATTTTTATATTTTTATTGTTTTTTGTTTGGGATAATTGCTCCAACAAAGCAATAAATTAGGCTTTGATAATTGGTTCAGTTCCTCGCAGCGATGATTCAGTCCCTCCTATTATTAATGACTCATAAAAAGAATTGGTACTTGGGAAGCAACCGGGTCCCTATATCGATTAATAAAGAGAAATGAGCCCTTGGTTTTGAAAGTGAAATAACTCCATTTTTATATTATAGCTGGATATTCACTTTCAAAATTAACACATTAGAAATATTGTTGACTAAATAAATTAATAATATCAAATTTATACTGATATTGAAATAATATTTATTGTTAATTAATTAAAATTATAAAATTTTGTTAATTTGTAATAATTTTCTGCTTTTATTAATTCTTTTACATGTCTCACTTTCAAAATCTACAGTTCAAATGCTGAATTGTCATCACTTTTATAAAGTTACTATTACCCGAATATTTCATTTCTCTGCAATTTTGTTTTAATTTTAATAAATTTATTGAAAACTATAGCATAAAATAACATGTATTACGTATCGCGCATTCTGAAACTCCGCAGTTTATACGCATCATTTTCTTTGAACAACAATGGACACCTTTATCAATACGCACCTAAACTATTTAACTTAAAGATAAAAAATTGATCTAAAATTTTCGCGTCTTTTGAATCATCTCCAGTTACTAATTTTTCAATTACAATAAAAGATGGATTAAATTTGGAAATAATATACGTGAAAATATAAAGCATACGGACGTAAAAATATATTTTCAACATTCGAAACATACAAAGTTCCTGATTACACCTGTTCATTTGAAAAATACTCCGTTTGAATCTTATAATTTAAGTCTTTATGTATTTAAGTTAACAGTTACGGATCCATGGTTCCCTGTGTCTAAATAAATAACTAATACATTAAAGAAATATTTATAATTTTTATTGAAAATTGACCCCCGAAGCGCTGAGTTATATTAATGGGGTGTATAAAAAAAATTGCCGCTTTTTAACCAAATATTTGTATTATTATGGAGAGAAGATGGCGACTAGCAGTATCTTTCGACACAACACACTCCCTGGCAAGTTCGCGGGTACTTGTGGACGGATTTGACTCAACAGCTTCTTTCAGAATCTCATCAATATTCATTAATGGTCGCCCGGAGCCCTTCTTCCTTTCCAACGTCGTATCTCCACTGCTATATTTTTAAACCAACGCCGCGCAGTGCGCTGATCAAGGCTACCTTCATATTTAATAATTTCATGAGTTGCTTGAGCGGCTGTGAAATTTTTTTTCCAGAATTGTCTTAAAATTACGAGAATTTCGAAGTCATGTTTCTTCTTTGAAATAAATAACTAAACTGAGGCTTTTCTTGAAGAAGTCCAGTGTTAGAAAACAAGCTTAGAGAATGCTCTAAAGGGATTATTAAGTGTTGGTAAATAATAAATAGCATTAAAATATTTACAGACTTTTAAACTCCGGAATTTGATAAAACGGTCAGTTTTTTTTATACACCCTATTACTATAATACATAATATAATTATAAAAGGCAGACGTATATAGTCTTACTAAGACCTACGCTTAAACACCTAACTGAGTTCTAGCGAAACATATTAGCTCAAAACAAAATTTGAGCTATAAAATCATACATTTCAAACTCACAAGTGACTTTTGAGTATAAATATAAAACGCTTCTGACAGTTTGAGATTTTTATAATCCGTTGATGCACACATTGATAATATAAGAAGGACTAAAAATAAAAAATCCAGCTCTTTAGTGATTATTAAATCTTTGAGTGAATCACTAATCACTAATTGCATTTTAAAGAAGTATTATTGTCACTAAAATGAGCATCAGAGTGCACGAAATTTTTAGTTTTTTAATTATTAAAAAAAATAATTAATTTGGACGAGTGTCTGTGGGAGCCAGCGCAGAAAAAAAGAATACGAAGTTCAATAGGCTTTTAAATGTAATTGCTTATTAATTTTTTGTTAATTATTTGCTAATCTGACGCGGTTTAAATGATTTTTTTTTTATATATAGAAAGCAATAACCTTTCAAATGTGTACTTAAAATTTACAAAAAATTTTAACGTTTTAAAACTGATTTTTTTTTTCAACTAGTCAAGGACGTATTTCTGAAAATCCAGACAAATTATAACTTTAACCAAAAAAGGGTAATCACCACTAAAAGTTTATCTTCAAGAACTTTGTTTTTTTTTTTTGTTTCTTCAAGGACATTGTTAGGTTTAATATGTGTATACTATATTATATTATATTATAATATTATAAATATACTTATAAATATATTTTTTTTAAAATACTCTATCTTAATATCAAATGATTGCACAATATAAGAACGACTAAGGTTTTTTAAAATACTTTTTGTTGTATTTTTTTTAGCATTTATACAACTTTGAAGCTTTTAAAAATTAATGATATTAATAATAATTAAAAATTTGAGTTTAGCATAAATAGAAAATTATGTTCAGTAACCCCAGTACAGTTGCTTAGTGGTTGTATCAAATTTTCAACGTTTGTAAAGAAAGATATACGCTGTTGTCTAAACGTTGTTTGCCTCAATTTTAATTTCTCAACTCCGGAAATACTTCTCTTCCATGATTCCTCAATTATGGAGCCTGTCTTCTTAGCATAGAAAATAGTTGATTCAGTCTGCCTGTCTAGTAGGCTGTGGAAACATGTTAGGAAAAAAGTATGTCACACTCATGCATTATTTTATTACTATACTTTACATGTTAACCTAAGTTTATTTTTAAAAACTTAACTAGACTATTATTCACAGTTAACCTTTATATTGGTTTGATGATGTCTCTGCAGGATTATTTCTATTATCTAAAAGCGTACAGTGAATTACAAACTATTAATATGCATGTTTAAACTAGTTTAGTTTAATATGTGAATAAGGAAATTCGTTTTTAAAATTTATAAATTTATTTTGCCTTTTAGCTGAAGAAAAAATTACAACATATTAAAATCTTTCTGTTATATTGATTAAAATACCATTTTGGGTCGGAAATGGTATTTTCGCTAATTTAATGTCCGATTTTTTATTAAATCATTTATTATGAATGCCTTTTATTCCTTTACATATTGAAGGAATTATTTCAAATCTAGAAAATTATCGATTTTTCAGAACTCAAAGCAAATTCTGCTTTAAATATTCCTGAATTTATTTTCACTAGTTTCATCGTGTTGTCTGTACATACGTACGCGATCTTTGCATGTTAATTTTTTTAAAGGTCATAATAGGATATTGTATTAGAATTCTATTCCGATATAGTGTATAAGATTCTTTTATTAATAAAAATAACGAATTAGATTTTGGTTGACTGTACAAACTGGAATCGTAATTTGAATCAGAACACAAAGTTTGAGATTTTTCCATCTCCAACTGATCCACCGGGTTTGATCGTATTCTTTGTTTTGACTCGTATAGGTCGGATTAGCGAGGTTCCACTGATAATAATTTATAATTAGTTCATTTAAGAGTCACTCGTAAAAGCTTGAAACTTCTTCTTCTTGCACTCAATTCTTCGTCAGATAAAAAAGCAACAATAATCACGGAAGGATACAGTTCAAAGACTAACTCCTCACTGCACAATATTTGTCACCATTCGCTACGTGGGTCGGAAGAGGCAGTACGGTGAAAAACAACTTAGCTGCTGTTTAAATGGCTATTAACAATCCCTCATATAAAAAATACTCTTCTGAAAATAAGTCTGATTTCAATTCCGAAAACTTGAGGAGGACAGACATACTAATATTTTGGTGATTAATATTGATAAGATTTTCGTTTATGAGATGAAAAAAAATTCCTTAGAACGTTTTGGCTTTAGGCACCGCATAGTTTACCCAAATAGACGTGACAGCCCTGTCTGAAACTGGATTTGGAAAATGTTAGTAAACACCTGGAGGAAGAGTTGCCTGCTCCAGACAACAATATTTTGAATTGGAACTAAGATCAGCATACGGATTATGGAAGTTTTTGATACCGTTTCCGAAACACCGTATGTTTGGAATAGCAGATCGATATACGTTAGACAAGTTAGAAGTCTGGTATTCAGAAATCAACAGACCCAAACCACATCTTGTTCCTTTCCAAGCCATATCTTCTGTATGCCTTTCCATTATCATCCATTGCTGGTGGTACACTCTGTTGGGTGGCATTTGAGGGTGGTATTGCTGCTACCTTAATCAATGTTCTGAGCCATTACTTCTTGTATGATACAAATTCTAAGATCTTCAGAGTGAATTTTAACCATATGTTATGTAACTGTCATTCATAATCTGAAATATATTTTTACTAATAATTATATGAAATAAAATCATTTTTTATTCTAAAACAATTTAATTTCAGGGGTAAAAGGTGATGTTGAAAGTGGTTGGTGCTTCCTGGGAGCAGACGAGGTTGACATCTATACTGCTGTTTATAGTTGTCGTCGTAGCTCTGGTGACCATCTTATTCTTCGAAGTACCCATGTATGTAAAACATTTTTATTTATTTTTATTCACATTATAAATAAAAGCCTAAAATTGTATCAATATAGTAAGTTCATAGATATGAAGATAATATAAGAACAAACAATTTTGTTGGTGAAGTTTGTTATTTCTGATTGGGCAAGATATATTTCAAACATTTTGGCTTAAGAAATTGAATTATTGGTTGTGTACTTAGTAGATGGTCTAAATATCCAAAAGAAAATGCTTAATGTTTCTTTAGTGCAGTAAGTAGAGTTGTTGGTTATTGAAGAAAAACAAATCAAGAGTCATTTCTTACATAAATATTAATATAATAAAATAAGACCTTTTACAGACAGATAAATATAATGTCAAATTTGAAATCCCCAGTAGTAAAAAATATTTTTATTTTAAATAGTGAGATTACTTAATATTTCTAAATAGTAAAATAATTCATAAAGAATAATCTTAAAATGGCTAACAAGTACATACATAGCACAATAATTCTTTTAGAAATTATAATTAAAATAACATTACTTGCAGTAATGTTTAGGTAGAATACTAGAATTAAATTTTCCTATTGGATCAAAAGTAATTTCAACTACTGTAATAAAAAAGAAGGTTGCTTTTTGCATTCCAATTATTGTAATTAAAGTTTGTAGAAATTGTTTGTCAAACATCATGGTATTGTGTTCTCAGTATTACTTGTGCCTTAAACTATTTAGATGATCAGATGAATAGAATTTATTTAATCAATTATATGAATGAATGATTATCATAGGCATGAAATGAATTTTAATAATTTACATTATTCTTAAAACTATTAACGATCTTTAATAATTTTCAGTGATGCCGATGATGGCATATATTCAGCAACAGCTTACTACAGTAAGAAGACTGGCTTCAACATCAAGTTTTGGGGGCAGAACAATAAACCCCAAAAGGTGAACAAAGGAATCGCCAGGGCTTATTATAAACCGACAACACATCAAACTGGGTAAGTCAAAACATTCAGATAAAAAAACAATACTGATAAAAAACATTCACTTTTAATCAGAGGATAATATATAACCAGTGTAATTAGAGTTCAATCATATTAATTGATCAAGTATTTACTAGCAATTAATCTGATTGAATTCCAATTACACTGATAATTAGAATCTTTAATGAGTACCTGAAATTGTTCTATAAACCACCATTTAATGACTCTTCCGAAGTATGGCATAACCATGGATTTTAAACTCCTTTTAAAAAACCTTGGGCTAAATGCTGGATTGCCCTCTTGGGTATAGTAGATTGTCATGTTGAAACAGTGTAAAAGAATCTATAGACAAATTTAAATTTAATGTTGAATTTTCTTATTTTTAATACTTCATATCACTTTTAAAGGTGGGCGAGTATAGAGATTGAAACTCAATCAAGATACCCAGATTGGGCGCAGGCCTTTGGTGCAGGACTCTTAGAAGGAAGTCTCAGTTGGCACTTGATCTACTCTCGTTGGATGAACATCATTGGCACTAAATGCCAAAACAATGAGGAACAATGCAATGCCATTCGGGCTAAGTTGAGGGACATGGAAACTACTGTTAAGTCCAGTGCGAGCAAAGCTGAACAAACGGACCATTATTGGCATCAGGTAATTTCTATTTTTCATTTTTATTCAGATAATTATCCGATTATTATTATTGATTTGGATGAAAAATACTTGAGTGATGTAAAATTAAGGGAGAGAATGAGCCTATTTTCGATCAAAATCGGAATATAAAAGATACAAAGATCTTAACTCTTTAGCGACCGTGAACTACTATAATAGTCCGAGCACGCCATGCCGTGGGGACCATGAACTATTATAATAGTCCGGTGTCAGGTGGGCTCCACGGACCATGGACTATTATAATAGTTTTGCTTCTCCGGCGTTTCTAGACCGTGAGCTACAATAGTAGTTCAGTTCCTAGAGCCATCTAGGTGTCCACATGACAAGCTGAAATACTTTTTCTTGACAACAGATGTCGTACAAATTCACTTTTGGCTATATTATTTTTCGTAAAGTGTGTCTGTCATGTTTTGGCATTTATCACACTCAAAAGAATTTTTAATTGTATAAATTTGTATATAGACATTTCAAAAAAATAAAGTATATGTATAAATTTGTATATAGACATTTCAAAAAAATAAAGTATATAACTGTATAATTTTTTAAATAATTAAAATTAATTTACAGTTATTAAATTTTTTTTTTTTTTAAATATGTTTTTAAATTCACCAGTGCCAGTCCATTCACCATTCCAAGTCCGGATCAAAAAGGATGATGGGAAACTATAAGGAATTAAATAAAAAAACATGATTTCAAAGTCAAAAAGTAATCGGTTCAGCGGGCATGGTTGACTTTTCTACCACTCAGTCCAGCCAGCCCGCTCTGACCCGGCCTTATTCGGTCGCAAAAGGGTTAATGAATAAGGCTAATAATTGGTAATTTAATGAGATACATTAACAAAAAATTGGGATATTTACTTATTTTAATTAGTTTTTTTTGCACATACAATTCAAATTCAATAAATTCTTAATGTCAATTTGATTGAGGGTTATTTAGTTTTATCGAAATCTAATTGAATTGCAGGTGAAACTTTATTACACGCAGCTAGATGGACTAGAGGAAGGTTGGAAGCTTGGAGTTTCCAGAAGCAGAAAAAAGAAACAATTGAACATTCTCCACGAGGATTTTCTGTGAGTTGAATTTTCAACTAATTTGTTTATAATTTTAACAACTTTAAAAAAAAGAAGTCTATTTTATGATGATAATACTTTCTAACAACTTACAGTTGGATGAACAGCGTAGAAGACATCAAGAATTTGGAGGAATTAAAATATAATAACATAGACGAATTCAGGAATTCAAAGCAATATGTATCGTTGGCTCTGTTGAAATTGCTTCCCAATACGACTGTACAGTTCATGTTGGCACACGAGTCAGGAGGACCGTAAGTACAAGAGCAAAATTATTATTGTTAAAAATAATTATAAATAATTGATACATGAGGTGTGTCTTCAGGATTTATTATAGTACATGAATTTTTCTAAAAGGACTAGAGCTAAATATTGAAACCAATCAGTTCCAATGATGATAAATTTGTATCTATTTAAAATATGAAATAACAATTTGTTGGTAAAGATTCTTTGTCTGAACCTCAAACTCCTGTGTTACTTTAAAAAAATAGCTTACAAAAAAAATTAAAAATAGGTCTCTGACTTCTTATTTAGTCATAATTTTACTATGGCATTTAATGAAATATCAGGATTGCAATAGAAAATTACTATATAAGCCTGTTACTATTATAGATCTATAGAAATAAATGTAATAATAATAAATACATTAAGTTGTTACGGGCTTAAATTGTTACTTGTTTAAGTCATGAATTAGATTTTCGTTTCAACAAGCATAAGCAGCAGGTGTCTAGTTTATAATAGTTTAGGCGATAATTGATAGAAAATAATACAACTCTTTATTCTGTTGTTAATATAATCTATAAATGTAAATAATAATCTATAAATATAAATAATAATCTATAAATATATATTTTTTTTATAAGACATATTATAAAAGTGGTAGGAAATACGATATATATTATGCTCAAAGGATATAATTTTAGCCCTGTACCCCAAAATTAAGAGAAATAATCTTTAAAACTAATCCTTTCAAGAACTAAGGCCGGCAACAAGTTTTAAAACCTCCTTTAGATGATGTGTTAGTTGTCAACACAACACTAATTCAATACTATTTCACTTCTAAATTTACCAAAACATTTTATTAAGTTATAGAATAATTTTAAAAAGTCAGCCTTATTTTCAGCAATGCTGCACTCTAATTTTGGGAGGCCAACAATTACAATTTGGGAGGCCAACTACCTATAAATTCTCGTGTTCAATATGGCAATTGCAAAATTAAATGTATATTTAGTTACTACATGTTTTTTAAAAATTCTTTTTGTATGTTTTTTTAGATATACAGAAATGCTACGGATGCAAAAGAAGTACACTTTTGGCTTTCATTACACTTCTTCCAATACAAGCAATTTGGTCCCAGGCAGAACCATAGTCTTCACATCATATCCTGGTGCTATATATTCTGTGGACGATTTTTATCAGGTGTGTGATTAATCCGAAAGTGTCTTGAGATCTGAAATAGTCACATTATTTTCATTAAATAAACACATATTTGTTCATAAGTTTCTAAATAACCTGTATTTATTTCTAAGGTCTCTGGTGATAACTCTTTGACAGTATCCGGAACAGCTATGAGGATGCCAAATCAAAGCGTATTGAAAAAAATGGACTTTAATAAGGTACTTATTCTGTTTTATATTATTTTATCTGCTTATAATTATTTATACATATTATAATTATAATAAATAAATTTGAAAATAAAATATTCTGCATATCGAAGCACAATTCAGTTTGGAGCAACATCTTAGTTGTTAATTTTATTTCAAATAAGAACAAAAAAGTTCAAATAACATGATTTCAATACTTTTAGGTTAAGTTCAAATTTGGTGGATCTTCCTTTCATTTAGTTGTAGTTTACAACAAAGTTTACAGTTGTAGATAATGAAAGTTCGATAAACTTCTGACAATAAAACCTTTCCTAAGATATACATACATTGTTTCTGGTAATTATTCCGCAGGTTCTCACTTTAAGTTGAGTCATATTAAGTTCTAACTTCATCATTCGGTTCCCTTTGAATATTTTCCAAAATATAAGTTATCATAAGCTTTAGCATGGAAATCAAAATGTAATTTTGGGAAATGTATATACTTTAGTAATCAATTAATCTAAAAATGAAATTTTCAGCAAACAAATCATCAATACTGTTGAAACTTTTATTTTTTGATGAAATTATTACCGAAATCTACTCATTACCCATCATTACATACTATTTCCCAAATTAAAGCTAATGGCAACTTGTATTTTCGGAAAATATAAAAAATGAAACGAATAAACAGTTAAAACTTGTGACTCAACTTGAAGGAACAACCTGCAGAGCAGATGCCTTGTTTCTTTTTTATATTTTCTAGGAAATGTTCATTTTAGTTTTTTAAAAGTATGAAATTGACTAAATCAGAAATCTTCCTTTCAGATAGATTAGTTAAGATTATAACTGTTTTTAGATACTCATTGGACCAAGAGTTATGGCTGCTTGTCGATTGTCAAGTGAAGGTAAGGACTGGGCTAAGTTCATCAGCAGAGAAGAAAGTGGAACTGGGGGCAAACAATGGCTGGTTGTGGACACAAGAGGACCTCTTTCTCTTTATGTTGTCGAGCAAGGTCCTGGCATTACAGTAGGTTCAACAGAAACAGAATTATTAGAAAAAAAAGGATACTGGTTGGCGACAGGAATTCCACATTTTGAGGTGATTATTAAATTTGTATTCAATATTTTAATAGTCAGTAATAAAACAGTACATATTACTGCCAACTTTTAATTGTAGTTAGGGAATTATTAATTCCGATATTTTTGTTTCTAGAAAACAAGAACTGTTTTGGGTTCCGACGATATTTCAAACACCAGATTCGGCAATGCAGTGGATCTTTTAAAAACAGGCCTTCGAAATGTCACTAATTCAGGCGAACTCCTACAACTAATGCACAAACCAGAACTGGTCGCTTTAGGAAGGCCGGATATAATCAAGTATAATAATGAGTATCGAGAGAAAACCGTTAACCCTACAAATGGTGGAGTTATTGATCTCAAGGTAATTGAGTTTAGGTTATAAATGTCTAAATTATTCAATTTGTAATCAACAACAGAATAACTTATAAATGTATTATAAGAAACTAAATAACTCTTACTGAAATTTCTAACAAATATAGAAGAAGAATAGTAGGTTCTCTTTCTAGTTTATTTTTTATTTGTATGTTTCTCTATTACTCAACAAATTTTTCTTATGTTTTTAATTGAATCAGAATAATTATTTTTTTTTGTGATAACTACCGTGGTATAACACTCCTAAGCTCTGCCTACAAAGTATTTTCGAATGTGGCATTCCAAAGACTACTTTCTCATGCCCAGAGAGAGATTGGAATTTACCAGTGCGGATTTATTAATGGTAGATCTTGTATTCTCCCTGAGAACTCTTATGGAAAGGACTAGAGAGTATAATATAATGACCCACCACTTTTTCATGGATTTCAACAGTGCCTATGATTATATCATCAGGGGAAAACTGTATCAAAGTATGGAAGAAATGAATGTCCCCAGAGAATTGATAAGCCTTGTGGCATTGGGAACGTGGATGAGCGAGTCGAGAAGCCAGGTCAAGATCCAGAATGACTTGTCTGAAGAATTCAAGACAACTAGGGGTCTGAGACAAGGGGATGGACTCTCGTGCCTGTTATTTAATTTTGAACTAGAAAAGATCATAAGAGACGCAGGATTACAAGTCACTGGTACGATTCTGACTAAGTCCATCCAAATACTGGCATAAACAGATGACATACACATAGTGGGAAGAACACCGAGAGATCTACAACAGGCTTTTCTTGCTTTGGAGAATGCTGGACTATAGGTCTTCAGGTAAACCAAGTTAAGACTAAGTATATGGTGACTAACCCTTCAAGACAATCGGATCCCACCTTCACGTTTGGTTCCTACACATTCGAAAGTATCGACAGTTTTGTCTACCTTGGTTCTCTGGTCAAAGCAGATAACTCAACCAGCCCAGAAATTCAAAGAAGAATATTGGCCGCTAATAGATGTTATTTTGGGATGGCGAAAATTTTACGAAGTTGTCTGATATCAAGAAGAGCCAAGGTCAGGCTGTACAAAACAATCATCAGGCCTGTTTTAACTTATGGATCAGAAACCTGACCTCTGTCCAGGGCAAATGCCAACAGTTTGCTGCTCTTCGAAAGAAAAATATTAAGAAGAATGTTTGGAGCTGTAAGTGTTGGCGATCAATTTAGACTCAGACAAAATGCAGAGCTGTATCTTTTGTATCAGAAGCCTGACGTGGTGAAGCACATAAGAATAGCTAGGCTGAGATGGGCTGGACATGTGGCCAGAATGGAGGACAACGCTATCTTAAAAAGACTTCTGTTTGGATTCGTTGATGGAAAAAGAAAACGTGGGCGTCCACGACTTAGATGGTCAGAAGAAGTCAAGAGTGATGCATCATTGGATCCAGTGCTTGGAAGACCTCGGCCCAGGACAGACAAGAGTGGAGGCGACCCCATGATGCGGCCAGGACCCTTGCTGGGTTGTAGAGCCAGTGATAGTAATAATAATCAGAGTTTTATTAATAAATTATGAAAAACAAAATATAGTCTTCCCTACAGAATAATTGTATATTCTTTTTATAAAGTTAATCTTTTAAACTTTTCAGTATTTTTACTTGTTCCATTAGAAACAAACATGATTATATAATAAAAGTTAAGTTTTACTTTTCTTAGCTGGTTATCTCAATAGGAAAATAGATAAATTTTTCCAAAAATTTGTCTTTGTAAATCCTGCTGATAAATGTTCTTGAAGTATTTTTCAACCAGTAAAAAATATATAGATAATCTTGCAGCCCACACCCCCATTTAGATAACTAAATTTATCCACGTAATATTCACTTTTCAATTTCAAACTGTTATCTTTATTCATTTTCAGATTTAAGATTCTAAATCATATTACTAACTTATATTTTTAATATAAAAATAATACACTATATTTTCTATGTACTCACACATACTCTTTCTGGGTTCTGTGAGAACAAATCACTTTCTATTAAAAAAAAAAAAGTTTTATCCTAATTTTAGAAAATTGAAATTAAGTTTTACATGGTACTAGTTGCTGTCCATCATCTATTAATTACTTTACCAATTAATCTTCAAATAGATGTGCTATTTTTCAATTTAATCTTCTAATAGTGCCTAGTAGTTATTATTATTTAGCACCTTTCTTAAATTTATTTCTCTTGCGTTGTTTTAGATAGCAATTGGTAACAACGATTATTTGGCAACCGCAGGTCCACTGCATTCTGAAGAAGTGCCTCCATTCCAGTGGTCAAACAGTATTCTGCAATACCTACCTCATTATGGTCAGCCTGATGTATGGAAATTCGAACCAGTACACCCACCATGGGTTTGGTAGCAGTTTCATGAGCCTTAGATTTAGTACTTCAGAGTTTTATGATCTTCATGTTTAATGTTCTTAACATAAATAATTTTAACATTAAATTAGTGTATATTAATTAATACAAAATGAAAGATTTTACCTTTTAATTTCTGTTTAGGCAATTTAAGAAAAAGAAAATATATTAAGTTTCATGTCATTTAATATTAAAATGAAAAAAAGATATCGAAGTTTATAAATTATAAACTAATTTTAATAGGTTTTTTAATTTTCAATAGGTTTTTCTGGACTTAAGGATATATTAACTGAATCTTTTATTTATTTTTTTAAAATACATTAATATATTATGAAGAAAAATAAAAAGTAATTGACCAATTCAACTGTGATGTATTTTATGGAACTTGAATTTTAGTTACAAAAGGATGGCCTGTAGCTTATTTTATAGATATATTGTACTTACATGGTTTCTGTTTTTGACTAAAATGTAAATGTTGTCTTTGTCTTTGTACTGTCTTCTAAATTAAGATTGTAAATGAATTTTTATAAATATTTTTGTACTATTTATAATTTTGAATAGGTTTTAATATATGTTCACTGAAAACGATGATGCCTTTTAAATAAAGCTGTGATCTTTTGTAAAAGTGTCTTATTTATTAATTACTTTTGTATTATCTATTGCAATCGCCAATTTTGTTTATTTCTCACCAATTTTACCCAGACTAAAAACCTAATTTAAATTTGTAACTCCTTCAGCTACAACTTTCTCAGATCAGAGGAAGACGACAGCATTAATAATTTTATTTTATTATTATTATTTTATTTAATTAGTATTAATAATATATTTTTTATTTTAATAATATCAGATTAAATATAGATTTTAATGTTGAATACCAAGCAATAGTTACAGCTAATTCACTAAAGAGCATGTAAAATGATAATGTGGCTCTTTTCTAGAGTTGCATTGAATTGCCTCAATTTTTCATGTTTTGTTTTTGATCAGTCAAGAATGTCCTGCATAACTACCATTTTTCAATCCACTTTTTGGTGAAATGAACTTCAATAACAGAATACTTAAATAAAACATTTATATTTCTGTTTCTATGTAAAGAAGATCCAGTTCCCATTAAAAAAATCGAAATTTTTTTATTTAAAAAATTTCTAGATTTAAAAAACAACATTTTATAATCCAAAGTGGAGCGGAGTGGTAGAGCACTGATTGACCATGCCAAATGTCGTGGGTTCAAATCCCACTC
This sequence comes from Arma custos, assembly GCA_037127475.1. Lineage (NCBI taxonomy): Eukaryota > Metazoa > Arthropoda > Insecta > Hemiptera > Pentatomidae > Arma > Arma custos. The sequence continues at coordinate 48,632,912 of CM073763.1, read as the reverse complement.
GTGTGGCTGATTTTTTTTAATCTGTTAGGGGCCAGAGATGAATCCTATGGGAGCTAGGATCCTCCTGGGGCTCCCCCATCCCCTATAAAGTGGTTATAGGAGGGGATCTTATGGTTGAGTGTGATCTAGGACAAATCACCTCACTGCACAACCGTTGTCCAAGAAACAGTACAGTCTCTACCATATACTAGAACCACAGACCTTTCAATGGTTGTACTGGTATAAGTTTTTTTTTTATTCCACAAGCCAGCATTAAGGGCTCAAATTAAATCAGCGACAAGATACAATTATTAAAAAATAAATATAAGATTTTTCGGTAATAATAAAAATTAATATAACATGGATAGCAGATAAATTAATAATACTATTGATAAGTTGGATATAATAATATAATGAAAGTTTCAATAATAAAAACAACAGACCATGAAGAAATCAAATCAATTGGGTAGGTATGCTGAAACTATAGCATGTAACAAAATAATAATGGAAAAGTCCTTATTATAGATAAGACAAACGAATGAGGAAAACAGACAAAAAAAAATGAAATTGTAGTTGAAACTTAATAATAACACTGTCTAGATGCACCAGATAGGTTTCAAGAACTGGGATGATCAAATGGAAGAATAGGAATACAAAGGATGAGAATAGTCTAACTGCGGAAGTGTTGTGGTCTCCAGAAAAAACTGGAGATAAAACTTATGGGATTTATACAGAGGTTACAATCTAAATAAAAAGTTAAAATTAGTGAAGCAAACAATAAGATATTTTAAAATACATAATGAGTAATAAAGAAATCATACGAAGATAATTAGTTAGTACAATTGAGCTGATAAATTAATTTACATTAAATCAAGATGATCAAAATTACATCAGGACATATGAACTGTAGCTTTACAAAAGATGAAAACCAGAGGAGCGAAAGTAAAAGTACAACTGAGGAAATGGAAAATGTCAGTTTAGTGAAATCATTTATTTTTGTAATTTATTTTATTGTTATATGACATGATTTTTTAAATATTTTATTGGAAAGAAAAGATATGGCCAGGACCGGAACTCGAACCCGGGACTTTCACCTCTCCGTGGTGACGCCTCAACCATCTCGGCCTTCCTGGCTTGCTTCACGGCCAGCCATATTCCCTCTTTTCACTTGATCCTACATCTCCGTGTTCTCGCAATTCGCGATGAATACACAGGGAGAATGCCAATTGAACATTACTTTATTTTGGATCTAGTTGACTTTAAGTCATTAATATTATTATAATTTATTTTATTGTTATATGATATCATTTTTTGAATATTTTATTTGAAAAGAAAAGATATGGTCAGGACCGGGACTCGAACCCGGGACTTACCGGTTTTTATGGTTCGAGTCCCGGTCCTGGCCATATCTTTTCTTTTAAAAAAAAAACATTTATTTTTTTATTTCATGGTTAAATATGTCTTCAGAGGTGAATGGTTTCTTAAGGTTAGGTACAGTGGCAAGGACGAAAGAGATATCAAAGTCAAAGGAGTGATTAAGGAGAAAAGGATGTTTCGGTACTTTTAAAGTTTAGTACGAAACGCCGGATTTCAGTATAAAAGATCACACTAGGCTAAAATCTATTTATTTTATTGTATAGGTTAAAGTCGACTATCAAACATCAATAAAAAAATAAGAACTTTTCCGTAGGTGTTGGGGGTAGGGTGTGTCCGCACAACAGTTTACTCCTCATTTTGGTGTAACCATAAACAGTGGCTCAATATAGTTCTTATTTTATTACCTCTTTGTTTCTCACTAGATTACTGATTAAAGGAACACACTGTAACCTTCTCTTAACCTTCAGTTGTCATAAGTTAGTGGTCAGCACGTGACGATTGGTGTCATGTGCTTATTTTAGTTTTATTAAGTGAAGTAAAACAAATTAGTGATGGAATACCTTCCTCCAGAAGTAGCGTTAGCAAACACGACTAAAACCATGTAAGTACACTGTGTTTAATATGTTGCAACTTTCCATGTAACCATTACTAGTCCTAATGTTTTAATACATGTTTTAGATTATGCTGCGAATGCGGTATTGCAATCGAACCAAATCCAGCAAATATGTGTGTAGCTTGCTTAAGGACCCAAGTTGATATCACTGAAGGTATTCCTAAACAGGCCACTATTCATTTCTGCAGAGGTTGTGACAGGTTGGCACCCATCTAATCAATTTTGTTATCTAATTATATTTTATTTGTTTAATTAAACTAATTATTCATCTAGGTACTTTCAACCTCCCACAGACTGGATTCATTGTGCATTAGAGTCGAGGGAACTTCTACAACTATGTTTAAAAAAATTAAAAGGTCTCAACCGGGTGAAATTGATAGATGCAGGCTTTGTTTGGACCGAACCTCATTCAAAACGGATCAAAGTCAGTGAGAACCAAACTTTATAGTTTTAAAAATAATGAGTTATCTATCGATGATAAAAGTGTTTAACATTCTGCCAATTGTAGGTGAAATTAACAGTGCAAGGGGAAGTGCTTGGAGGTGCAGTTCTTCAACAAGTATTTGTTGTGGAATATACCATCGCACATCAAATGTGTGACGATTGCCATAGAACTGAAGCTAAGGATTATTGGAAGGCACTGGTTAGTATTTTGGTATTAATTGTAATTCTGTTGAGTCTACCAAATACTGATCTCTATATCTGAGGTTTTTATTAAGTAGTAAAATTATGAAGAAAGTCCCCATTTCTTATCACAAATTGAAATAAATCTAAGCGTAATCAATCTTCATAAAATTATGATCATATCGTATGAGATAAATTATAAATGTTGAGGAATTTTCACCCTAGGATTCGTTACGATAATTATGAAAATTCTTGATAGCTTATAATGCTCCAGTAGCTAACATTGATTGCTGTTAGTCACATGATGTCCAAATTAAAAAAAAAAAAATAAATTTAAAGGTTTATTATATGTAATTAAACATTGGTTTGAAATGTAGCTGGTTAGCTCAGTGTGTAGAGTGCTGATTTACTGAACTATAGGTCGTAGGTTTGAAACCAGGGCAGATAATTTATTTTTTCTGTAAATTGACTCTGTGGAATGTGTAGACCTTTAAAATCGATGCTTGTGATTGGGAGAAAAACCTGAATGTTCAGTGTTATTTTGGCCTAATTACTTCCCTGCCCAACCATTGGATTAGATATAATTCAGTTTCTACCATTTACTAAAAACGAAAACCTTCATTGGTCATAGTAGAAAAAAAATTGTTTGTTTAAATCTTTTAATGTATTAAACAAAAGTTGTACTGTATCTTTTGTTTTACATTTTTAGGTTCAAGTTCGGCAGAAAGCTGAAAACAAGAAAACATTTTACTACTTGGAGCAACTGATCCTTAAACATAAAGCTCATGAAAACACATTGGGAATCAAGCCAATACATGGTAAATATTATTTTTGATTTACTATTTTTAATAATGTACTTTTTTTAATCAACCAAAAAAAATTCTAATACTCCACTTTTCTATTACAATTCTAAATTTGTGGTTTTACGTGCATATTTGATTAAATATATTATTATGATTAGCAATATATGTCCCTAAGATGGAGAGCGATTAGCAGGAGATTTCAATCTTTCTTACAGCTCTTGTTTTTGCAATATATAAATATTAGTATACAATATATCTTCCAAGATTATTGCAACATTTTTAATTTATCATTTCTGTAATGTATTTTTATTATTCATAATTTTTTTAAAAATAATTAAGCTGATATCCCAACCCATCCAAGCACTGTCCTCACTACGTACGCTGATGACACATGTGTGTTATCAGTAAATAATGATCCATTTGTTGCATCCCAAACTCTTCAATACCATATCTCAAAACTTCAAGAATGGGGTCAAAATTGGAGAATTAAAATTAATCCTAACAAATCCCATCAAATTACCTTCACCCTTCGTCGTAAACCTACAAATTCCTGCCCTACAAATTCCTGTATCCTTTAATAATATTCCTCTGAACCCTGTCGAACAGTTACGTTACCTAGGACTTCATCTGGACAAACGTCTCACTTGGAATCCTCATACAAGACTGAAAAGACCAGAAACTGCTCGTCGTTTTCGCCTACTTCAACATTTACTGGACAAACACTCTAAAGCTCCCAATTAATTACAAAAGACTCATTTACATGACAGTTATCAGGCCTATTTGGACATACGGAGTTGAGCTTTGGGGCTCTACTAAACCATCCAATTCATCTCGTATCCAATCCTTGCAATCCAAAATCCTTCGTAAAATCCTCAATGCTCCTTATTATGTCACAAACAAACTCATCCATCATGATCTTAATATCCCATATGTTACTGATTTTGCTCAAACTAGATACCTATCCTTCCATGACAAGCTCCATACACACTTGAATCCGCTAGTCTCTCAACTTGCTTCCCATACTGTTCCTGATAACCCTCCAAGGCGTCTGAAAAGAAGATGGCCTCGAGACCATCTACTATAGAACTTTTTGGAGTGCTACCGATGGGTAGTTTCTCCACAAGTGTTTTTCAAGTCGTATTGTACATATATCAGATTTACTTATTGTAATATTATAATAGTTGTAAATATCAATAAATTAAATTAAAAAAAAAAATTAATATATGACTTTCAGAGGGTATTGATTTCTTCTTCTCTACTGAGGCACACGCTAGAAGAATGGTAGATTTTTTGAACACAGTGATACCTTGTCGTTATCAACACTCCAAGAAGCTCTTGTCTCACGATGTTCACAGCAATACTTACAATTATAAATTTACGTTCAGGTATGTTTAATTTGACACCTTTATCGTTTCTGGTAATATCCTGGTTAACTAGCTTCACATGAATCTGAACTTGGTGATCAAAAGAAAAAACAATAAATTCAGTTTACTTAAGCTATCATTAGAACTAGATTTATTCAACAATTGATTTTTTAATTTATAATACTTATTTATTCATTGTATACAAAGTATTATTAAAATATGATCTTTATATTAGTGGTCATGGTTATATTGTTTCACAACTTTCAGGGGGAAACGCTTCCCCCTGATCCCTGTTGTATTTAATATTTCCTGAGCTGCAAAGATTTAGTTTAATAAAAATAGGGCTGACGAAGTTGCAGGTATCAGGTGATTAGATAATAAAATGTAATACAAACCGATATGTATAATTTGCAAGATATTTTCGATTGATTGATTCTAGACAATTTAATATTTAACAAAAAAAAAAAAGAGAAAAGAAAAGCGAGACTGATGTTATAACACCTTAATTTTATGATAATATTAAGTATTTATTTTTAATTTGGACTTAATGTTTTATCTTTTTATTTGATAATTTACTAAAAAAAATTCTCTTCTTTTTAGTGTTGAACTTGTCCCTATTTCCAAGAACAGTGTGGTTTGTCTTTCGAAGAAATTGACACATCAATTAGGTGGTATCAGTCCTCTGTGTTTAGTACTGCGAGTCACCAATAATATTCATCTTATCGATCCATGTTCAGCACAAAGTAAGTATTTTAATTTGTGTCTTAAGTATATTATTATTTCAATCTCAAATCAGAAAAAAAATTAATGTTTAAAACTAAAATGTTGGGGAACCATTTTTTTTTATTATCTATTTTCCTAGGATTTTCTATTTGAAGAGAAATCCTCCTGCCGGGATTCGAACCCGGGTTCTCTGTCTCTCTGTGACAGTAGGGTCAATCCATATGAAGTCGTCCAATGATAGTTGCTTGAATGTTTTAAAAAAGATTGATATTTGAAATATGTTTTTACCAAACATAACAGAAGTTCAAAACAGTAAAAAAAAATTTTTATCTCACATCGTTTATGTGTGGCGGCCATTTTTGTTCTGGAGCGCGCGACGTTTTTTGGCTTTGAAAGCATTAGCGATAAATTGATTATCTCAGGCTGGGTTAGTGCTACAATATTGCAAATTGTACCATTTTTTTCAGAATTTTCTGCTCTACAACATTGGTTCCTACACATTAAACCATATATTCATTATTTACACCTCAAAATATTCTTCAAAGTATAGTGATTAGAATTCAGAAATACCAATTTTTAAGACTACAAAAAACCATGAAGGAATGATTTATCAGAGTTACAATTTTTTTTGTAGCTAGATAACATAAAGCACTTACTGAGAATTGAGTTTGAGCTTCAGCAATGTTGTCCTTATTTTTTTATGAATTTTTAAAATTTCATTTTTTTGAAATTTTTGGAATTTTGAGGTTCAATATCTTTGGTGGGACTGGATGAAAAGTCCCCATTTTTGCACATTATGTAGACCTATGTGATGCCAAAGTGGGGTAAAAATTTTAACTTTGATATCTTACTATTAAGCAGGTTATGAATTTTTATATTTAAGGAAAAATGGCGCGAATTATACTGAAATGTTTGGTACAATAGGTGATCTAGAATGTGTTTTTACCCATTAAAATGTTGGTTTTTTTTTATTTTAAAGGGCATATTGGCAATTTTACAAATCACCCACACTATTGACATGTCCTATATAAAAATAAAATTTTTTTGAAAATTAAAAAATGTTCACTTTTGCTACAAATTGATTTAATTTCTGCGTTAAACTTAATCAAATGTGTCATTGTTAAAGTTTAAAAGGCTTTGAGTTATTAAGGCATTTGAAACATTTTTAAACATACTATATTGTAAACTTTGCAGGTTTTTTATTTAATATTAGGGGGACCGGAAAGTAATGTCGTTTCTGCGCATGCCAATACTTGATTGTCATTTGTCAGCTCATTGTTTGGTTCAGAGGCGTACCAAAGACATTGTGAGGTTATAGTGATTTCTTTACTTATAGACAATTGAATTACAATTTTTTTTTGTAATTTTGGGTAAAATGGCCAGCCAAATACCAGAAGAGGTACACATCCGGCATTGCATGCTCTTTGAGTTTCGCAAGGGAAATAACGCAACAGTTGCTACCAAAAACATTTGCGATGTTTATCCAAATGCACTGGACATTCGTAAATGCCAAAGGTGGTTTTCCAAGTTCAAATCGGGTAATTTTGATCTTTCCGACTCGTATCGATCAGGAAGACCATCAGCGTTAGACAACGACGTGTTAAGGGCGGAAGTGGAAGCAAATCCGTGTCAGACGATCGAGGAATTGTCAAACAGTCTCAACCAACCTTGGTCGACCATCCAAGAACATTTGAAGCAGATTGGGAAAGTAAGCAGAGCAGGTGTTTGGGTCCCGCATAATCTGTCCGAACAGAATAAGGCTAACCGATCAATCACATGCAACTTATTGCTTCAACGACACAACACAGAAGCGCTTTTTGATCGCTTGATCACAGGAGATGAGAAATGGGTCCTGTATGATAACCCAAAACGCAAAAGGCAGTGGCTCTCTCCAAATGAAATCCCTCGGAGTACTGCTAAGCCAGGTTTACACCCCAAAAAAGCGCTTTTGTGTGTTTGGTGGAGTATTCGCGGCATTGTTCATTTTGAATTACTGAAACCTGGACAAACTGTTACTGCAGACCTCTACAGCGAACAATTGCAGCGAGTCAATCAATCTTTAATTGAAAAGTGGCCAGCGATTGTCAACCGAAAAGGCGTCATTCTCCAACATGACAATGCAAGACCGCACTGCGCAAGGCGAACTCTAGAAAAAATTAATGAATTGGGGTGGGAGGTGCTGCCTCATCCACCATATTCGCCCGATGTTGCACCATCGGATTTCCACTTATTCCGAGCGCTGCAACACTTTTTAAGTGGCAAAACATTTGCAAATTTGGATGATATCCAAAATGCCATCTCTAGATATTTTGCCGAAAAACCAATTAATTTTTATCGATCAGGGATTGAAAATTTACTCACTAGATGGCAAAAGGTTATTGACAATCATGGGGAATACATCATTGATTAAAAATAAAGACTCGTTAAAAATGTATGTGTTTGTATTTAGCGTAAGAAAACGACATTACTTTCCGGTCCCCCTATTATTTGTTTTGTAAAATCTACAATTGTCACATATACAAATGTATTTACAGGACATTTTGCTTCACGTTTTTTATTTGTTGTTATTATTTATTTTATTTGAGCTTGTGAAATAGGCCAAGAATATGTTATAAAAATAATGTTTTAGTTAATTAAAACTAATTGATTATTAAATGATAAAATTTTAGTACTGAATCTACATGTACTTTTAATTATTGTTTTTATTTCTCAGGTTTATATATAAATATATATATAGGGCATGTTAATAGTGGAGGTGTTTTTAAAATGTACATTATACATTTTAAAACTAAAGAAACCAACATTTTAATGGGTAAAAACACATTCTAGAATCTAGAATCCTATTGTACCAAACATTTCAGTATAATTCGCACCATTTTTCCTTAAATATAAAAATTCATAACCTGCTTAATAGTAAGATATCAAAGTTAAAATTTTTACCCCACTTTGGCATCACATAGGTCTACATAATGTGCAAAAATGGGGACTTTTCATCCAGTCCCACCAAAGATATTGAACCTCAAAATTCCAAAAATTTCAAAAAAATGAAATTTTAAAAATTCATAAAAAAATAAGGACAACATTGCTGAAGCTCAAACTCAATTCTCAGTAAGTGCTTTATGTTATCTAGCTACAAAAAAAATTGTAACTCTGATAAATCATTCCTTCATGGTTTTTTGTAGTCTTAAAAATTGGAATTTCTGAATTCTAATCACTATACTTTGAAGAATATTTTGAGGTGTAAATAATGAATATATGGTTTAATGTGTAGGAACCAATGTTGTAGAGCTGAAAATTCTGAAAAAAATGGTACAATTTGCAATATTGTAGCACTAACCCAGCCTGAGATAATCAATTTATCGCTAATGCTTTCAAAGCCAAAAAACGTCGCGCGCTCCAGAACAAAAATGGCCGCCACACATAAACGATGTGAGATAAAAATTTTTTTTTTACTGTTTTGAACTTCTGTTATGTTTGGTAAAAACATATTTCAAATATCAATCTTTTTTAAAACATTCAAGCAACTATCATTGGACCACTTCATATGGATTGACCCAGTACTGTACCAATTGAGCTACGGGAGTCGCTTACGAACCGGGGGCAAAGCTGTTCTCTTATCTGATCTCATGTCCCTGTGTTCCCCCATGTTTTTGCGATGTATACACTAGAACGAATGTTCTTTGAACATTACTTAATTTTAGGATATTGTTGACTTATGTCTTATTACTATTTATAATTTTTTGTTTCAATTTTTAACTATTTTTATTTGAAGAGAAAAGATATGCCCCCTGCCGGGATTCGAACCCGGGCCCTCTGTCTCTTCATGACAGTACTCTACCAATCGAGCTACTGGAGTCGCTTACCAACCTTTCCTAGGATTTTCATTAGAAGTCTATTACATTCACCTTTTTTCAGTACCGCTGTGATGCCCAGCTGTAAATTTGATATATGTGTTGCATTTTTTTTAAATAATTCTCAAATTGTTTTCAGTTACGGAAGTATCTGGAAGTCACTACTGGAGGGATCCGTTCAATTGTATATTCAACCCAAAACAATTAACTGAGTACGTGGTTATGGATATCGAGCCAATTAAGGATAAGGAGAGAAAATATTTCCCTGGGCAAGGTCCCATTTCTAATAAGGTACATTATTTTTCTAACAATTTAATTGATATAGTAGTCATTCATTAAATTTTGTATTAGAATATCTTTCAGCTTGATAAAATTATAGAGGAAAAATTATATTAAATTATTTAACGAAGTATTGCTTGCATGTAACAGCTATACACATTTTAAAGGACTAACTATTTTTTTAATATGATGCTTTTGTGAGAAAAATAAATCTAATATTCCTGAAGAAAATGCAATACTGTCACTGTAGTTAAATTTCACATTTTCATGATACATAGAAAATAGAATTCTGCTTGACTAGGTAGTGTTTTTGTTCAAAAATCATTTTAATTATTACTATTGCCTTCCTTATGTATTTAGGGAAATTTTTGAGATTATAAAAATTAATATTTTGAGAGTGATAAAGCCCAGTGACTAGAGTACTGTTATTTAAGTATTGATTATTAAAACATAAATATTAAGTGTGTTTTAAAGATCACTATGATTGTATTAATTTTAATTTTGTTCTTTTAGCATGTACTAGCAGATGTTTGGTTGACAAAGGCTTCAGAAGTTGGGATCAATGATAATACAATTCACACAAGAACTCATTTAGGCCATGTATTGAAACCTTTCGATTCAGTTTTAGGGTAAGTGTGTCTTTGATAATTTATATTTATCCATGGGCCATTCTTATTAGTAAACGGTTTAGATCGAAAATGAAAAATGTGTTTTTTCATATTTCATACTTAGCATTTGTATCGATGATATAACAGACAATTAGTTTCTTGTGTCTGAAGCCTAAGTGGAAATTTTCAATTTTGAATTTTTTTTTTTTACATTCTATGTAGTATAAAGTTTCCCAACCATTATTAGTCAAATAGTAATATTAATGTTTGAAAACTAATGAGAATCAATGCCGAAACTGGTAATTGGTACTCAAGTTGAAGTTATCTGGAACAACTAAGTCCAAAATAACCTAATAATCAAATAATATAAGAACGGCACTCATGTTATTTGATATACTTAATAGTTAATTGTTGAATAGATACAATGTAAACGAGAGCAATGTTAATGATGATTGCTTTGAGAAGCTCAACAAAGATTTGATCCCTGAAGTGATTCTGGTGAAGAAGCATTACGCTAACAAGAGGAAAAGGGTATGGAAACTCAAGCATCTTCCACGAGATGACACTAGCATTGGATCTGGAAATCAGTGAGTATTACTCATTATTTTTATAAATTCACATTGATATTTAATGAGATCCTAGTGTGGAATCACTAAGCACGCTCAATGGGCAGTGATGAGGTTTAATATCATTTTTTTAAAAACTTGGTTGACCTCCTTAAAGGCAGGATTATAAATAATATCCTATGAAATTATAAATCTGAACATTATAATTCATAATGTCTAGTAAGTGATAAGCTATTTTATCACTTACTAAATAAACACTCTAAGTTCCTAATTAATATCAAAAGATTCATATATTATACGATCCATTAGGAGTTATATAGAGTTTTGGGGCTACACTAATCCATCGAATTTCTGTTGTGTCCAATACTTACAATCCAAAATCCTTAATGCTTCTTACTTTGCTACTAATAAAGTCATTCATAATGACCTTAATGTCCCATTTATTGTAGATATGACCCGAACCCGATATTAATCCTTTCATGACAAACTTTATTCCCACTCAGACCCAATTGTTTCAAACCTAGCTACCTCTTCAATTCTCGATAATCCTTCAAGGCGTCTAAAAAATGATCTTGTGAAGTTGAATTTGTTTTTTTGAGTACTATCACTGGGTAGTTTCTCTACCTAAGTAGAAACTTAGCCAATATCGGATAGGGATTGTTATTGGCTTCGGGTCAAATCAGCGACATATTGGACAATGAGGTCATTATCGATGATTTTATTTGTGACTAAGAAAGGAGAATTAAGGGTTATTTAAATAGAATAAATTGTTATTGGCTGAAGTCTGATATTATATATAGACCTAAGTTTAATTTGTTCTTAGAGCACCGGTGGGTAGTTTCTCTACTTCCGTTTATTTCATGCTGTTATGTATCATTCATTCTATTTAATCCGGTCAATATAGACATTTAAAATAACAAAAATTCCCGGAGAGCCAAATATTGGTGGAAAGCTGGGGTTTACCATTACAAATAAAGTTTTAAAAATCCCCATCGATCCTATGTGCTACAAAAGTTTTTTGGGGTCTAAGGTCAAAATTTGAGGTTTTTTGGATTTTTCTCGAAAACGGTAACTTTTATAACAAACAAATCTCAAACCAAAGTTGTAGATCTTAAAATTCTCTACAAAAATGGTCTTAATGATTTTTTCCCTAAGAGTTACCATTCCTGAGATATCACGATTCTAAGAATCACATTTTAATACAGCTGTGAATTTCAATAAATAAATTTAAAGGAAAAATTATATTTATTTAAACACTCTTCCTTGCCTTACGGCAGTACGGGTTTTGACAATATTAATTATCACACAATAATTGTATTGATATGGTGACTGGCAGTTATCTTTGTGGAGAGTTGAAGCTTTCTGATTTTGTAAGCTCAATAACCATTCTCCATTAGCCTGTCAGTCATGGTCTATCTACTCTTCTCACCTAGTAGCTTAAATATATGCTGGTGTTTCTAATTCTAATCTGTGTTTTACTTAAGTGAAATTTTGGATCAGGTTTTTTATATTTAATAATCTGTAGTTGTTTAAATTTTATCTTGGTGGCCTCCAATTACCAAATGTTAGTTCTATAAAAATTTATAGTACCAATATTTGGTAAGCTTATCTCACTTTACTGTATAATCAACATTGATTTATGTGTTTTGTTAATAATCCTAATTTTATACAGAATTATTTGGTAATAACTTCTTTTAAATATTTTTCAGGGACTATAATGAATTTCTTGATGATTTGGAGGAAGATCCATTATACAGACAGAATATCAATATTTATAGAAACAAGCAAGTTATGCCTGTTGATACTGATGAGCTTGAAGATCCATTTGAACCCAGGATAACTCTAGAAGAGATGCTTGATGATCTAACCATCGATGATCATAATGAAATGTCATAAATGTTTTAATTAATCTGTATAAAATATAAATAAATTTTATTTACTCATTATTTATAAATAATGATATGTAATAAAATTGTTTACAAAATAAGTTTATTGCCTTGAAATTTTATATTGATCATTTAGTTTTATTCAATATTAATTGATTTCAGAAGATTTAATTTTCAATGTTGGTAATTAAATATAATAAATACAATGTTACAAAGAGTCATCTTTTATTAGCATTACAAATATGTGAACCGGTCTTTGTCTATAATCCTTCATTTCTGTCTGAGACATAAGATAATCAGGATCAGACCAGGAAGAAAGTTTTTTTTTTATATATTGAATCCAAATTGAAATTTTGTTATTTTAATCAATGATATTTGCCAACAACCTTTTATCATCTAGTGTGCAATTTTCAATGCCAGGTTGATAAAAATCAATTGGTTATGCAAAATATATGGGGATGGTATTTTGGAAATCATCCAAATTTTCAAGTTTTTTTGCCACTTGAAAAAATTAATGGAAATCCCATGGTGCAATATCGGACTAATTAAATACTTTCCAACCCAATTAATTAATTTTTTTGAAGTTTTGTCCAATCATTCACGATTTTTCAAGTTTTCAGCACATAAAAAGAATAACCCCACGAATATTCCACAAAACACACTTAAGATTTTTTTGGGGATGTAAACCTGAATTAGCTTTATGTTGTGGCAATTCATGCAGAGCGAGCCTCTGCCTTTTGGATTATCATAAGAGGACCTATTTTCCATCCTCAGAGATCAAGAGAATACAAATTGTTGAAGTAATAAGTTCTATGTGGTGGATCAGATAGCTTTGTTTTCTTCTGAGAGATTATGTGGGACCCAAATATGCTCTGCTTTCATTACAATTTGCCGAAAATCGTGGATGTTCGACCAAGGTTGATTAAGAGTGACAGATCATTGATAGTCTGATAAGAATTTAATTCCACTTCTGCCTTATATGTCATTGTCTGAAGTTGCTGATCTTGATGAGTAGTTAATATCAAAATTAGTGGAGTATGACCTTAGAAAACCACCTTCAGCATATAAAAAAGTTTAGTACATTAGGAAAAACACTATAGATGGTTTTGGTAGCAACTGTTGTGTTACTAACTTAAGAAAATGTGCACCTCTTCTAGTATTTAGTCTGCGATTTCACCATAAATTGCAAACAAAAGTTTTGTATTTTATTTTTTATGAATAACCAAGTAATGTAAAAATGTCTTTGAAGTATACTATGAGCTGATTAATGATAAACCGATTATCAACAAAACTAGAAACAACTTTACTTTCTATTCAGCTATATCTGGATAAGTTCCACCTGGCCTTGCTTGATTTTAGGCGTCTTTGTAATTTTCCATCCTAATGATATTATTTGTACAAATGCAATATATCTAAAGTAATAATAAGTATCTAAAATACCACTTTTCATAATCATTTTATCCCCGTTTACCGTTGACGCAGTGTGGGGTCTGGAACCGCTTTTCAGAAGAGTGAAAAAACTTAATGGGTTCATTCAAAATCAATGCTTATCATCAAACATATTTTACCTACATTATACATAGCTTTTGTGCCTTGTAGATGATTCTATATTGAAAGCAATGGGGCCAGATATTGATATTGGTTTTTAAGGTAAAGTAAAAGAAAAAAAGTGTGTATAAAGCTATCCTATGAGCCCTTTCCTCTTCCACTTCTGTTTCCTTTTCCCAAACACCATATTTAAACATGTTAATAAAAATTATGTTCTGATGAAGTGAGGTAATTTATCTGGTAAATTCTTTACGTAGATAAAATACTATTAATAATGACAACTGAAACTTAGGCAATAAGAGGAGAACTTACTGCTTAATAACAGAGGAATATTATGCAAGCAACAGAAACACTTAATTGATTTAATTAACAATTAAATAAATATATATTTACAGATGTTTAACAACTTTATTTACATATTAACATTTCTTTTTTATGGAGGTAAACTTTTAAACACTTCATTTATAGGGATCCATTTAATTTCCCTTCTGTAAACGAAATCTTCTATGGTAACTTTGTGAAGGTAGAATACCTGAAAAAAGATTTAAAAAAATGTTTTTAGATGGATAAGATTTTTTCAATAGAAAAATATAAATAAATTTATTAGTGTAAAAATTTACATTATTCAAGTTATTTGAGTAATTAATTTTGAAAGCGATCCTTGTCGATTTGATAGTAGTTTGTTCATGGCTGAGGTAACATGTTCTATATGAGTTAGCTGCCATGCAAAACATTCGGCAGGGGAGAATATTCAGCATATATGACTATTTTGACTTAAAAAAATTTACTCTAATTTTGATAAATGGCAAATATGTTTTGAATGTAGTCTAATTCTAATCTATCTATCCAAAACTTCAGATTTTCAACTGCCTTAAGGCCACACATGGTAATGGAACTGAAAAGTAATCGGGAGACCGAGATTGTTTTCAATCAGATCGGATAGGCAGAAATAAGTTAGGAATAATGGGGCAATGCACAGGGGACACCAATAGATATCGGAAACCCTCACCCTTTTTTGATAGGTATCAGGACTGATGCAGGTATCTCCCCATAAATGTGTCTTTTCTATACAACAAGTACGTAGTTGGTAATGCGACAGTGCATGTGATGTATTAAAGAGATAGGATTGAAATTATGCAGCGTCCTAACTCTATGAGCACGTAAACTGCAATAGGAATCAAAGAGACTGGGTTGAAAACAATCTTGGCATCCTGATTACTTTGCAGATCAAGTGTACCAGGTCTAAGGCAGCGATGGTAGTAGTATAAATAATAAAGCATAAACTTCTTTATAAATAAACTTACTGTCTGCCTGATGTATTTAATCATAGCCTCCAACTGCCTCACATCACACTGTCTCGAGAGAATACGCCTCCAGGCAGCACTTGCAAGGACAGTGTCATCGGAAAGTATACCTTCATCGTAAGTAACTAGTGCAGCTTGAAACTCCTCAGACATTTGCATAATTTGTGACTTAACAACTGATGCATGTTCAGACTACAAATGTTAGTAAAAACAATTTTTTTTTTAATAACTGTAAAAATATTTTTAAAAAAATTAGGAATAACAATTTTTAAATAATACTTAGTTACATAAATAATTCAGTATTTTATCTGCTCAGAATTCTAGACTAGGTTTCTGTACCTTTGTATAAAAAAAAAGAAAAAACCTGTACCACTACAACCAGTGAATGGGTATAGGGTTCGGTACATAGCGGAGACAGTACTGTTTCATGGACAACAGTTCTGCAAGGAAGTGACTTGTCCTATGTCACGCTCAACCGCCAGATTTCCTCCCCTTATTTTTGTAATATTTTATAGAGGCTAGGTGAGCCCCAGGAGGGTCCTAGATCCTGTAAGATCCATCCCGGCTGCAAACAGACTAAACAAAAGTCTTGCCCGCAGCGGGATTTGAACCAGGATTTCCGGCATGGCAACTCAGTGCTACCTTACTATATATTGTTTTGAAATGTCCATGTCTAATCAAATTAATAATATTAATTGACATAATGTAAAGGGAAAAAAAATGGTCCAGATATATGTCAGAGAATGTATTTCTTAAAAGGGTTGAACTATTTACTTGAAACTATTGTTTGACCCAAAATGCATCTCTTCTTCAGGGCTGATAAAGTAACATAAAGAAATAGCAGTATTGGAGTAAATTATACCTACAAAAGTAGCTATGATTTGAATTATAAATAAGGCTGATGAGTCACGGGCCTCACATAGAGATAGCGCTAATAGGCCAGTTAGTCGCTAGCATCGCTTAGTTTTATATCAGACTAATCCTATAGTTACAGGTCAATAGCTTGGTTAGTTTTTGAACACCATTTTTAATAAGACAACTTTAGAGTTTTCATTAAAAACGAAACTAACTTTAGCTCCAACATTGTTCTAACTTCAATAAAAGCCATGTTTCTTAGGATTTTCATAGAAAAATATATAAACGCATCAAAATGACAAATGCAACCTGGTAATGAGAAATATCATTGCAAATAAATTGATCTCGAGACGAACTAAGTTAACACTGTATAATATTTTTATCGCTTCTCTACTTACCAAGAGTTCTGAAACTTGGTCTACCACAAAGTCGAAAGACAAATAGCTAAAGATTTATGAAGGAAAACTACTCCAACTAATCTTCAGCCCCATTAATAACAGAGAGGAATGACGACGAAGAAATTACCTATTGTGACCTACTCAAAGTTATAGATTTCATTAAAGCGATAAAATTAAATCATCTTCAGTGGGCAGGTCGTGCTGCTAAAATACAAATGCAAGGATGCTGAAGACAAAGCTACTACAGAGGTCGGCCACGATTAAGATGGATGGATTAAGTGGCAAATGATGCCAAGAAAGTAAGAATAAACAGCTCGATAACAACAGCAAGCGACAGAAAAGCAAGGAGATTAGTGTTGGAAAAATCCAGGCTTCTGTCCTGGGAGGAAAACTCAAGATAATATCTTCATTCTAAGAAATATATTGGAAAAGTCATGGGAGAGAGGTAAGACCATGTACCTTGCATTCTTAGACCTGCTATCCGATTTTGATTCCGTTCCTAAGAAATATATATGGGAAGCCCTCCAAATAAAACAAGTTCCAAAAAACTTTATAGATGCTATAAAATCGACATACCAAGACCCAAAAGGGATAGTATGTATGAATGGGCAAGCATCACTCAATCAGCTGAAAAAGCTCAAAATAGAACAAACCTTCTTAAGCGCCTTACTGCTGTAAAATGGGGTGCCAACCAAGATGTATTAGCAACAGTATATAAGGCGTACGTATGACCAGTCACAGAATACGCTGCAGAAGTGACTGTCCTGGCCTCAGCACCAATCTGAACAAATTAGAAGTATTGCAAAACAAATGCACTTACGACATTGCAATGGTCTTAAGGACATTCCACACAATGATGACGATGCATGTCTTTATTGGGAGGCTCGTCGGCGTATGGCAGAAATGCCATGTGCTGGCATTGGATAAAAAAAAACTTTATAGAGGCTGGGTGAGCCCCAGGATGGTCCCAGATCCCATAGGATTCATTTCTGGTCGCTAATAGATCAAATAAAAGTCTGCCTACGAGCAGGATTTGAACCCAGGACCTTTAGCATGGCAACTCAGGGCTCTACCACTGAGACACTCCACTCCCCGGTTATAATTTAACTGTTCCAAATTCTAAAATTATATTTTCGTTAACACAACCTTTTTTATAAAGAATGACATCTTATATAAATACTTTTATTAACTGACAAAAAAATACCCACGACTGTAAATGAAAAAACTGACTGGTAAATGCTTAAGTATTCAATTTGAATTATTATTTATTTTTTTACTTTTCACAAGATAATTGTTTTAAATACGTTAAATGATAAAAAAGAAAATGTTTACCTTAATCATGAAGGCTTACAAAATGAAAGGATGGCTGTACCAAACAACTAAAATTTTTCATAAAAACAGCTCAGATGTTCACTATGAATTTTAAGTCGTTAATTGTGTAAACGTAGAAGTTAATAATCATTATTCCTAAACATAAATATTCTTAAATAAGTAGTATAATAGCATAATGTAGGCAAGCACGGTTAGGTTATTTTGATGGTTAAAATACCTTTCAGAAACTATTTTGAAATTTTTAGTTGTAATAAAATGCACTCGTAACTTCAATACAATTTTAGTTTTTAGAAAAGGGAGCCTAACTCAGGATAAAACGGGTTTGTTCAAAGTGTGATTTCTTTTTTCAATCTGCAGTTGCCTAAAAAATGATCTCTGATCCAGCATTACTTTAGAGAATTGGAATTACTTTTGGTAGACTCAGCATTACAAAATCTACATTCTACAATACCTCAATTGACTTTTTGCTCATATTCATTGTTGACCTATAAATTATGTATGACTTTGGGGGGTAATTTTCTCTATGTATTTTTTGAAATAGCATTGACTGGTATCATCCCAGTACCTTATTTCATCAAGGGGCCAAAAAGTTGAGAAACCTGAAATGTAGGTCAAATCGTTTCACTTTTTGTTTGCCAATAAACTTTTTTAAATATCTCTGAAATATAGTTTGAATTAAAGAATACGTTCAATTTTTTCCTCTAGTCTTCAATATGTGATTGGAAAATAATGTATCAGAATGTACTTAAATATCTTATACTTTAATTATATTTCTATAATTACCTACTTATTTACTTAGAATCCACATTGATGGGTAGTTATGAAGTCATATATTGCCACTAAAACGGATGTATTCTTTCTTACTCATCTGAATATAAATCAAAATTCTTATGACCATCGTATTTTGTTTAACTTGATAGCTGATAATTTATTTTCCGTATGTTAATTTCTAATGTGTGGAGGGATGCACCTGACAAATAGACCAAGAGGGCTTTTAATGATTGTATTATTAAAAAAAAAAAAAAAAAAGCAAGGTAGAGTAATTCTATGAAAATTGGATGGAGGTAATGAAAAAAAAAATCTTGATAATAACTATAGTCTGACCATTCAGTAAACAACCTTTTGCAAAACTCAATGTGTGGCAGGAAAATCATTTTGTAAGCCTTCTAATCCTAATCCCTTTCTCAGGGCAGCCTAGGCCACATCTGTCAAGTATATTTTACGATCTCTCACTGTGTTTCAAAAAATATATATGCTTCATACATTATTCATACTATTGGTCAATAATAAAGAATCGCGTCAAGTATATTTTACGATCTCACACTGTGTTTCAAAAAATATATATGCTTCATACATTATTCATACTATCGGTCAATAATAAAGAATCGCTCAATTTTAAAATAGTCTTTAATATACTCAGATCAACCAGTTGCTTCTCGATCGCTCTCAATGGACATACTTCTTATTTTTACGCACATACTTAGTCACACTGTAAACAATATCCCTTTCCTGCCCACAAAGAGGTCCTCCAGATTTATAACTAGATTATTATTATTATTTATGTGTGACTCTTATTACTATGCACTTCGGCCTAAAAAGGCCCATTGTGCTTGAGTCCTAAAGATCCCTAACATAGGTCTAGACTTCTGAGAAATTTTAAATAGTCTTTAAACCTCAGTTCTTAAAGTTCCTTGTATCCACCGGGGGTCAAATGTCAAATGTCCTCTTTCGACTTAGTGCTATACATTCAAAGAGGACGTGCCAAGGGGTTTCGTCCTCCTCTTTGCACCATCTGCACCTAGGTTCTTGTTCAATGCCCAGACGATGCATGTGTTTCCTGAGTTTACAGTGCCCAGTGATGGTTTCAACCATACTTTTGAGGTCGGTTCTCGACGAGTGAGCAGCTTCTTTCTTGATTTTATCAGAAAGATTATCATTGGGATCCTTTATGAAAAGTTTAGTATGCCTTATCTTGGCTCTATCCCAACGTGTTTTTATCTTCCTCTTGGCTAGTTTGTTAATTGTATCCTTAGCCAGGGGAAGGGGGACCCCGCACCATGGTTCTGGTCCAATAGGAGCAATAACTGCTCCTTTCTTCGCCAATTTGTCGACCCTTTCATTTCCTGGAATATTACTGTGTCCAGGGATCCAAAATATGTTAACTCTGTTATGTACAGCTAGTACATCTAGTCTTAGACAGCATTCCTCCACTAGTCTGGAGTTTGTTACTGCATTTTGTAATGCATTGCATGCTGCCTGACTGACAGTGAGAAAGTTGATTACCTTATTCTTGTGGTCCTTCATAGTGAAGGCACCTGCAAGTATTGCCCATATTTCCACTTGGAATACAGTGGGTGATAACTAGAGTAACTAAAGCAAGCCATTGCACTCCCGAACCAGTATGCGGTATTAGTCTCAGCTACGTTAAGAGTAGAATAAAGGCCTTAGGAAATCGCAGCAATATTGGTGCGGGCTAAAAGGATTAAAACATTCTAAATTATTCCTTGACAGCTTCAATGAAAGGACATGTAATGCTCTTCTGGATCTGGACCGGGAAGCATTAAAAACAATCATAGCAGCATATACGGGTCATTGTGGACTCAACGCCAATATGTTCAGGTTGGGAATGGCAGGCTATCCCACATGCTGCTATTGTCATGCAGAGGACGAAACACCCTATCATGATATCTGCCTATGTGATAGGTTTGCAACCTTTGGTCAGGATAGTCACTAACCTTAGGCAGGCCGAATTAATAAACCCTGCAAGTATTCTTAAATTTGTGGGTTTAGCCAAGTTAAGATTATAATAATCGCTTTTTTTTTTAGGGGCACACAATAGACCTGGTATGGTCGCAGTGAAAATTATGCTCACATAAAAAAAGGAAAAAAAAAAAAGAAGCAGGGTCAAATAACACTAAAACTTCAAAATAGAGTAAAAAAAAGAAAGTTGAATCTAAAACATAATAACAATAATAAGAGAAAAATAAAGTCAAATGATAGATGGGCAAAACAAAAATAATAATTTCAAAAGGATGCAAAGGTAACACTGTCAGAGCAAACTAGGTCATGATGACAACAAAGAGCGGTGAAGTGAGTGAGGTAGTGTCAGAAAAGGCTTAGCTTCCTCTGCGCCTAGAGGTGACTTCTGTGCAGGTTGCTTTCTAAGTGGTCAAATTATAATACAATATTTAAAATGTTTTAATATAACCATAAAATATTGTTTGAAATTTTTTTCATGTGATACCATTAAAGAATTCAGACTTTTTCAGATTATCCAGGACATGTAGATAACCTACAGGAATAGCCCATCCTGTTATCCTTAACAGGAGTAGGAAAAAACTTTAAAAACCATTATATAAAAAATAATAATTTAGGGTTTTTCGGAATAATAATACCTCTAACTTTTTACACCTTGTGATAACATCCTTCCACAAAGCTTCAACAATGATATTTCTTAGAAATCTTCCATAACTTGGGTCTGCCATCATTCTTACTATCACCATCCAAACATGTAATTCGGTGATTAAAAACCAAGAGTTGAATGTGTCAGGCATATTGAATGCTGAAAAAGATAAGAGAAACTATTTAAAATCTCAACGAAACTGACACAACTAAATATAAATAATTTTCATGATTGAGAGGAAAATAGTTGACTGGAAGATCTAATGTGGGATATAGATAGACAAAATAACACTAAATACGAAAAACTTATTTATTATAAGTGCCAACGTTTTGACCTACGTTGTAGGCTATCTTCAGGGCTATGAGACAAAAACAACCAAAACAAAAATAACTATAAAAAACATTGCTATACCAATAAAGAATATAATAACATCCGATATTAAAAAGTAAAGAAAATTAGCGATGGATATAAAAATAACGATATATTTAAAATTAATTGAGAGGTTTAATCATGTGAATAATAAAAGGAATATTAACAAAAAGTGTATTCTTTTAATCCTGCTACATAAATTCGGTATTATAATTATGCTCTACTCATTAAAACCAAAATATATCTGCAAATTTCTGTATCATGGATGTTGTCTATCAATATTTTTTAAGTTTATTTTTTTATTATAACTTTAATAGTAAATATTTGGTAATATTAAAAAAAAGTAAGATTACCTATTATATTACTTTTATAATATTTGTTATTATAAAATTAATAGTAAATATTAGGTAATATTAAAAAAAAAATTAACAAATTTAAATGAGTTTGACGTGTCTAACAAGACATTGGCCATTTATGTCTTACCCAAAGCTTGAAGGGAAAGATGTTTTGTAAAAGATTTTTTAAGTTTCTGATAGCTAAAACCGGTTAAAATAAGACTAGAATGGATCATTAAGAAAACAAAAGAAGGATACTTATTGATCTTTTGGTAATAAATTGAAAAGTAAGGGCAAGATAAGCATTTTATCTAAATATATGTCCTGATGACATAAGCAATCAAGATTTCAATTAAAATATTAACAGTGCTTTAGAACTGAATCATAAAATATGAACTAAATTGATATATGTATTTGTAACTATTCAAATTTCAGCATTGACTTGAGAGTATAAGAAGCATAAATATTCTTAAAACTAGATATTGATAGTAATTAAGTTTATAATAATTATAAATATAATGGGATAACAAATAACAGATCCATAACATATTTTACTAGTATTACAAAATAATTCAGGTTTTAAAAATTACAAGGCAGCTAAAAATATGTATTACAAACATTTTACAAGCCAAGCAATCTTTAAATAGATTGCTTTGGTCACCGCATGCATATTTACATTGTCCACTAATTAACGATAGAACTGTATAATCATTAGTAAATGGCTAACTGCACTAATACAAATTGAGGCAGAAAGATTGAAATTGCTATAGTTATTGGTAACCAATAATTGCAATTATTCACAGGGCATTAGAGGATTAATATTAATGCAGAATTAGAATAAATTATTGAACCTTGTCCTCGTAGTTGTTTGTTATTAAAACGACAATAGTAAAAAAACATAGGGGTTTGCATAGTTAAGTAAATAAAATAACAAATATATCGAGAAATATACAAAACGCCTTTTCATTTTTTTCTACAGATAATGCAATATTAGTAAAAGTCAAATAGTTTTTGATACAGCATCAGTAAAAAAAAGATTTAAAAATAAAAATAATTATAAAATTTGAATTGGGTAAAATATTTTATTGACCAACATTCAGAATTAATTTAAAATTTGCATGACCATAGTTGATATTATTATTGAAGTATTTTTCATTAATTACTACTATTTCATGTATTATCAATTATTAACTTTAAATAGTTGAAAATAATGTAACACATCAATGTCAAAGTTGGTTAACCACCATGTTGGATGTACAGATTTAGAGATCATATGCTGTTTCAAAACTATTTAATATTTGAATATACACCAATTATTAGTAGATGCTATTCCAGTTATTATTAGTCATTGGCCGAAGGTAATTACAACCTTTTATACTATGTAATTTACTAATAATTTCAAACCCTTCTACTTATAACGGATAAATGAAATAAAGAAGAAAGATCAAACAACTGATTTCATCCAACTGATTGGAATAACAAAATTTATATGTGCTTTATATGTATTATAAATTGATTTAAAGTATTATTTGAGTTAGTATAATAAATTCTTTATAAACAATGCCATAAGCAAAGTATATGGATTATTCTAAAGGGAATTATCATGTTAAAGAGTACTGTTAGGAAACAGTGGAGAGGGAGATATCAGGTTGAAGGACAGTATGAAGCTTATTGATCTCATCCCTACCTCTTTGCTACCCTTACCACTCACAGATCACAACTTGTAATATCAAATTCAATTAACAGTTAACGGTTGCCTGGCATTAATAAACTTGACGGGAATAATATGACAAAAATATACTAATAAAAATAATACTTGAACTTGGTAATAATTAAATTTAGTACCCTTCAAAAAAGATGCGTAGTCTAAATCATCAGCAACTCGTTCATATAGAAAGTAGCCAGCGGCTTGTAGTTTCTATAAATAAAATTGAATGTAGATAAAAAGCATAATTGAGTAGTTACAAAGTGAATTACAAATCAAGCGTAGATTCAAAATATATTTTTGACAACTTACATGTTTGTAGACAAAAAATTTGATTTTATCAGTAATATTTTCCACAACTGATGGCTTTTTTATTCCATAACTGTCTGATCCTGTAAGGAAATTCTTATTGTTTATACATGATGTAGATAATTCATTCTTATGAATTGGTAAAGCTAATAATGCTGGTCTATACAAATTCCTCAGATGAGCATTTCTTGATATCTTAAAAGAAATAGTTTGGTTTCAATAAAAAAAAATGTATGTACAAGATGTGCAGTCAATTCATATAAAAATATATAATAATAATGAAAAAAAAACAAGGTCATCTTTATTATAGTTGGTTAAGATGAAATCAAGACATTAAAAATAACTCACAAAACAAGCTGACTACTATTGAGTATTGAACTAACAGAATATCATGCAATAAATAAATAACAATACAGTAAGTGTGTTTTTCAAGCTAATTTGAAAACTATATCATTCAGACTAAACAATATAACTATAACTTATTTCAATTTCAGTAAGCTAGTTCTGACATAGTCATCAAAATACATGGAACTGTAAATAAGCATTTTTTATCTATAATAATGGATACAAATTATTAATTTACATCAGTTAAACTAAAATAAAGCCGTGATTGTTAAATGAAATTAATTAGAGATGAAAATAAGATATTCTATTTTTTGTAACAAAACTGGCTTAACCTTTCAAATAACTGATTTATTGAAATACCTTAACTATAAATTTAAGACTATGTTGATTCATCTTTCATAGTTTAGTAACCGGTATCAATCTGTCAAAAATTGGTTAATCAAACACGTTGAAATGTGAATAAGATAATTAAACAAAATAAACTGCAACTGGACACGTGCTGCTAAAACCGAACTGGTGGTGGTCGTTGCCTGAACTAGTAGCGTTTGTTCCCTGAGATTATGGTGGAATAAAGTTATGTAGATTTGAACGATTCTCCCCCGAATTGTGACTGATGCTACGGGTTTTAGATTCCATAGTGAGTTGAAATCTTGTCAAATACCTTTGCTTTTAGTGAATAAATATTTTTCTGTTGGTGAAAATATGATAGACCCCTAGGAACAACATTAAATACTGGCTTGTCCAGGGTGTTAGAAAAGTGACCTCTGAATAGAAAGAGGGCATTCTTCCCTATGTATGTGCTTTGGAAAACCCCTCTTGTTTTTTCCCTTAAATAATATAATATTTGAAGTGTTTGGAGAGTGAGTTATGCAGGTAAATTCATTTATATTTGATGTAGAGCTTTTTTCTGAGGGAGGTGTATGAGCCTCCTTCTCAATTCTTTCACCACATGTTTATGTGCTTTTGGCTTGAAAATTATTCATTAGATGCTTTTTTTATTCAACATATTTTTTTAAATTTATAAGTAATATATTATACACTGTAAAAATATTTATGGTACCAACAAGTTGTACAAGGCTTACACCTGATTTTGTTTTAGGTTTATTCTGCATGCTTATTTTCTTGGTGAACTTCCTATAGGTATTTACATTTATTTACTTCATTAACACCATATTTATATTTTAATAATTTTGTAATTAATTATTATTTTCTAATTAGTTCAGGATGAGACCCAGACCTCCCCCTTCTAGTAAACCTTCTCCAAGACCTCAGCGAACTATAAAATTACCAGATAAAAAACCAAATAATGAGCCTAAAACAAAGCAAGAATCATTGAAAAATGATATCGCGCTTTTAATGAAATCTATTGACACGAATTTATCCAGTATAGATCAAGTGCTGAAAGTGTTTAGAATAGCCACACCTGAGGTTTGTCTTTCTATTTTTATTATTTTTAAACAAGCTTACTGTATCTTATTAGTTTTCAACAATGTGTTTTAAAAATGTTTGCCTTTTATTGGATATCTTTAATTTTTTTTTAAAAATCTTATCGGTTAGGTTATGTTCTTCACTTTTTATATTAAACTAGTTTTATATCTATTATGTTTAGCTTAATTGATTTTGATTTATAGATAATAGAGTTGTTAACCAAGGAGTGTTCTTTGATTTTTGAGTGCAAAATATGCAAAAACCTATTCAGGAGTTTAGCCAATTTTATGACTCACAAAAGAGGGTATTGTCTTGGAAAATTTGAAGAATTATTTCAAAATCATGAGGTATTTTAGTTGTTTTTATTTTTTTTATTAGTAATTTTGAATTTGTATTTATTGATTAATCAGTCTTTTACGTAATCAATTTGTTTTTTTAAGCACTGTGACCACACCTGGTATGCTAAATGTCGCAAATCAAAAACATTATCCTCTCGCTCAACAACTAGAAAAGATATTCTCACCATTTTGGAATCAATGAAACACATGACTAAAGAGCATAACGCCTCAGAAGATGTAATTTTAAAAGATTTGCCTACCACTAATGAAGGATTATTCAACCTACGTTATGAGTCACAAGTAACTAATTTAATATTATTCTTACATAATTCTATAAATATGCTTTTAAGAGGATGTTTATGGTTTGTTCAACTTGACTTTTGTGGTGTTCTCTAGATCAAATAAATTTTGGGATTTATTATGGATTCTTAATTTTGTTGGAATATATGTTCGATCTGATATTAATAACTTTTTTTAGTCCTTACACAAAAATTTAATCCATTAATTGGAAAATTTCTTCTTTCTGCCAATATTTAAAATCGAGAAATTTTCATTTTAACTGCTCTGTTTATGATTATATTGTTCGACAAAGTAATGTATGATAAAACTATATATTGACGAATTTTAAATTTACACCTGGAACAGTCTAGTATAAACATAAAAATGCTCTCTAATAAAAAATAACCTCTTATAATTTATTGATAAGCACACAGTACTGGTTTGCTGGTTCATTCGACAATTTAGAATATATTATTCATCATTATGGTTTAGATAAGTTTGTGATCATTCAAAATTTAGATCATATAGAATTTTGTAATTTTAAAATTCTGTTAAAGTTACTTATGTATTAGAGTAATTTTTTCCCTACGATATTTGATCTTAGGTTTTTGGATTGCTTTGGTATATGATCTAGCATATGATTGTTTCTTAGATGATATGCCCCTTTTAAGCAATGAGTTGGCATCTGCTTGGGTGTAATGGAATATTACAGGGAAAGGCTGATTGAGGAGTTCCCCCGCTCTGGATAGAAAGCAGTAGTGGGGATAAAGAGGTGTGCTGTAGAGAAAAAATTGAGGCCCATTTAAGGGGGACCAGTTTTACAATGAACCATATTTTCTTGATAATTTTGAATTATATAGGCTTGTTATTATTATTTATTAGTGATAATTTATCACTTTACGTTATTTTATCACCTAAAGGGGTTAACAACAAATTGTTATCGAAATAAAAATTTAAATTAATGTGATATTGCTTTTCACTAATACTTGCGATGCAAAAAATTTTTCATACATAAAATTTAATCCCCATGTATGATTACAGGTTATAAATAGCTGGTCTTCTGGACAGCCTGCTCATTATGAAATTTAGAATTTAGTTACATATTTATTTTTTTGATCACGTCATAATTAAGTAATAAGATTAATTAAATGTTCACCATGAAAAATTTCCTTTTCGTGTAAAAGGTAGAGTTTTTTTATATATCCAGCGAAAACTTCGGGCAATTTTTAATTTTTTTATACCAAAACTGAGGACCCTTTTTAAAAATTGTATTGGTTTACACAATTAACTCATTGGCAATTAAATTATAGATGCTGAATTTGTTGATTTAATTTTTTTTTTTTAATTAGGAACAGTGCACAGTTACATTATTATTTGTAAGCATTCAAATAAAAATCCTAATTTTTAATTCAAAATTTTAATTCAAATAAAAATCCTAATTTTGTTGAAAAAATCCTAATTTTTTTTATCCGATTTCATGGTTTATGAGTTTTCAAAGTTTATTAATCAATGTAAGGATAGAGATAGTTGGGGGTGCTGTCAATTGAAACACCAAATAATTATTAATCAATGTTTAATTCATTTCATTAAAATATCATCTTCTATTTTTAACTTCAATTTTTCTACTCAAAGCTACATAAATAATTCATTTGTATTATTTCACAGGCTGTTTTATTTCCTTTCATTCCATTAGTTGGTATTGTCTTTAATTAGGTAGTACAGCTAGGCAGTCTGGGATGAGGTTTTCAGAATGCCCCATTCAGAATGTTTTTCGTTTGATTCCCACCTGGATCAGTCGTTTTCATTTTTCCCAATTTGGTTTTCCCAATCATTATATCTCAAAAGTTAGCAATAAGGACTACAAGACCCATTTGCAGTACTAGTTTTCCCACCAGTTCCAGTATTATCTTCATTGGTGTAGTATACAGTTTTATGATATCATTTCCGAAGGCTGTCGCTTCGAGTAAAGTCACAGCAAGTTTAAACTTTTCATTTGTTTTCTTTTTAATATTCTTGAAAATAAACATATTTATGAGTTATAGTACAAAAAAAAGAGTGTAAGTTAGGGAAATGTGTATATTTCGATAATCATATCATCATGAAATAAATGTTTCAACTAACATTTCGAAGTATTGATAATGATATCATCCCTGCCATTTCCAACTATCGAATGTGAAAATCTGTACTTTTGAGGAGAATAAAAAAAAGCGGTTTCAATGTTCAATAAAAATTAGTGCCTAAAATCGAACCAATGACATTCGTTTTACATTGTTTTTGTGACTGATAGATGTCTCTATATGAATTTTATATCAATTATCAATCCTACAGCTATAAGTCGAAAACGAAAACTGTGTTTTTTTCACATTCGATACTTAATGATGGCAGGGACGATATAACCTAAACAATATGTATCTAATCTATATATACAGTCACTAATGAAATTATTTTTATTTTCGAGAATATTATGAAATAGGAAAGAAATAAAAAATTTAAACTTGCGACTTCACTCAAAGTGACAACCTGCGAATCTGATACCAAATATTGAAATATCTTTGAAATTTAACACTCACTTAGGATAATATTGTAGAAACAGAAGAAATATAATGAAAAAAAACTTACGCTAACAAGGTTTTAATAAATTTCTATAAGTTAAAGGGTAATACAAGTTTTGCAAAAATTACATGGAATGGGGCAGTAAGGAATTGTAATAGGAGGATTGAAAATAACGAGGATTGAGAGGTCAAGGGCTATGATGTACTCGTTAGATAATTGTTTAAAGGACGGTTCCAATTCATAATACTTTAGTATAAATTATTTAATTACAAAAACAAATCTAAATGGCACAGCACCGTTGCATCTTATTTCCTAACGTTATATTAAATTTACCTTGATGAAGGTAAAATGGTTTAACTTCCATTTAAAAGGCTTAGTTTACTTGGGCTAACTCCAAACTCATCCCCATCGTTCCTCCAGTGAATAGAAAATAACATTAAGTCGTTTATTTTTTAATGATAATTATACTAGACAAACAGTTGTTTGTTTGTTTAATATCACTTAACTAGCTGCTATGGCTAATCAGAACATGTCACGGTGGGAGCTCTAAATTTTGCCTATCCATGTTTGATTAGGATAGGGATTTTTAACGAGGACCTGATATCGTACAGGCTCGTGGCCCCCATTTTGGGTCCCTTCCAACAGATAGATGGCTTAACCACGGATTTTTTACTCCCTTTTAAAAAATCCTTGGGGTACCTTGGGCATAGTAGGCTGTTATGTTAACCACTATAACCGCAGGTCACCCTAGAAGATGCTAAGTAAATGCTACATTGGTATTCTCAAAAACTGAAGGGAAGAATTATAAAGACAACTAGAAAGTACCCTCAAGATGTAAATTATTTCAACATAAAAATAATAATAAATTTGATTCTCCTATAGTAATAATATAATCATAAAAACAAATATAAAATCCGCCGCCAAAGTGATTTTTTTTATTCTAAGAAGGGGTAGTACGTTGTTGGATGGTTTGTCATATGTGGATACTCTGTCATGTACTGTTGTTCTCTCTTTAGGCTTTCTAGTGATAATCTGCCATTGCCTACTTCTTGTAACATTTTATCGAAATGAGAAATAAAACAGCTGTAATATTTTATTAGATGTGTATATTTCTATTTTGCCTTAAATATCGTAGATATTTATGATTAATTAATGATATAGTTCTTTGGTTGGTTGGTTGTTCCAAATTCAAGGCGTAAAAGCAATTGATCATCAATGCCTTAGTTTAGTATAATCATTTTTTAGTAACAAGAAAAAAAAAAATGAATATGAAAAATAGAATCAAGTGCTTTGTATCTGTTGTAAGAAATTTAAAATATTTAAATTTAACACCCACTTGAATTTTATCACTGATTAAGATCAGCTATTCTATTCTATACATAATAAAATATTTTTTTATTTTTAGGAACCAAAAGAAAAAGAAAAGATAGTGACCGTGGAGCCTGTCGACGTTGATTCGTCAATCAATGCAGAACCTATAGACAGCTCAAAATGTAGCTTTTGCGGGAAGGAATTTAGCTCTCAGAAGGCACTTAACGTTCACACCAAAGCTGATCATGGTGACCTAAGAATGTGCTTTGTCTGCCCGTGCTGCAAGAAATATTTTGCCAATGCTTGGAGTGTTTACCGACATATGTATAAAGGTAAACGATGGTACTTAAAAATTATTATTTACAGTATATTTTTTTGGTTTATTCATCATTATAGAAAAGCTCAAAATAGTACAGTAGCTGCCCATTGTTGTTCTGTTACTGTCAAGTGATCTTGTTTGATTAATTCTCGTTTAACACCAGGATCTTTCTTTATCTTTATTGCATCAACATTAGTTATGTTAGTTTATGGAAACACATTTTGCGAATTTTCTTTACATTTTTATAGCTATTTTACCAAAGAAAATTGCTTTATCATGACAGTTTATCCTTTATTATTTTTAATCAGTTATAAGCCTTGCACTTATTATACATATTAAGATGCTGTGACAATTTAGTGTGCTATAAAGAAATAAAATAAAAACAAGAAACAGTATATCTATAAGACACTGAATGTGTTAAACCTTTTTTGAAAAGGTATTATATGCCATGATTCATATGATTAAGCTTATATGAAAAACAGCAAAATACATCAAAAAACATTTCATCCCATTTTAACAAGTTCTACTAAGTTTTTGAGGTACAGTGGAACGTCGATTATCCGAATGTTCGATTAACAGAACTGCTTTTTTTTTCTATATGTAATTTTAATTAATTTGATCAGATCAACCAGTTCCTTATTATATTGTTAAAATTATTGCTATTTTAAATAAAATTTGACGAAAAATAAAATGATTTTTCCATAAACGTAAATAATGGAGGGTTCTAATCATTTCTTGGAAACTGCAAACAAATAAACTTAGACTTCAATAGATATTTGTTTACTAAGAACTGTAAACCTAATTAGGTAATTTCACTTGTTTCTCTGAATCCCTTCCTGTTCATTTGGTTGGTAATAGGTTGCTCATCTTCAATTTTAAATCACTCTTTATGAGGTGTACATCGCATTTGTGATTGGTTTTTGTTTTGAAATTGCAGCATGTCAACAAACAGAAAACGAGTGGTTCTTATATATATATTCTAAGAATGACGATGTTGCATTTAGAGTGGCCTTTATATATTTACTATTATTGTGCTTTTATGGCCTCATTCGAATATTTTATTCTATTTATTTCTGTTCTTCTAAGGTTTCACATTGGTTTATCCATTCTATTCATATACTATTCATTCACTATTATTTTATTGTTTATAATATATTTTAAACTGCTTTAAAAATATATAATTTTAAACCCAGCATTAGCTCATTTAGCAGTATTATTCTTTTCAAAGTAAATAATGTTCATAAAACTAATGTTTTATTTGAATAATCAAGTATATAGAAGCCATTGAAGCCTGATAAATTAGTTAGTAAATTAATTTATTGTTTTATCTTTTATTTGATAATACTAGATTAATCATGTTGTTTGATAACACCAAACAAAGTTGTTTTCTTTTATATAATTAGAAACTCTCTTACATTAATTTTTTTAATGTATTGTGCCAAATTATTAAAAAAAATTTGTTCAGATTATTGTGATAAATACATATTTTTTCTATTTTTAATTTGAATGAAATTATGGGCTGCTTAACATTTTTTTTTTCAAAATCTTTGAATATTTGTTTTGAGATTTCTTGAGTATCATATGTAATTTTAATTTAATATAAACTATGCAAAAATTAATAGGGATACCACTAATTTTGTTGTATTTATTTTGCCTAGCATTTTAATATTACTTTTATAATAAAAACCATTAATATTTATTAGAAAGTGTGCTGCATTAAATATGGTATAGTATAAAAATTTCCATAATAATATAAATGCTAGGTAAAGTATTTACTATAAAAACACTATCCCTATTCATTTTTGTGCAGTATATAAAAATGTATATATTGAGTAAGGCTTGCAACAATCATCTATAGAAAATAATAATTGCTTCTGGGTTAAGAAGTTTCATTGACATGCAATTTTGCTTTGCAAGGATTTTTTAAAATTACCATAGCTTAAACCAGTTTTATATCATAAAACAATTTTATATTTATTATTCACTCTAGTGCTAAGGTAAAAGTTTGTAAAGTGTTTATTTTTATCAGTGTATTATATTGGTGAAACCAATGTGTTTGTTATGAAATGTATCAAAGGTTGAATGTGGATTAATTATTAATTTTTCATTTTTGCTTAGACTTTAAAGAACTTAGTTTTTACATGCATTTAATAGTATTTATCTTAACAATATAATGTCATATTTTTGTAATTTTATTGTTTTGGGGTCTCACTTGTTATCAGGTAACCTTGAGATAAAGTGTCGAGTTTTCATTTCTTTCTTTTCTTTTTCTAATCGAGAAAAATGTATGCTTGGCTTGCATTTTCATTCATAACCGGATAGTTAAATAAATGATTGAATTTGGGGTAAAAAGAGTTGTTTTTTTTAGATTAATTTATTGATATTTACAGCTATAATAATATTACAACAAGTAAATCTGCTAATATGAAAAATATTACATGTAAAAAAAAAACTTGTGGAGAAACTACCCATCGGTAGCATTCCATAATGTTCTATAGTAGTAGAAGGTAACAAGAAATATTTATTGTTGTTTTTGTAGTTATCTCTGATCATTTTTGAAGAAACTGATCGCAGATCGATTATTTTTAGACATATAAGTTTTTCATAACTCTAATATCATGGCATTATAAGAAATTAGTTAGGATATGCAAATTGAAATGACCAGAAAAGTTTTAGTTTGAAGAGGTATACAAAAGTATAATTAATACAAACATAAAGTTTATAAATAAATTACAACAATTTGTTGAGATTGATTCACTGATTTCATTGATTCTGCCTTTTTGTAATACAAGGCATATTAAATCATCAGACTTTGTAATTCAGGCATAAAAAAAAATTATCTTCTCTTGGACTATCAAAATTTTGAAAAAATAGTGTTATCCAGATATCTCTTAACTTTGTGTCATGATCTCCAGTTTTCTCACGATAATCCACTCTGAAATTAAATATTAACCTTTTTTAAACATTTTGTTCACCATAGCGACAAAATGCATAATTTCGATATCATCTATCACTTTTGGAATGCATAATGCATCTATATAGAATATTAAATGTATTAACGAATATTATAATTATCTTTCCAATCAATTATAAAATATTTAGTTTGATTATTCAAATTTATATAAAAAAATTTTTTCCCCAGGAAAAGGCCCTAAAGACCACGCAAATATCATAACTAATGCTTCTTCTTCATCTGTCAAATTTATATTATTTAAAAAAAAAAACATCTGTTCCACTACAAGCCATAAAAAGTCTTTGGTTCAGTACATGTTAGAGACTGTACTGTTTTAGGGACAACGGTTGTGCAGGTAGGTGATTTGTCAAAATCACGTTATCTGTCAGGTTTTTCCCTCAATTAAGAGCATCAATTTTATAGAGGATGGGTGAGCCCCAGGAGGGTCATCAAATCCAGGATACAACCATGTGTGTAAACAGATTCAATAATTTATCTGTCACGGATAAAAACCTGGAAACTTTAACGGATTTAAACCTGGAACTTTCAGCATAGTAACTCAACGCTCTACCCGCTGAGCGTTGAGCTACCCCTTCCCAATATTTATATTACATTTATTGATTTTTTTAATTTTTACTGAATGTTTAAAAAAGTTTGAATAATCGACTGTTTTTTAAAAAATCTCTTTTCAGTTCACAGAAAAACGAGTGAACAGGTACGAAAATTAAGGACACAAATACAAAAGAAACAGGTTACATTGGAAGAGCTTAATCGATCTAAGAAATCAAATACTACTTCACCTGTTGAAGAAAGAGTTGATCAAGATAAGGTATATTTTTAAATATTAATCTTAATCTATACATATAAAATGCTTTGTCCTGAATGACTGACTGACTGAAGAGGGTGAAAAAGGGGGCAAAGTTTGTATCCTTGCTCAAGTGTATATATATATATATAAATAAATCTTATGTCACGATGTTTGTTCAGGCTAATCTCCGAATCTACTGGACCGATTTTACTGAAAATTTTGCAGAGATATGTAATATTGCCCAATTTGAAAAATAGGCCATATTTTATTTCGATTGATGACCACGATATTTTTATTGCAAAATTATATTTTTTTCTAACCTGCTTTATTTTTGATATGCTATAAGGGCATGTTTGAGTAGAGCAAATCCAAATTTGTATCTGAAAAAACGGATGGGAAAATCCGAAATTTTCGGAGCTATTTCAGTTTTTGGCCTGTATCTCTTAATCTTTTCAAAGTAGCATTTTTAAAGTAGATTAAATTTGCTACAATTTGAGCAGTCCTAATCTTTTCAGTTTTAATTTTTCGCTGCTGCCTTACGATAAGTGAAAGCGCTATACTAAGTAGGGTATATGCACCAGTGTTCGATGTCTTAACGATTTTTTCCTAGCTTTTTAATCACATTTCTCTTATTATCCAACAAATTTGATGATTTCACCACTTTTATAATGGGACATCTCAGGAATCGGAAACCACTTCAATTTTCTTTAAAAACAAAAATTTAAGCTTTAAAACCTCCAAAACTTAATGTGGTTTTTTGTACCAGTTTTCGACATGCGATGTCCAGTTTCCGACGGGGGTTAGAACCAGTATTCAAAACCCGCCATTTTCTCATGGTATATGAGGTAGTATTAGATAGGTATGTACAGATAAATAATAGTTCAAGACAACAACTTTCAAAACATTTTTAATCATTTAAGGAGCTCAACAGTTATAAAAATTGAAATTACACTTAGAGATAATTTTTCAGTAAGTAGATAGTAAAATAGAATTGCACTTAAATATCATTTCTCACATGAAAAGACTCATTTTTATACTTTATATATATATATATATATATATATATATATATATATATATATATATATATATATATATATATATATATCAGCTAACAGTCTTTCAAGTGTTATACATTAGTCTTAGAATCAGACTAGAAATATGTTCTCAGTGTAAAAATAGTGCTTAATATAATATAATAATATAATATTAAGAAATTCGTGATAGTCTCAATCAACTGGTACAGTGCTGTTAAATAAAAAGTAGTGTTATGAAACCACGATGCAAGTGAAACTTTTTTCGTTTCCAAACTAAAAAAATTTGGATATTATTTGATTTAGGGTATTAAAATTGCGTTTTTAATCTTAACTTTATTATTGAAAAATGGGAATGATAATGGGAAATCAACAGTAGACAAAATATTCAATTACAAAATTTAATTTCAATTTGTGTATTAGAATACGGAATACATAATACAATCATTTAGATGACAAACGCATATTAAAAAGTAAGAGCGGGCTGGTTTATTCTCTGGTAGAAACCGAGAAAAAGAACAAGATAATAATAATGTCTTTATTTATTCTGGGACAAGTCCCTGTAGAATAACAATACAGGCATTGTAGGCTATTATGCCTTAGAGTATAAATATAATTAAATATATTATTATATATCAAAATTAAAATTAATACACCCTGGTAAAAGGATTTGATAGTTTTTGAAGATATTTGTTATTAGTAAACAAATCGTATTTATTTATTTAATTTTATATAAAGTTAATGAACATTTAAACATTTACGATAAAGTAAATAAATGCATTTACATTAATACACAGATCAAAACACCCAAATACCGTTTGCAGGAATAAGTGAGAATATAAATGCTGCACGGTCAGCTGACAGCCACTGGTAAAATCACTCCAGGATTCTCTTCAATGCCGTCTTCTTCATTATTTGGAATATCAGTTGAATAGTCATTTTCATGGCCATGGCTTGCGTTATCTTCACTTTTTTTTTTTTTTTTTCCCAACCTTTCCTGCCAACGGCATACAGGTTTTTGCCTTGAATGGGGGTTCACCACTCATGGCAACTTCTTACCAATATTTTTTTAAAATCTTTATTAAACCGGAACTATGGTGTAGCCCGATGCACGGTTGTACACCTTATCCTTTCCTCATCTTCTTCCTCCCTTTTAACCCTCGTCCTCGGAGTCCTCCATAGGTTGGTCCAGCGGTCTTCCCGGCGTTATCTTCACCTGTTGGTCACTGGATCATCGAGGTGTCGATTACTGGGTAATCCTCAACCCAGTTTTCGACATCTGTTACACCAGTTTCCGACACCCCCTGTCGAACACTGGGTCCAGTTGTTATAAAGCATAATCTCAAACACCATTGGAATCACCGTTCATCAACGATTCAAGCTGCAATCTCAAAACACATGCGTCGATAACTGGTAAACCACGATTTTCGCGTACCCAGTTTCCGACACCCCGTATTTCGCCTTGTAAAACTCATTTGAAAGCATGCAAAGAGAGGAAAACATAACTTCAAACATAACTAACTAGAATAACAATCGAAAACAATGATATTTTCAAGAATATAAGAGAGAGACAGCAAAAACTTCACTCACCTCCCTACCAGAATCGACAACACAAGTGGGCTTCTGGAACACACTAACTTCATCACATCTTCGCACTGATAACCTCCCCAGTAACTCCTTAAAATTGGCAGGAATCGGTGTAGAAACCTTCATAGCTGTTAAACGCGCCAAGGTTAAATGGCCCCAAACGCTTATTTTTCCAAATTAAGTTCGTGACTGTCTTATACTGGTTCACTGTCGGAAACAGGTGCACTTACCCTCGACCTTTTGAATAAATTTAATAACATTACATACTAATCCTTTACTGACACGAACAACAGTAAACTTCTGTCCGTCCCGTTTGTTAATCAGTGTCAATTTATGTTTCACGGCTGTGCTGATCCGTTTGTGATGAAATTTGTTTTTACTGTAGTACCTTTACATTCTCTTAGAGTTCTTGTTGTTTTGCGTTTGACTCTGCTACCCTTGGACTTCATTCTGTATTCATTGTTATTGTTTGTTTATTTAACATCTCTTTGTGCTGCTATTGCTAATTAGATGATGCTGCAGTGGGAGTCCTGAATTTTGACTATCCAGGTTTAATTGGGATAGGGATTTTTAACGAATATCTAACATCGTACAGGTTTGGGGCCCCCCATTTATGTCCGTTCCAAAGGACGGCATAACCAAGGATTTTCTACTCCGTTAAAAAAATCCTAGGGCCACCTGTCAGGCTACAAACCTGAGAACTTGGGCATAGAAGGTTATGCTAACCACTACACCACAGGATGCTCCCCTAATTGTTATTTTGTTTTAGACTTATTATAGAGTCTGTGGATTCTTTCCAATAAAGGTGTGATGGAGGAATTTCTTTCACCCTGGGGAACACTGTCCCACCTTCCTGCCTGCAGCCGATTCTGTCACAGGTCATTTAGTGAATGAAATTATATAGAGAAAAATGACAATATTTCAGCCAATCCTTCAGAAATTTTAAATAAGTTTAAAAAGCACTTCTATGGTATTTTGATTGCCCAAAATAATTTCTCTTTCTAAATATCAGAGTGCTGATCCATTAATAGTGGATGTCAAAATAGCCCAGGTAAAATTGAAATTGTATACAGCAGCTGTCAACAATAACATTCATAATAACTTAATAAAGCATGTAGAGAAACAAGAGTTTCTTAGGTTCCCCTTTAGATTAAAAAGATCTTAAATTAAAAAATGTCTAAAGAGTAGATTGGATTTATACTTATTCCGATCTACAAAATGTAGCCGAGGAGGAATTGTAATAACTATCACGAGATTCTCAGTTCTACTGGCATGTTATTAAATATTCTCGTTAACCTTAACTGTTCTGAATATGGAATATGCTGAGGAAATTATTGACTATTACTGTTTATATATCAGGAAAATATTTATCGGAAATTATTTAGACCAAATCGTTCAACTAATGATTAAATTCTTTCCTTACTCTAAATAGTAAAGTAATACAATTGGGTAGAATAGGCATAGGTTAATGAGCTCGCAGATGAGGCAGCCCGAGAGGCATTTACGCCTTGGGGTAATGAGCCTGGCCGAGGCTTCACGGTTCTTACTCCAACACAACTTAGTAGACCTCTTAAAATGGAAACTTTACAGAGATGGCAAGCTATTTGGGAAGTAAACTAAAAAGTACTAAAAAAACAGTAAAAACATTGTCTACTTCCTACCGTAGCAGCTGTACAGAAGATGTTGTCCTGGCCTTCTGAGAATAGGTCACACTTGGATCACTCATTCGTATATTATTAAAAACCAGCACCTTCATGCCAATGTTTTAATGTCATTCTAACAATTAAACACATCTTTTAACAATGTAATTATTACCTATCAACAATAAATAAAACAGGACCAGTCCCAAATTTATTGAAGGCTCTTGGTGATTACAATCTCTATAAGCTATCATCATATTGGTCTTTCAGTTTTCGAAAAAACATCGCCTAATGCCTCAATTATAGGTCAAATTGTATCTACATTTTTTTTCCATTGTCCTCTTGAAACATGTGTGATTGATTTTGCATGTATATATTACTGATAAATATTATATAGCAACATTTTATAAAGCAAACCATAGGCATTAATGACCCAAGGGTTTTACACCTTTAAACACCTGCTTACAACTACAATCGGGTAGTTTATTAGCTTTATATTGCTATGTTTTATTGTCTTAAATTTATTTTAAACATCTTAATTGATTTTGGGATGCCAGAGTAATCATTTAAGATAATTACTCAAATAACTTTAGTCTTAATTGGATTCTTTTCCAGAGGTCTGTTGAGTGTTTACCAATTTACTAATTATTTAAAACTTCAATATACCATTCATAAATATATAGTACATCTGGGGTAAGTAAGCACCTAAAGAATTACAATAAATACACTTTATTCATACAACTTGGAATAAGATTAATGATTCAATATATACATTGAGAAGTACACTTCATGATTCAGATGTAATAGAGCATTGCCATAAAATACATAACAGAACTTAAATCACGACTTATCTGTGAAACAGGGGTAGATTTTGTCTATTGGTAGTCCTTCAGCGTGGCCACCTCCGGATCTTCTGCACCCAGCATCATTCGCCAGCCTCCTTCTTCCGCATCTTCGCTTCTTCCTCTTTGGGATCCGTTCAGAGAGTATCTTTTCGAAGGTGGAGTTTAGACCCCCTTTTGGTATTTCTTCATCCACCTTCACCATGTGGGCAAACCATTCTACCTGAGTGACATATTTCTTGCAAACGGTCATTTGCTCATTTTGCAAATATATATTTATTTTTATTATAACACCTGGTAGGGTACATAGCACTATCAATCTCAATAAGGCTTAAAATTCCATCAAACACCGGATGCTGTTTAATATTTTGATTGAACAATCTATCCTGAAAAAGTTATTAAGTATAATAGAAATGTTTTCTAAAGTTAGGATTGCGAATATTTAAAAAAAATTAAATTAACGGGTTTAAAACAACATGATTGACTTAAACTTATATCATTAAATTTAGCACAGAGTTTGTCATTATATAGTCGGTACAAGAAGCAAAGTAATTTATTAATTATTTTTCAAATGATATGTAAATGAGAAATTGAAAAGCGGGTTGATTTTATTATTAATAAACTAGATAGAGACCATGGAATTGAAACAGTTAAAATAAAATCATAGTTTCAGTAGTTAGTAGATATAAATGAGATATGAGCTGTGCTTTACATGTAATAGTAAGATATTAGCTATACAGTAGCCATTTTTTTAACTTTTAGATTAATAATTTAAAATCGTTTAAAATGGTTAGTGATTTTTTATTTTATTTTATTTTTCAGGCTTATATGGAAGAGTTAAGGGGCCATGCATCTTTACAGAGGTGTTCTGGTTGTGGGAAGAAGTTTGAGCGTAAGGTAGCATTGTTATCCCATGCTGCACACTGCCAAAAAAAGAAATCAATTCCCCCCGAGGTTATACATACTCTGAAACGGAAATCTCTCACTCCTATGAAAGCAGTCGAAGAAAAGAAATTAAAGATGGATGATGCAGAGATGATAATTCGTATGAAAGCTTTAGATCCTCGCGTAGTTTTGAAGAAAACGGAGTTCCCTATTAATTTTGACCATCAAACATCTGTTATGTCA
Source organism: Arma custos (assembly GCA_037127475.1). Classification (NCBI taxonomy): domain Eukaryota; kingdom Metazoa; phylum Arthropoda; class Insecta; order Hemiptera; family Pentatomidae; genus Arma; species Arma custos. The sequence continues at coordinate 48,592,116 of CM073763.1, read as the reverse complement.
AACAGTGGTTCATCATGTAAAGACGAAGACATGCTTAGTACTGGGGAGGAAGAAGTAAATAGCCTTGTTCAAAGATATAAAGGCGATTGTGTATATAATGAAAACATTTTCGAAGACCTCTTAAATAAATTGCACATGGAAGTACCTATTGAAGATACATTAGAAAATTCTGACAGTGATTACAGTGACAGTGAGTCAAAAAATAGAAGTCCTAAAGCAACCGTGAACGGTATCAATGCCAGTCATTCTGATTCTGAATCGGATGAATATGAATCTGAAGAATCGGATGTCTTAATAAGTAGTGGTGATGAGATGATAAATGAACAGCGAGAAATAAAAGTTGAAAAAAATGAAGAAAGTTCTACAGATAACATTGATGTAGAAGATGCTGAAATCACTGATGAAGTTGAGGAACCTGACGAGAATGAAGAAAATGAAGTTGAAGAGACTGATGAGAATGAAGAAAATGAAGTTGAAGAGACTGATGAGAATGAAGGTGATTCTGATGAGAATGAACTAGAATCTGAAGAGCATGGACTTAATGAGCTTGAAGAAAATAGCCAAAACAAAAGGTTATACGTAGAGCATAACAGAAAATCTGGAGAATCAAGTGATAATAATAATGACATAATCGAGGAATACCAATCTGAATCAATTAATGAAGATAGTTCATCAGTTATGAATGAAAGTCTAGTAACAAGCGAAGTTGGAACTTCGTATTTGTATGAAGGACAAGAGGAAATTGAAGAAAGAGAAGAAGTGGAGGAAGAAACAGATATGGAAGTTGAAGAAGAGGAAGCAGAAAATGTTGTTGAAGTTGAAGATTCAGAGAATCGTGAGGAAGAAAACAATGAAGAAGAAATCGTGGATGAAGAAGTTGATGAGGAGGAAATTGAAGACAAAGAAGTATATGATTCTCACAATGATTCTAGGACAATGGAAATCGAAAGCACCAGTATGAATGATATTGATAGCAAAGATTCTAGTTTAGATTATATTAGTGGACTGGAAAATAGTAAAGAAGGAGAAAATAGTAAAGACTACTTGAGCCTTGTAAATGACAAAGAAACCTTAAGTGATAACCTTAGTAATGACAGTATTAGCAACATAAATCTTAAAGAAAACCTATTTTCGGAAAATAGTAAGAAAAAAGAGTGCACCTTGGTAATGGATAGTGGAAGTCTCATGATGGATGATACCATTGATAATTATGATGTTGCTAAAGAAATTGTGTTATTTAATGATTGCGAAGAAGTTTGCATTTCTACTCTTAGTGATGGCGAACCACTTGAAGATAGCCTTTCATCTAATCAAATAGTAAGTGACAAACATTCTCCTCTCGTTAATGGTGACTCTCCTACTCTATGCCCATCCTCTCCACAGAATGCTGAGCATGATGATGATGCCGATGTAATTTCTGAAAAATGGGATTGTGTATCGAAGAAGATAAATTCATATATCAGCTGCACAAAGAAAAAATGTCTCCTTTGTTTGAAGACATTTCATCGAGTAAATTATGTACGTAGACATGTTGCTTTACATTTCAATATCAACAAATTTAAATGTCTCGTGAATTCTTGCAACTTTCAGTCGTATCTGCGATCTGATATGAATAATCATTTAATTAGAATTCATAAGAAGAAAGAATTAGAGCCTTTTGTTGGTAGGTTGTTCCCGAAGAAAGAAGATTTTGATGAATGTGATTACAACCCTGACCCCAAACCTTTATATGCTTTTGAAAAGCATTACAGAACAAGTAATGATGACATGGTGAAGAAAAACGATATCGAATTGAGGATACTCTCAGATAAAGAAGATAGTATTAATAGTGCCATGCTTATAGATGGATCTGACCTCGATATCATCGAAGAAACTGAAGTAGCTACGGTAGAAAGCGTCATTCCTCAACAAAGTGTGATGCAATGTAAGTAAAAATTATTTTTTTAAATATGCAATACGTTCAAACTTTTATTTATGTTGTTATTAAAATAATTAATTGATGCTAAGTTGTGCTTGGCCTCTCTGTTATTATCAAACTGTTCTTTTAACATCAAAATGTAAATGGCTATTAATAAATTGAAATCATAATATTTTGGTTTAAAAAAGTTAGTGCATTCATAAAATATAGCAACAAATGTTTACCTGAGAGATTATTTTATTTTGCTACTAAATTTTTATTAAAAAATGAATGATTGAGTAGATTATAGCATCAACTTCTTAAAATTTGATAAGTTTGTTCCAGAAATTTTCTTTTCTAGTCAGTTCTAAAAGCTTGTGCTTCCCTTTAGTATTAAATGTTTGTATATTGTATTAAATGTTGATAATGACCAAACTTTTATAATTCATCATATCTTAATAATGTTTTTTCTCTTACTATTATCCTATGGTTAATTATAATATGGTTAATTGGTTATAAGCTATACTGAGTAGATCTCCAAATCTAGTTGAAAAAAATTGTCTAGTGTCTCAGAAATCAGGCATATACAGGGTGTTTTTATACTTATTTATTTACATTTATATTTATGTTATGTTCTTTTTAATGTAAATATTGCTCAAAATGTTGTCCTCTTGCACCAATGCAAGCATTACATCTAGCACTCACTTGATAAATTGCAGCTAAACATTGTTCTGATGTTTGGTGCACTGAATCTATGATTCGGTCTCTTAATTGCTCTCTTGAGTTGATTGACACCGAATAAACTTCCTGCTTCAAGGTTAACCATACGAAGAAATCCATGGGTGTCATATCAGGTGATCTGGGTGGCCAAGGTACTACTCCTCCACGTCTAATCCATCGTTGTGGATAATTTATATTCAGCCAAGCTCGAGCAACTCTGCTATAATGAGCTGGACATCCATCGAGTTGGAATCACATATCAATCCGCTGTTGTAAGAGAATATCATCTAAATAATCAGAAAAGTCGTTCTCCAAAAAATGTGTATATGTGATACCATTCAATCTTCCAGGTAAAAAATATGGTCCCATCAGTAATCCATTCCAAATTCCTGAGTTAATAACAAATTCATGCTGAAACCTATTCTCTCTAATAGCTCTGGGATTTTCAAGAGCCCATACGTGATAATTTCTTTGATTAACAATTCCTCCTCTTGTAAAGGTAGCTTCATCGGACCATCTCGGATTCATCGGAAATAAATTATCATCGCGAATTTTTTCAAGAAACCAGTTGCTAAAATTCAATCTCTTGACATAATCTTGAGGTAATAAATTCTGAACTTTTTGAAGATTGTATGGGTAGCAATTATCACCTTTCAAAGTTCGCAATATTGCTTGCCGCGATATTGCTAATGCAGCAGATGCTCTTCGGATGCTAGTCTCAGGATTGTTATCGAAGTGGCGTTGGACACAATTTCTTCTCCGATAATCTGCTCTAACTGCTGCCTGGAATTGGTCACCTTCATGACGTATTAAGAATGACCCAGCCTCTCGTAGTCTATTAAAAGTTATCGAAAAGACTCGTTGATTAGGCACCCTTATATTTGGAAATCGGCGCGCATACTCCCGCACCGCTTCTAAAGCATTACCATTACAGAAATCATACACAAAAATCATATCAGCGTATTCAACATTAGAATATGTATTGCGGCATTGTGGCTGATGCTATTCACACAAAAATATCTGAGTAACTGACTGAAGACTGATTTAGGAATAATAATCCTAGAAGGAAGCCAAAATGTAAACAAATAAAAGAATGTAAAGGATAACATCAAGTGTTTACATATCTCACTGCCTAGCCTGACGAACTTTGAAAGGTGATAATCGCTACCTGTAACAATTTTGTTTTGTTTCTTTTTTTGCGATTTTCTCTAAAACTAAGCAAAAATGAGCAAATCTCTAAAGGATGTATAGATGTTTCATTCGTAGCTAGGAGCTTCTTTATACTAAATCTTCATTGAAAGTCTGCTTTTTGTTGAATTTTCTCTTTTATATCTGTTATATTAATAGATTTATAGAAAAATAAACATCTGAAATAATTTTTGTTTATTATTTTCATTAATAAACATTTGCAATCAACCAAGCAAAAATTTGATCTACCTAACTCCTCAACATTTGAGGTTTTAAGTTTTAAAATAGCTTCACCATCTCTTATAGAATCCAAATATCGATTAAAAGAAAAGTGTATATGTCCTCCCCTCTACCATTGTATGGCATACACCAGCTACGGCTTTATTCTGAACCTACTGAATTTTCATGAGATCTGGCACCAATGCATTAGATCACTGAAGAAACTTTTTTAGTTTAAAAATGTTGACTGATAGAAAATTTAATATGTCCGTACCTCAGTAATTTATTAAGATATAGAAGAAATATAAATTATTTTAGATTCAGTACACAAAAACATTTTAAAAACTCAATATAAATGCTTTAGATCAATAATGAACATTCGTAATCGATCCAGAAAAAAAAATCGTACCCTCCGCATTATAATTTGAGGTTTTACGATTCAAGATACTATGTACCAAATATTGATTTAAAAAAGAAATCTGTTTGTAGAAAATTTTTTCACTATTTCTTCAATTTTATTCTTTTCTACCATAAAAAGTGTTATCGACTATCCTGAGTTCAAGGTTATACCAGATTCATGGGTGAGCACTGTATTCAGTTCTCTAAAAATTACTAATTATCTTAAGAAATAACCAAGACCTGTTTGAATTTATGAATCAATTTTAATGAATATTTCATTTCATGATTCATGATTTCTTGACCTGATAATTAAACATATTCACTCCTTTTGGACAATCAGTATCCTTCTTATTAGTAAGGGTTTTGAAACTTTTTTTTTAACCTAAGTAATACTTATTACAACTTCGTTGAAACAAAAGCTGGTTTTTAAAATATTTTTCTGTTGATTAGAAATATTGATATGTTCTTCAGGCATTCCCTGATTTCAGGCACTCACCCTGTTACCTGTGGAGATAACTGTTCATAACCAAGCAGCGTTCATGCTGCCACCCGTTCGCCGCGGTACAGGAATGCTCAGCAGTTCAATAAGAGTAGGTTATTCATGAGATCCAATTATTAACTCCACAACCCCCTGAGTACCTGTAATTTTCCATCTTAGAATTTTTATTACTAATATTTTTAGTAACAATTTTTAAATTTATAATTGTTAAGGTTGAATGAAACCATCTTATTTGCATTTAGTTGTTTTTTCTTATGGTCACAGAGTTTCTTTATATTTGTTAATGTAAGCAGTTAATTAATATAAATTGGTTTGCTTGTTACTTATCCTGTGATTTAAAATTTTCACTCAACCGTGTATAGTAAGGTGTTCGATTTCATCTAGAAATAATCCATGTAATTTTTATTTTAGATGATACTGATCTGGACGATAGTGATCTCAAAGACCTATCAGCAAGTAGTTCGAGTGAAGAAAAGCTGAAAGCACTGATGATGGAGGTCATTTTTGGGAATAAAATTGATGGGAGATCAGATATCTCCGATTCAATTTCTTAACAGCTTAGCAATTCATTTAAAATTTTCTTTTTTTTTTTTTAATACTGTGTACATTTTTTTTGTTTGTTCTAAGGAATTATATGTTTGTAAATAATCATTTTGTATTTGTTTATATATAGTTAAATAGTAAATTATTTTTTTATGACTTTTCATCTTATTTTTTTATTTTATTAGATTTTTTTTCAATTTAGACTATCAAGGGTTCATTTTTTCTTGTGATATGAGTACAGTACCACTCTTTTCAATTAACTGGTTACATACTCCAATAAATTATTATTTTAATTTTACAATTAATCATAAAATTTTTAATTTTGCATAAAAGTATTTCATCCAATACTACAATGCCTAATAGACTATGAACTGTTTCTTAATTTGATTGTTTTCTGTAAAAGGTTATCGAGTTTGTTCTTGAAAGTATTTATTATAATATAGCGATTTCATTTTTTAAGATGTCATCCAATCAGCTCTGTGGTAAAAATGTCAGAGGTATTTATGATGTTTAAAAAATCACTACGAAAATGCTCATGGAAAGTTCACTTACAGGATTTTATTAAAAATGTCAATATCCTTGTCAAATTAAAATTAAAAAAAAACTTGTATAATAAATGCAGATTTAAATATTTAATTTATTAATTTATAACTTAAACATAATGGTTATAAATGAATTGATAATAATGGTTGTGTGACCATAAAGAATCGACTAAGTAAATCTTAATAATCCAAAGAACTTTTGTATGCTTCAGAAGTCTGCAAGTTTAAAACTTCGCTTTTAAAGTTTAAAATACATTGGATTTTCCAGTCATGTTAATGTATGAAAATAAGTACTGTATCAGTAACTCAAAGTAATTATAAGATATGTAAAATTGGACTGAGCATGAAATTTTTCTTTGTAAAAATGTAAATATATAATGTATATTCTGTATATATGTAGTAATATTCAATGTACATACGAGGTTATAATAAATCAAATATCGATAAATAAATAATTTTTGTTTATTTATTAGACAAAACTTAGTAGTCTCTTAGAAATTTCTAATTATTAATTTCTGTAGGATATACTGTATATTTTTTTTGTTTTTTTGATACAAAAACATTTGTAGGGATTTTTTTAGTGACTTATTTTTATTATAAAAATCTATTTAAAATTATTAGGATTATTATAAACAATTTGATAATTATAATATGTAATATTTTCTATTTTTTTTTATGTTCATGTTCATACATAATTAGATTTATATTTCAGTAATGCAAGTATATTGATATAAATAATTTACCAAAAATAAAATATTGGCCATCAAATCTTATAAAGAAGAAGAAAAATTAGAAGTGGGACTTTAAAAATATGCATGTGGTCCCATTTATAACTTTTGTTATTTCATGGCTTTGGTATTATGATGGTATTGATGGCTTATAGTTTATTTTGGAAATTTATTTATATCAATAATTATTTTATTGCTTTAGTTTTTGAAATAGTTATAGTTGAACCGCAAAATATTTCTAATAGATCACATAATGATGAAGCTGCTTTGTTTTGTTTTTAATTTTTAAAAATCTAGAACGAATCATTCTTTCTGCTACAAGTAGTTTTTGAAATCTAAAATTTACTATTCTTTATACTGCATTTTGCTACATTTGCAAAAAAAAATGTATGTTCTTTATTTATATTCCTTATGATCCTTATGATAACTCATTTCATTTATTGTATAATCTGTCTAATCTTGGTTTTCATTTGCTAAAAAAGGTTTCCGTTAAATTAATGAATGAGGGAGACCAAGTCTGAAATTCTTTTCTTAATTAATCAAGTTAATAAGTTCGAAATATCTGAATCTAGTTAACTAAGACATTTTTCATACTTTTAACAAATGATAGCTAAACTTTAAGCATTTGTTAAAGTTGATTCATCATCAAAAATAACTCCCCCCCCCCCCTCGCCACTATCATCAGACTGTCAACTCTATTTTTTTTTAATACTCATTAGTAATTAGGATTTTAGAAAAATATTTATTATCTCAGTAAAACTGTTTTAATATACACACAAGTGCTGGATATTTAATTAAATTATTATCTTCTTAGGAGGTGTTAAAAGATGCATGATATATTTGAACTGATTAAATAAATTATTTTCATTTTGTCTAATTATTTCAAAATAAATAAATAAATAAAACCCTGATTTATAAAATATTTTGCTTTAAGTGGCTTGGTTGTTACTCAAAATCAAAAATAATTGATTCGTATACTTTATTTCAAGTAGAAAACAATATTTTTTTATTGTTAATATTTATTGTGTCATGACGGTTTTATTTATATTTTTTTAAACTTAAATATTTTTTAGAGAAGAAAATAGTTGACTGGAAGATTATAACGAGAATTGGTCAGGGGATGCAATCAATAATAACACTAAAATTAGGTTGATCCATTTTAGTGTTATTATTGACTGCACCCTCTGACCAATTCTATCCTTAAATATTTTTTAATTTATAAGCAAATTACTAGTAATGGAGTCAAAACCGTTCTATTCATTATGTAGATCTTTAGAATATTTTAAAGTTTCTATTATTTATAGCAATATGAGTCGATTAGACTAGTTTTAAGTTTTGTAAATTATAAGTGATGAGAAGGTGTACATCTTTATTGCTGTGATATTAATTAGTGATAATCATGTGACTACTTATTTCCTTACATTATATTTGAGCAAAAACTATAAAATTCAAAACTAAGATTTTCCTGAATAGAATAATTATGAATTTTTATTTAATATTAGACTGTTGTGCATCATATTAATATTGTTGATCATCAGTACAAGGTTTCAAAATTATAAATATTTGTATTTATAACATATTGTCATGAATTAGTTTTTGTATGTATAATTTTTTTTCTTATTAACCTTTATTTAAAGCTAGTGTGATATAAAATTTAATTTAAGCAGTATGGAAAGTTTGATAATTTATTAAAACAATTATGAATTGCAATTAATACATTTATAGACAGTCTTGCTCTCATGCCATTAATAGGTATTATAGTGTGTCATGTTTTTTTAATACTCAGCAGTAAGTTTATTACCAATCATTTCCAACTTAAGTCAATAAATATTATTACAGCTTTTGTAAATATTTCATGCAGAATGAATGATTCTTTAATTAAATGAAATTAAATAAAAATCCTGAATACTTATTTTTACTGAATATTATGACAATATTTTCCGATAGCTGGTTCAATTTATCTGTTTGTATATAACAATTTATTTTTCTCTGAAATGTGCATTGTATTTCATCTACAACATTAATGTCAGTTTAAATTTGAATTTTTAAAAATATTGCAGTGATCTTAATTGTATTAATGATGCATTATTTTTTGGTATTTTCTTCTAAACTTTGCGGGAAGTCAGCTATAATCCTATTGCTAAATTTGCATAGATAGGTGTTCTTTATAATTATTCATTAATCTTGTCACATCCATCTTCGGAAGTATTAATTTTCTTATCATTGATCTAAAATTCCATGTGCATTGCCCATATTAAATTATTTTGTCATGCATTAAAATTTACAGAACCATAACTATTGGCTACTACTATCTCACATGAAAGCCTTAAGTATTTCTAAAGATAGATGTAAAGTAGTGAAATGTAAAAGTGCTATTTAATTAAGTGGGAGGTGATTAATAAATTTAAATAAAGATTACCTAATTTTGCTTAACTATCAATAGGATTTATTTTATTTTATACTAACTTACTGCTGTGTTAAGCTTCTAAAAATATATAATTAGTCTGGTGTCAATTGGAAGTAATAATAGTGTGATTTAAGCATGTAATTTTATATTTTAATTATGTAAACATTTAAACTAATATTGTTGTTAGTGAATGCTGTAAAACTTAAATGTATGTTAGGGAAAGGTTGTAATTAATTTTTTTTTTTAAAAAGGCACTTATTGTTGAAACAGGGCTGATTGGTAATTTTTATTAATGTGATTAGTTGGATTGAGGTTTTATTTTGGCTCAATGGCATGCATTGCTAGGTTAATATCTACCTTATTATTTAACTAAGTTTTAACAATTTGTTCTATTCATTTCTTGAAATAGTACTTAATTGCTGTGTGCTGAAACAAAACAGTTTGAAATACCATTGAAGTATTAAAAAGTCTGATTATTTTCTGAGATCAACATTTTTATGGTTAGTGCATCATGTTCCTGATATTATTTTTAGAATAAGAATTTAATTTTTTTTTATATAAGCAAAATAAAGAAGGACAATTATAACACACCTCTATTGTTCTATATTCCTTCACGATTTTAACTTTTTCCTTGTGAAAACTTATGTATATATAATAGAAACTCTTTAAAAAAGGTTATTTTTTAAATTTAAATAGGGATCCAGAGCTTGGAGGACCTTGGTGTAGGACAGAGAAGAGTGGAGGTGGCACCTAGATACGGTCAGGACCCATGCTGGGTTGTAAAGCCAGTGATAATTAATTAATTAATATTTTATGTACTCTTGTAAAGTGCTTTTAGTATAAATTTGGGGGCTTGACATGTAGCTTTTAACTTTGTAATTGGTCTAATTTGTTTACGGATAGTGCCACAATAGGTATAATGATTAATTATTTAAAATTAGAGGTTGACTTACATTTTTAATTAAATAGTTTTTTAAATTAAAAATATGTTCATAGCTATAGCAAGTGTGGATTAAGGAGCCTCTGTTGTGGAAAGTAGGTCCTCGTATGGCTGCTGACCCCTGACTAATTTGGCATTGTTCTTGAACATTAGGTTATGTAAGTGGTAAGGAAACTACTGAGTTGGACCAATGAATAGTTTGCAGAAATCATGATGAGAATGATCACATCCAGGCTGTGATTTATGTCTCTATAATAACTATATCAGAAGGCCAAAGATCCTCATCATTCACAGCACCAACACAAAAAAAGAATTATATTATTGTATATGTATGTATTTATATTTACACATATACAATGATGTAGGATACAATAGTAATAAGCTTTTCTGAATAAAAAAGGATATGCATCCACTGCGGTGGGTCAAGGAGCCTCTGTTGGCTTGCTGGAGGGTTTTAAAGTTTTTAATTTTAAAAATTTTGTTTAACAATATTTTTAGTTTTATAATAAAATTCCACTGACAGTCAAATATTTGAGGTAAAATACTCGCTCAAATGTATACTAGTTCTCGATTTGACTTTCTGGTTGGTATTGCTTCAGGGGACTCAGGGTATGAACTGAAAAATAGAGATCTAGGTTTAGGGATGTGGACAATAAGATGTTATGCCGGCTGAAAGGGCTTAGTGGAGCCCCAAAGTATTGAGTTTAAATGCATATTCTTTTTCATTCGGAAAAACTTATTATTATTGTATCATATATTGTTGTATTTGTATAAATACATATATAAAATAATATACTTTTTTTGGATTGGTGCTATAGATTGATGTGAATCATTATTTCTGCGCTGTAGCTGGAAAACTATTCATTGATTTCCTTACCTCGAGCATGTTTCTCCATACAATTCCTCCAGGTAGTATGACAAATTAGTCTATAGATATAATTATGGCTGTTTAGGAATAGCAGCCAGAAAAGAACCTTTCCACAAGGATCATTTCTTAACCAAATCTCTGAACAACTTTGGTATAAAATGCCATCTTAACGTGAAATACTGCTTCTGTTCATGTTCTTATTGGTTTATTATTAATGTTGATTGTATCTGTCATATAAGAATTCAATTTTGACATTCTGTTTAATAGTTTGGGCAATCAAATGTTCAGATGCAGAAATTTGACCAATATTTCCCTTATTTAAAATATTCAGTCAGACAACATATTTTTATTTTCATCCTTACATTTTCATAAAAACATTCAATTTATGGTCTGTTTATAACCTTGTAAATTCCCTTTTAGTTGTTTTTGACAATAGTTTCTATCTCTACTATTTTGTTTTTAAGATATTCCTTTTTTCATTTTTGAAGAATTTAAATGCTTCATTTTTGTAAGTGCGGAAATCGACTTCATTATTATCAGTGCGGGATTATTACAAGTTTTTAATTTTGGTGGGAGCAAAGTGGCTCATGGGTAGAGCTCTGAGTTGCCATGCTATCTGTGGGATCTAGGTCCCTCCTGTGGCTCACCCAGCCTCAATTTCATGAGTACTCAAAATAAGAGGGAAAAAATCTGGCAGTTGAGCGTGATCTAGGACAAATCACTTCCCTGCAAAACCGTTGTCCAAGAAATAATACAGTCTCTACCATGTGCTGAACCGGACGGGTTGCAGTGGTAAAGGTTTTTTTTTGAGGGGGTTTGTTTTTGGTGCTTTTCGAACATATGAGCCAGTCCATATCAAACCAGGGTTTATACTCTTGTTTCCCATAACACATGCTATCATGATCTTTAACAATGTTCATAATCTCTATCTATAAATTGTTTATATTTTTGCGGCCTTCTTCTAGTGTTTTTTATTAATTTAAAGCCAATTTTTGCTTCTATGACTGATCAGAAAATGTTGCAGAGGGAGTCCTATTGCCTATCCAGGTATTATTGGGATTGAGATCTTTAAGGAGTACCTAATACCGCATAGGCTCTAGACCGCCATTATACGTTCCCTCTGATGGATGCTATAACCAAAGATTTATACTCCCTATAGATGCCATAACCAAAGATTTATACTCCCTATGCATGCCATAACCAAAGATTTATACTCCCTATGGATGCCATAACCAAAGATTTATACTCCCTTTAAAAATTCTAAGGCCATCAGCTAGACCACAGGCTGCGAACTCTCAACTTTATGCATAGTATGGTCGTCATACTAAACTCTACATTATAGGTAACCCCCTATTTGAATATTTTGTAGTTTCAAATCTAATCTTGACCTTTAGAGTGAAATGGTTTTTAATTGAAGGGATCTTTATCTTAATCAAAGTTTTCGGAAAGAAAATGATTTTCTATTATTCATAATCTTTCTAGTATTCTTCCATGTGTTATGGAACCACACATGTTCAATTTTGTTTTTTGTTGTGCACACATAATTATGAATATCCTTATGTTTAAACTTATTACTTTTAATTATAATCATAACTAAATTAATGTAAATGTACTTTTCCAATCATGGTAAATGATCTTCCCTTCCTGCCTTTGCGTTCGCCTCCCCTTTTATTTTTAATTTAATTGTAATTTTAAGATATATATTAAACTATATATGAATAATAGTAATTTCCAAATAAATTATCGAATAAAATAATTTTAATTCTTTTATAAAAATCTTAAGAATGTGTTGACATTTCATGGTTGTTAGTTCTGACTTAAGTCCGATTTGGCAACAGTGACTTGCATGGCGGTTCGGACATTTAAGTTTATTGTGAGAAGTAAAGTATTTTTGATAGTGCTCATTAGAAATAACAATGTTTTAGGTGTTAAGAAATTATAAAGATATAATTGTAAGTGTCAAATGGAAAGCTGGTATAATCTATGATACTTGTTCCATCTGCTATCTAGTTCAGGTATTTAAATTAAATCTCATTTACAATTTAATTAGAAATTACTTATTGTTGTGTATTTGTAGTCATCGTAAATTATGAGTTTTTACATATTTGTGCAAATGTTAATTTTCTTTACATTCCCACTCGAGTCAGCATAAATTGGTGATTAGCAGTGATTGTTTATAACTGCCTTTAAATATTAGAATGGAATGAAATTTACACCAAAATAAATTACATATTATTTCAGGTACCAATATAATATAAATATAAAAAATACTGTAAATGTTATGCATATTTATTAGTTTGTATTTTTTAAATGCAATTGATGGTAAATAAGTATAAAAACCTGTAGTATTGTGATCCAAGATCATGGATTCAGTACTTTGTAAGGAATATAATGCTTTTAAAATAATAGTTGTACTGAAAGGTGATTTAGCTGAGATCATCCTCAACTTCCAAGTTTTCATGTAGAAAGGAGATAGTTGGGGGTGCAGTAAAAAAAAACCCTGAATAAGTACTAGACCTATAATTATGTGCCGACGTTTCGACCTATTTGTTAGCCAGCCGGTGCACCCAACGGCTTCTCTCTCCAAATCGCCCTGAAGATGACCTACACTGTAGGTCGAAACGTCGGCACATAATTATCTATATGGTCTAGTACTTATTCAGTGTTTTTTTTTACTGCACCCCCCAACTATCTCCTTTCTACATTTGATCATCCAGTCAACTATTTTCCTCTCATTCCAGGTTTTCAGATTTTTTACCTTAGGGTACTCATTTAATTAAGGATGGATGAGCCCTATGATGGTTTTCAGAACCTATCAATGGTTAATAAATAACTTATCTAGCATACCTGTTCTCAGACCCAAAATTTAATGATCAGCAGTTGTTTTTGCTGTGGAAATATTAAGTAAATTTCTAGTTGTTCATACCAATGTTTTAAAACTTTCTTTATATAATCAATATCTTCTCCTTTATCTTCCTCTTGTACCATTGGATAGCATCGAGTAGCCTCAATGCAGCGTGTCTACTTCGTGGTGGCCGATGATGCTATTGGTAGTCTGGTAATACACTTGATTTGCTTTACTTATTCTGTTTGATATTTCTCCATCTATCCTACCGGAGTTCAGTTGGGCATCTTATAATGCATATCAAATATTTTAATAAAATTAACATTTTGAGTAATTTTTTTACCTCCCCCAGACCATTTTCTTCCACATTTTAATAAAACAATGTTACAACAAACAACAATTAATGGTTTATTCTTTTTATTGTAAACTGAGCAGTTAATTGTTGCATGCCATTATATATCTACACTAATTCTCAGTTAAAGCCAGTGGATTTTAATTTAATGTGAAACTTTGGGCCGATAGAACTCCAATTGCTCTACTATAATACAATTACACCTCATAAGGTTTTAGCCTCATGGTTGTTCCATCTTTCATTTGACTTGGAGTGGTCATCAATGATCCTCCTTTATTATGTGTTTGGAGCTCACAATTTATTAAGATGGAACTATTAAAATGAAAGCAACATTTAATAAAACTATAAAATAAAATGTAATGCTGCGAGTCTTACAGAATGGAAATCATTATCGAAAGGTTCATTAATTATTTTTGCGGTTTTAAATATGTAGTCAATGTTTAGGAAAGGAGATCATTATTATCTTTAGTCAATAAAAAAAATTGTTTTTTGAAATAACGAAACCAGAATTTCGTTTTTGTGTTATTTTCTTGTTTGGGCTTTACTTTTCTAAATATTACTGTTAAAAAAAACAAAGTAAAACAGGACAGATTATTCTTACAGGTTATTATACTTTCTAACGGAAATAAAAGATTCAAGATTGATTCGTCATATTAGGGAATAAATTTCAAGCTGTCCAGCTGGATTCATATGGTTGCCCCGGTAGTTTCTGAGTTGGTGATGCCTATCACTCACAGCCTCAAACCAGCACACCGAATATTAATTCATTATTCTAATTTATTATATTGCCCTTGCCAGTCGCGGTTTGTGCACATGGAAACGTGATCCCCTTATTTTTATAAAAGAAAAATACAATTACTTAAGTTTATATCGAAATTGTAGGTAGATTGGTCGGTATTTCGGAAAATAGTTTTTAACCCCAACCTTTAAAATCTTTAGGGATGTTGCTAATTTATCAATGTTATAGAATAAATATATTCACATTTTTGACTTATAGTTTTAACTTTTAAAAAATATTTTTGTGTATTATTGATTGTCTATCTTTCTGCCTCTTCTGCGATTAAGATCTAAAGGGCTCCTTTAATTTTCTCCAGATTTGGCCAAAAACTTAGCTATAATTGAGAAAAATTATGTTTTAGTCGGAATTATTAATTCCGACTCAAGATAGTGTTTGTATTATTTGAAATCGTAAAAAATCTGTTGGATTTTTCATGTTAGTTCATATTCTTCTTCATGTTTGGTGCTGGTAACCTTTATAATAATTATTGGGTACTAAAATATAAGGTTGAATATACCTAATTGACGAGCAGGGATAAAAAAGTTGCTCACAAAGAAGTTAACCAATCAATTTTCATCCTCAAACTTAATTTGGAAAGGTCCAAAACCTTAAAAAATGGTAAGTATCGTAATAGTGGGTGAATTGTCTATTGAAATTGATCCCCACTTCAATGTTATTGCAAAATGTAGTTCGTGTTTCTGCTCGTTTAAATAAGCCTATATTGCCAATGACCGTGTCCTGCAGCGTAATGTCAATAACAAGTAGGAAGAGCTCTCAAGCATCAATATGACTATTAATCCAGGATGTACAACATTACAATTAATTAGAAGTACAATTAATTAAACTCAACTCGGAGTGACAACCTGCGGAACAGATGCAATAGTTACTATATAGAATAGAAAAATGATTTAATCTGTTCAAAATAATTTTATTTATCAAAATTGTACAGAAATTAATAAATATATATCTTGCCAAACGGCTAATTTACTGGAATACTGCAATATTTACATAATAATACGAAATTAAATATGAACTAAATTGTAAGTTTTGATAGAGAATAAAAAAAAAAGTATTAAAATAAAATAATAGAATACAAATAAACAGTAATTGGCAAATGGAAAAATAAAAAAGTAGACAAGAACATCTAAAAATATGAAAAATAGTATCATAATGAGTGTGGAATATTTACAGTAATTCCTCAATCAAATGTGTCGAATGTAACTATTCATTTTTATTGATTAGAGAGCATCTGTTTGGGAATTAAGGAGATGTAGGAATAGTTTGGATTTGAATGTGGATAAAGAAGATGCATGACGGATATCAGGTGGGAGTGAGTTCCAAAAGTGAGGTAGACCGGGCGAGGAAGGAGCGTTCAAACGTTTTGGTTCTGTGGGATATTTACACTCAGTAATACAATTATTCTTATTTTCGTGAGAATTTAACTGGAAAGGAGTGAAAAGTTAAAACTTTAACTCCGATAACTCGAAGCGACAACCTGCGGAACTGATACCAATCATTGATGTAAGACATCCCAAATGGTATTGGAAGTGGCATCATTTTGAAAAAGCATATTGTTTCGTAATTTTTTAAAACTCATTTGGTTATACAAAAAAAAAAAGTGTTACTTAAAGGGAAAACTTCGAAGGTTAAGACAGATTGGAACAGATTTATAATAGTTTGTTTTATATGTTTATAATACTAAAGAATTTTGCTAACTATTATAATATCTACGTAATATTTAGAAGGATTTTAATTATTTAATGAGGCTACGGATGTATCGGTTGGGGCTACATCAGCGCCCCCTACCCAGAAGTCTCCTCAGAGCTCAGTCTGTCCGCAGCAGTGTGTTGTGTTCGTGCTGTCTGTGGAGTATATGATTGGCTACGCGTGTTCTTAACATATTTCGACTGTGTTTTCTGTGAGTTTTTGTGGACGTCCGGTTGTCTCAAGTTAGTCAGGTATGTCACAAATAATTATAAGTAAACCATAACAAAATAAAATTCGGGAAATGAATAATTAAGAAATTTATTTATATTTTAACTAACTATTGAAACATTATTTTATATTATAAAAATATTATATTTTTTTAAAATGTTGATTCTTCGTCTCTATACAATTGTAATCTGAAACTAAGGTGTGCGTTTGATATCATTCCCAATTTCATCTGTTTTTAAATAAGCTACCTTCTTATGTTTACATTATGTTTTTATGTTGTTAACGTAGTTTTAAAATTTCTTTATTCATAATTATAACAAACTTGGTTAGATTATTATCAATATTATTCCAACTTACTATCATATTTTTCAAGTAGCATAACATGATTCAAATTTAATTAATTTTAGTGGAAATTTTAATATATTTATATAGTATAGATTACGAAATTTGTGGTGTAATATTATGAATACTGTATGAAAATTTACGTTATACGAGATCGTATTATATAAGATTTTATTAACACCACGTTATTATTATAATAAAATTTTAAGCGGTTATCAATAATATTCGTTCCTAGGGCTGTGAATTATATGCATTTGTATATTTTTCTTGGTTAACTGAAAAATCCTGTTTTAACGAACTGCATATGTTTCTAAGTATTTGGAATCAATTTAAGCTATATTTATTTTGCATATTTCTACATATTTTATCATAAATGCATATTTTTTGCATATTTGGTTTTAAGTTACATATTTTTATACATATTCGGCATTTAGCACAAACAAATTAAAAAATTAAAATTAAAAATTTAAATTAAAATTCTGTGCTTTTCACCACCACTTTCTACTATCTTTATTTCGCCTTTGGTTAGTTAGGTATTAGTTTAATTAGATTAGACGGAAACAATAGCTGCTTTGTCGTTTTCCAAGAACGTCAATCGGGTTTGCTTCTCTTTGAAGTAGAAAGGAATATGTATTGTGTTAGTGCCACTATCAATGTTTTCGTCGAATAGTTAATTTAGATATTTGGATATAAATCTTCTTTCCTCCTCTCTAACATATTTCCCGATTCTGCTTCCTTTGACATCCGATCTTTTATAACAGTCTTTCACGGGTTTTTCACAGTGAAACCTTATTTGTGTCTTGTTAACTGTTTACATCTCTAATGCCGAAAGTCTCGGAAAAGACAAAAGTTCTTGTGCAGAAGTATATACGTGAATTGTCAAGTGAGACATTTAAGGGGAATGGAGACGTTCTATACTGTGTTTGTTGTGATGAACCTGTCTCAACTGCTTCACGTTTTTTGGTAATACAACACATAAAGATGGCAAAACATCAGGACAACAAAGGTAAGAAATCAAAATTTCAACAAAATTTTTTGACGCAAGCTTCTACAAGTGGGTCTGAAAATCCGATTTCGATACCGATTTATGTCGAGCTTTACTTAGAGCTGATATACCATTCCATAAAATGAGCCACCCTGAATTAAAGGTTTTTTTGAAGAAGTACATAAGGAAAATCATACCTCACGAAAGTAACCTCAGGAAATCTCACCTGGATCTTATATACAATGAAACACTCCATAAAATCAGAGACTTGATAAAAAATGGTCCGATCTGGGTCTCGATGGACGAGACAACAGATGTTGAAGGCAATGTTGTCAACTTAATCGTCGGAAAACTCTCTGCGGATTCACCATCACAACCTTTTTTGCTGAACTGTGAGGTACTTGAAAAATGTAATCATGCTAACATTGCCAGGTATTTTAATGAATGTATGTCTCTTCTTTGGCCGAATGGAGTTTAACATGAAAATGTTTTACTGTTTCTGTCAGATGGTGCTCCTTATATGATGCACATCCTGGCAATGAAAGTTTTTTATCCTAAACTAATCCATCTGACCTGTTAGATATATGTTTCCAGATATTGATCAATTGATAGCAACTGTCAAAAAAGTATTTTTAAAGGCTCCAAGTTGTGTGGAGATTTTCAAGACAAGCTACCCTCATCTCCCACTGCCTCCACAACCAATCATCACTAGGTGGGGGACGTGGCTAAGTGCAGCTGATTACTGCTGTACAAACTTTAATGAAATTAAAGATATTTTGTCTAAATTACCTAAAGATTCTGCTGCAATAGAAAAAGCCAAAACTTTAATAGATACCCCGACTTTAAAACAGGATTTGACTTACTTGTATTCTAATGTCATATTTTTAGGAGATACAATTACAGCACTAGAAACACGAAATATGCCATTAGTAGAGAGTATTGCTGTAGTTAATAGTTTTGTCAAAAAACTGTATGAAGCACAAGGGGAACATGGCAACAAAATGATGAAGAAATTCATAGATGTTTTGGAGAAAAATCCAGGTTGGAAGCACATGCAGAATGTTGCTGAAACTTTGTGCGGGAAAATGGTAGAATTTGAAGAGGACGATCCTAGAGGTATACTCAGCCCAACATAAATTGGAGTCTTCAAATATGCCCCACTAACATCGGTTGACGTCGAGCGGTCGTTTAGCCGTTTCAAATCTATTTTGAGGCCAAATAGACGCTCTTTTTTGTTTGAAAACTTAAATAAAGTGGTTATTTACAATTGCAACATCTTTTTGGACCAATAGACTAGTGTTTTCTTTTATATTGTACAATGTTCTAAATTAAAAAAATTAAAATTTTTGTTTGTGCTTTTCTTTTTTAGTATGTTCCTCTTGTGCTTCTAATTACTACATAATCATGTGCTTTAATTTTTGTTTATACTTGTATGTATTACGGTTTTCTTATGAAGTTTTCGCATATTTTTTGTTTTTAATTTCATATTTTACCAAATATATTTACATACATATGTGCATATTTGACTATTTTTATTGCATATAATTCACAGCCCTACTGATAATATAACAGTACATGAAGTGAAATGTGTGCCGTAATATTTATGAATTTGTGTTTTTCTAAAATACTACCCAAACATTTTTTCCACTTGCCTATGGGATAAGTTCATTACTCATGACTTTTTGTTGATAAGTGTTCAATGATCAATAAATTACCTATTTATTTCTGAACTCTTAAAAATATTATGAAAATGAGAATCTTCCCCTTACCGATATTTTTTTAATGTTTGGTCTTTTTTTTAATAAATAACCAGGTTCAATTGTTATAATGAAAAAAAAGTATATACAATTCGCTCTGGGTTGAGGCTGGCCGAGACGTAAGTGGGAGGATTACTGAAAGGTTTATTTTATATTCTAAGTTTGGCAATCGGTAGAGGAAGATGAGATTTTCTTCCCTTTTGTGGGTGTGAAGTATTGAAATTTTTATTATGCTGTGGACCATTCCGCCACTTTTCAATTTAGTAATTGCTTCTTGACACCTGCTTCGAAAACATCGAAGCCACGTCCAATTTGTTTTCCTTTAAATATTCAATATAATACTGGCGGGATTTGATTGATTTTTTTTTTCATGGAATATTTAATTGGATAGCGGGTTAGCTTAGTGTGAAAAGCGCAGAGTTGCTTTGCTGATGAAAGTCTCGGATTCAAATCCGGCTGTTACAGATAAATTGTTTAATCTGTC
The DNA here is from genome assembly GCA_037127475.1 of Arma custos. Taxonomy (NCBI): domain Eukaryota; kingdom Metazoa; phylum Arthropoda; class Insecta; order Hemiptera; family Pentatomidae; genus Arma; species Arma custos. The sequence goes on along the minus strand of CM073763.1, from coordinate 48,571,688 downwards.
AACAGCCATAGAAGTCTCTATAAAGTGGGTAGTTAATTGAGGTTTGATTCCGAACCACGCCCTTCCAAAACCTAAGGTTTCGAAACCGCGCTGTCTTTACCATGTTCTGAACCCAAGACCTTTAAAGGGTTGTACTGGTACAAGTTAACTATCTATAAACCACCAAACAAAACCTTGGAAAAAAATCTCTTGCCTCTCTCACTCTAATATTAAATAAAAAAACACTCACGAATTATTCTTGCTTCTTCCTTCTGAATCCTTCGTTGATTGTATTAAACAAATTTATAATGTTAAAGGAAATTATATGTGTGTTGTTTTTCAATCTGTGAATAGATGTTTCACGATTTAATTGAGCATGTGCATGTATGTCTATGAAATTTATTTCGTTCTACGCTTCCACATGTATCCTTTAGGGGAGGTTTTCAAAAGAAGATCGTAGATACAATATGTGTCAGATGGCTTTTGTAAAATTTCTTAAATAAATATTTTTTTAAATAATTATATGGGAATTGTCTCAGGGGTTGACCAAGGCGTCGGTGGGAAGATTAAAGTGATCTGAAGTATTTGTGTTAGGATAGTGGTCCGTGGACAGAAGTTTGTAAGCAGAGATTGGTGGTATCGGCATCGAGCCTTCGGGTTCGCTAGTTATTTTAGATTTTTCTTTCTGCCGCTTGCGGTTCCGGGGATAAGTTTTTTATTCTCAAATTCAGTCATATTATGCATCTAGAAAGTAGAGGAGACCACGGATTATAAAAATCAGCTTAATATTAGTGGTCGATTTCGAAATAAATTTATTGACTACATATATTAGAGGGTGAGGTGGAACATTTTTTTATAGATAATGATCTGCCGTCTGGTGCCACTGTTGCAACAGCTGAAACCTTGTCTTAACCATATCAGTTATAAATATAGTCTCTATCGCGATCTTGTCTAGTCACTTAAGATTGAATAAGTGAGGCAATTGCTCAGACTAATCTTCAGAAAGAAAGAGCTTGAGAGGATAACTTCAATTCAGAGGTTGTCCGCTGATACTCTTATTTAACTTCACTTTATACTGCTATGGCTAATCGGATGATCCTAGGGTCGGTGCCCTAAATTTTACCTATCCAGGTTTAATTGGGATAGGAAATTTGAACAAGTACCTCACATCTTACAGGCTCGGGATCTCCGTTTTACGTCCCTTCCGAAGGACGGCATAACTATTTTTTACTCCATTTTAAAAAATCCTAGGACCTCCTGCCGGGCTACGAACCCGCGATGTTGGGTAGTAGGTTCTTATGTTAACCGCTATACCTTTTAGATACAGTTAATGCATTAAAAAGTTTTCCAACGCAATGCTGCTTAGTATTCAAGAGCCATTTATTTATGGGGTAGTATGAAATATAATTAAATGCTTTAGGTTTTATCAAAATATTTTAAATTTTAAATGCTTTTTCATAATCCTATTAAAATGTCACCTGTACGCCTGGTATTCTCACACCCTCTTGCATTTTAGTGTACACTGTAAATAGTTGTCGAGAAAGGAAATATATTGCTCAAACATGACTAGAATAGGTAATACGGAGCTGATCTGTTGTGTTGCAGCTATGGGACATAGACCTCCAAGTAACAAAGAATCTACATAATCACAGAAACACGTGGGTAAACTGCTGGCTAGATATTAGTTTTTTTTTATTACAAAAATTAACTAATCATTTATTTCCCTACCAGTTTTTTGACACAACACAAGCGTTTTAATATTTTATTCTTTGTCATTTGGTTTTTATTGATTCAATTCATATTAAAATGTATACAAGAAAAGGAATATAAATCTGTCATTTATAGTTTTAAACGTTTTATTTAAATAATGATAAAAATTAAAAAAGTGGATGAAAGGAATAGATGTTTTAAAATCATTTAAATAATTTTTTTTTTAGCGAGACTGACGACATATATTTTTATTGCATTTTCTCCCAAAATAATAGATTGTTAAACTGTGTCGACAATGATACTGAGGCTTAATTTAAATCCGTAACATAACCTGTAGAACAGATTTTTTGAGGTATATTTTATTGGGGATAGGGTTTTAAGGTTTAGAACATCTGTGCAGATATTTAGAATTATGAATACTAGAATAGAAAATGAGTCACAAAGTTCCTTTAGAATAACAAACATGAACAGAAAAATATATATCCTGAAGTGACAAGAATAATAAAAAGTACGAATCATGACAAGATATTAAGCAATTAAAGAGAATAAATAAATGAACAACTACATTGGTACGTACATTATATAGATAGTGCAGAAGTGCTTTATGAGGGTTTGAACATTTCTTCACCCGTCTTTAGATAGTTTCAATTTAATATTTAAAGGAATACCTCAAGTTCTATGATAGAACTCTTCTGTTCGGAATATATAGATACAATTATTTTGTTTTTTTATATTGTAATTTGACCGAAATCGATTAAATTTGTAACTTAACACGTTTTTCTAAAATTATCGTCCTAAAATATTTCAATTAATTTCTAATACCTTCATTCATTCGATTAACAGTGGGTGTGGAATCAGAACACTCCATTGTATATAAACTATCATGTATGTATATTTCTTGCATATACACTCGATGACAAATAAAACTATATCAGGAAATCAGCACTTCTTTTTCCACCTTACATGATTTTCATCTCTTCGCTTGCCCGTTATTTCATAAATTTTCATCCCGCTGTGCGAGGCTGTTGAATACGCCATCAGTTTTAATAGTACCCTCCCAGATTTGTCATCTTTACTTAGATCACTAGTATCCCAAATAGCACTAACATCATATGGCGTAAATGGGTTCATTCCTTGCATCGAATATACTAATAATCCTTGGAGTAATTCGATCTTCGAAGCAATGACGGATGATATAAAATAAAGTTAAAATGAAGGATTTAAAGTAGAAAACACAATTTTTGTAAACCGTGAAAATATTCGGATTTTTAATGAAGTGTAAATAAGTAGGTTGGTCTTAAGTTCCTCACGCTTATGACATGGGGAAGTATTTGTACGTAAAACTTGTAGCTGTCCTCATTGAAACATGTTTTTATTCGAATGATGAATCAAAAGGAATGGATTCAGACAGCAAACTATTAGTAATTTCTTCTTCCAAACATATCTTTGTATGTTTTATAGAAGGGCCCGATTTTGTTTTAAATAAATTGATAAACGGATATCATAAAATTGTATATATGTATATATATAATGTATATTACATTAACGTTCTCCACTTAAACTATTGTTATTATTCTCGGTTACATTGTGAAACTACGTAACTGTCAATTAACATTTCTTCATAGTTATAATTATTGTAATACAGCGAAGATATACGACCGAAGTGTGTGCAGACTTTTGTGACTGCTGGGCAAGGATGAGGTGCTATACTATCGCTAAAGCCAGAAGAAACTTAATTGGGATGGACAAATAATCACGAACCACCGAGTAATGCATAAACTTCCGGATATTTTGTTGACCCATAAAGCAAATAAAATGGCTAGAATCATTGGAGGAGCAGTCCCAAGCGATTCTCACCTAAGGACACCAGTGCCAATAAAAAAATATTAAGTACCAGAAACTTAACATGGAGTTGAAATTGCTTTATCATTTAAAAAAAGTGCTAGTAACACCTGTAATCATTTAGTCGAATGGCCTTACACCGAAATGCACAAGAGAGGGCACAGAAGACCTTGGACGGTTTGGAAAATTTTAAATTGGCACAAAAGGCTGTTCTATTGGACACCTGCAGGATCGTAAGAAAATTTTAAAATCAGTAATATCTTTTACATTCCACAGTAATAAGTCACTTTGTATATATGTTTATCATTCAATATCACAATAAATCTATATCTTTCTAAGAAGTCGCTACCGTTTGCTAACTCTTGGAGACGTTTTAGCTTTATGAAAAGTAATCCTTCATCTCACTGTATGCCTAGACGCGGAAACCATATGTGTACCCAGGCATTTGGACCCAGAATAACCTACATTCGTAAAAAAACTGGAAACCGGACCATGGAAGAGAAAGTGAACCTTGGAGTATTAATATGCAGCGGCCGCTCGCTCCTTCCGCGACACAATTATTCAGAGATAATGCCCGCGTAGATTTATTGTAAGGAGGGTAAGAATTAATGGAGTGTTTGAACAGCTCGCCCGATCCAATGGCCTGTGTCCTCATGATGCAGATTGCGTAATGGGTTAGAACTTTAGAACATTACATTTTGTCAATATATTCAACAGGATAGTGCCAAAGTGATTCCGTTAACACATTAGTTCTCTATTAGTATTAACATTATTGTGGGTGTTGAGCCATAAAGCAGTTGCTATCAAGGCAGACAGAGGTTTGGAGAGTGTCCAATCTTCTTCAGATTATACTTCATAACAACAAGAGATGAGTTATATTGCCTTTTAAATAATTCTATGCATGGGCGGCGTGTATACTCAAATCGCGCACATTATGTACATAGTAACTGTAAATATTATACTCAATAAATTATACCAGACAAGTTCTTGACACGGTATTAGCGCAAACGAGGATGCATGTTCAGATATAGAGTTACAGCAAAATTCTAATTATTTAAGTAAATGGTTACATTAAGTTTTTAGTTTTATGGATATTATTATTATTAGGTATACTAATCTAAAGATACCAGAATATAAAGCTAGTTTTTCTCCTACTTCCAGGATTTAAAAGTATAAATTTAGATGTTTGTTTAAAATGTAAAAAAAGGATGATAGACATTGCCTAACAACTAAAAATTGGTTCGATTTTTCTACTGACAGTCTGATAAGCTGTAGTTAGACTGACGTGCTTCAAGGCAAGAGTATCTCGGATTAATATTCATAAGCATGCATACGGGTCATTCGACCGAATAATTTGCTCTATGGGAGTGTGTACTGTACCCGAACATACCACTTTGTATATGCAAGGTCTAGAGTAAACCAAGACCTTGAATATCGTATAAGAATTGCAAATTTATGTGTGGTATAATAATTAATCTGAATAATATATATAGACATTTATTATTAATTATTGCATGGAGTAACTCAGTGAGAAGAGTGACGAGTTGCTAACTGAAGGTTCCGGGTTCAAATCAACTTGTGGCAGATAAATTATTTAATCTGTTAAGAGTCATAGATGAGCTCTTTAGGTTCTCTAGACCTCCCTAGGGATATCTATATAGTACCTCTGTATATCTAGCCCCTGTATAGTGGATACCCCCTACACAACCGTTGTCCTAGAACAGTAGTCTCTGTTATGTACTGAACAGTAGACCCATCATGATGCAGTGGTACAGTATTTTATATTATTGTTTTATTTTATACTTAATTTTTCAAAAACGTAGTAAACCAATACTCATTTCACATCCATTGTGATAGTCCGAGATATGGCAAATGTTGTAGACAGTCCTACCAACCTAGAAAAAAAAATTACCTGCCTTCTTTATGCCCGGGAGTTTTAAATGACAATTTCACCTTACTTTTTGATCACAGTAGTAAGAATGATTTGTTGTTACAATCATTGGTAAAATATAAAAACGATGTTCAGTTTTTTAGTTTCCAATCTTTCTATAACAGTTTATTACTTATTTTATTTTGCCTACGTTTTGACATAAGATTTAGGCCATCTTCATGGCAACGAGATGAAGAGTCGAACTCCAACTGTTTGAAGTTGGAGTTGGACTCCCCTTTTTAGTAGTTTGAGTTTGAACTCTTTATCTCAATGCCCTGAGTTTCCCTAAATCTTAGGTAGGATGATAAGACTAGTCATTCTTATTTTGTGTAATCATCGACTGCACACCCTCACCATTTTACACCACTCTTAAGATTATCCATTCAACTATTTTTCTTTTAAATTGAAATGATGTAGAAAAAACTATAAAGAATAAAATAGATAAAATACAATATAAAAATAATGTTATTCGGCTAAACCAGATACAAAAGTAGAGATGATTTAAATTACAAAATAAGATTAGGGTGTTATTCAAAATATATGGACTAGCCTCATATTCCATTGTTCTTGTTCATATATTTTAAAGAATGCTTTTATTTTAGTTTATAATTTAAATTATCATCCCTACTTTTATGATTGGTTTACTCCAGTAGCATTATTCTTATATTTTATGTTATCTGTTTGATTCTTTACTATCATTTCCAAATAATTTAAATTTTTTCGTATCTAGTCTATCTGAAATGTGTTCAAATGAATAGTTCATTTCTATTTAAGAAATAATTTCTTTGACGTCAAACTGGACCATTTTCTTCCAATTGGTTTATGTTCAAATATTATTTAAAAAAAACAAAAATCTGTACCACTACAACCCGTTAACGGGTTTCAGTACAAGGTAGAGACTGTACTGTTTCATGGACAACGGTTCTGCAAGTAGATGACTTGTCCTAGGTCACGCCCAACCGCCAGATTTTCCCCCCTTATCTTGGGTACCCTATTTTTATATTTTATAGAGGCTGGGTGTGCCCCTGGAGGGTCCTAGATACCATATGATTCATCTCCCGCCGCAAACAGACTAAATAAAAGTACTGCCTGCAGCGGGATTTGAACTAGGATTTCCGGCATGGCAACTCAGTGCTCTACCACTGAGCCACTCCGCTCCCTAAGTAATTCAAGATAAATATTGGATACTAAGACAGGATTTTCGTAGCCGATACTCATCACGCATTCATTCCTTTATGCATACGTTCCATTACGATGCAGTGGATCCAATCGCCTTGTTTCCTCAGTTTTCTATATATCCGCCCTGTTACGTAATGAGGTAACGCTTAACCTGACAGATAGGTAGAAAGTAGCCTCTGGACCAGATTCCGGTTTATATTCTACTTCTTGGGTAGCAAGGCACCTTTACGCAACTCATTTAAAACACTTATCAATTATAGTTAGGAAGTCAGCGATTATTTACTGGCTAGGGCTTGAATATATTACCTTTACTAAATGCACAATAAATTACATAGGTTAATATGTAAGTACGACGAAAAATCGCAAAATTGTATTGAGGAAATACTATCATGACTATTAAAAATGTTAAGACTAATGGCTGCCTCATACCACATCGTGTAAAAATTTTATAATAATAATTAAAAATGTTAAGACTAATGACGTTTCTCATAAATCGTCATGTAAACAAATAAATAAAAATAAAATTTAAATATGTAGGAGAAACAAAATGCAACGATGATTTAAAAAACAGAAGATAATAAATAGAGTTACAAAGTTGTAAAAACTAAGATTCGCCATTGGAAATACATATTTACAATAAGAAGAACCTATCCTCTAACGCAAAAATAAAATACTACAACACGGTGATTAAACCGTAGGTTCTTGGTTTCTGAGGAAATCCTGAGGAGAATCTATGGGCCCAAGAAAACACATGAGTTACTGGTTACTGATTAGGATCCAAACTGGCAATGTACAGGGAGATAAAGTACTATTTTCTTCCTCATAAGAAATATCATAAGATCAACTAATATTATCTATATATTTAAAATGGTTAGTCCTGAATGACTGAGGGATCAACGCACAGGCTAAATCGTTAATCGTAGAGACCTGAAACTTGGAGGGTGTGTTATTTGTATGACGTAGGCATCCGATAAGAAAGGGTTTTCCGAAATTCTACCTCTAGGTGGTGAAAAAGGGGGGCAATGTTTGTATGCTCACTCGCATAATCTACATATTTTTGATGAACAAACCAATCAAGTAACATAGTTCACTTCTGAAAAGGACACGGTGAGCCCCATCACCGGAAAAGTATAAGTTAGTAAATAAATAAATAAATTAGAACCTTCCATTTTCTCATCTGAGATCCTCTCCATCTTGTCCTAATCCTACTTGGAAACCTTCAAACAAAAAGGGGCTAAGAAAAAAAAATGGTTCACTTCTCGCTGCTGCCGTACGAGTACTAAGTACTAAGTACTAAATACTAAGTAATCCTTTTCAATAAATTCAATAACATTACATAATAATCCTTTACTGACACGAACAACAGTAAACTTCTGTCCGTCCCGTTTGTTAATCAGTGTCAATGTACGTTTCACGGCTGTGCTGATCCTTCTGTATAGCTTAAATGAGCACTAAGAAAGGAATTTGGACAATTCCATCCCAAAGGGTTTTCTCCTTAATATAATAGGGGTTCAAAGATTGTATGGAATCCGTCAATTTTGAAGTTAGACATCTGAAGTTTCGGATGTACGAGTAACTTAAGGTGAAAAAAAAATTATTTATTTAAAATGATGTGTCACAAAACTTTATATGGCAGACTAAATTCCACGCGAGCGAAGCCGTGGGCAAATGCTATCTATATATATATAAAAGAGTTCGTCCTGACTGAAAAGACCATCGCAGCGCCAAAACGGCATAAGCTATATACTTAAAATTCGGACAGTAGGTACATTTTATAAGGTCAGCGCGCACTAAGAAAGGACTTTTGAAAATTCCTCCCCTAAGAGGGTGAAATGGGTGAAAAACGTTTTGAAGCTAGAAGCTTGAAACTTATTGTTTGGGCTTTTGATTAGATATAAATAAATATGGCATTCAAAGTTTGTTAAAATTTTACTCTTTAGGGGGTAAAATAAAAATAGGGGATGAAAGTTTCTATGGAAATATGTAAGGTTTATGTGCGTAGGTGGGGAAATATGCCTACCCGAACGGGCAGACTTATGAGGGTAGACTAATGTGCGAATAGTAAAATTTTTCAGCTGCAAATTCATTATTATTTACTGCAAATTGATTACAATACGATTTTTTGTTTTACTTATTGTTCTTCATGAAATAAAAAACGGTTTTTGGGTTAAGTTATTAAGAAAATTAGTCAAAAGAAAATTATTTTCCCATTTAGTTGGATGTTACTACGTCATTATTATTTGTTGTACATTCGGATATTAGGCAGGTACCTAAAAACGTTCATAATGCAGTAAAGTAATTAAAATTAATTTAATTATTCCCCTCTACTGCGTGAATATTGAACCTGCACTTCATACCCTAGCCTCTTAGTCAGGTTCCGGCTCCGAAACTGCGCACATCGCTGCAATTTTAAATTTAACTATTAAAACTAAAGTGAAACAATATCTGCAGAGAAAATAAAGTATTCAACTATAATGTTAGGTAATGAACGAATTTTTACTATTTCATATTAAAAATTATTTAGTTGATTTATTGGAAATTAATTTTATATATTTTATGTCTGTTAAATTAACCATTCATTAATTTACTCTAATTTTACTATTTAAAATACTTTCTTACAACGTTAATATAACCCTAAAAGTTAAAGTATAGACAATAAATTCTCAAATAAATTATTCGACTATAATATAAGGTGATATCTAGATTTTCGCTATTGCAAATTAGAAATGAGGTAGTTTTAATATACTTTTATAACTCCGATGTCTGTTAAATTAACCATTCTTTAATTTACTTAGATTTTATGACATAAAATGCGTTTTTGCTAAAACTCCATGTTTTGGAAAAATATGGAAAAACAAACAACATTGTTTATAAAAATGTACTTAAATAAGCAATTTGCAGTGACACTTATTTTAATGTATGTTTGTATTTTATTTGCAAAGTAATTAGACTAAAAAATTAAAAGTGTTGCCGAAAGTCAGTATTCCACGCGGACGAAGTCGCGGGCACAGCTAGTTCAAGATATAATATATATAAAATCAACTAATACTTGTATTATCAACTAATCTTGTATTATTCAAGATATAATATAAGTTTAAATAACTTATCTTATATTATATCTCATTATCTTATTGTCAGTATGCTGTGTATAAAGGCAATCCAATATAGTTGGACAGCACTGCTGAAAATAAAGCATTTCTCTCTCTTCCATAGTTGAGGACCACTCAGTAAAGAGGTTAGACCGAGGTACTCCATACACCTGTACTGTTTTCCTTATCTTCTTCCTGTGTTGCTGACCGTTACTCTACAATGTCCTCGGCTACTACAGCGGATTTCCGTCACTACTCGGATTTTCGGACCAGTGCCTCTTGGATCTTCATTTTCTTTTTCTTTTTTCATTTCCATAGGGTTCCTTCAAATTATTTAAGTAATAAAACGTAATGAACATAATCAATGAAGTAATTCATCCCTGTGGTTTCAAACCTATTAAAATTAAAATAAATCTCCTAATTAAGAGTTATAAGATTTATACTGGCTGGTTGAGTCCCAGAAAGTTTTGTATATCCAACCTATGACTGTTAACAGATTAAATAATTTATTTGTCTCAACCGGATTCGGAGCCACCAACATCAGCTGTGCAACTCTGCACTCTACACATTGTGCAACCCCGCTAAGTACTTGGGATCAGTCCAGTGTATAGAGCGCTCAGTACTTGGGATCAGTTTAGTGTGTAGAGAGCTCAGTACTTGGGATCAGTCAAGTGTATAGAGCGCTCAGTACTTGGGATCAGTTTAGTGTATAGAGCGCTCAGTACTTGGGATCAGTTTAGTGTGTAGAGAGCTCAGTACTTGGGATCAGTCCAGTGTATAGAGCGCTCAGTACTTGGGATCAGTTTAGTGTATAGAGCGCTCAGTACTTGGGATCAGTTTAGTGTATAGAGCGCTCAGTACTTGGGATCAGTCCAGTGTATAGAGCGCTCAGTACTTGGGATCAGTTTAGTGTGTAGAGAGCTCAGTACTTGGGATCAGTCAAGTGTATAGAGCGCTCAGTACTTGGGATCAGTTTAGTGTATAGAGCGCTCAGTACTTGGGATCAGTTTAGTGTGTAGAGAGCTCAGTACTTGGGATCAGTCCAGTGTATAGAGCGCTCAGTACTTGGGATCAGTTTAGTGTATAGAGCGCTCAGTACTTGGGATCAGTTTAGTGTATAGAGCGCTCAGTACTTGGGATCAGTCCAGTGTATAGAGCGCTCAGTACTTGGGATCAGTTTAGTGTATAGAGCGCTCAGTACTTGGGATCAGTTTAGTGTGTAGAGAGCTCAGTACTTGGGATCAGTCCAGTATATAGAGCGCTCAGTACTTGGGATCAGTTTAGTGTATAGAGCGCTCAGTACTTGGGATCAGTCCAGTGTATAGAGCGCTCAGTACTTGGGATCAGTTTAGTGTATAGAGCGCTCAGTACTTGGGATCAGTTTAGTGTGTAGAGAGCTCAGTACTTGGGATCAGTCCAGTATATAGAGCGCTCAGTACTTGGGATCAGTCCAGTGTATAGAGCGCTCAGTACTTGGGATCAGTTTAGTGTGTAGAGAGCTCAGTACTTGGGATCAGTCCAGTGTATAGAGCGCTCAGTACTTGGGATCAGTTTAGTGTATAGAGCGCTCAGTACTTGGGATCAGTCCAGTGTATGGAGCGCTCAGTACTTGGGATAAGTTTAGTGTGTAGAGCGCTCAGTACTTGGGATCAGTCCAGTGTATAGAGCGCTCAGTACTTGGGATCAGTTTAGTGTGTAGAGCGCTCAGTACTTGGGATCAGTCCAGTGTATAGAGCGCTCAGTACTTGGGATCAGTTTAGTGTGTAGAGCTCTCAGTACTTGGGATCAGTCCAGTGTATAGAGCGCTCAGTACTTGGGATAAATTTAGTGTGTAGAGCGCTCAGTACTTGGGATCAGTCCAATGTGTAGCGTGCTCAGTACTTGGGTTTAGTTTAGTGTGTAGAGCGCTCAGTACTTGGGATCAGTCCACTGTATAGAGTGCTGAGTTGATAAATTATTTGCGAGCTATGGCAGATAAATTATTTAATCTGTAACCTTCCATAAATGGATCGTTCCAGTGGTATCTCCAGTTGAAAAAATAACTCGTACTTAAGTGAGATCACGGCTAAATCACTTCCCTGCACAAACGTTGGCTTATAAATTGCACAGTTCCTATCATGTACCGAACCCAAGATCCTCCATGGGTTTAAGGTGGTACAGTTATTTTTCAATGATTACTTGAGTATGTATGAAAATAAAGAGATTACGTTAGGCAATAGGTAGTTGGTAATTTTAAATTCTTATAATTCGCTATTTATTATAAGTAAAAAATAAAATTCAATCGATTTGTAAACAATCTGCGCCATGAAACCTTCTTGAAGTCCTTTCTCCTTAAACCCTTAGACATGAAACTTTGTACGTAAAGCCCCAAGTTGCTAAGACGCCAAACTTTGTACTTAAACGACGTATTTATCCTACTCCAGACTCCTAGGAAACTCAGAAATTAGATACTACACATCGTCGCCTGATGTGAACTATCTACGTCTGCTCTCCATAATCTGGTTCAAAACAAAAAAGAAACAAAAAAACCTACTGTTATTAACTCTTTCAGTTACTTTCTTTCTTCTTCTTTAAGAGTCGAGGTTATACTTATGTAATAAATGTTTCGAAAAATTTACTAGATTAACTAAAGTCACTGTAGGGTGATGATTAATATCTTTTATCATTAAGTCGTTAGATAAAATAATCCTTTGATAATTTTAATATTTAATATTTTTAATTTTTAATTAAATAATTTAGTTAGTATCTAATATTTTAATCTAGACTACTTGGTATTGAAAGATGTCTTACTAAATTATTAATATTAATAATCTTACTAATATTATAAATGTGAATGTTTGTATGTTTGTCTCTCTTTCACGCAAAAACTACTGGACGGATTTGGATGAAACTTTACAGTAATATAGGTTATACATCAGAATAACACATAGCCTATAACAAGCAAGGATTTATGGGGGGGGGTGCAAGGGGGCACGTGCCCCCCGACAGTATTTTAGGTACTGTGGAGAATCCATTATTGTACCTAAATAAAGGAAAATCACATGATGATCTATGTGGGGAGTACGGGGGCATGTGCCCCCCCCGTTATAGTACATAATTAAAGGTAAATCAGGAACTTAGCATCTTGAAATTTGTAGTTAGGTTCTACGTATAGTTTAAGAAAGAAATTCGGATAATTCCACTCCAAGGGTTTCTCCTTTAATATAATAGGGGTTCAAAGGTTGTATAGAATCCGTCAGTTTTGAAGTTAGACATCTGAAATTTCGGATGTTCGAGTAACTTATATTTAAAAAAAATAATTAAATTATTTATTTTAAATGATCTTTCACGAAACTTTACGTGGCAGACCAAATTCCACGAGTGCGAAACCGTGGGTATAAGCTTGTTGTTAATAAATGTTATTTACGACAACAGAAGTCGTAATAATAATAATAATAATAATGTCTTTATTTATTCTGGGACGAGTCCCTATAGAATAACAATACAGGCATTGTAAGCTATTATATCTTAGAGTGTTAAATAATTACTCTTAATTAATTATTACAGTTACTTTAATTAGTGAGAACGAATAAAAAAATGAACAAATACAAAAAGTGAATTACCTACAATAACAATATTTCAAAAACATATTAGAAGAAAAGAAAGAAAAAATTAAAATAAGTTTACAATAATTATATAAGAGAAACAAATTTATGGTCACATATATCAAATTTATGCCAAGAAAAAAACAAAAAAGAAAAATTAAACAATATTATCCGAGATTTACCTTTCATCCCTTTTTGTCCTTTTTAATATCTATCTATATGACATTAATAATACATATGTACGTGGTTTAAATTCCACACACTTAGATATATATGGATACAAAATAACACACACAAATGTACATCAAAAAACATCATTCATTCATCGAATAAAGAGAACATTAAGTCAAAACTGATCCCCTACTATTTTCGATTTTTTGGGAATATTAGGGATTATAGGTGCTGGAATATACGGGATTTGAAGGTTGGAAGATTATTGGAACGACGAATGGAAGCAGGTATAGAGTTCCAAAGGGAGGAGGATCGGATCAGGAAAGCTCTGTCAAAAGCTGCTGTTCGGTGGGATGCTGTATATAGATCAGAGAGCCGAGAACGGGTGTTGCGGGAGAGGACTGTGGTTTTGAATTGAAGGAGATCGAAAATGTAAGATGGTCGACGGGATTGGATAACTTGGTAAAGGAAAGATGCTAGGACGTACTTACGGCGGTAGGAAGGGTAGAGCCATTTCAATTCTTCGTAATATCGGGTCACCGAAGCATCTCTAGGGATCCCAAAAGTGAATCGAACGAAGCAATTAAGCAACCGCTTTAATTTTGCTTCAAGATCCCCAGAGATACCCCCATACACTGAACAACAATAGTCAAAATGGGGGAAAATTAAGGAAGAAACTAGGAGTTTACGGATTTCAAAAGGGAACAGGTAATTGAGACGCTTTAAGGTGGAGAAGGTACGACGATAAATTTCAGAGATATGGTTTTTCCAGGAAAGGGTCTGGTCAAAAGTAATTCCAAGGTTTTTGACAGTTGGGTAGAATTTGATAGGATTATTGTTTAGAAAGAGGATTGGATTATGGGCAATAGTTTTAAGGAAGTAGTTTGACCCTATTATTATTGCCTTGGTTTTGTCCACGTTCAACTTTAGCTTGTTATCCATTGCCCATCGATTTATTCGATTCAGGTCATCTTGGAGTTTTTCCGTGGCTAGTAATAGATCGGAAGGGGAAAAGGATAGGTACACTTGAAAGTCATCGGCATAGACATGATACTGGGAATGTCGGATAAGAAGTGGAAGGTCGTTTATGTAAATGGCAAATAGGGTGGGGGATAGTGATGAACCCTGTGGGACACCACAGGATAGCGGAAGGGTTATGGAAGGAGGTTGACCGGGGACCAAAACATATTGGGAGCGATCTGAGAGGAAAGACTTGAACCATCCTAGAGCACTGTTGGATAGAGGTAAGTTTCGTAGCTTGGCAAGAAGGATATTGTGGTCTACTGTGTCGAAGGCTTTGGAAAAATCTAAAAGGATCAGAATTGTTAATTTTTGCTGTTCAATTGCAGTATGGAGATCATGGGTGATTTTGAGGAGAGCGGATTGAGTTGAATAGCCTGGTCGAAAGCCGGATTGGAGAGGGTTAATGAGGGAACGTTCTTCTAGAAAATTTGAAATTTGGTTTTGGGCTAGGCGTTCTAATGGTTTTGAGAGGTTAGAGAGAAGGGAGATAGGACGGAAGTCATTTGGAGAGGAGGGATTTTCAACTATATTTAGCGGGCGCACTAACGCGGTTTTCCAAGGCCTGGGAATTATGGAGTTTTGTAACGAGAAATTATAAATATGATGTAATACGGGCATTATGACAGGAAGGCAGGATTTTAGTAGCTTTAAAGGCCATTGTCGGGGCCATAGTCACTGGTGCGCGATTTCAGAATGGCGTTTAATAGTTCGTCATATGATACATGGGAGAAAAAGAAGTTATCAGGGTTAAAGTTTATATGATCAATGTCGGTAGCGGATGAGGATTTAGGAGATGTGTTGGGTACGAAGTGGTTATTGAGATTGTCTGGCGTGATTGAAGAGGAACAGAGTTTACCGGATACTGTTGGCGATAATTGTCGGAGTATTTTCCATTTGGATTTGGGATCGGTTGCATTGGAGAGGATGAATTGGATGTGGTTTGATTTTGCACGACGTATTGCAGATTGTGTTTCATTGCGAAGTAGTTTGAAACCTGCATAGTCTACTGATAGACGTGTGCGACGAAATTTTCTCCTTGCTGCTTCTCTTTTCTTCATCATTTCTTTTATTTCCGGGGTTAGCCAAGGTGCCGTTGGACGGCGTAAGGTAAGGGTTTTTAAAGGAACATGGATGTCTAATATGGATTGCAGATTGGAAGTCAAGGTGGAAACCATATGATCGATGGAACTATAGGAGTAAATGACGTCCCAGTTGATGGAACTTACATCGGATTGAAGTGATTCGAAGGAAAGGAGATCCAAATTGCGATAGGACACCGTTCTGGGAGTAAAGGATTTGACTGGTAGGTCATATGAAATTTGAATGAGATCGTGTGATGAAAGAAACGGAACAGGATGTTGGGACGAGGAGAGAATTTTAAGAGGTGAATCAGAGATAAACAGGTCCAACCAGGTATCCGAAAATTGGGTGTGATGGGTTGGAGAGTAGGGAACGAGGTAAAGATTGAGAGATAATATTAGATTTGAGAAAAAGGATTGATTGCTGGAATTCGAAAGCATAGTGTTACGGTCGCCGGCAGGAGGACGGAAGCAATGGGATTAGCGGCTTAAATCCGTCGGCGGGAGAAGTTGAAATAGGATTAGGCCGTTCTAGATCGTCTCCTTCTGTCGGAAAAGGATTAAGAAGATTCCAGAATTTTCTGGCCCCTTCGTGTTCTAGAATGTTTGGCCTTGCCTATTTAAAGACTTCCCTCACCTCGAGCCAGTCAGTCTTAGCCTGAGAGTAGACCACGCAAGATCTGTGATAAGTGAGTGTCAGTGTGATAAACTAGTCAGTGTTGAACCGGCCCATGTAGTAAGTGTATCAGTGAACTGTAACAGTCTCGCGAGTGTAATAAACTGTTTCTGTTTGTTACGGTGTGTCAGTTTGTGATACTTGGAGAATCTTACGGTCGGTGGACTAGTGAACTGTAAGTGTTAATTATTAGTTATAAATTGTAGTGTAATATATTCATAGAAACTATTGTAACTAGTTAAGCTATCTAGAATTAGTAATATCTAATATTATTGTAATAATTAAATAGGAGTTAGGCCTAGATAATAAATGTTTGGAATATTGTTATTATAAATTCATATTAGTTCAATAATTTAATTGTTAATAGTTTAATTGTATCCTTTTTATCATTTTGTTAATAAATATTAGTATCTTTAATTAAGGAATTGTTTAATTCATTTTAATACCCAGTTGCCCGTAACAATATTAATATTGAAGTCACCACATATGATTATATTGGTGTAGGTAGAGACTAGTTGAAGAAGAGAGGATTCGAAGTGGTTGTCGAATTGAACATGAGGAGGTCGGTATACTACGGCATATAGAAGAGGAGAGGAGAAAGTTGAGATTTCAACAAATATGTATTCTAGGTGAGGAAAGCTAGAAGCGGGAGATTGAAGAAGGATTTCAGCTTTAAGGCTTTCATGGATATACATACCAACTCCACCTCCCCTGCGGTCAGATCTGTCATGACCTATGAGAGAATAGTTAGGAAGGGACAATTGAGAGGAAAGAATGATAGGTTTGAGCCAAGTTTCGGAGACCGCTATGACATGGTAAAATTTATCTTGGAAATATTTCTGAAACTCATCAATATGTGCAATAAGGGATTGTGCGTTAATGTGACAACAGTTCAGTAAATTAGTCATTACTAAGGACGAGAGAGAGAAATGACAGGTAAACGGAATACGGATTGATGGATAGTAAATGAAAACTTTTCGGGCAAAGAATAAATTAAACGATGATCATAATGAGTGAATGATGTGAAGATAGTTTTGAGTGATATGAAAATTGTCTGTTCGGAGAAAAATGAAATTAAAGGAATTCGTAAAAATGAATAACTGTTATAAAAAAAAAAAAGGAAACTGCTTAAATAAAAAATATTTCAAATATAGAAGCACTTCTTCTCTACCTGAATGAAAAAGGAAATGGAAAATAACTTTAAATGAATACAAATCTATATAAAAAAATAAAAGTGAAAAGTTAAGGTGACTATTGGACGACATTCAGCTGAAAGCGTCCAGATCACTAGGCTTGCTAATTGTCACTGCTGGGTAACCGTCCGACTGTCTACATCTGACTCGGCCTCCACTGAACCAAACATACTTAATTTTTGCAGATAGCTGCTTCTGCCTGGCTAGCCAGTAAAGATGCTTGTTGGTAGGAGTCATAGCTTCACTGACGTAGACGCGGTGCGCCTCATTCTCTCCCCAGCCTAGGTGTCGAGTGGAAAAGTCCCTTTTTATTTTCCTCTGACGAACCAATTCGTCCCATATGGCTTATCGCACGAATCTGGCGATGATGGGGCCAGGAGTTCCTTCTTGTCTTGCCCTGAGCCGTACGGCGTGGTCCAGATCTTCGGGGCACAGTTTAACGCCCAGGGCTGCTCCGACGCTTAGTATTATACCTTCAGTGGTCTCTCCTTGCTTTTCAGGGATGCCCCTAATTTCAATAGTGTTTTTTAATTGGTACTGCTCGGCGTGGTTAAGGCGACCCTCTAGTACTGATACTTTTTCTTTTAAAAATTTGTTCTCCAGCATTACTCTTTCCAGTTGTTTGTTTTGCTCTTCAAGTAGGTTTTCAATTTTATGTAGTCTGTCATTATTTTCAAAAGCTAGCTCAGACTGTTTTTGAATGGTTTCTTTTATTTCTTTCAATTCTTCTAAGGATTTCATTTTAGCTTTCATCTCTTTGAACTCCTCTGTGAGTGATCTTAGCATATTCAACAATAAATTAGGTTCGGATACCGCCATTGTATTAGTCGCTAATAAACACTCAGGGCACTTCCATAATTTAGCAATTTCTGAGTCCATAGAATCAATTTTCGCACACTTAATATGATAAGACTGAAGGCACGTAACGCAAGCTACTCTTGCCTTCTCATCACGGCCTGCTGATTTATTACAAATTTTGGAAGTAACCATCTTAAAAAATGAAGAGATGAAAAAAAATATATATAATCAAGTAAATTTAAAAGGAAATGGCTGGGAATAATTCCAATCTGATTGTTTACTTACTGGGAGACTAGTAGGATTAGCACCCGTAACAACTCTCAATACTTCAATATTGTTGAATTCCTTAATTGTTTATGAAATTTAATGTCACTAATAATTCTTTAACACGTTACCTGCTATTAATAAATTAACTACGGATTGATACTTTTTCACTATTAAGTTTATAAAAGGAAATTGAGACGAAAAATTATAGAGGAAACACTAGAAGCACTGCGCTCAACGACTGAATAATAATAATATTAATAAGTTGATATCGTCAGGTTATTTTTTCTTTTGGACGAATGAGATCCAAAAAACGGCCTAAATATTATTATTTCAAAGTCTCATGGAATGTAGAACTTGTGTAATTTAATATATTCAAGTATAATAATTTACCATTTTTTTTTTCTTTTCACTCAAATATCTTTTTTTAACGTTCTGTACTTTAAATTTAACTATAAAATACAAGTTTTATTTTTGTAAGATTGATCAAGAGTTTCTATAATTTATATGTATATAGAGATTGTGTTTTGGAAAACGGTTGAACAGGGAGGTGATTTGTCGTAGATCACGCTCAACCGCCAGATGTCCCCAATTATTTTGAGTTACAACTTTATAGAGGTTGGTTGAGCCCCAGGAGGGCCCTAGACTCCATGGGATCCGCCTGCTAACAGATTAAATAAAAGTTTTGCCAGTAGGGGATTTGAACCCAGGACCCTCGGCATCGTATCTGATTGCTTAACCACTGAGCCACTTCGCTCCCTGGGATCAAAAGCGGATAACTCAAAATTTCAAAACTTTAGTTTTTCACATTTTGAGCTAGTTAAATCAAGCAATGCTTTATGCACTTGAAGCTTCGGGTTCAGAACTGAACTAAAACCAGGAGAAATAAGGTGGCAAAGTGTATTTTTAGACGAAACTGCTTGACTAAACTACTTAAAATGTTCCTGAGTCAATATTTGAAATTTTGGCGTTATCAGTTTTTGATAGTGAACGCCTCGTTTAAACTATATCAAAAATTCTATAAAACTATATCTCTGTGTGTAAAGTACATGATATTATTAGAATAACCCTTTTTCATCTCTTTTTCGGAGAAGATTATAGGACACCCAATTGAACCTCCAGACTATCTATTATTAGCCCTACCTGTGGCTCCCCGGAGAGGCAGGTAGTCAGATGAGAAACTTCCGGGGCAAAAAACTCTCCAGAACCCGGCGCGGTGTTTAGTCAAGCACCTGTCTGTTTCTTGTCCATATATGTAGTCTTGTGGGCCTTGAAGCTCCTTGTCGCTTCGCGTCTGTTAGTAGGGTGTGGCGTTTGTTTGAATATTATAGATATATAAATATGTATATATATATATATATATATATATATATATATATATATATATATATATATATATATATATATCCTACTAATATTATAAATGCGAAAGTTTGTATGTTTGTCTCTCTTTCACGCAAAAACTACTGAACGGATTTGGATGAAACTTTACAGTAATAAAGGTTATACATCAGAATAACACATAGGCTACAGCAAGAGCGGATTTATGGGGAGCACGGGGGCACGTGGCTCCACTCAGACAGTTTTTTGTATTCTGTGGAGAATCCATTATATTACATAACTAAAGGCAAATGAGGAACTTAGCATCTTGAAATTGGCAGATAGGTTCTTTGTATAATTTAAGAAAGAAATTCGGATAAATCCACCCCCAAGAGTTTCCCCTTTGTTATAATAGGTGATCAAAGATTGTATAGAATCCGTCAGTTTTGAAGTTAGACATCTGAAATTTTGGATGCAGGAGTAACTTATATTTTTAAAAAAGTTTAAAATATAAGGTTGCAAGGTTCTCTCTAACACAGTATATGAAAGATTACGTCCTCATGCTCAGAGAGAGATAGGCATATATCAATGTGGGTTTATGAGTGGGAGATCCTGTATTGATCAGATATTTTCCCTGAGAACCCTTATGGAAAGAACCAGAGAGCACAATATTACAACACATCATCCTTTTGTCGATTTCAGCAGCGCTTATGATAGCATTATTAGGGACCGACTTTATCAAAGCAAGGAAGAAATGAATGTCCCCCAAGAATTGATAAGCCTCATTGAGCTGATAATGAGTGGATCAAGAAGTCAGGTCAAGATCCGAGGTGTCTTCGGGTTCAGAACTGAAATTGAGTCCGAATAATTGTGAGTGTCAGAATAATTTAGGGGCCTGAGACAAGGGGATGGACTTTCCTGCCTGTTGTTCAACTTTGCTCTCGAGAAGGTGAATAGGGACTCAGGAATATAGGTCACCAGTACAATTCTGACCAAATCCATTCAAGTTCTTGCCTATGCGGACGATATTGATATAGTGGGAAGGTCAGAGAGAGATTTGGAACAAGCATTTCTTGCCTTAGAGCAAGCAGGACGACGCATGGGGCTCCAAGTAAACCAGTCCAAGACTAAATACATGGTGGCTAACCCTCCAAGACCACCAGCACCTCATATCACTTTTGGGGACTACACTTTTGAGGGTGTTGTTGGTTTTCAGTATCTTGGTTCATTGATCAAATCGGACAACACGACCAGCCCAGAAGTACAGAAAAGAATACTGGCTGCAAATAAGTGTTATTTTGGATTGGCCAAGACATTGAGAAGTCGTCTATTATCAAGAAAGACAAAGGCTACACTGTACGAAACTCTTATTAGACCTGTTTTAACTTATGCCTCAGAAGCCTGGCCTTTGTCAAAATCTGACGCTTACAGTTTACTGCTCTTTGAAAGGAAAGTGTTAAGAAGAAAGTTTGGAGCGGTAAGAATGGGTGACCAGTTCAAGCTTAGGTATAATGCAGAGCTGTACCTGATTTGTCAGGAGCCCAATGTGGTACACCACATAGGAATTTCCAGGCTAAGATGGGCTGGGCATGTAGCTAGGATGGACGTAAACGCTACTCAGAAGAAACTTCTCTTTGGGTATGTGGATGGAGAGGTGGAAGACCGCGACTGAGATGGGTGGACGAGGTCGAGAGGGATTCAGGTGTCCTCTTTGGATCAAGAGCTTGGCGGACCCTGGCACAAGACAGAGAGGAGTGGAGGCGGCGCCTTGATGCGACCAAGACCCGTACTGGGTTGTAGAGCCTGTGTTGTTGTGGATTGAATTACATTTTAGATAGGAAAATGAATATACTCTTTAACTAAATTGTACGAATAGAGAAAAATTCTATTCATACAAGTTAGCTCGTCAAAAGCGAGGTCTTCTGTAGTTTTCTGTCAAATAAATAATTAAAATATAGACTGTCATCTTCTCGAACGAAATGGTCCATAAAGATTCGCCAGAACATCGCGGATCACTCCCTGCTCGGCCATGTTCACAAATCACATCTCCAATAATTTTAAAAATTTGTACTAAACTGGCCCCTTAAAACTTTGTACTAATCAGAGCCCCTTGCAGGTAGATGCAACGGTAATTCACCCTTAAAAATAATAAAAGAGACCCAGGAAAACCCGGGATTCTTTCTACTGTGACATAAACGTAACGCTAGGTTTTGGACGGTTAAGAGGGATCTCCATTGATTTCTGAACATAGTTTATACTAGTGTATATGGATTTACCAATGGGATTTTTGAAAGCTGACTCCAGTAATCTGCCAAAACTGGATTTTGTTACATTAATGGACTTTGTCAGTAACAATTCAAACTTTTTTCGATGTGAAATGCAAGGCATGAAAGCCAGGTATGTTTTTGTAACATAATATTTGTGTTTTTTCTCTCTGTTATCTTTGTATTATGAAATATATTTTAAACTGTAAAGCACGGGGTCATTAGTGGTGTACAAACTAACAAGGGTCTTTGATTAGTTTACTTGAGCAACTTAAATTTATTTTGGAGCATCATTGTAAATATTTGTCACTTGGGCCCAGGACAGGGTGTCAAATATTTACTAATATTAAAGATTACAAGGAAAATTGACGATCTGCGAGAAACTGACAACAAGCGTGATGACGTCATATAATGTCTTATCAAAACTAATCGTTTTGGCGCGAAATTCAAACAGAAAATTTTCAAAGTAAAAAATTTCATGTTTAAAAAAATATTTTGCGATTAAAATCATCGTTAGCCCAGTATTTGGTTGAAGGTTGATAGATTTCATTGAAACGATTGTTGAAAATCACCTTGGTTGTCCACTGCAGGGCAATTCCCTAGCTACGTGATCCGAGCTCTAAACTGTCACCAATTGAGCGTCCTCTACTGCCTTTGCATGTTATAATTGACCCTTCGCCTCACTAATTGCAGATTGTAACATCATCTATACCTCCCTTAACCTCTGAGTCACCGCCTCTTTGGCAACCAAGCGCAATAACCCAATTAGATCATTCCGGTCCTTGATATCATTGTAGTGTTAGTTTTAAATTAATTAATTAAAAAACCCGATTCGTTACATATAAAGTCAAAGAATATGATTAGTTGCAGTTGGCAGGTAATTGTTAGTACCATCAATGTTCAAGCCAGTTCTTGAAAACAGATTCTCTATTAACTCATTTCTCCTTTTGGTGGGATCCTTTTCCGATCCTTTTTAATTGAATCTAACACATTTTTTGTTAATAATACGTTACATCATGGATCAATAATCACAACCATCTCTGTACAATTAGTGACTATAATAACTTATTCACCGTTGTTAAACTTGTTGAGTTTTATCATATTCGGTTACTATTTATTTTTGTATGAGTATTTTCAAAGCTCCATTAATCACTTATACTGTCCGCATTTCGGTTATTTTTTAAATTATTTTGATATAGAATATTATTTATATTCGTTAAAACATTACCAAGCTTTGGAATTGTCTAAAGACTCGAACAGCTTTGTTTCGCCATCTGGGTCATTAGTCTCTCCTTTCGTAAACTTTTTATCTCTCTTCACCATCTGCATTATATCGCCAGAGAGAATACGCTCCAAAGCATTTACCGGGCATGGGATCTATAACTATACTTACCGAAGTCCAAACTATGGCTGTTAACATATAAAATAATTTATCTATCACATATAATAATATAATAGTCGGTATATACAATCGGTATATATAGTGTAATAAGGTAATAGTCGGTTGTTATGCTAACCCAAGTCGCCCATGACTTAGAAATTAAATGTGAACTGTGTTCAGTCATGATATTTTTTAGGAAAATCATGTATTCCGAGATATTAAGTTAATTTTTTACGACTATATCGCATTTAATCACTCTTAAAAATTAATTTTATCTATTCATATCCATTATTTGATATCTACTATTTGAATTAGAACATTTGAACGATTTTATTGTTTACTTATTAAAAAAAAAACCTGTACCACTACAACCTGAGGGTCTGGGATTTAGCACATGGCAGAACCTGTACTGTTTCATGGACAACGCTTGTGCAGGCAGGTGATTTGTCCTAATTCACGCTGAACCGCCAGACTTTTTCCCCTTATTCTGGGTACCCACTTTACAGAGGCTGGGTGAGTCCCAGATCCCATATGATCTATCTCCGACCGCTAACAGACTATTTTTTTTTTACTTATAATAAAATTAAATTTTATAGAAATAAAATTTTCCTATGCGGTGACTGGTAATCGTTTATGACACCTATCCTGATTATACCTGTATAGGCAAATTTAGGACTCTCAATGTGGCATCGTCAGATTATCCATAGCAGCATAAAGTTTCGTTGAATGAATAAACATTTCCAATACTTACGATGGTACTGAAATGCATTCCCTTGGCTCAGGTCGTGAGGGTTTATTTGATGCCCTCTTGTTCTTGTGTTGATCTTCCTCGCCTGTTCCATAAATTAGCCTCAGTTCTAATTTAGTTTCCAACTCTCATCTCTAGCTAAGACAAACATTGGAACTACTTCTGCCTCTCTGAAGAACCTCAGCCGTTTTCCGCTACGAGAGATATCTCACTTTATTGCGAGAATGGATTCAATGTGTCTATAGAGAGGTGAGTTTATTGATTAGGCTTTGACTTTGTGTTAATTAGGTCATTGCTCAACATTAATTTAGTCATTTTCAAAACCGACCTCTTTAATAATAAAACTATGGAGGAATATGGTGAATTGAAGAATGGTTAAAATTCGAAAATGAAGTAGTGATTGATCGAAAGTGGTTTCGATGGCTCGGTTAAATGGGAATTGACAGTTTGGTTTATCCAGGTGTAACATTTTTTCAGACTCACGTTTATGTAAGTGGATTTCTCGGTCTTTATCGCATGAATGGTTGAAATATAAACACATTGTGTTTGGGAAACGTAAAAAAATGTTTTTTTCGCAAATCGCGGGTCACGTCATTTATCGTATTTTAGGTGTGTGGTAGAATGAGCGAAATAAAGGTTACCTAATAATTTTTGTTGTTATTCTGTCTCATACATAAGTGGAAGAAAATAGTCCTAGTGGAGGTCAGAAAAAACAATAAGTTTAGTAAGTTAAACTTATTAAGTTAAATATTTAAAGTTAAAATATGTATTTTAAAGGCAATGTTTCGACTCAATGCAGATCTTTTTCAGGGCTTATATTGGGGTCTACCCTTATATTCTACAGTTTTATTACTTCTTTAATGTATACCTTCATCGATTTAAAAGTGGAGAGATGAACACTGTTTTATAGATCTTATAGACATTATAGCTATAATTGTTAAAACCGTCGAAAAAATTCCAATGAAAAGCCCTTAAGTCTCCAAACTAAAACAGAAATTGAAATTATATGTCCAATATTTCGCCCATTCAGGCATCCTCAGGGTAGATAGAGAAAAAAAAAAAAACCATGAATAATGCACCTAAGAAGCATCCCACCACCTCTAAGGCTGAAATGCAACTAATGAATCAAAAGGAAGATTACTCGACCCCGGTTGGATACGGTTAGATAAAAACACATGTTACAAAATGGAGAATTTGAAAATTCAACATACACTCATCAAACTAAAAAATTCACAACAGAATAAAAGAAATAATGGAAAACAACACCAACAACAAAAACCAGATGAAAAAATGAAAGTAAAATTGTAATGAAAAAACAAAACAAAAAACAACATTATCAAGACACCAGTGGATTTATGGCTATTCCACAATATTGAAATTTGAAATTATATTGGACAGATAATTTCAATTTCTGTTTTAGTTTGGAGACTTAAGGGCTTTTCGTTGGAATTTTTCTACGCTCTTAACATTTATGTAAGGTCTCTTTTTATTTTTCAATATTATTATAGTTACATTTTGATATTATAGTTCTTATGGTAATACGATTGCAATAATTTTTTCTTAATGTTTATTTATGGCTTCTTTTCCCCAGGTTGTTGCATCGAGTTGAGTTACAACAAGTTTTAACTGTTTATTCGTTTCCCTTTTATTATTTTCCAAAAATACAAATAATCTTGAGGTTTAGTATGGAAATGAGAATGCAATTATGGGTAATGAGTAAATTTCGGTAATCATTTACCGATACAGAATAAATACAGAAATAACTGTACAGATGATGTATATTTGTTGAAACATTCATTTATAGATGAAATGATTACAGAAGTACATTTAGAAATACATTTCTCATAATTACATTATCTTTTACCTTTAGCATGGAAAACTTGTATTCTATTTACTGGGTGCACTATTATTATACAGTTGTAAATTTCAATTAATAAATTTAAAAAAAATATTTCTTCTTATTGATTGTTTAGGACCACGTCAATTCAACTGTGTTCTTTTTTATTTAGCCTTGATATATATATATATATATATATATATATATATATATATATATATATATATATATATATATATATATATAAATAAGAGAGTGTCGTTAGTTACCGACCTATTAACTCAAGAACGCCTGGACTGATTTCGATGATTCGAACCATTGAGGACTGGTCTTCGGCCAAAAAAGAAGAATAACCAAGAAAAATCGAAATTGGTCCAGGTGTTCTTGAAGTATTTTTGAAAAACATTATGTTGTGGCTTTACTCGAAGCGTTAACCTGCGGAATAATTACCCTATTTATAAAATGTAATTTTCTTAACAAGTAATTTAGTACGACTCATTGAGCGTGATATAATGTCGCATACTTTCTTTTTTCCGTATGGAACATAGCTATTATTGGCATTACTTATGATGTTATGGGTGTAAATATTATACAACAGATGGAGTCCATTGAAGTAAGTCCACATAATCTCTTACGATCTTCTTTTCCTTATACGAGACGATATCCATGATGCCGGACGTGCCTCGGTCACCCTCTCACTTTCTAGAAGGTGCTAGCGCGATCCGCTCTCGCCTGTACTGCTGTGGTTGTGTCCTCAAGGATATGCTCTGCGGGGATGAGCTCTTTGGCGAGGAGAAAGCGGAGAGTCGATTATTGGCCCCGGCAATTAGGGGATTGGACAGAGTTCTCGCTAGAAAGTTGGAGGAATGGCGGCCCTCTTTTCAATTGAGGGGAAAATCAGTCTTCATTATGGTCTCTAGGAGTTTAATATGATTCGGTCTCTATTTTCTTCAAGTTCTCGCTTTTCGAAATTGGTTTTTTTTTCTTCTTCAAATTCATTTGCAACATCGAATTTTTATTGAACATAGTACTTTAGTATAGATTTTGAGTAAAAAATCCTCAGTTACGCCGTCCTTTGGAAGGGACGTTAAACGGGGCTCCCGAGCCTGTACGATTTCAGGTACTCTTTAAAAATCCCTATCCTAATTAAATCCGGATGGACAAAATTTAGAGCTCCCACTGTAGCATTGTCCGATTAGCCATAGCAGCATAAACTGACGTTATATGAACAAACAACAACATTTAGTTTCATTCTGAGACAGTCGCTTTTCAGAACATCGTCGCAAGTAATCTCCTTCTCTTGCAAATCTTTTTTTGCTTCTGTTTGCATTTATGCTTCTTCAAACCTCCCACTGCGTTCCTCTGATAGTCTATATTGTATTTCTTTTTCAAAAAAAATAATTCTTCTTGTTGTTTTTCATGGAAATCAGTCTTATGATTTTACCATGGCTTACTTAATTACAAGTTAATACAATGCGTGACATAGATAACATGAGCTCGTTGATTTTAATGGAAAATCGACTGGAGTACATAATTTAATGTTGAAGAAAGGTAGGGGGTACTTTTTGGCTTTTTATTATAGTGTGGAAGGAATAGTTCTTCCATTAAACAATTTTTTCTCTGAAATCCTCCCCACCAAAATCCTTTTAATCTCATTAAAAAAAAAATTAAAATAGCTCAATGTTCTAAATTTGGACGAAAAAATTATTGCTTACTTTCGCAATAACTCCTAGATAGTTCTTCCGGATCTTCTGAACTACCATTCCCCATAAATGGCGTGTTATTTTCTAATATGCTATTCATTCCCATACCGTATTATACGCGGTACGCCAATGTTCAAGGGTGTTTGCATTATTAAGGAAGGGTGATATGTGGTAATACTGGTATTGATATGGGAAGCGGACCTGGTAGTCCCCAACTCCAGAATGATATTAGATAGTCGCCTACGTTTCTTATTCATATTGAAATACATATTAAATAAGCCAGGTGGGAATCGAACCCATAACATCCCGACCAGGTAACTTCTGAAACTCTCCCCCCAACGAGTTCGGACGTTACATTCCGTATGCTTAGTACTCTCATATTTTTTTTTTGTAGTTATAATGAATAAGAACAGAGTTACCTATTTTATGCTTGCTTACTATTCCTTTCTTGGTACTTTCGAAACTCCTAGTTTATCAGTTATGACAAAAAAGTAAAACGTCTTGGAGGAAACGTTGTTTAAAGCCTTCCTCAGATAACGAAGGCATTTTTTTTTTCTTTTACTAAAGAGCATTGTCCTCGCTTGTTATTTTAAAACTTTCGCTTTAATAGGCAGGGGAGGGGGGATATTCTTTTTCTGACCGATTGAGGAAGCTGTATTCAGACCAACTATAGTTTTAACATTTTTTCTTAGTGTTCAATAAATGTTCTTGGAAATATTACTTTTCAATATTTTGTGCAATAATACCTAATGGTTGTTTTTTCCTACTTGCAATGATGTGAACTATGCATTGATTTTGTTTCATTCCTGTCTTAAAGCTTTCAATATCATATTTTTTAAATTATAGATTTAAAATTTTTTTTTAATAATTATTGGTCATTTTTTTGAGTTTTAAATATTTTTATTTTTTAAAGTGCCGGCAGGCGGCCTTGGGTAGCTTAACTGGTAGAACGATGTCACGGTGAGACAAAGATTCTGGATTCAAACCCCGGCCGAGGCCCTATCTTTTCTCTTTAAAAAATAAAAATATAGATTTTAAATGTTGAACTTTTAATGTCCTCTTGTTATTCTGGCCGGGTCGAACCTAAAATTCTTCGTTGCTCTTAATAGGTTGATAGTCAGCCGGTGATCAGTATTCCATCCACAGTGCCTGAGGTTGTTCATGGTAAATAAGGTTTCATATCTGAAAATCTAATCCACATGTTTTTTTATTTATTTAGAAACGTGCATTTAAGAAGTATTTCATTTCGGTTAATTGTTTCTGAGATGCTCATCTACTTGTTGGTTAACCGATTTCTTGATCTTCAAAATTTTAATATATTTTTAAAATATCGTCTGTGACATATGAATCAATTACACTGTTAACAGTCACTGATAGACTCTATGTAGTTTCCAACCTTTTTTCTATAACACCCCATCCGTTCGTATAAAAGCCTTCCACGCCCCCAATCGTACAATAAATTATTTGAAAATTTGAAAAAACAAAACAAGCATTACATTGAATATTACACAGTTATTCTGTCACAACATACAGCATTATAAGTTTCAATTCGAGATCAAGAAGTACTGGAAGAGATAAATAAATAAAATTAAGTGAGATTTTTTTTTATTTTCAACTGGTCTCGCGCCTCCCTGACTTGTTTTCCCGCTCCCCAGGTTGAAAACCAATGCCCTATGTCTGTAGACCCTTTTGGACATCACCCAGCCTCAATAAAGGGGATACCCTTAATTGGGGGAAATCTGAAGGTTGAGCGCTATCTCCTTGCACAACTGCAATCATACAGCTTCTCCCATGCTCTGAACCCAAGACCAGAGATGGATTTTAGTGGTACAGGTTTTTTTTTGCTCATATATGTACATACAAGTACACATTAAAGTATTAACTTTAACAACTATTACAACGTTGTACCTTGGCCACATACCAATCCGGAAAACATTTAGTCCCTGGCATGTAGATACTTCTAGAAATATAAGTCAATGAACAGCGCTTTTGAGTTACGCTCTTTCATCGCTGAAAAATGTAGGAATTAATTTATTTATATAATGCAGTAACGATGCTTCTGATATTTGGGACCCATCCTCCGATGCTTTGCTTTGACTCGTTTGTTTTGCTTCCTCAGTGCTTTGAATCGTTTCCTTTGGTTGGGAAGACCGTATGATGAAAAAGGGGATGAGCGTGCCCTAAGGTGCTTTTTCAACCTTGAAATAGGGAAGAGAATGGAGCGGTTCCCCTCCTCTTGTACAGCCTATCCCCCTTTATTCCATTGTTATGCTCAGGAATCCAGACGTTCCAAGTTGGATACATCTAGCAACAATATGTTCCTATGTAGGTATCTATCTACTTTTTTATTTTCCTTATAACTAATAATATCCTATAACCCAGGGGTTCTCAACCTATTTTGTACTCAACCCCTTGATCAAATGAAAGCCATGCACCCCTTGCACAATAAGTTGTATATGAATATGAAAAAACAAAATATTTTTAACCGTATTACTGTCACAAGATACAAAATTATAAGTTTCAACTTAAGATAAAGAAGCACTGAAAAGAGAAAAATGAATAAATCTAAGTGATTTATTTTTTCAACTGGTCTCGCGCCTCCCCCACCCCCTGACTTCTATTCACGCCCTCCAGGAAAGGGAACCACTGCTATAAACGGAATGGAGGAACATAAGGAATAACTTTTTTGTATGATTAAGTTTTTAAATTTAATGCATTCATAAATTAATTGCTTGCATCAAGAAATATTTAGGCAATTATTCCGCAATTTGTTTGTCCCTTTGAGTTGAGTCACAAGTTTTAACTGTTTATTCGTTTAATTTTTAATATTTTCCAAAAATACAAGCTATCCTGAGCTTGAATATAGAAAAGAAAATATTATTACTGAGTTATCCACATTTTCCATAACCACATCCTATTTTCCATACTAAAGCTCACGATAACTCGTATCTTTAGAAAATATTAAAAAGGAAAGGAATATACTGTTAAAACATGTGATTCGACTCGAAGTGATAACCTGCGGAACATGTACCAATATTTCTAATGCCCTTTTCTAGTGCTTTTGATTTATCCCGAGAATTATCAAAAATTGGAGAGTGCAGCATTTTTTAGACCTTGTTTCTGCAGACCCAGTGACCATGTTGTTAAATCGAACTTTGTTCAGAATAAGTTGATTTTATGATCCCCATGAGTGGAACAACAACAACTCCATTTCAAGCCAGCAGCTGATTTTATGCACTACGAGACTGATAGGATTCCGCTTCCCTCAGTGTAACTAACTAATTTTGAACAATATCCAACTTATTCACAAGAGCTGCAGATATATAGTAATAATAATATCTTATATTTTTTCTTCTAGGTGTATTGCCTTATTTGCTTAGGCTGTAATTTGGACTTACCAAAAGGTTATTTATTCTTTTTCTTTTTAAAAAAATATTTATGTCTACTTTTTTCGGATATTTACCGCTGGATAATAATTACGTAGGAAGATTAGGAATACAGTAAAACCTCGAATTAACGGATAGCCCTGGTGCAAATATTTTTGTCCGTTATTTAGAGGTGTCCTTTAAAGGGAGGTTTTATTTTTTTATAAATATGTATTTGTACAAATTAATTCTCTCTTATTCAATTTCCCATGTGTTTAAAAGGTAAGTAGAATAAAAAAAAACATCGCACCGTTTTTGAGTGTTCCCGAAACTTGTGTCCTACCGATATTGAGTCTTTCCGCTAGCGCACGTACCCTTAACTTTTCAAGGTCATAAAAGTCGATTACATTTATTTATTGTTCTAAAGTGAGTCTCTTACGTGAGGGAAACATTTTCAGCCGCCTGCCACGAGGGTTAGAACAGAACTAAATTTTAATAAAGCAAGTTCGAGAATAAAAAAAAAGTATTTATGCGGAAAACCTTTACTCAAAAGTAAATACAACTGTCCCTGTTTCCTTAGACCGGAAACAACTAATTGTTCCTGAGAAACGGGAAAGGGATAAAGTCATACTGTCCGTCTTTTAGAGGTTTTTTTAATCGATTTCTAACCAACACAGCCTGTCCGTGACCGTTAATGAGAGGTTTCGTTAAATAGAGGTTAAAATGCCTTAAAAATTGTATTAAAATGTTGGTGCAAAAAAAATCGTCCGGTAATGGGGAGTGACCGCTATTTAGAGGTGTCCGTTAGTAGAGGTTTTACTGTACAATAATTAATGTAGGAAGATTTTCTTCGGTATAACCAATTGGCTGCATATTTTTTAAAACTTAGCGAGTCGTAATTAATTTGTTATATATTTTCATAATTCATATATTTTTTAAATTTAATACACGTTACGATTTAGCATAGTTTTCTTCTCAACTTAGTGATTTTTTGAGATATTTTTCCAATGTTTGCCAAAAATCGAGCCTTGTGTGCGAAGATTTTTTTTTTTTTATCGTAAAATGCAATAATAAGAAAGTTTGATTAATCAGTTATTACACTGCATTTCTCTAATTTTATTTTTAAATGTGAAATTTTGTGGGACAAGTTTACGATAATATGCCAAAGAAAGAGTCTTTTGAACGGGGTTAATCAGTTAATTTTTTGTCGCATCCATTTGTTTTGTCAACTGTCTTTTATAGTTCATTGTACTAGGTGTTTCATTTGACAGTGCTTGTTCTATTCATGCTAAACCCAATTATTTGTGTATTTTTATATTTTGTTTAATTATTTAATGTATTGTATAGTACTTTTAGTAGTAATATGAGCTGTTTTGTTGACTCTGTCAGAACTATTTATTTCTAACCCAACGTTCTACGTTTTTCTTTCAGCTAGCTAAACAAAATCTTTAGTTCTCTAACTTAATTCCGCGTTAAGGGAAATTTAAAAAAATAATAATTTATTCTTCGATTGTTACAACTGTAGTATAACCACACAACAAGTAAATGGCAGGAATGATACATAAAGGCATGAATAATGGAAATATAACAAAGAAAAACTGTAATTTTTCTTATAATGCATGTTAGTTATCTACCATGTTAGTCTTCGGAATTTTTAACCGTCTAAAGTACAATCTTTCATTTAGATGCAAAATTTCAGAAGAAAACGTGAAGGGACTCTTGATTAATAGAGCCTTCGGACGCTCTCAATTATCAGATTATTCGCACGCTCTATTCCGATGTTTCCTCCTCGTGGGTACTAAGATTTCTAAAATGGTCTTAACACGGTAGCACATTTTCCCGCGGAGAAATTTGGCCAATCGGTTATTTGTGGGAAACGGGGCTAAATTTGCCGCCAGATCTGCCTATTAGAGCGCTAACGGCAACAAAGAGGGCAGTCGGACCTCCCAGGAGGGCGTGTAATCGGGGATGTCTTGCGCGACCCTTTGTACGCCGGAGTACCACCGTGGCCGAGGAGCTGCTTAATCATCACTCAGCAGCTCCTAGATCCAATTACATTGCATTAATTGCTATTTCCTTCTGCTTTCGGTTTGGTATTTGCCGTTAGCGGAGAACTTCTGAGGTTATGGGACGACATAAGAACTCTCTATAACTCACTTTCATACTACGTTTCCGTTAATAATAATAAGGCTTAGCGATCCCGATGACTCGATGCCAATACCACAAATCTCTGCTTTCAAACTTCTGTCTTCGGACCTCTACCAAAATCCAAATCCGCTTGACCACTCTTAACACATTGCACATGTTACAATAGTTAAATTTGAAGTAACATATTTTCATTTGATTTGTGTTATTTTCAAGGCAAAATAAATAAAAAAATGTTCTGCTACAGCCCATGGATGGTCATGGGCTCAGTACATTGTTGAGGCAATGCTGTTTTTAGGGCAACGATTGTGCAGGGAGGTCCTGAGATCACGCTTAGCCGCCAGGTTTTTCCTCCAATGATGAGTAGCCTCTTCATAGGGGCTGTTTGAGCCCCAGGAGGGTATGTAGATCCCGAAGCTTCTTAACAGATTAAATAATTTATCTGCCTCGGCCCGGAACCTCAGCTGTCTACATACTGAGCTACCTCATTCATCTAACGGCATATTTAAAGTCTATTAACAAACATAACAAGATTTTATAGGAACAGTGAGATATCTTGCAACCTTCCTTTGGTTAGGCCCAGAACCTCCCTAAAGCTTATTTATTTACATCCCAAAGAGGGCGAATCCTAGGCGCTCTCTCCGTTTGTCTTTCCTTGATTTCTCCAATTAACAGAACTCTTGAACTAAATAATCAGTTAGTTAAATATAGTATGTCTGGCCAAAATAATAAGATATACAGTTGACAAAAAATAGAGCGTATATATAGAGACTCACTTATTTGTTCTAATTTGTTGAAATTACTACAAATTACCAGTCTTCACCAGAACTAGGATTTTTTAAAGGAGCGGCATACTTAATTTTAATTTATATGATTATAAAAGCAAATATTATACATTTTTTATCTATTTTTGTTTCTTATGTATTCCCGATTAATTAATAATTTTTTTTTCAGGTAAGGCAGTGCAACATCCAGTTGGATTCCCAGGTTTTATAAATATTTATTCTTTTTAAATTTATCTTTGAATTGCATTAGCTAACACGCATAAAAGTTATGTTTAGGGAGTTGATGTATTTTAATATTGAAAATGACATTTAAGTGCCGAAACGTCCTGTTTATGAAAGAATAAAATAAATTGACTGGAAGCTGGTTTTTTCAAAGATAAAATTTACATAGAAAAAGAGTCCAGTATATTAGATAAGAATTAAAAAAATAACATGCATATTACATTGATAAAAATACTGACAAACTCCAACTCCTTAACTCCAACATAGTTCAACAGAAGTAAATCTTACACTGTTTGAACGAGGTCCAATGATGGTTTACGGTAGTTAAAGTTTAAAAAAATGAAATTTCAAGAGATAACTGTCAGGCTCATAGCCAGGTGATGTAGTTAGTAATATCGTAAAAAAAATATCAATTAATACTGCAACATCGTACATTTTGTTATATCTTATTTAATTAATCAATCATAAAACCAGTTCAATTGAAAAAAATTTGGCTTTATTTAAATTTTTGGAAATATACCTTAAGTACAAAAAAAAAAAAAAATCAAGTGCAATTTAGTGATTATTTATGAATTTACTATTGTTGTGGACTATATCAAGAAAGAACCGTTTATGTATTTATGAATTATGCATTGGTTAATGTCTCTTTAAAACAACTCTCGCGGATTACACAATATAATAATCTCGGTATTCCATGGTGTGAAATATTTCTAAAAGCTATTAAATTGTTAAATTATCATTTCGTTTTAAAAAATAAAAATAGATTATAAACGTATTTATAGTCGATTGATTATTAGAATTTACCTTAATGTGTTTGAATTTTATTTATTTATTTCCCTTTATATAATTACGCTATGAGAGGGGCGTGTATTTATAGAACTTATGGATTTATGGAACTTATAGAAGGTTATTGGGCCTCCTGGTTTGTAGAGCGTTGTGAAGCTGTATTGAGGGTCCTGGGCTCAAAGACATCTGCGACAGATAAATAATTTAATCGGTTATCAGCCACGAATGAACTCTCCTGGGGCTCACCTAGCCTCTGTAAAATGAGTACTCATATTAGGAGAAAACCTCGCGGTTGAGCGTGATTTCGAACAAATAACCTCCCAATAAACCCGAACAATTAACGCTATAAAAAAATAAATAGATTAAAATGAAAGAATAGATTACATAATCATATTCTTAACTTTGAAAAGTTGACAACTAACTAATTGAACTAAATAATTCAATCACAAAATATTTAATATATAATGTATTTTTAAGATATAAATGTATATACATATTCTATATGTATGTGGCAACAAAACAAAACAGTACAACACTGTATGTGTTTGAATTTGTATAATATGTACATAGATGGATCAAAGTTAGGGACACTACAAGCAGAAGTAGAACTGAGAGGACAAACAAAGCCATCGCTGTAAACTCCAGATTGGGTCCTCTGTTTGCGTATGCCTTCCTCCCGTGCACTCCAGTTGGGGAGGAAATGGAACCACTCTGGAGAATCCAGGGGTCAGTACTTCTCACAACGACATCATAATCAACAGGAGATTAATAAATATGCTACTATATATATACGTGGACTGTCTTATATTTTATTTCGTTCTGTCTATTAGATATGATTATTTATTGCTAGTTTTCCAGATCTATAAATTAAAATTTTAATCAAACAGTCCGTGAACGTTTTAATTTTCCAAAAAATATTTTGACTCCGTGGGTAAAGAACACCATGTCACATTTCGTAATTTTTCTATTTGTTCAGGAGAGCAAATTTTCCATAACTTTGAACTTTTAAAATTTGTTTCTTCGTTATTTATAGAAACATCTTGAAGAAAATTTGTTCACATTTTTATTTACATTGATAATTAATTGGAAATATCGATCATAGTATATATTTATGATTGTTCAACTAAAATATTACCTATTTTGTGACATGATGTCCTTTATCTCCGGGTTCAGATATAACTATTTACTTCGAAATCACTGGCTGTGTTATGCCATTTCAGAAATTTGGAGTTCAGTTGTTTTTAGATTAGATACTGGTATGATTTTCCGGATCCACTGGCTATTTACAGTTCGTTTATACACTGTTAACTGTTACGTTATACCTAGCTCTTTTACAATAATTTTATTATGGAATTCATCGTAAGATTTTCCTTAGTTTTTTTGTAATACAAGGAAATACTTCTATATTTCAGAGCAGCTAGGCGAAAAATAGAACGCTTATAGCTTTAACGATTTTTCTAAATTATGTTTTATCAGCTGGTGTCGAAATAGCAGCACTGAATATGAGCTCATAGTTAGTAAAACTTGACTAACAACCTTGGAGTTCTGTTCGATTCTAGTTTCTATTTTTTTTTTCATGTGCATATTTAAATTATAGGTTTATAAATTTTAGTGCCCTTATCTGTTGGTGTTATTAATAGTAATTTTATTAAAGAAGACTTGCAACTTGAGTTTAAGAATATTTTTTTTACCTTTACCCGGACCATTTTCTCCTCTATAATAATTTTGTATTTAATGTTTTTTTATTCCATTAATCCTTAAATTTAAAAAGAATAAACAATTTATTAATATACAGATACACGCTACCCTGCTCTCCTTAGTATGTTACTTACTAACCAAGTATAATAAGAAAAAAAAATCGAACGTTTAAGCTAATACACTGTTGTGATTTTTATTTATTTTCTAATTTATTAAAAAAAAAATTTTCTTTTAAATTTGTTTTTTTCGAATCCGGTTTTGACCGTTGAGATATTAGCATACCGGGCGGGCTCGTGCCGACAACTCGGCGACCGAACGACTTTAACGTAAATGCAAGATCCCTCAGAGGGGGGAGGGGGGGAGGCGAGGCCATCCTATATCTTCAGCTTTCATCTGACCTTCCTTCAGAGCCGGTTTTTCTTCTGCCCTTCAGCCCTCTGTATTAATAAACCGCTTTCTGAATCAATGGAGCGCTAAGTTATACTCACAATAATCGGCGAAATCTTCTGGTAGGTTCGACTCAGAAATAGTTTCGACTCAGTTAGCTTCCCTCTCTACCAACTAAGCTATGATAGAATTATAGAATAAGTCCTAGAAGGGTCGGAAGCTTTAGGAGACCAACTCACTCAGGTTCTCAGTTCCTCTTCAAAAAAAAAAAAAAGTTTAATATTGACCAAACTATTTCTTCCTAATCTTATAGAGTCAAATAACTAAGTGGCCAAAACAGGGAAATAAACATTCGTCTGTATGATTAAGTTTCTCCTATGCCTCACATCATTAATTTAATTTTAATGTTATTTAATTCTACTAATGTCTATTAAAGTTTTAATTCCGTTCTATTACAACAAATACTCCGTCATTAACATCAATAATTTCTGCAAACAAAAAATCAAATTGATCTAACACCGCTCCTTCGTTTTCTATACCTTATTTTTTTAATCATTTAAGTCAATGGTTAACGAACATTTTGTATTTTTATTCAAAATTATTGGCTATAAAGTATTCAGAATGGAGTCTCCATTTATTTAAAAATAATTCATCATGGGATGCTTGAAATATTAAGTTTATTTCTAGTGTATACTCATGTCTTCGGTTGAAGATGTCTTAAAATGCTTTCCGAAAACCTCTTACATTTTTTTTAGGCCATTTTACTAGTTGTTGTAAGTGCAGCTGCGTAGTCTAGCTAATTTAGATCTAAGACGGGGTAATTACTAATTATTCTTTTCCTATATTTTAGTCCATTGCTGCATGGTTATAGATGTACTCCAGAAGGTTTCTTTGAAACTCTTAGCTTTTGGAAAGCTTTTTTTTTTAACTTCCATTATATTGACAGCTTACTATTCAGGTGGTCCTTTTTTCTGTTAATGGTATTTCAATTAGTATCATTATTGTTCAGCTTATTCTTAGCTGTACATTCTGTCTTCTTTTATTTAATACAATTTAATTGGATAAGGTAATATTAGTTAATAAATATCAAAGTATTTTATGACTGTTTCTCTTTTATTCTGACGGCATTTTTTAAAAATTTTAATCTAAACTTATAAATAATGATTAATGATCAATTAATTGGATGAACTGACTGTTACTAGGCTGCTTTTACTATCGCTTAATGAAATTACTCACCAATTAAATTAATTTGCATATATATGATTAATATTGTTGTGGTATGTAAAATTAGAGGCGATGTATGACAGGTGAGCAGGTTAAGTAACTAGAAGTGGTAATATGAAAGAAATGATTGTAAAGTGTACTTTGGAAATATTTTTATACAAGATTGCTTTAAGTTTTTAAATAAACTATAACCACATTATATATTGCTTTGTTTATAACATATGTATATATATATATCATAAATGTCGGGGAATAGTACACTATTTTTAATCCAAAGGTTGTAGAAGGAAGTGATTTGGTCTTGATAATCGGTACCGCTGATAACACAACCGCTAGGCTTATCACAAAGTTAAGGGTATCCATTGTATAGACTGGAGGGGGGGAATACAGGAGGATCTACAAATTTCATATTGAGTATATTTATTAACAAATACAATATATTCTGTTAGTGTGAGCGTTGATTTATCTGATCGCGTATATATTACTCCCTCTTGAACGAATATATTATTTTCACCTGTTTATAATGCTTTTATTTTTATAATTTCTTATTCCCCTTTATTTTTTATTTAATTTGTCCCTATTACTGTTTGTAATTCGTTAAAATAGCCAGAGTCGGATTCAATTAGAACGAAACACTATTTGTACCGTTCCTGCAATCAGTCGAATCACTGTCATTACCGAGATCTGTTCGCCGTTTTACGAATCAAATGGATATTGGAGTCGGAAAGTATGATCGCTTCGAACGCCTTGGAATTCTGACAAAATGCGCTTTTATATCCGTTACATTTTTGGCTTCTGATTGCAGGGCTGCGAGGTCTCTAGGTTAATCATTTCGGATATCAATAATTTTGGATTGGTATAAATTAAATCCATTGTTTGTCTGTTTAATTTTTTTTCTACGATCAAATGAGAGGCTGGAGGGAGAGGCTGAATGGTAGCTGATTTACCGTGCCAAAGGTCCGGACTCAAAAGCCCAAAGGCTGTGGCAGATTTTATTTTGTCTGTTAACAGCTGGAGATGGGCCCATTGTGGACTGGAACCCTACATGATGTGGGCTCCCGAAATAAGGGGAAAGACTGACGGTTAACCGTGATGTAGGACAACCGTTGTCCAAGAAACAGTACAGTCTCTACCACATACTGAATCCAAGATTCTTCACGAGCTGTTGTGGTACAGGATTTTATTTTATTATAAAATGTGTTTTTATTATTTTTTCACTGCCCTGCCTCAAACTTGAGTAGTAATAATATATATATATATTTATTGAAAGAAATAATGCAAATACCATTTGGCACCACCATTACCATTTCATGGATGAAGCTTGGATGGAAAAATCTCCCATTGAAGGCACTCCAAGCGTGGTTCATCCCCCTATAGGGGTTTGCTTCTGTGTGTATATGGTTTGCCATGTTTGTAACAGTAAGTTTGGTACAAAGTGATTCATGTATTTTTTTTAGTTTTTCTTGATTGTGTCAGCCACGAGTGGTATGTTCTCAACTTTGAATGCTGTGACAAATTCTTAATGTTTATGGTTACTTGAATATTAGTGGTACTGAAACCGATTTCATTCATTTGAACCTACTTCATACAATTTACTTCCGATAATCAATTTCTCTTCATCCTCATCACTATCATTACTGTATAACTGCATTGTACAAATCACATCGTTGAAATACCAGACAATTTGCCCTGATGAGCTGGTAATATAATGCGCCTGGTTCTAATCACCAGATAGTTGTCGAGGTAAATGATCGTGTACCCAAGAACACCGCCCTTCTATTAACGTTTCTCAATCTCTTCCTGATGTTGGAAATTACAAGAGCAATCAGGAGGTTTTCCTGGACCCGGCAGTGGGTTAAATATAACCTTTGGTTATCAATCTGTAGAAGCATTACGTAGCCGGCTCATTTCATAAACAAAGAAGTCCAATAAGAATGAGTATGATTACGGTATCATTACATAACGGATCGAGATGTTTATGAATTTATTTTAGGCTCTACTTATTTTTTTGAATAATATGGACGGAGTGTACTCATTCATGACTTTTAGGTACATTGATTCTTTGATCACATACATACGATGTTTTAAGTTGATGCTATATTATCAGAAATCGTATGCTTGTTTATTTCTTTAATGTGACTTTATGCTAATTTTCATAATCGGAAGATGCCAAATTGGAAGACAAAAATTTTGCCTGTGCAGGTATAATTAGGATAGCTGACATCGCACAGGTTCGAACCGCCCTTTTACGTCCTCTCCATAGGAAGACAGACTAAGGATTTTGTAATCTCTTTAAAAAATCGCAAGGGCGACTGCGGGGTAGCGATCATGCGATCATTAGAGGTTTGTTTGCTTGTCGATTTAACGTCACCTTATATTGCTATGGCTAATTAGACGATGCTACAGTAGGAGCTCTAAATTTTGCCTACCTCGACATCGTACAGGCTCGGGACCCCCGTTTTGCACCTTGGGGCGACCTGTGGTCTAATGATTAGCGTAACAAACTACTAAGTCCAAGATCGCGGTTTCGTAGCCCGGCAGGTGGTCCTAGGGCTTTTTAAAGAAAATAAAAATCATTAGTTACGCCTCCCTCGGAACGGACGTTAAACGGGGGTCCCGAGCCTGTACGATGCCAGGTACTCGTTAAAAATCCCTATCCTAATTAAACTTGTATAGGCAAAATTTAGAGCTCCCGATGTAGCATCGTCCGATCAGCCATACCAGCATAAATTGGCGTTAAATGGACAAACAAACAACAGGTGGACCTTATCATTAGAGTTTGTCATGCTTAAACTATTCCTCAAGTGGTATTATGTTAGACGTTTTTGAAAAGTACTCTTGGAAAGACCAGAAAGCCATTTGATTATCTTATACCCAATGAGAATTAATTTTGAATAAATGGAGACTACATCTAGGTCACTTTAATAAATACAAAATGCATCATTGATTTATGTTATTTTAAAAAGGGATGTCGCACAGGCTCGGGACAGGCGTTTTTACGTTCCCTCCAAAGGACAGCATTGCCAAGGATTTTTTACTCTTTTTACCGTCTTCTTCCAATTTCGTCTGAATCGTTTTCGTTTATTGTATATCTGCTTATTTCGCAGTTATATCTTGACTTTATAATTTTGTTATTTCGTGATTTTATTGTTAAACATATTACAGTAACCCTGATATTAATAAATAAAATCAAATAAAAATCAGAGATAGAAATTATTCTTCTTACACTTTTTTCTCTTAGCTGATATTTAAATGTTCCTTAATAATGGTAATCAAAATGGGAAAGAGGATGATTATTATACATGATAAGTATCACTTACGACCCTTGTGCATAATGCATATGTTACTATGTATTACTATAATTAAATAAAAATAAGAATTTTTTAAATAAGTTTCTACATAAATCGGTTTATTATCAATTATAAACAATTTAATAAACTATATGTTCAAATTGTACTAATATTATCGTTTATATGTAAAATGATAGAAGATTCGAAGTTTATATCTGTATTTTCATCATTTCGAAATTAAACGTGGCCTTCATATTGGTTAGTGAACAACTGAAGCAAGTATGTTTAATAAGTCACGTTACATCTGTAAAAACTATAACGTTCAAAATTTGGAGCAATGAGTTCTGATTAACTAATTAAGTTAATTTTAGTACAATTTTTATTTTATTTTAGACATTTGGACTGCGATATTGCAAGTTTCATAAATTTAATCTTGTAAGTCTTTTAAAAGATTAAGAAATAAGTACAAGATGTGCAAGAATTGATTTTTTAAAATTTATTTCTCCGCCTTTATTGATCAGTTTATGCTCTTTCAAAAAAACCTTTATATTTCTGAAAAATGCTTAATATTTCTTTACATCTAAACAACTTAGTAAGTAAAGAATTGCAATAAACCATGCATTCGCTGATGAAACATCTAGACTGTATATTAT
Organism: Arma custos; assembly: GCA_037127475.1. Classification (NCBI taxonomy): domain Eukaryota; kingdom Metazoa; phylum Arthropoda; class Insecta; order Hemiptera; family Pentatomidae; genus Arma; species Arma custos. Next base: position 48,529,363 of record CM073763.1, on the reverse strand, counting down.
AATTTAATGTGACTGTACTTGTTCAGACAATTGACACTGTGTGCCTCCTAAGGACAGTTCATTTTAATCTATAGATCGACTTGGTATGCGTCTATGCCAGTTGCATAAGAAATAGACAAAAAAACTTGTATATATTTGTATAAATAACAGATATTTTGTCATTTGATTTTTTATTATTTTGGTAATAAATTACTTTTAATAGATGCACACGATTCGCATCTTATGGTATTTGCAAAAAACTAAATTAAGATATTTTAATAATAAGAAGGACGTTATATCTATTGTAAACCTTCAGCGGGGTTTTTATTTATATAAAATTTAATTTATATATTTTATATTTAAAATTATTATCCCTAATTGTATTTATAATTGAACATGAGAAAATCTCTTGGTTTAATTTGGCCCAATTTAAATTATATCTTCATTTATAAATATATATATCATTATGAAGATTTACACCAAATCTAATAAGGCAAAAAATTCCAAGATGGCGACTTTTAAAACTTCCATGATGAGTTAATAATGTACTAAGCCATTTTAAGGTTTGTATTAAAAGTTTGAAGCGTTAGCATAAAATCACTGTCAAAACTTAACATTTCTGTGAAAATATTGTTACAATTAAACTAAATATTTTTTTAATCATTAATTAAAGTTATTGAATCATTAATTATTATACACTTTTTTAGAGATTTATACATTTAATTTGAATTATGTGATTTATACGTTCGACTTAATATGTTTGATAATTTAAAAAAAAAATGTTCGTAACCTTCAAAATAATTAGTACTGACTAATGTATTTTAAAAGAAGCAATACATTCTTTGGTTTAGTTATACTGTCGATTATGAAGGCAATGTATTTTTTTGTTTTTATCCAAAAGCAACCACAAACGACCTACTAAATGGAGTCAAGACCACTGTGTTGCACTTTCGAATCTTATGAATATTTTGTAGGAAGGTGATCGGTACACACAGATTTAATTTTAGATTATTTCGTTAATTGTTTTAACTTAATATTTTTGTTTTCATTTTATGGATCGGATATTATACATGTAATTAAAAGGTTAAAACTACTAGGTATTTTCTTCTAAATTGCCAAACTAATATGTTGTAATCGAAGTGAGAAATCAAGGCATTTAATAAAAGATAAAGGGGCAACAAAGCAAGTTATTAACTTCATTACTTACGGAATATTCATTAATTATTAATATTTATACTTATTTTTTAATAATGATTTTTATATATTTATTAATGATTTATTCATTTAATCTTATTTACAGTGATCTGTTAACTATTATTATTCACAAGTATTTATTATTTTTTAATTACCGGTCATTAAATTTTGTTTCCCGGTGATAATTTCTTTTTAATTATTTTTAATTGTCATTATTTATCACAGGCATATTAATGAACTTGTGGTTTTGATCATACTTTTCCATGGACGCTTAGCCCAGAGCTATGTTGGATATATTTTGGAAGGCCGAACCAACAGCTCGGCAGGACCACCACTGCTCGTACTCATTGTGACCCTTGATGAACCAATCGCCAAGACAAAGGGCTTACCTAGCCATTGTCTCCAGACGACAATACTCTTCCTGATTCCCTTAGGCCAGGATACGCTCCTAATGCCGAAAATTGTTGTAGTTCATTGAATGAACGCTTCGGTGTAGTATTCCTTTCGCTATGTAACTCTACAGATTCATTCATTTGTTGTTTTTATTTTGTAAATATTTCTTCAATGCCAGTCGAGTTATTGTTTCCGGAGTCCCGGTAAATGAGTGTTTCAGTCGAATTTAGTCCAGAGGGAATTAATTTTATTGAGGCAAGCGGAATCATGTCATTTGTCGTAGTTTTTGGCTTGAAATGGAGTTGTAATGTTGGCAATGACTTTATTTCAAACCAATGCCATGTTTAACCACTTGTTCAGTACGAAAAGAATATGATTTTGCTTTCTCAAGTACAAGTAATTCATTTTAGAGAAAATTCGACTTTACCACTTATTGACCGGGACCGTAGATTTAAAGTAGCATTTAGATTATTTTCTGCTGCCCTATCCTATTGAAATTTCATCTTAGTTTACTTTTATTATTATAGTGCCTAATACAAGAAATTTATTATACAGATTTTATATTATAGACATATTTTCATTTTTTTGACTTTAAAGTACTTCATAATTACTGACATAATTTCCGATTTAGTACGGTATAATAAAATATAATTTTTTAAAATCTGTTGCTGATTTTTTCTTTCATATATGTCGGGAAGGAGCTGCATAAAAATCTTTAGTTTGGTTACGTATTTGTCTACAACAACACTTGTTCAAACTGTTTTGGGGGTTACAGATGTTTTTATTCGATAGGAAAAGGAATTCGATAGGACCATGCATTTCTTTTGGATTTTATAAAAAATGAATCTGACGTAGATAAAGAATTTCTTTTGTATATTGTAAATGTGAATTCGATCCAGAAAAAAGTTACCAATTTCTTTTGTATTTTATTTTTTTTAATTTATTTTACTCAGCTCTAAAGTCCATTATGGACCTTAGCCTCATCTGCAATCCTCCTCCAGTCCTGTCGATTCAAAGCTTTTCTTCTCCAGCCTCTTATGTTCATCTTTATTAGATCGTCTTCCACATCTTGAAGCCAGCGTTTACGAGGTTGTCCTTTCCTTCTTTTGGCATGAATCCTATCATAGATAATTTTTTTTGGCATTTGATCACCATTCATACGTTGTACATGGGCTCGCTAACTTGAAGATGTCCTCGTTCCCGCGAATGTCATTGATTTCAGCATTTGTCCTTATTCTCGATTCCCCATCAACCGGGCCTCCTCCATGAATTCTTCGGGCTATTTGACGCTCAAACACTCGCAGAGCCTGCTTTTCAGCGGTCTTCAAGGTCCATGTTTCTGATGAGTAGGTGATAACTGGCCGAATCTTTTACATAACTTCATCTTTGTACTCCTTGAGAGTACACTTTTTCAAATCCAAAGTAGGCTCTATTTCCAGCCATGATGCGCTTCCTTAGTTCATCCTTTCTTATTCATATGTATTTTATAAAAAGTGAATTTAATCCAGAAAAAGTATGTCGAATTTATTTCGTATATTATAAAAAGAGAATCTAACCCAGAAAAAGGATGTAGAATTACTTTCGTATATTATAAAAAGTAAATCTGACATAGATAAAAGGTTAATAAATTTTCTTTGCATATTATAAAAGTGAATTTGATCCAGAAAAAAGTTACCGATTTCTTATGTATTTTATGAAAAGTGAATTTAATTCAGAAAAAGGAAGTAGAATTTCTTTCGTATATTATAAAAAGTGAAATTTGGCCCAGAAAAAAGGTTAGACATTTTCTTTGTATATTATAAAAAGTAAATTTAACCCAGAAAGAGAATGTAGAATTTCGTTCGTATATCATTAAAAGTGTTATTTATTTATTATTCTTTAGATGGTGATTATTTTCAAATGTTTTTATTTTTAAGAGAAAAGATTTGTCTTAAAAATAAAAATAATTATTAAAAGTGAATTAGACACGAAAAAAGGGTCAAGAATTTCCTTGGTATATCATAGAAAGTGAATCTGATCCACAAAAAGAATCTACAAAATATCTTTTGTAGATTAAATAAAGTAAATTTCACTATTGTACAAAATACATAATTTGTTCGTAAATTATATAAATATGTGCCTCGTAAAGTTCCATTTATGAGTCTTCATTATGAGATAAACGTGACTCCCAATAAATATTTTTCCTAGGTAAAAGTTAATTTATTTATTCTTTTTTTTTTCAAAGTTTATTATGGTATCGCTTATCTCACGAAGTCAATAATCTTTTGACTTTTTATTTAATTATTTTTTCCTTTCAAAATAGCCCTTTTTGAGGACTGTTTATTTATTGGCATATTCCATACTACAGTATACTATATGCTTGTGTACATGTTTATGTAAAATATTATTACTTACTTCCTATTACATTTACAATAGATTACTATTACAAAAATTATTTAATGTTTCATGTTATATTTATGTTCTCAATTTGATGCTGTATTTTAAAAATCTATACTATTAATGAATTGTATCCCACATACTTTAAATATAATCTTTGCTTGTAACATTCTCAGTAATTCATTTTAGGTTTTGATTTGATAAATATTTGAACAAATGGTACATTTAAAAAAATGTTACTTATATAAAGTATCTCAATATAGCTTGTTGAGGTTTATTTTTCCGCAGAGTCAATAAAGTGATAAATAACTATATTTGCTGATGGTGCCAGTATTCAATCACTGTTTTCCTTTCGGTGAAATCCCAGTTTATTGTGTGATCCGTATCGTGCAGAATCTCGACCCCTCACGCGAAGGCCAACAACGTTTCCAAACCACCTGTTGGTCGATCGCAGCTGGTCTCTCGGAGGTCACCCACTCCTCTAGCGTATTGAAGGCAGATTTTAAGTTTCTCTTATAGGCTTATTTTTAATAAGAGTGTGATGTGATTAATAGGTCAATGCTTGCAAATATTCTAGTAGTATTGGCAAGTTTTTAAAAACGTTTGGTCATCGAAATATATTCCAAATAAAAAAAGTCTACAAAGGTTGGTGGGTATAGGAGAGGGCATTCATCATCATCAACTACTTTTGATAGGTCATCGCTGGAACTTACACATAAAAATATAATGTAAATATAAAGGTAAATAAATAAAAAGTGACGGTTATGGATGAAAACGGAAGAATTACTTGTAATCCGAAAGATTCGCCATAATTCTGAATGATACTATAGCTTTGGATGAGACACGCACTTCCAGTCGAAGGCCCTAGGACATTCTCAAAGCTGACTTTATGACCCTTTTCTTAAGGGCTCTTTGGATTTGTTTCTTGATTAACTGGGAGATGGATCCCGTGGGATATAGAGACCCTCCTTAACCAGCCTCTAAAAAGTTGGTACCCTAAATCAGGAGAATTCCTGGCGGTTGAGCGTGATGTTGGGCAAATCAACTGTACAATAGTTTTCCAAGAAACCATGTACCAAAAACCATGTATTGAACCCCAAGACCCTTCATAGGTTCTGTTGGTTCAAGTTAGGTTAACTGCTAGGTATTTATCTATTCTCAGCTATCTTTTATTCTATTCGAAACTCGTCTTCCTGCATTTACAGACCTTCAATATTCTTTATATTCTCGTTTGCGTGATAGCCCGATGTTGAATTCTGCAAGCGTTTCTGAGATTGTAGGATTTGTAGCTTGATTTACTTCAGAATCTTCACTGCTCGTTGTGATGTTTTTGATTCGATCACCCATCAAACCTGAAATTTTTTTTCTTCTGTCTGCAATGTCCTATGCATTAATCAAACCTTAAAAGCTCTGTGTGGTTAAATAGACCCTGAATAAATTTTCCATGTTACTGAGATACTTAGAGCAAGCAGCTGTCATCAGCGACGCAGCTGGTGGTAACCTCAGAATGAGCTTTTTGATTGTTTTTTGATGATTGGCCCAGGGCCTTAAAGAGCTGTTCTAATCGCTCCTGGCCATTTACTTATTCAGCCATCCCCACATGGAACAATTAAGGTGGTCATGGTGTCTCTTTCGTGGATATATTATCTTAGTTAATGGATTTGAAATTATATTTCTAAAAGAAATTTGAGATAAATGTATTTTTATTTAAATGGACCCATAAAATCAGTTGTAAAATGAATTAAAAAAATATTTGGAGTAGCGTCTTTATGGAACATTTTTGCAGATATAACAATAGGGTGGAAGAAACATAAGTACTCCTTACTGAAGTAAGGAAGATAATAGAAGGACCAGCTGTTTTGATTTGCAATTAGAAGTAAGCCTCTTAGAAGTATTTTATTTTCGATGTTTCGATGCATTAAAAAAAACCCGTACCACTATAACCCATGCAGAGGTTGGGTTCAGTACATGATAGAGACTGTACCGTTTCTCGGAAAACGATTGTATACGGAGGTGATTTATCCGTGATCACACTTACAGATTTTTCCTCTGATAAAGGGATCCCACTTTATTGAGGGCAACCCCTTTGTGAGGTTGAACAGAATCCAACCACGGCTGTTAATAGATTCAATAATTTATCTGTCACAGCCAGATTTGAACCCGGAACGGCTTAGCAACTATGTGCTCTTCCAAATTAGAGCTCTTCCCCACTCCTTTCAATGCTGCATTATTCATAACTATGTTTCGCTAATAAATAACTGAAACCTGTTATATAAATTGTTATCAGATCAATTGATTTGTACCATTTTTTGGTTCATGTTGGTCGTTCTCCAACTGACAGATGGAAGATACTTCTCCAGAAGAAGACTGCAAGGCCTTCACGTGCCGATCGAAAGCGATGGAAAGCCCGACTGTGAATCGTTTGTAGCGAATGAAGTTGAGGGTCAACGCTGGAATAGTATTTCCATCATTGGTGGTCATCCGGTCAGAGGTCATCTATAGGAGGTGGGGAGGGGGTTAGTTAGAACGGCGGAGCTCTGCTGTCGTGTTGGTTATTTCTGATCGCTTGATGGTTATTTACTAGCATGCCTGAACCATTACTCTCGCAGTAGTAGATCTATCCCTCTCTGTAATACACATGAGGAATATTTTAAGGAAACATACAAGTATAACTAAGAAAGGAATTTTTAACGAGTACCTGACAACTTTAACTTAAAGGCTCGAGACACCATTTTAACCCCCCTTCCGGACGGCATTACCAAGAATTTGTTACTCCATTTTAAAAAAATCCACTTGCCGGGCTTGCAATCCTGCGAACTTGTTAAGATAGAAGGTTGCTAAGCTAATCTTTACACGAAAGGAGACTCTTGTGCGTATATACTCTACTCGCACACATTTTATGCATAGTTGCTGATTTCCATCAATACGATCCTGAATAAATTGGATATAAATCACCACGAGGATATTGGTGCAGATTGAAATGCAGACTGAAATTAATTAATTATTTAACTGATTGTAATTAATTAATTATACGATCTTGGGCATAGTAGGTTGTTATTCTCACCTCTTCACCACAGGTAACCCCGTAAGTTACAGGTAACCCCGTAAGCTACTAAATAACTTACGAAATTTTACAATGTACTGTCGACGTATCTACTTATATAATATTCATAAGTAGGGCATAACCTATATGTTTCACATATGTAAATATATTCCAGAATCCTGATTACTGAACGCAAAGGTATCGAAAGGTCGGAAGACCAAGATAGGGCTGTGTCGCAAATGTTTTCAGAGAGTAGGAGAAAGCGACTGAACGACGCAAGCCAATCACAAAAATGCGTGTTGATTATATATCAAATCCAATATCTATTTGCGAGTTTATTACTGCTGATGCATAAGTAATAAAATAATGTTAATTTTATCTTGTAGCATTCAAATGCAATAAAAAAATTATTAATGTTAAGTAGTGATCGCTTAAGGAAAGTTAAACTAGTCCAAATTATTAGTAAATTTTATTTAATAACAAGCTGGAAAGCTGTTGGAAATCCATTTGTTGCTCAGTTTATCCTTTAAGTTAGTTCGTGACATTAGTCAAGACGTTTGGGGTTGAAATTTTCTCTAATTTCCAAAATTATAACTTTGCTAGTTAGTTAATAATGTAGTATTGGAACTAATAACGGCTATTATCATTAGGAAGATGATTTGGACACTTATGTTAAATAATGCTATATTATTCTCTGTTACTATCGACCAACTCACTACTTTTTCAAATAGTAAATGCTACTCCTTTTTTTTTTAATGGTTCATATAAAAATCGCAGCCTACATTATCCAGGAAGAAAAATAAAATAATATAGGCGTTATTATCGTATAGCTAATAAATTGCGTTCCATGAACTTGTCCTTTTTTATACGTAAATAAAAAATATTAGGATTTCTATCCAGGTATGAGTCCCCCACTGCGGCCTGAGTGTCCTCCAGAAAATACGACCTTAAGAGAATCCCCTAGCCGCAGTTTCCCAACAAAACCTCTCCGGATTGAGTTCTGTGGTGTAACGGATGTTTCTCCTATTGCAGCCTTCTGGAATCACAAAGGGGATCTCATCGTGTGCAAAGACATACTCATATTGCTGTAAAATCAGAATAGTATCAACCGCACATATATTTGTTACGCTATAAAGTCACTAGTGGTTTTGTATTAACTGAAAAAATTATATGATTTTTGTTGCCTTCCTTGCTCAAGATGTATCTTGAGGAAACGTAATAAAAAATAATTAGTTGAATATTACCTTAATCTTAGACATATATAAATAGTTGATATTCAAATGGAAATGGTTGTCTGGATAATTGTAAGAATAGTGCCAAATCTTTAGGGTGTGCAGTCAAAGAATTACACAAAATAAGTTTGACATAAAACATTGTGAAATAATTTTATTATCTTCTAGATTTCTTTCCGTTCCTATTATTTCTGATCAGTCATTTCATAATTTTACTCTTTGTATTTCTTTTCTTTGTTATCATTTATGTTTAAAGAAACTGTTCTTATTTGATACTGCAATGTTTTATGTATTTTCCACTTCTTTTATCAGCCACGAAGATGGCAAAGACCTTCAGGTCAATACGTAAGCACACTAATTGACTGATTCTTTGGCCATTTTAAACAATATTTAAATAGTTATTACTTGGGTATTAAATAACCTAAGTAAAGGTTTATTTTTTCTCAATTTATTACTATTTGTTGCCTAGCTCGAAAGGATTCGATTTCCTGGACAAATAACCTACATACCTTCGTGAAACCTCCTCTCTCTCCATTTATTTTCCGTTGGTTTTCCATTGCTATTTAAATTAAATCTTATTTTTCGTTTAATTATTTCATAGGAACACCTCCTATATCTTATCCCTGCCATCTTTCTTTGGGGTCTCTGCTTGAAGAATTAAAGCTCGTGGATTGCATACCTAGGCGTACGAGGTCATCGGGTCCAAATTGCTCTTTCGACGCATTTTAAATTGTACTTAACCGGCGGTGTGTGCCGGCATCCTAAGGGTCAGCCAGTGTTGCCAAGGAACGTGCCGCGGGCTGGTGTAGAATTCATTCATTAGACTTCGTTGGCAAACCTGTTCACTTTCTTCAGGTGATATCCTTTTTTATTTTCTAGTACCGCTATTAGATATACATCGGTAATTTAATACTTGTGTGGAATACAGATAACGGCAATTTCGCATTCTTAAACTGAGCCGCCACTTGCTGGGAAAGATGCATCGTAACATTGTGTGAATGGTCTGCGGAACTCATTAAGCTATTAAGAAGAATAAAAATGAAATGTTAAATAAGAAACAATGGTAGAAATATTTATAATGAAATAGTCTCAGTTATTTATTTTTTATTTACAAATATGTTTGAGTAGCTTACAATTGGTAATCCATTGGTTATTTTGAAACAAAGGCTTGAATATGTAATTTTACCATCACAAAAATAAACCATATGATCCGACATTACCACGACCATCAATCGTGGCACAAGATTGTAAGAAAAACCTAGTGAATAAGTGTAGTATTAGAAACCATAAAAGGTCTTGGTTCAATACAAGGTAGAGACAGTAGTGGTTTTATAAAAAAGATTGTGGGGGGAGGTGATTGGTCCGAGATAACGCTCATATTTAATTAAGGGTATCTTCTTTACAGAGGGAGGGTCTGCAGATCCACAAGGTTCATCCAGGTTATTAGCAAATTAAATATTTTATTTGTCACAGCCGGATTATAAGTTCCCTGAAGTTTTTCCAGCGTTCTCGAACACAACCATCCCGTAAGCTCCTCGCATCGTCTCTCATCTTCTTCCACTTTGACTACTGTAGCGTGGTATATGGAGCCTTTTTAAAATGCTCGAAAACAGATTAAAGCAAATGCTGAATTGCTCTCTAAGATTCGTCCTTGGTACTCCGAGATGATCGCGCGTTTCTCACCTTTATGATGAGTTAAAGTGGCTCTTCCCTACCTTCCGAAGATAATATTTCCTAGGTTCATTCCTATACCATTAACTCTCAACACCCTTCATATATCTACAGTCTCCTCCAATTCAAATCCACAGTTCAACTCCATAAAACAATGTCCCGCCTTTCCAACCTCTACCTATATACGTTCCCACAGAACCATTCGAACGTTCCTTCTTCGCCCGCTCCACCACAGTGTGGAACTCAATCCCTCCTAACATCCGTCATGCTCCCCCACTATCATCATTTAAATCCTTGCTTTTACAATATCTCCTGGCTTTCCAAAAATACACTCTTTGAGCAGGTTAGTCATTTGTTTAACATGAAATGTATCGAATAATTTATTGTGTCATTTCGGTGTTTTAATTTTGTTTTAAGCAAATGTACATCAAGTAAAGAAAGTATTACTTGCTAGCTCATGCATTCAATAGATGTTATTGATCTATCTATTATTTTAATTGTCAGGATCCGTACTGTTTACTTACTTATTATTATCATTGTTTATATAATTTTTTTTATTATTTATTTTTGTCACTTTTTATATGCTTTATGATTTGTATCATGTTTCTATTTCTGTTCATGTTTGTTATCCTAAAGGGACTTTGTCCCAGAATAAAGTTACTTTTCTATTCTAATCTTGGATTCTCGGCGCTCTAAACAGTGAGCTATCCCGCTTCCCAATTTTCACATAAAAGTGGTATCGAAAAAAAGGGGTCGTAAAAAATTGAATTAATTGGGGAGAAAATAAAATAGTACATGATGATCACGATAACTAGAAAGTATACATAATAGAGATGTTATTTATTTGTTACAAAAACAAAACAAACACGTTTAAGAATTTTTTATTCATGTTTTTAAATTAACTGAAATATCCTGACATTTTTAATCAAATTTATGGCAGGGGTGATATACCGTTTATTATCATCCAGTGCTATCAAAATATTCCAGGCCACGCAGATAAAATGATTCGTTACGGGGGGAAATAGGAGTTTTATATCAGTTCGTATTCTGTTTACTACCACTGCAATATCCTTTTTGTAGCTGTTGGAGTGAGATACGCCGGAGTCTGAGACAGTGAGTTAAGGAGATTCTGAACCGTTTCTGAGACTGGATGTATGGATCGTCATATGTCGCCTACACTCCAACTTGCTGGAGAGTGCTTGAGTCTACCCTGAATGGCGGACGTGGAAAAAAATGTACTGCTTAATCCATACGCTTGGGGGAACCATGCGCACCACGCACAACCCCTTAGCCTCTCAAAGGAGGGGTTGTTTGATAAGACGAGGGCTACGGGAGCTCATTAACTGGCTTTAGCTGAAAATTGGATTTACCTTAGCGAGTCTCTTTTTTGTATTTCCTTGGGTCTCGATGTTGAAATTGGTCCACCTTTTAGGCCCGTAACTCAACTCCGTGAAGCCTTTAAAGACTCTAATTGAGTTGTTTTTTTTTAAATTCCCCCCTTTATTCATTTTAATTTGCTTGAAAGTATTTAATCTTTCATCTAGTATCTAATTAACGCTTCAAACCACCTAAAATAACTTTGAAGTTCATTTATTTCTTGGGCCAACTAAGAAAATCATCGAAATTGAATAAAGTCCAAAATTAAAACATGTCAGCTGTCATGATATTAGAACCAAAATATTTCAAATGAAATTTTATTTACAAAAAAGAAATTAAGAACTTGAAATTTGATATATGACAACTTCTAACCTGGCCGATCGACACCATATTAAGTCTATATTTATTATTAACCAAGTCGAGGAGTAAACATCCGGAAACGTGATACATGTTATGAATCATTTTGGCCACAGCCAGTAGCACTAATTTTATACACTGTTATATAAATAAATACTTCTGGATAGAAGAGTCACTATAAAAACAAATCGAGGGATCAACATTTAATATAAAACTAAATAAGATTAAAATAATATAACCAATAAGGAATTATGTTTATATATATATATATATATATATATATATCTTCTAACAGTACGCGTAATTACAGTAAAAGAAAAAAAATCTTTCTTTGACGTTTTTTTATATAAGTGATCTTTAGATAACCGAATATTTACATCGATTTTTCATTCTGAATGTAAGGTTTACTGTGTAATACAATATAGTCATAAAATGTAAAAACGTATTTATATCAAATTTACCATACGATAGGCAAGCGTTAAACAGAAATTAATAAGTTAGAGAAGAGTTGGTCGACTGTATCTTCTAATTTAAGGAAGAAATAGTTGGGGGTGCAGTCAATGAAAACATCAAAATAAGCATAACTTATTTATTATGTGCCGACGTTTCGGCCTACAATGTAGGCCATCTTCAGGGCGAATAAAACAAGTTGCAGGTTAGGGAGCTCAGAGACAAGTAAGAAAGAAAACCGTTACCTTCTTAATTAATTATTAATTAATTAATTAACCGTTACCTTCTAAAATTAATAAGGTTTATATTTTGGAATAATTAAGATACGGTATAATTTTAATAGAGTAACTATTTCAAGAGCAACAATTATTAACACTAATACTATAAACAAAGCATATTTGAACACATATAAAGATTATTTTTTCATTTCGGAAAATCCTTTAATATTTCATCTATAATTCAAAATCATAATTACCCATTTATTTTGTTTAATATCCAAACAACAGTATGAACTGAAATACAACGACATTTTATTATCACAATGTCGCTTTCGTCTTGGGTTTTATAAATTTGAACTGCACCATGTAAATAACGGACTCAACCCTATGCGAATCAAAAATAGAATTTTATAACACGTAATATATAGTTAGTGTTTTAATATGCATATCTAATAATATTTATAAGCATATTTAACCTACGTATATAATATAATGTAATGTAGCAAGTTAAAACTATTAAATTCTTCATATACTAATAATGATAAATATTTATTCTGTGAGAAGTGTTTTTAGAATAATACCATAAAAAATGATATACTAGCATTGGAGTCTTAGAGTAAAATACAAAGAATAATAATTGCGATTTAATATTTATATCCAATTAAATAGAGATACTCATATATTTCATTAATCCATTGAAGGTAAAAAAATATATGAGTATTCCTAAGAACAAATTAAAAATAAATTAGACAAGAGTAATCAAGAAGGAAAAAATGATAAATAAACTTATGATATTAAAATTTGTTTATCTAAAGAAATAGGCCCTGATTAATTAAATATGTATCTTTCAGCTATATAATATTTATAAATTATATGTATTTCAAGTATAATGAATATATAAGGTAATAAATACATGTTTGTAATATTGGACATTTTAAATGTTTTCCAATCTGTCTAGCGCCGAATTTAAGGTGATGCTATACTAACCATCCCAAACTTTTAAACAATCAATCCATCTTTAGGCTTGAAGCTATTATATTATATTATATTATTATTATTATGTTATTACCAATAGAATCGAGTATCATAAAGGAAAAACACTGCTTATATCATTACGTAAATAAGCAATAATTAACTACATTAAAAAAAAACTTATTAGGCACACCGTTTCTAAAACACGTACACAGCTAACTTATGGGATATAAGCACCTTAAACACGAATAATTTTCTGGTTGAGACCAACTGGGAAGTTAAGTTACAGCCTAGCCTCAAGGGAAATCTATCCGCGCTGCATTTGTCTAGAAAGCAAAACGACAGAAAAGTATTTATCGAGTTAAGGTCTATTGTATCCGTCCAACAAGCTGTAAAGAAAGTGGTCGTATTGTCTGCTTACTGTAAAGAAACTTGCACAACGCCGCTATGCTTCCTGCGCTTCCGAGCATTGTATGACTTTAGGAAGGCAAGTAGAATTGTTGCACTTCACGTTAGCTTTGTATTATACAATACGTACTGCATGGTTACATTTCTTGAGTTTTTTTATAGAAATGTAAAAGTTTACAAATATTTACATAACGAGTCTAAATACGTCTAGTTTTGTTTGTTTGATGTTCCTTCAATCGTTTCAGTTTTCTGCGAATTTCATGAAAAATTCGAGTAAACATTGGGCCAATAACATATGCTGTAGCTATATATAGGTAACTATAATTGTCCAATTCCATTTCACATCCATTAGCCCTCTAAATATATTTCTTAGTCTTCCTATAAATTTAATTTTTCTTTTACTTTGTCTCTGATCCACTAAAATCGATAGTTAGCTGTATACAGACAAAAAACAACTGTACCACTACTCAAGAAGGGGCTTAAAAACATTTTAGCTGTAAGTCATTGCAATGCTGATAAAAAAAAAAAATGTATTTAAACGATTGAAATATAATTTATGTGCATATGCATAAACAATAAGCGGCCTAGCACAGTGTAGTGTGCTGATTTATTATGCTGAAGATGCCGGGTTTAAAGTCGGCTACGACGGATACATTATTTAATCTGTTAACAGCCTTATACGGAGCCTATGTGAACTCTAGACCTTCCTGGGGCTTGCTCAGGCTCTCTAAAGCACTTTTAATGCAGAATGTGATCTCGGCCAAGTCACTTCCCTGCTTAGCCTTTATCTTGAAAATAGTACATTCTCTTCCATGGGGTGAACCCAAGACCCTTCTTGAGTTGAGGTGCAGATTTGTTTCTATGTATATATAATAAAGCTAGGAGAGTTGTATCTACAAACAAAGTACGTAGATAACCTAAGTCAAAACGTTTGTTTTCATTTTTATATTTATTATCTTGAAATGCACAGTTGTGGTTTAGATCTAACTGGTAGTTATTGTTACTTCATCAAAGGCTCCCAACATGTGAATATGAAGACCACATGGAATTTCGTTCTTATTGTAATTTAATTTAAAAAATATACAACTGCAGTCAAGATAAGCAATGACGAAATCCTTGTATTCCATTAAGTGTTTATTTAAATGTAAACAATAAAAAATTCATCTGAATTAATCTGAGCTACATCTTCTCATATTCATGACGGTAGAATTCTGTATTAAGTAATGAAAATTTTTAAATGTTACGAATCGAAGTTTGGTCAGAAATGTAAATAGGTGCAGAATGATAGAAGTATGAAGATTTCGATTTAATGATTGTTCTTTTTTTTTTATTTATTTTTTTTATTTAACGTCGCTTCAACTGCTGAGGCCATTAGCGACGACTACTCTTATTATATTTCATTGATTAATTTTGATTGCTTTAGGTACATCAGAGTCCTCTGCAGCTCGTTATCATTTTTGAAAAGTTGGCACGTTTCAATTTTTAAATTTTTTCTTATCATTTCATACTTCTTGCATTCAAATAGATGCTTGACGGTAATTTGTACATTGTTGCAGCTTTGGCAGGTTGGTTGGTACTGCGCTAAAAGTAGGTGGAGATGTGTCAGCTTAGTGTGACCAATTCTTAACCTGCTTATAATACTGCACTCTTTTGGCGTTAGGCCGTTCGGAGGGATCCAAGCGGTGTTTTTTTCTTTTATCTGACGGACGTGGTTTTGAGGAAGGCTCTCCCAGTTTCATCCCAATTTTCTTTAATTTTATTTTTTATCACTGCCAGCCAGAAAAATGGATTGTTCTTTTTAACTATTTGTGAATAGTATTATTAATCTTATAAAATATTTGGTCGGATGTATTCTATTTTATTCCTTTAATTAATTAGTTTTCTAGTAATACTTTTCTTGTGAATTCTTCATTTTAATAAAATTCCTTCTAACGTTATTTTAATTTTAGTATTCATCGATATTCAATAATAACCCGCAATACACCGGTGTTATGAGTGGACTAATTTTATCTTTCACCCCTTTTGTTATTTCACAATCTATTATTTATTTTATTAACTATTTTATTAATTATAGAACTGTATTTTGGCGATATTTCATGTTGGTATCTAGTACGCCAATATAAAATAACAAAAAAAATCTTTTTAAAATAAATTTTGAAAGCATCAAGTGGTAAAACATCTCCTTTATAATTCAATTCCGTTATTCTATTTTATTCAATGAAAACAGAATAGTTTAGATAGGCCTCTAATAGGCAAGAAGATAGGCCTAGTAATTTCCACTTTGGGGTTCGACCTATTATTGTAGAACACGCTGCGTCCGGTCATCAATTATATCAATTGTACTCTTATAAAAAAAATTATTCTTGGAATGATTCTTTTTTTTTTTTGCTTGATTATTCCGAAACTGATTCTGGATTTGTTGTTCTTCCTGGAGAAATAAAAGACTCAAGTCTTTTCAGTACTTCGGCCATTCTGTAATTGGAATTCGTACAGAGGTACAACTCACCGTCTTCTAATATAGCATTTACAATATTATAATTATGAAAAATATGCCAATTTTTAGTTATTAGAATAGCTATGAAGTTTTTTTCTATGCCGAAAATCTTTTAGCACACTTTTACGTTAAATTAAGTTTACAAGGCAAGAAAGTTTAATATATATAATTTACTATTATTATTCGCATTATCTATTGCCCTCATGGGACTCACCCAGCCTCTATAACGTGGTTACCCAAAATGAGGCAGGAGATACGGCGGTTGGGCGTGATCTTGGACAAATCATCTCTCTGCACAACCGTTGTCCATGACATTGTACAGTCTCTACCACGTACTAAACCCCAGACCCGTTCACGTGTTGTAGGGGTACAGGTTTTTTTTATCTTTAGGGTTCCTTTTTTGTTTTGGTCTTCTGTGACATTACTTCCCACTTATTTACATTGTGTCCAAAAATGATTTTTTACGAGATATCCTCTGAGTTTTTCCAGGTTAGTTATGACTTGTGTAGTATCAATCCGCTGTATGTATTTAACCATTATGCAGGTAATTCCGGTCTGTGGGAGTCTGCTGACGTATAATTTTAGTAGCCTCTTTCTAATTAAATATATATGTACACAGTCCCGATAGAATAAGAGGCCAAGTAGGGTTTTGTCCAGAAGGGATTAATTGTACTGAGGAAAGCGGGATTAATTGTTTTATTTTCTTAGTGTTAAATCTGCTGAGTCAGGCCTTGGCTTATATAAGTTTATGCTTAAATTTTAACTCCATTTAAGGACTAAGGGAATGACCCTATAATGTTGAAGGGTTGAAGAGGGATGAATGGTAATCCCTCGTGGCCTTTATCACAGTACACATCAATAAACAAAACCAGGTTTTAGAATATCCCTAATTTCATGGATACTAATTACAGTAGAGGGAGCCCCTGACTTAATTTAATGACTCGCACATCCCACTTTCCTGAATAACATTATTTTTCGGTTTCTTGTTTAGTAACAAGTACGCTCGAATTAGATTCCAGTGTGTTTCTAATCAAGCCCATTATAATTTTATCAGATCCTTGATGCTGTATTCTAATAGCTACTCATTTCTCCTTAAGAGAACATCGTTCTACACGTAAATATTTGTAGAGATGATCACCATTGTATTCCGTAATCCGATCTTCCTCTACAGTTCCATGTTTTATAAAAGGCTCGATATTGATTGTCAGATTTAGATTTTAGAAATTCTTAATTAAATGTGCTATTGTAAATAATTCCCTCATCTCAATTCTTCGAGTTGAGTTATAAAGTTTTAAATAAGATTGTTTCGTGGTGGTTTAGACATCCATCTCTCAGGTGGGGCTTAAACACTTGACACGTTTGGCAAATATTTTTTTAATTCTGTTATATCAGTTGTGGATCGAGCATGGGCTCCTGACCTTCCTTGGCCTAACCCAGCCTATTTAACCTACTTAATCTTGAATGAGGTGAAGAATAATATTGGTGGTTTAGGCATCATCTTTCAGTAACCATTGTTAGTACATTCATCTTTATAAGTTTAAAAATTTTTTTGTTATAATTATTTCTTCCATATATTAAAAAGATTAAATTTAAATATCAAAATCCTATGATTAAATAAGTATATGGAGGTTGATTGAGCCCGAATAAGGTATCGGAACTCCTTAGGATCGATTTACTGTTTTTCATAGAATAAACACTTTAAATGTTACAGATGAACTCGATCATGGTAACTTTACAATAGTAACTCAACCCCTTACGTGTTGAACTACTCCTGAAACCATTCAGCCAATATGTAGAATACAAATGAATTAAAGCACAAAGAATAGTCTGCCGGGAAGGAAAATAATTGAATATTTAACTTACTTTAAGTCTAAAGTTTTGTCAATTTTATGTTATTGCTAGGATTGGAAGGTTTACATTTATAAAACTTATATTGTTAGATGTTATTTTTTAGAAACAAAAGATTGAAAAGGAATCAGTAATGCGAATAATGGGTCGTGACTGGTAATAAATTGAAAAGAAGAGATATTTAGGAATTACCGATGTGTATCTACGAAGAAATATACATTTGAATTCAACAACGAGGTGTTTTTACTAGGAGACATACGTGTTATGATAAGCAAGTGCAATATTTATTCACGTTCAAAAATAGGTTATATAAATAATAAAATAAAAGATATAATAAAAGATCTGGCGATCCCCGTTGGTGAAATGCCAGTTTGTACTGTTGAGAAGTTATGCCAATCTCATTTAAGTCAAAGCTCTGGGGTCTATATTACACAAATAATAATTTATGGTACTAGGAAATGTCTTAGAGGAGTGGAGAGCGCTTAGCTGCTGTACTGAGGGCACTGGGTTCAAATCTAGCTATGGCGGATAAATTATTTGATCTGTTAACAGCTGGACCCTGTGGGATCTCCAGATTTACCTGGGGCTCATCCAGCCTCTATAAAGTAAATTTCCTTAATGGGTTGTTCAACCCATCCGTTTATATACTCCAAATAGTATGAAGTAAATCAACCAAACCTGGTGGTTGACTTAGTTCATACTATACTATTTAATAGATAATGCATTAATATATTACCATGTATTGTACCACGGTCCACATCCCGAAAAAAGTAACTTCATTTACTAAGGACAGAATTAAGTATACTTCATTCCTCACTTATTCATAATGGTTGAGTCGAAAATATCGAGTTTAATGAGAATGATTCATAAATTCGAAAATGATTATCTAATAGTAGCGTGTTATCGTTGAATTGTAATAGAAAATTTACGTTGACAAATTATTGTCATTTTTTTAATTGTTCATACAGTATCAGTTCCCCAGTTACTTTTACTGTCCTTCTTCTGTTATTTTATAAGTTCAATAAAGTTTTTTAAATTGTTAAACCTCCGTTGGCATTTACGAATTATCTATACTAATACCTCATATTTTCAGTTTTTGCAGGTATAAAACTATTTGGGAATAGAACGATTTGTTACTAAGATGATGGATTGTACAATTTATTTTACAACCTTACATATCAGAACTCCGAAGCATTACCGTGATGTTCTAGATTTCCGCTACATATCACGTTCCCTCGAATTCGCCTACATCAATTTCCCAACCCCCCGGATTTCCACCTCGGCAGGCGTTGACGTCATCAACTATTCGATTCAGAACATATCGACCTACGTCACATCATCTTCGTCTTTCCTCTGTAATTCTATAACGTCAGGTGCAGTCTGCTGTTTCTATCCTTCCGAATATTCCTTCCATGACAATTGGAAATTTCATTAGTATTGGATGAGTTATTATATTATCATATTTTATCAATTATTATTGTTTAAATGAATCTATTCGAATGTTTCGGGTGTAAACGTTTTCTTTGAATACAGATTCTAATCAAAACTTCTTTAGTGGAAATCTGAAATTTATTTTTATGCAGTAGTTATACCAAATTCAAAAGATCTAACGATTCAGAAGTTATATCCGATAAATAATAATAATAAATTTATATTTATCTTTTTATTTTATTTATTTGGGTAAATCCGCTGGTATAGAGTGACCTACTAGCAAAAAGTATAACAATCTGCCACATGTGGGCAATAAGTAATTAATGGTGCTATGTAGCTTACAACTATTCCATAACAAAACAATGATATAAACAAAATAAAATAAATAAACCTATAAATGAATATATACATACGGTAATAGAAAGAAATTAATGCAAAAATGATAATAAAATAAAGTAAAAAAATCAACTAAATATAATATATATATATATATATATATATATATATATATATATATATATATATATATATATATAATGTACACATTCAAACCCTATTTACAATTTACCTGAATCCCCGAACTAAGCTTCTTCCCCAGGAATGAGGGCAAAGCAGGAGTCCGGGGGGTCCCAGCCTCCTTTCCCAACCGCGTTACTGGCATTAAACACCAATGGAAGCTGGTATGTTCTGTAGTAATACAAGTTTTTTTAAATTTATTTAGATGTGAGGATGATAATTCTATCCTTTTGATTTTTGTATGTAATTTATATCAAATGTCAATCCAATGTGAGAATTGCTTTTGTAGAATTAGTACATTGTCATGGTATATTATAAATCAGGTTTCTTGTTGAAGAATTGGAGTAAATGTAATGTAACTTTACTTAATTCATACATTAAAAAAAAAAAATATTTGTAAAGGCTGCTCGTTTTATTCTTTTTGTTCCAAAAGATTGTGGTGTCCGTATGTTATGAAGTGCCCACGGTTAGGCGCTATTGCCTCCGTTATCAACCATTACTTTTCACCCTTGGTTGCCCCCAGTAATCTGATAATTTCACGCACTTTGGCGTTGCTTTGTTACGGTCTTTGGTAATACGATGGTCTATAGCACCTCGTTAGTGTTCTTATTCTTCAGGATTAGAACCCTATCCAAGGGATTCCTGGATCGACAGAAATAAGGAAAGAGGAAATATCTTCACTGATAGTTTACTTCGTGTATGGACCTAGAGTAGAGTATATATCGATGATTCATCCTCATACAAGACTGATAAGACAAGAAACTGCTCGACGTTTTCGCGTACTTCAACATTAACTGGTCAAACGTTCTAAGCTCCCAATTAATTACAAAAAACTCATTTACATGACAGTTATCAGACCTATTTGGACATACGGAGTTGAGCTTTGGGGCTCTACTAAACCATCCAATTCATCTCGTGTCCAATCCTTACAATCCAAAATCCTTCGTAAAATCCTCAATGCTCCTTATTATGTCACAAACAAATTCATCCATCATCAGCTTACAATCTCAAATGTTCCTGATTTGGCACAATCTAGATACCTATCCTTCCATGTCAAGCTCCACACACTCTTGAATCCGCTAGTCTCTCAACTTGTTTCCCATACTATTCCTGATAACCCTCCGAGGCGTCTGAAAAGAAGATGGCCTCGAGACCTTCTACTATAGAACTTTATTGGAGTGCTACCGATGGGTAGTTTCTCCACAAGTGTTTTTTGTTTTCAAGTCATTAGTTCATATCAGCAAATTTACTTGATGTAATATTATTACAGTTGTAAATATCAATAAATTAATCTTTAAAAAAAAATCGTTGTTTCAATGATCTTTAATATAACAGTGATCAACAAGTTTTTTCTGTGATGATTAGCTGACTTTTTCTTTACTTCTGGAATAAGAAATGTGGCAAATATTATGGCTTTTCTATATTTGTATTAGTTCCTTTTTCTTCTTTTCTCAATGTTTCTTCTTCTGTAGTCCAAAGTTTCTATTCTCCCAAAAATTCATCATCCTTTCGCTGTCCATTATCTTCCTCTCTTCCGACCAGATATTCTTGGCTTTTGTACTTATAATATACGTATAATGAGCAACTCCGTATTCCAGTTCTCATTTGGACGGAACCCAACTTCTTCCATGACCTTTTTAACTTAATCTATTAACTTTGATCGTTAGTCAACTGCTTTTACTCATGAGGTGTCCATAAAATTTGATTCTTCTCCTCTGGTTAGTATCTCTTATTTTTTCTGCCATTTACATCATTTGTTTTTTTAGATGCTAAGATCTTTCTCAACATTTTTCTTTTTTTCTTCTCTAACTCCTCAAATCCTTCTTTCTCGCTCAATATCAGACATGCTAAACCATGAAGTCCCTTCGGCTTGGCCACGGCGGTTTTGTGTCTAATTCTGGCCCTGTTACATATTGATCTCTACCTCCCTATCCTGCCCACATATATGTATGCTAATATCTTATTCTCCTGTTATTATTTATATTTTATATTAGTTTTTTTTTTTTACTTTCTTCGCCAATTAGGGGGACTGCGTCATCTCAATTGTGCTGTTTTAATTTTTTTTCTAATAGTTTTTATATTAGTAAATTTTTTTATTTATTCTATGATTGATATAATTCATCAAAAAGGGAAAACAAAATCAAACCAAAGATATATTTGGATTCCAAAACTAGTGAACTGATGCTTCACTAGGTATAATTAAACTAAACATACCTAGCAAATAAATGACATAGTAATAAAAATTAAAATAATGATCAGTACTGCAACAACAGCTCCTTCAAGCGTTTTATTTATGGTTTCTATTTATTTTAAGCATTTTAAACTATAATGATCCATTTCCCTGGATACAATGGATTTGTTATTTTAATTTGATAAACCTATTCCCTTCCCCATATTACTTATATAACAAACATGGCGTGTGTTGTTGGCGATGCATCACTGACAATAGGGACATGGTCCCCATAGGACCAACTTTGGCTTAGATAAAGTTGGAGAGCGAATGATGAAAAACCTAGGCCATCGTGTGAGCTGCCAACTTTGTTTTGTTATTCCGAAGATCTACCTATGTTTGTAACTTGTTATAACAATAGTTTATAGGCTAACTACCTTCCTATTGTTGTAAGTAATTTATCAAATTAATGTATTATGTTGTAAAATGTTCCTTTATGCCTTTCGTAATTTCCTATTTAGATTTGTGTTAATGGTATTTTCTGTTCTCTACCATTTTAGTCCATTCTAGGATGATTAAACAAAATATATTTGAAATCACCATATTAAAAAAAAATACTTTTTACTGCTTACTATTTACAATATTACAAACAAAATATATGGTGTTTTACATACAGTTAAAAATCATTACGCAATTTTTATACTTTTTGTTGATTCCCAGAACCTAACGGGGTAGTTCTGACTTGGTATTCGATCATACTAGAATATGTCTTCACTCTAAGAATGGATGAAAAAATACACAAAGAGGAAAATTAATGTTACCATCCATAGAGAATCATTGTTTTAATTGGGTTCATGACTTGGTAATGGAGTAATTTTTCTCGATCAACGGTTATAAAAGGAAGTGATCTGGCCGGTATCACGCACCGCCGCCTGATTTTCCTTCGAGACCACTTAAGGATCAGATTTCCTCCTTTATAGTAGCTGGGCGTATTTCAGGATTGTCTCCTGTCTGCTCCTACTGGACAGAATAATCTTCTTCTGCCACTGTAGGAATCGAACCCAAACCCAATAGATTTATCGGGCAATCCAATCCTTAGTTTCTACTAATCTGGCATTATTGTGGTCAGTTTGGATGTTTTGACTATATTTCTCTTTTTCTTCATATTTTATTTATGAATGATTACAATATAGAATTATAAGTGTACATACAATTTTAACATATCCTTGAGAATTTTAAAGTTATCCTCAGAAACTTAACTTTTTTTTACGGAATAATTAACTATTTCGTTACATAAACTGTTCTATTTTATATTTTAGGATTATTTATTCATCCCTTTTCTTGCTTTCAGTAATAGTTTAATTGAGGAATCTTCATTACGTATTTGTACCATCCGTCATATTTGCATGGACCTGTGTCTCTAACCATTCTCCAACTGGTTATTTAGTTTGGGAGCTGAATGGCTCAGTGGTAGAGCGCTGAGTTGCCATGCCGAAGATCCTGGGTTCAAACCCCACATTTTTAGTCTTTTATTTAATCTGTTAGCGGCCTAAGATGGATCCTTTGGGATCTAGGACACTCCTGGGGCTCACCCAGCCTCGATAAAGGGCTTTTTTTCGGGGGTACCCAAAAAAGGGGGGGGGATCTGGCGGTTGAGCGTGATCTAGGACAAATAACCTCCCTGCACAACGGCTGTCCATGAAACAGTACAGTCTCTACCATGTACTGAACCCTTCACGGGTTTTAGTGGTACAAGGTTAGTTAAGGCACTTAATTTTTTTTTTATTTCCTCATTTCGGATTTAGAGAATAGTGATAGTATTTAGATTTCTGAATCCTGTCTTTAGAATAAACGCATTATGAGCTAGTTTACTTGACTTGATTTTTTATTGACGTTGAAGTGATGATTTTGAATGGATTATTAACTAATTAGTGCTTGATTTTACATCTCTGAGCCATTAAGTTAACATTGACACACAATAACAATTAACTCATTAGTGTGTTTATGTTTTATTGACTGTATCCCCCGACCATACAGTCTTTACCTATTACCAATTATTTTATATCTACTAGACATATTGGATACTGAATGCAATATAATAGTCAAAGATTCCCTAGATGTAGTTTCCATTCCACTTCCGTAAGCGAACATCAAACAATGGTTACAGTTGGATACGATCACTGTTATTCCAGAGCGTAGCGGTCACAAAACCGTTAGATTGTTGTGGGTGTAGTCTGTTGATCTGTGTTATAGATTCCTTATCGCCGTCTCTCAAAGGACTATGGTGCGGTTATAGAAATTGCTCTTGATCTTGAAAATTATCTTTTGAGATAAAATTCGAAAACGCTCTCTTTTTCAAATAAATAAGCCTCGTGTCGTATAAGTTTGTAAAACTCGTGGCATTGATAACCATATAACCTGTCCTATAATGAGAAAACGAAATATCTTGTGATTTCCTTGTATGTTTCTTAACTTATTTGGGCACTGTAATTATTTAGACGAATTCTCTTATGCTGTTTGTTTTTTTAGTTCCCTCATGCTTTTTAGTTTGTAGCGTGATAGTGTAGAACAAAGGATACTGATAAAAATTGGCACATGAAAGATGAACAGCCACAGCCAACTATTACTAATTTCGAGACTCATTCTGAGGTAATTACAAGCCACTACTTTGACAGTATTGCACATGCGCACATTATAACAGGCATTATGCTCATAGATATCATATAGTCATAAACATTGCTCAATGTACAGTAACTAGTTTATTACTCCTGGCTTTTCTCTATCTCTTAGCTGTAGAGGTAGAGTCATCTTAAATCATACTATAAAATGGCCTACTAGGACAGGTACAAGAGAGGAATACCTATACCTTGAATACACTTAATTAGGAAAAAATGGCGGTCGAGCGTGATCATACCAAACTACCTCACCTTGCAATAGTTGTCTTAGAAACAGTACAGTCTCTACCTCGTATTGAGCCCAATACCCTCCAGGGACTGTATCAGTGGTACTGATTTCTTTTATCAGTTATGTTAGTTAGAGAATGGTTAGGGATATA
The DNA here is from genome assembly GCA_037127475.1 of Arma custos. Lineage (NCBI taxonomy): Eukaryota > Metazoa > Arthropoda > Insecta > Hemiptera > Pentatomidae > Arma > Arma custos. Next base: position 48,504,179 of record CM073763.1, on the reverse strand, counting down.
TTAGCGGATGTTGTGTGTTATAAGCGATACGTCAATCAGTTCTTAATAGAGATGTCTAATCTAACGTTTAATTGTCCTGCCCTTGATGTAGTTCCCGCTTCCTGCTACTGATCATTGGCCTTTCTTACTGAGTCAGAGCGCTTCGAATTTTGCAAAATGATGTGAAAAGATGAGTCACTGAACCCTTGAAATGCAAATGGATTGCTCCTTTATATGAGCGAGCAGGAAACATCTTTCAGATGTAACAATGGAGGATGAATCATTTTAGCATTGGCTCTTTCTGTCTTTCCTTGTTGTGTGAATCCTGTTCCTGATATTATTATTTAGGGAAAAAAATTGCCGAAAGCGGTTTTTTTTTATGTTGTGACGATACCATTTTGACGTATATGTAAGTAAAAAATATGACGTAAATGTATGTGTAAGTAAAAATATTTGTCAACAATGAATTACACAGGCCAACAAAAAAAAACTTTTTGAAAACTTTTTTAATTTTAATAGCTGATCTTGATAGATTTTTATGTACTGAATCCAAATCTGCTCGTAGTTTTTATGTATCACCCTTAGTTTCCAAGCAAAATGTATTTTATTATATAGTCTAATACCCATTTACAGTATATAGGGAAATCAATGAAACACTGTAGAATCGTAAAAATGGTTTGTATTTACAGTAAAATACTTGGAATAGTAATTTTATGTGATGATACAAGGTTCACTTGTCAACTGGAATTGGTTTATATTTTCTTTCCCTTTTTTCCTTGAAGCTTCTTGTGTAGCTTTTCCTGCGATGAATAGCTTGCTGAACTTCCCGGTGAAGTGACCAACAGTAATCCCCCATCATGTTGGTATTCCAGCGGCCCTGGTAACGTTTTTCCATCACTTTAACGTCCTGGTGAAAACGCTCACCTTGCTCCTCACTAACATCTCCTAAATTTTCCGGGAAGTAATCGAGGTGGCTGCTCAAAAAGTGAACTTTCAGGCTCATCAAACATCCTAACTGTTCAAATTTTTTTAACATGTTAGCAACAATAGCCTTATATTCTGGGTCTTTTTCATTTCCCAAAAACTTGGTGACAACTTGCTTGAATGAAACCCATGCTTCCTTTTCATTTGAGGTCATTGTGGATTCAAAGTTAACGTCAAACATCATTTTTCTAATATCAGGCCCGGTAAAGACGCCTTCTTTCAGTTTAGCTTCTGAAAGGTGTGGAAACTTCTGACAGAGATATTTGAAACAAAGCCCATCTTTAGGCAAAGCCTTTACAAACTGTTTCATGAGACCTAACTTAATATGTAGTGGTGGTAGGAGCACGTTTTTTGGATCTACAAGGTTTTTGCGTAAAATGTTCTTCTCGCCAGGCTTTAAAGACTCCCTAGCAGGCCAGTTCTTTCTGCACCAATGTTGATTCCGAGCTCTACTGTCCCATTCACACAAGAAACATGGAAATTTGGTAAAACCCCCTTGCTGACCAAGGAGCATGCACGTAACTTTCAAATCACCACATATCATCCGACCGTGTACAGAATAACCTATTTTATTTAACACTATTTCTAGATTTTCGTAACTCTCTTTCATATGTACAGAATGACCGACAGGTACAGAGGCATACATGTTACCGTTGTGTGCTAAAACTGCCTTCAAACTATTTTTGGATGAATCAATAAACAACCTCCAATCTTCTGTTTTGTATTCAATTCCAAACTCATTCATTAAACCATGAATGTCTGAGCTGTACACCAAATCACCCTCTTGTTCAAAATACTTCGAAAATTGTTGTTCTCTCTTCCTATACACATGAATGCTGGTTCCAGCCGCCAGCAAGTTCTTTTCTTTTAGCCTAGAGCCAAGCAGTTCAGCTTTTTCTTTTGTTAAGCCCAGATCCCTAACTAAGTCATTAAGCTCGACCTGAGTGAACAATTTAGGCTCTACATTTTCTGTAACACATTGGAATTCTTCATCGTGTTCATCTAACTCCGACTGTACATCAGAAAATACTTCTGTTTCAATAGAATTTAAGTCCTCTGGTGGTTCCGGGATTGGCAAATCTACACCGTGCCCTACTGGTCGGATGGCGGACGGAAGGTTAGGGTAGCTTATTACCTTCTTGTTCTTAGAGTTATGACCAGTAATATCTACACTGCAAAAGTAACAGTCATCGGAATGATTTTTTGGTTCCCTCCATATCATGGGAACAGCAAATTTAAAGTGTTTTTTCTCTTTTTTTGACCATTTCCTGAGGTCTTCAACACATACATAACATACCTTATGCGGTGCCCAAGGTTTATCCTGGTCTCCAAGTTTGGTTCCAAAGTATGCTAGATAAACCTTTTTCACAAAGTCTGTAATGTTTCTTTGGTGCTTTTTAATAACAAACTCACCACAAATATAACAAAAACTGTCAGCAGAGTTTTTACAGCCGCGATGAGACATTGCACTGAGCACATGTACAGGAAACGTAAAAGTGAGGTTATGTTGAAAATAAACAAAACATCAGCTGTTTAGCATGTGTTTCAGCAGTGCTGCCAACATCATCTTTGTTCATTAGACCTATTTTTTCATGTTATCTTAACTATGAAAAAGCTGTTAAATTCTAAAAATATTTCTTTATTTCATGAATTTAACTATAAAATGTGAATAAATGGTGGGTGATACAACTTTTTAAGCATCATATTTGGATTCAGCAACCTAAACAACATAAGAATAAGGTATTTTCATTAAAAAAGTTTTTTCATCGTTGGCCTGTGTTATTATCTTACATCATTTTTATGAAATTAATTAGACCAATCCTAAGTAGCATAGATGAATTAGGAATATTTGTGGTTAATTAGATTTGAGATGTTTGGGATCAAAAGCGGATAACTCCAAATTACAAAAATTTACATTTTCACACACTTCGGTTGTTTAGCCTGTATAGATAGTAAATAAACTTCAGGCTCAGAACCGGACTGAGGTCATGAGAAATAAGGTGGCAAAGTGTCATGTTAGAGAAAATTAATTGACTAAACTAGTTGAAAATGTGAAGTCAATTTTTGAAATTCTAGAATTATCCGATTTTGATTCTGAACGCCTCACTTGAAGTTATCTCAAGACCGTCATCTTGGTTCAATGCTATTAGCTTTATTTCAAAACTTAACTGTTATTAAATGTCTTCTTAAAAACTTTTAAAATGGATACATTAATTACCTACACTGTATTTGTTAAAAAAAAAAGAATATCTTCTGGATTTAGAATATCTTATTTATCTTCTGGATGCGTTTCCGAATTATTGTTTCTTTCCTATAACAAATAAATAAATTAATAGATGTATAATTACTCTTTGTTATATATGGATAACTATATAATAAAGAGTAGTTATATATGTATATATATATATATATATATATATAATGTGTAATAATTAGTGGAGTAATTATATAATAATTATATATAATGAAGATACATAAGATGCTCTCATTACGAGCAACCTGACCCTCTAACGTCCAACACTATTTAATTATGATATAAAATTATAATATAAAACTTGTCTCGTATTTTTTTTAGTTAATTTTATATTATTTATCTAAAATCTATTTGTGTTATGTAATTTAAATTTGCAAATTAAGAAGCGGGGAAATTAAAATAGAGAGCTATACACTACTATAAAGTAACATTTAAATGACATATAAATAATATATAAATGTTTCTAAATGTACTTCGCTAAACTGTTTCAAGTTTTAAGCATTGGTGACCATTGATCACTTTAATTTTAACTTTTTTTTTTTTAACAAGTTCTATCGTCATTCAGTAATCTATTTATAATTGCTGTATTTTTGTCTGCTATTTTTTTTAAGAAATACTCAATATTACATTATAATATTAACAGCATTAATATTATGAAGATGAACCTCAAACGTCGTCAATGGAGTTCAATCCCTTTTTGCTCTGTTTTAAAGCTTAACGTTTAATTTATTATCTCCTTCGACAAATTAATAAATGAATATAAAAAAGTAACATTCCTGATGTTGTTGATATACACCATCGATTAAATTATTTAAAAGGAAGCGATGTATACCTTTGATCTACTGAGCGATCGACTGTAACCTATCGTGTCGTCTGTGACACAGTGACCATATTCATGACCCTATTTTAGATTCCCTGTAAAGATAGTAAAAATATTGACACTCGATCACGCGAATGGTCAGAGACCTCGGTCAGTCGTCCGTTAGAAATGGAAGGGAAAGCTAGTGAGGAGTCCATTGAGGCCAATGCCACTTCTGAGAATGTGGAAGGCGAGTCGCGTACCCAAGATGAAGGAGTAGAGAATGGGAAAGATGTTGAAAATACCAATGAAGAAACGGAAGAACAACAAGAAGTGGAAGGTGTAGCTGAGAGTAAAGATGAAGAAAACGCTGGAGGTGAAGAAAGAAGTGAAATAGAGTATAAACCTGACAGTGAGAACGAAACTGAAACGATATCTGTAAAAGATGAGGAAAATCGTGCCATGGGTGAAACTTTCGTTATCATTCCAGGTAGGATTAATCTATTATTTAAACGATATGTTACTATTTAACCATTGCAGTTTTTATATTGAAACTATCAATGAAAACTAGACACGTGATCTATGCACATCAAATTAGAATATATCGTCCTTGCCATTTCTAACCATCGAATGTGAAAATCGGTACTTTTGAGGAGAATTAAAAAAAAAGCAGTTTCAAGGTTCAATAAAAATTAGTGCCTATAGTCAAACCGATGACATTCGTTTTACATTGTTTTTGTGACTGATAGATGCCTCTATATGAATTTTAAATCAATTATCAATCCTAACGGAACTGCTATAAGTCGACAACGAAAACTGTGTTTTTTTCACATTCGATGCTTTGCGATGGCAGGGAAGATACGTGTATTACATTCCTAAGACTATAAGAAAAACAATTCTTACATCTCTTATAAAGGTCGAATTCAAAACTTGAAATTTTTAATGAAGAAAATCATATTTAAAAAACAGTCGTTTCCTAAGAATGGGCTTTACAAATATTAAATATTGCGGGTTCGACGCCGGCTATGGAAGATATTTTATTTATTTTTTAACAACCGTGAAATCCTCTTTAGAGCAATAAGAGTTTTTGGAGCTCATCTGGTCTTTATAATGTTGGTGCTCATAAAAAGAGAAAAAGGCTGGTAGTTGAGCATGTTATCGACCCTCATATAAATCACCTCATTGCAAAACTGTTAGCTAGATATATCAGTACGATCCATATCATGCAATGGACCCAGTCCCCTGTATTGGTTTGCAGTGGATTTATATTTCGAATAAATAATTGATAATCAATGATGGTTGCACCTTATATTAAATGAGCTAATACTTTTATAAATTATCACGTAGGTTTTGTTTATTAATTCAACATCACTTAATGCTGCTATGGCCAATAGGACGCTGCTACAGAGGAGGTCCTAAATTTAGCTTTTCTAAGTATAATTAGGATAGAGATCTTTAACGAGTGAGTACTTGATATCGTCAGCATAACTTAGGATTTTTATCTGCCTTTAAAAAGAATCCTGAGGCTTCCTGCCGGACTGCGGACAGGTGTAGATGCTATAATTAAGTCGTTGTATTTTGCTAAAGTTAGTATTAGTTGTTAGAATATGGAACAAAGATTAAAAAAAATATAATTTAATAGATAAACTAAAAATCAACCTTCTATTTAGCAATTATTATTAGTAAATAATAAATTTTCAATTCTATATGTGTTTTCATTATTAAGCAGGTGAAATGCAGCTTAATTCAATTATTATGTATTTTTAAGTTTAATTTTAAAATTACATAAATTTTTATTGCTTTTATTTATTGGTTTTAACTAATCATTAAACGATATTGAATGGCCGGTGGCCAGTGAACTCAGTGCCCTGACAGCCACGATTGCTTATTGATCAGTAGCAAGATGTAAAGATTACGATTCGTTTCCTGTTGATAACAGCGATAGTGGAAGCGATAAAAATTTTCATGTTAAATTTTCTGGTACATTCATTCTAATAATATATTTAGTTTATCCTTTTCCCACATGAATAAATTAATTAATTTCCAGAATCGTGTCAGATCATTTAATTCTAATGAAAGAGTTGGGGAATCAGATATAGTTTATTTTTACTATAGATTAGGATGTAAAATTAAAATATGAATAATATCATAAGGAATGAAATTATGTTAGCAACAAAATTAAAATAGCTGAGATTATATTAAAATATATTAGTGAAACAATTGACCAAAAATTATAAAAAATATTAGTAAATAATTCTTCTGTAATAATATATACGGTATATTTCTAAAACTAGAATAAAAAAATTATAAAATTTATTAAAATAAAAACTAAAACTAAAATTTATTAAAATAAAAAAATTTATACTTTTTGTTGTTTTTTTCATTTCATTACTTTCTGAACTCAGTGGATGGAGGAAACCACTCGTTTTAATTAGAAATGTAATTACAGAGGTCTCTCGCCTCATTAGAAGTCGAGAGATCTTCCATACCTAGTTTAAAATTCCCTGCCCATTGTGAAATCTTGCAAGAGTCAACAACGAACGCCTACCGACTGCCAGACTCTATCGTGCCCGACTGAAGACATCATAAATAGCTACTGGAAGGATCGACGTCGAATGGTTGAGGAACCACGTATGGGCGTTGGATAAAGAAAGAAAGAGTTTAAAATATTAACAAATCTTTATATACATTTTGTTTATATCTTGTATATTTTTCACTGTTACTTTAACAACAATAATTTATCATTTTACTAAAATCGAGTGACACATACGAATATTAAATTATGATTTTTTTATTTATTTTTCTGGTTATGGTAGGTCTAACGTAGAAAATGCTGCTGGAGCGGAGTAGCTCAGCAGTGGTAGAATACTAAGTTGCCCTGCGGAAGGTCCCTGGTTCAAATCCGGCCGTGGCAGATAATTTATTTAATCTGTTAACATCCGTAGATGGACCCTATTGGATCCTGAGGACTCTCCTTGGGCTTGGGAGAAATCCTGCGGTTATTTGTGATCTCGGAAAAATTACCTCCTTGCACAAACGCTGTCCTAGAAACAATACAGTCTCTACCACCTACTGAACCCAAGACTCTTGATGGGTTGTAATAGTGCAGATAAAAAAAATATATTTTATTAGTTTAAATCCCTCCAAATCCCGAATCGAGGCCGGATGCTGTTGACAAAATATTTATTCTGATATCAGTTGTGGATTGACCCTTCACGATACAGAGATCGCGGGTGCACATCCAGCCTCAATAAATTTCTTGAATAAAGTTAACTAAGATTTATTCAGTAATACTCTACCAATAAATGGTGTACCAATACTTTGATGGTGATTAATTTTAAATATTTTGGTTTTGACTTGGATACGATCCCTGGTAGCTCAGTGGTTTATAGAACTGCACCAGAGATGCAGACGACTCGGGTTCAAATCCCGGCCAGGACAAATCTTTTCTCTTCAAAACAAACTTTTTTAAGAATAATCAACATCAAAATAATAATTAATAAAAATAAATTATAAATAATATATTGACGTAAGTCAACAGGATCCTAATGAAAGTAATGTTCAATGAACATTCTTTCCAGTGTATACATCGCAAAAATTGCGAGAATACGGGGATATAGGATCGTTGAAGAGAACGCATTTTTCTGACTTGGATACGACCAGTGGTAGCTCATTGGTTTAGAGAACTGCACCGGAGATGCAGACGACCCGGGTTGGAATCCCGGCCATGACAAATCTTTTCTTTTCAAAATAAAAATATTTAAAAATAATAAATATTTGTTTGTTAAATTATACAAATGCCGTTTGGCACATTTGGCTACTGTGCTCTTCATTTGAGAACCTCCCCTAAGGGATTCACAGGGAACGTGTATTGAGAAACCTCCCATTGAAGGCACCCCTAGTGTGATCATCTGTGTTATAGATCTCTGTTCCAGAGGCCAGAACGAATAATACATCATCCATAGTTTTTATCCCAATCCACTTATACAATACTTGTTTCTGCTTTGATTTGATGAGATTTTAGTATCGACAGGTTTTAGAAGTTAGGCTTTTAAAAAGTTTAAAGTTTAAAGCTTAACATTAGATTTTTATTTTGTATGTGATATTCAATGACAGAATTACAAAATTAAACGTTTATTAAAATTAATTAAGCAGTGGCTAAAGTATTATTCAGAATTGTTCATCTCGCAAGGCTTCGGACCATTAATGAAAAATGGCTCATAACTTCTCCTCCCTCCCTAGGGTGCTGTTGCCATTGTCAAAACAAAAATATTTAATAATTATAATGTTCTTAAGTGTGTATTTGAGCCCGTAATCTTCATGATGGCCAACCTTGCTATGATGACGCTATTCATAGGAACCTTATCTGATTGAGAACTTAATATTATCTGCTAGATAATTATTTGTTCTTGAGCCACCACATAACAATCTCGAGGATTAGAAATGACGATATACCTTATCTTGGGATCTGTTTACATCGTTAATGTCTAATTCTTGGTAGTTTGTTGTAGAATATTAATGGATGTGGTGTCATTGTTATTTTTACCATTTATTCCTTCCATTTAGTCTTAGAATCGGTTTAAAAGAATTCACTCAACTACAAGTTACTGACAACAACGATTTTTTTATAGATTTATGTTTGCTTACAATAGATATTTAATTATACATAACCAATATTTATGCAGTATTAGAGGGGTACACCTTGTCCATGCGGCGGAACAACCCCTATTGTTGCAATTGTATAATTTTACAAATCACTTTAACTTCCATTGTTATGTGATTGTTCTATTGCACATTTTTCTCGCTTTTTCAAAACACGTCCCTGGCGTAGTTCTTCAATCAAATGTAATTCTAATTTTTTTATTACAAAATTTTGTATATTTTTGTACACAGTTTTGAACTGAATATTTTTTGTTTTTTTAAGAGCACTTTTTTCGTTTTTTATTATTATGCTTATTGGTTATTTTCTTCCCAGTGGTTTCGTCTATTATCGCTCAACATTTCAGTTTTATAAATTTATTACTCGTCAACACTTTTTTTTTTTATTATAATAGATATGCAATTGAAGTTTTTTCTAGATATTATTTATTTTCATGATCCATCTCGCGAACCTGATCCGCACCTAAGTTCTAGATTAGAACGAGTGTGACTAGCAATGAATCGAGAGTCTTATCATATATCTATCTTTGTTCAACTCTGCATATGAAATTTTTTTTTCAATATTCTTTTTAATTATTCAATAATCCTTCCGGAATTAAAAAAAATATATTTTCTTACTAATCTGATACTATTAAATTTGTAGATTATCATTTTGGCCCAACAATGTAAGTAAGTAGGAAAAATAAGTTTTCAATTTTTTTGTCCCATTACAATTAAATCATTTAACACTGTAATTATACCACTTAGAAAAAAACGAAAAATCTTTAAACTACAACAACCCGCGAAGGGTCTTCAGCTTAGCAACTCAGCATTCTGCTGTATCGCTCCCTAATTAAATAAAATGTTACACGGTCACTAAAAACGGTTTGTATATAATACAAAGATAGAATCCAAGTCATAAAAGTAAAATATTTGTTTGGACAACTTTAGGTTATCAACAGAAATAATTAATGTAGAATTTATATTATATTAGAAAAATAACATACAATAAAAAATAAATATTTCTAATTATTATTTAAATTATTGCTTCTAGGTATATATTTTGTAATAACACTTCTCACTTCAAACTGCTCAATACATGGATATACTGTACTTTTAAGTTTGTTTTTTTAGTGATTGTAATTATTCAATAATAAGAGATGATGGTTACATATTTCGAGACGTGAGAGTAAATGATATTACAATCATTTCGCACAAAATAATTTTGTACAACGGAAATAACCTTTGTTTTTTGCCGTCTGGTTTGACTTTACTACTGGAGGAGTTCTTCTGCGTGCTTCTCAATATACTCAATATGTCGACAGCTAACCGCTATTATTGTCGTGGAAGGTTTAGATGGATGGATAGATGTAAGTTCTAGATAGATCGGATGGGACTTATCATAACCATTAAATCTGGATGGACTGCAGAAGGATAATTGGTTGTTTTTTCAAATGAATGGTTTATTTATATTTTTCAATTATTTTGGGAAAGTATAATAATCTACATAATTAAGATCACGTGTGGTGTAATGGTTAGCATGACAACCTTCAATACCCAAGAGAGCGGGTTTTCAGCCAGGCAGTTTTTTTTAGGATATTATTAAAAGGGATGGGAAAAAATCCATAGTTATGTTTCCTTCGGAAAAAACGAAAATTGTTTCGAAATTACTCAGTCTACTGGTTAAATATCTCTATCCTAATCATGCCTGGATAGGCAAAATGCAGTCCTGAAGTTCGGGGGAGTCCTCCCGCTGTAGCATCGTCTGGTTGCCCATTCCTATATAAAGTGATGTTAGATGAGTAAACAATTTACATAACTTCTTAAAACCTTTTCTCCTACAACTCTCTACGTCGAGCACGACCTCCTACGAATCGAGCGACGAGTGGGTCAGGTGAAGGAGTCAGTGTGTTTGGAGGTCGGGCAGACCTTTACTCCCGACTAAGGGTAGGTCATGCGAGGCACGAAGTCGCTGGGGACCGCCTGTAATCGATGGCTATATTGTTAGTTCAAATTTGGAGAAACGTGGGAACATCCTCTCTATCGATTTGGTGAGAGTGAGGTGAGTGGAATATTGTTCTCGGTTGGTCATTTCATTATTTATTATATATTTTATTTCAATATTTCAAGCGTGAAGTAATAGAATGTTGGAACATTAAGGAACAACGTATCAAATATTTTATTTTTAAACCCAATGGATTCTATTAGGATAAAATAGAATAGAAAACAAACTTTATTCTAGGACCAAGTCCCTTTAGAATAACAAACATGTTGTTTGTTCAACTTTATTACGATTAGTTTGACGCATAATAGGTGTATGGGCCAGCAGTGGAATAGTGCTTAGCGTAACGACATCTTATGTTCAAGATCAAGGCTTTGCATCCCAGCAAGTGGCCTTGAATTTTAAAGGTTTAAAAATCCTTATGCCTTCCTTCGGAAGGGGCGTAAACTTGTGGTACCGGACCTATGAGGTGTCAGATTGTTAAAGATGCCTGTCCTAAAAATTATAACTGGATTTGCAAAGTTTAGGACTTTGTACTCCCAATGTAGCCTCGTCTGATCGGCCTTAGCAGCATAATGTTAATTTAATAAATAAACAAACAACATGACAAGTATGTAACTAAGAACATATCAGTTTCTCTTAAAAAAATATCCTAATATTATTATTTTATATCATCTGATTGCCTAAAAGATATATGAGTATTGTGTGATAGGTTGAAGCGAATAGTTGAAATGATTCTCTTATCTTCACATTATGTATTTTCTATTTTGATCAATGTAATACTACCTAAGTGTATATGGCGCTGTTACTGATATTTAGCTTCCGGGTTCCAGCTAGTGTGTTCATTTTCAGGTTTTACAAAGTAGGAATAATAAGAATTCATCAATCTGTTTGGTTTTAACACTTTCTGGGATTTTAATTAATTAGTTGGATAACAGAAAGCGTTACTATTTTCTTTAATTTGATTTAGAGAGCGTTGTAAGGCGTGTAAGGCGCTGTGCTACTGCTGTGTAGGTCTCACGGCCTAGCTGAACTGTTAATTCTGTTGGATCTGGAACCCCTCCAAGGCTCAACCATCCTCTATTAATTAGGATGAGAAAAACTAGAGAAATACGGTGATTTTGGCCAATTTAATTCCTTGCACAACCGTTGGCTTATAATCAGGAAAATTCTCGGGAATATTGAACCTAACACCCTTCACGGATTACAGGGTACTAGTTTTTAAAATTAACCCAACGAAGAGGAGATAGGAATTATTGAACATTATTTACGCATTAGCTTCACCCCTTGTGTTGCATGTTAATTGCAAGTTAATTTACACATGGATTTGTTTGTATAAACAGACATACATATCTGTATAATGTATAGAACGGCCTCTATTCGTTCTGGCTGCAATGAGCGTTATATTAATACCCATGCCGGTTCAGTCTGTGCTCAGCATGAAGAAGAAACTCACCATTTTTCACGGCTCTGTGTCCGAATCTTCGGACTACACCATTGACTACTATTACCCCAATGACTTCCAGATGTATAGTAAGTCTTTGTTTGCCCTTAAATATTATTAAATTTTACTTTTAAATAAACCAATAAATGGCCTATGGACCTGCGCAATTACTATTAACCAAAAATCAGTCTAAGCCTAAGTTATCAAAAATGTTATTAATATGAAATATCAAAGAAATTTCAATTTCTTTTCTTCCTTCTTTAAAATTATTTTCTTCTATAAGATTCCTTAGTCCTCTTGCACGATTTTCTTATTTTAATTTCTGTTCTGTGTGACTACTTTACATGCATTCCTTTAATCACTTAATATCTTATTTATTTTTATCATATTTGGTTGCTCCAATAAAAATGGACTCTAAATCTTCTTCGAAGTACGTTATACGAAATTATGAAGGTCTGTTTTCGGGCGGTTTTTCCATATTCATGATAAATCCGAGCCCCAGAACACGAAAATGAGCTCATTATGTAAATAAAGCTTTTAATGAGATGAGATGGGTGCGCTGTTGCTGGTTCCGAGTTTTTTATTTTTTAGCTTAAGCCTGATTTATTTTTTCTCATGAATATATTTCCATTGTAATGTATTGATGAGTATATAGACTATAATATGGTTAGGTGGATTATCGTTTTTGTCTGTATTTTCTATATTTAAATATATAAATTCTTAAATTACTTCAAATATAATGTAAATAATCTTAAAATAATTGATGCTGTTAATTTAACTTAACTGTGGCATACTTTTCTGACTATAATAATGTGGTGATAATATTTATGACTGAATGAATAGATCAATACTTGTTTTTGTTTTTTATTTTTTCTATTCCTATCTATATTACACGTTGACCAATTTTCATTTATTTTGTATCTATTTGTCTCCTTATGTATCATGTATACATTATGGAATATGTTTGTAGGCCAAACGTTATTCATATGCTATATAAATTTATTGGAGCAGTGTGGATCAGTGTAAAGAATGCCGAGTTGCAGTGATGGAGGCTCCTGGTTCGAATCCTTCTATGAAGCAGATAAATTATTTAATCCCTTAAAAGCCATAGATTAACCTAATCGATTCTACAGATCCTTCCCTCAGCATCAGCTAAGTTAGTATCCTTAATTGGGGGTTGAGATTGATCTTGGACAAATTACCTCACTGCACAAGCGCTTTCTTTTTCTCATTTTTCTGTAACCCCGCTCTGCTATTTGTTCAGCTCATTCGCTGTACATGGGTTAATTGAGAAAATTAAATTACTATGTAACAGAACTGATCCATTTATACAATTAAACCACATGTTTAAATATTATGAGGTGGCACAATATAGATATTCATGTTTAGAAAGATTTTTTTTTTTGTTTAAGCATTGTTTCCGATAGTTCTATCTTTTTTATCTAAATATTTAGGAAGTTGATGTAGGCAAATTGTACGCCAGTGTCTTAAGTGCTCTATTTGGATCCGGACCAAATCTATTCTATAAATGCAGCGGTAAACAGAGAAGTGTAGGTGTCCTGTCTGATACCGCGTGTTTTTAAAAAGTCTATTTGGATATTATCATTATTATTTTTGGACATTATTGTGATGCTTATTGATTTTTTTTATTTTATATTTATTACTGTAATTATATTACATCAAGTAAATCTGCTGTATAAACAAAGGACATGAAAAAAAAATACTTGTGGAGAAACTACCCATTGATAGCACTCCAATAAAGTTCTATAGTAGAAGGTCTCGAGGCCATCTTCTTTTCAGACGCCTCGGAGTATGGTTATCAGGAATATTTTGGGAAGCAAGTTGACAGACTAGTGGATTCAAGTGTGTGTGGAGCTTGACATGGAAGGATAGGTATCTAGATTGTGCCAAATTAGGAACATTCGAGATTGTAAGATGATGATGGATCAATTTGTTTGTGGCATAATAAGGTGCATTGAGGATTTTACGAAGGATTTTGGATTGTAAGGATTGTATACGAGATGAATTGGATGGTTTAGTAGAGCCCCAAAGCTCAATTCCGTATGTCCAAATAGGTCTGATAGCTGTCATGTAAATGAGTCTTTTGTAATTAATTGGGAGCTTTGAACATTTGTCCAGTAAATGTTGAAGTAGGCGAAAACGTCGAGCAGTTTCTTGTCTTTTCATTCTTGTAAGAGGGTTTATTGTTTAACTTCACTTTTTGCTGGTATGCCGGATGGGACGAAGGCTACAGGGACTCCCGCTGGATAAACTTCACATTCGAATCATATAGAAAAATGATTGAGAGGAAAATAGTTGACGGGAAGATCTAATGAAGGATAAAGATAGTCTAAGAGTGCAGTTAAAATAAAACTAAATAAGAAAAACTTATTTATTATAAGTGTCGACGTTTCGACCTAAGTTGTAGGCCATCGTAAACGAAAAGGTATAAATGTAAAATGGTGAGACTAGGTTTTCCATACTTTTATATCTCACCATTTTACATTTGCACCTTTTCTTTTTGTTCATTTTGTATCTTACTGTTTATCTTCTTTTTTATCATTGCTTGGCATTACCACCTTTCTGTACACTTATTCTGTAATCTTTTATTATATCCTTAATATTATATCCATCGCCAATTTTCTTTACTTTTCAATATCTGATGTTATTATATTCTTTCTTGGTATTGCAATGTTTTTTACAGTTATTTTTGTTTTTTACTTATAGCCATGAAGATGGCCTACAACGTTGGTCGAAACGTCGGCACTTATAACAAATAGATTTTTCTTATATAGTGTTATTTTGACTGCACCCCCAGACTATCTATAGAAAAATAATAATAATTTGTCCATCAGATGTAGTCCAGTATAATATAATGATTTTTATAAACGGATATTAACTTGGTTACACACTTGTTATGATTATTTATTTATTAACATAATTTTGTGTTGCTATGGCTGATCAGACGATGCTACAGTGGGAGCCTTACTATACATTTTGTTTATCTAGGTATTATTAAGATAAATCTTTAACTAGTTCCTGACATCTGCATTGTAGTAACCTCTGTTTTACGTCCCTTCCGAAGGACGTCAACTAAGAATTAATTATTCCCTTTAAATCAGTCACTAGATCGTAAATAGCATATATTTGACGGCTGCCTATCGTTTGTACCAAGTTTGATTGATGCTCGTAATGAACTTGGCCTTAGGCAGGACCGCTGACATTGGAGGGCTGCCATCGCTCAAAATCGTGTCACGAAGTCGTCCAACTCCATCACGAAATACTTCTTCACTGGTTTAATTGTTTTTGGTCGATGAGTGAATATCCACTCGTAGCGGCCTGTATACATGCTCTTATGATAACCATAATTAGTTGGAACGAAATTTGACATGAAATTTCGCCAATGTGGTCCGGCCCACTTCTGTAAGGAACATGAATTTTTTGTGAAGCGTCTTGGAGTAAGTTTGCTTTCTCTGTATGACGAATCTTTCTGGCTGTTGTTTATTTGGTTCTTTTTGGTTATTATTTATTATAAAAATCATCTATCTGGCTGTTGGTGTGAGATCTGTTGCACTTTATCTTTTTTAACGCGATTTTGTTCGTTTTTTGTGTCCTGATGGTGTGTGAATTTGCGAAATCGGTTTATTTTTTTCCCAAAAAGATAACGTATAGGAAACATTTGTGATTTCCTGGTATTTCAATATTTAAGGCATCTAAAAATACCACCTACTACTAATCTTGGCTTTATTATAGTCATCTTATAACATTATTGTCATCTTATAATATATTTGTTTCATCTCAGCTGAATATTCAGTACTGACAGATTACTTAGTATTGGTAGAGTCAATATATGTTAGTTAGTACAATGTTTATTATTATCTGTGTATTGAACAATCATAAATTAAGTATACATATTAATACGATAGCAAATGAATTTTACATTGAAGTTACTTTTATACTTATGTTTTTAGCTGGATGGAGACATTACATGTTCTGTCTTAACATCTCCTTTACTTGTTTTTATATAGCAAGTACAGTTATAGAACATGCAAATTTAAAATTCTATATTCCAATTAAATTTGATTGGAAGATAAGCTAAAGCAGTACGGAAAAATAAAATAAATCCTGTTTTTTTTTTTATACAAAATAACAGAACTATCATTAGAGCCCATAAAAGAGTATTGGTTCAGTAGTTGGTAGGTACTATACCGTTTCTGAGTTAGCGATTGAGCAGGGAGGTGATTTGGCTGAAATCACGTTCAACCGCCCGGAGTTTCTCCCAATTAAGAGTGCCAACTTCATAAACCCTCGGCGAGCACCAGGCTGGTCTCCAAACTTCACAGGATCGATTCACGGTTATTAACGGAACAAATAGTTATCTACGACAGCCGGCCTCGAACAAGGAACCTAGACATCAGGAACGTTTTACCATGTGTACTGAGCTATTACTCATAAACAAAATTTCACATTGAACTTATGTTCGCCTGCAAATATTGTTACGGAGAAATATAAAGAAAAATATGTCTGGTTGCTGTATGTATATTACGATATGAGCTAGTCATATTTCATATTAGATTTATATTACGAGTTTGCTAATTAAAAAATAAAAATTAAATTCATTTATATGTAATATTATTAATTATTTTGAACTTTTATTCTGTTAGAGAGGATGCCGAGAATGATACGTTTCAATTAACAGAATGAGGCGTAAGATCTTAAATAAAATAATTCCTTAAAATTCGAATAAAAAACAAAATAATGATAATGAATGAAATAATAATAATAATAATGAGACCCAAGATTGCGGGTTCGTAGCCCGGTATGAAGCCCTAGGATTTAGGGAATATGGTGCCCTTCGGAAGGGACGTTAAACGGGGGCCCCGAGCCTGTACGATGTCAAGTACTCGTTAAAAATCCCTATCCTAATTAAATCTGGATAGGGAAAATTTAGAGCTCCCACTGTAGCATCTTCTGATAAGCCATAGTAGCAGAAAGTGATGTTAAATGAACAAACATCTACAAAGTCAAAATAAGTTATTTTAACTAAACAAACATTTTTTGTTGTTAATAATATTGGAACTGAATACTCCCTGGGATTTTCGTTCTTAATCCCTTTGCTTTGACCAGATATTAAGGAAATTTAATTGAAGTTCTAAAAATATCATTCTTTGATTTCCTTTAATGATGCTTTATTATGCTCTTTGTCCCCTTGATTTTTCCTATCTCGTCCTAGAGTCCTCTTTTATAAATTTTATGGGAAATTAATAATGAACAATTATTGCTTTAGTTGCTATGACTTTCGAAGTTTTTTAATGATGAAACTTTTAACATAAAAAGTATTAAAATATTCTGAATAGTTTGGATTTCACATATTTTGAAAAATATTTTTTTTATTTTTAAAAAACCTCTACCACTGATTCACTAAATAGTAGAAACTGCTATTGTTTCGGACAACGGTTGTGCAGTTAAGTGATTTGTCCGAGTTCAGGCTGACGCTCTAGGTTTTTCTCTCAATTGAGAGTACCCTCTTTATCGAGTCTAGGTGAACCACAGGAAGGTCTCTGGATTGCACAGGGTCCATCCCAATCACAGATTAAATTATTTGTCTATCATAGCCGGATTTCTGAAAGCGTTACCTTCAGAATAACAACTAGGCTTACTACATTCTGAGCTATACCGTATATTTTTATCATATATATATATTTGTTATCGTCCTCTAGTAGTAACAAAACGTAGAATTTATTTTTTACTCAACCTTTCAATATATTGTTAATATTTATAGTAGATTCCTGAGGCATATTGTTGTGCTTATATTGTGGTTATGAAACTGTCAGATTCAAGCTAATCAAACTTCGTGTCTAAATATTGACTTCTCCAATCTAAACTTCTTCATGAGCAACGACTACGTTTCTGTACCTAATGACGTGGACTAATCACAACTGGTAATGGTGGGACATGTCCATTCCTCACAATCCTAATAATGATCGAAAATTTGAGGTGAATGTGATTTTTTCTTCCGTAAATAATGTTAAATGATTACTTGATATAAATGTTCAGCTAACTGGGTTTTTTCCTTCTTAATTACGACCAAAATTCTATATCTAAAACTTTTGAAGTTTAACAGTGATTGAATTTTTGAAACAATTATTTGAGGCGTTTGGTTT
Source organism: Arma custos (assembly GCA_037127475.1). Classification (NCBI taxonomy): domain Eukaryota; kingdom Metazoa; phylum Arthropoda; class Insecta; order Hemiptera; family Pentatomidae; genus Arma; species Arma custos. Next base: position 48,485,915 of record CM073763.1, on the reverse strand, counting down.
CATAAATGGTTACATCCATTTTCAAAAATGTTTCAGGACAGATCAAAGATTCAATTTTAAAAAATATTCAATTTAAGAAATTTTTTTTTATTATTTTTCGTTATTTTGCTAACAGTTCACTAGTAACGAATAACAACTTCAATTTAAATAATTACTGACAATTTTTTTAGAATTTTCCCTTTTTTAAAATCTCATTAAATATAAAAAATATGTTGGATATACTTTGATCAGAAAATATCGATATCTGGTTAATTTATGGTTAATAATCAATAAATAAAATAGGCATTTTAAATACCAATTACTTTACAATTATGTAAATATATTGTTTACTTATTGTTTTGATTTTTTATACATATAAATTTTCATTTACATCTTGGATAGGTGACACATTATGGTCTATGACCTCTGTAAAATTCCAGGATATCTATTGCTCTCCAATCTTCCCCATAATGTTTTTCAATAAAGCATCAGTGAAAATGAAGCTTGGATGTTACCACTTTAGATAGGTAATGAAATATGTTGGTATTGATTTTTGAAGGATCTAGACGTTTTGAAATAAACACATGTAATGTGCTTCTTTCATTAAATCATTCTTAAAAACGAATTAACCTACCATATTATATTATATACCATATTAGATAGGCTTTTCTGAGGAAAGTCCATAAAAAATATTTTTGGAAAAATGGATGTACCCAATTTTTAAACCAAACTCCCCATTTATGAGAATATAATTAAATAATAGGGGTGAGAATAATTTGCCCGAAATGAGACTTGGTGAATATTATTCTGTTATTCTCAGAGTTCAGATTCACCGAAGCTGAAGAAAGATATCTGCAAGTTATTTGACCTGGAAAGCTGCCATGCTTTGCCACATCTTGTACTAAATGTGCCATAATATTCTTATAAACATATGTTCTCTATTGTTAGGAACTAAGTATCACAGATACTTCAAACTGTTTTTATTTTGAAACTGTAAAAAGCTTTTAATGTCTTATTTTTGCAAAGTTATTGTTCCCCACATCTTCTTACTATGGTCTAGCTTCTAGCTTCTAAATAATTATTTTTTTAAAGTGAAATCAACGACTTTTGCCAGGGGAAGAATTGTTTCGCGTCATCGACATGCTCGTGACGTATTACGCTTAGCGGCCTGCGTATGAGTTTTAAAATTTATTTTAATCAACTTTAATTTAAAGTTTTGAATTCGAATAATATAACAATGATAAGTGTTAACTAAAAGATCATTTAATAGTTGTGAAATTCATACTAATAATATCATAAACATGTTGAACTTATGGTTTCCGCTAAAAGATTATGTTTTGTCTTAGTTGAATGCCTTGTTTTATTAAATCATTAGAATTACAAATGATCAAAGTAATAATACTAAAAATTAAAATAAAGTTCATTAACATTTACGAAAATACAAAAATAAGGTATAAATAATATCTGCAGCCCAGGTGAATAAGTGGTTAAGTCAGATTTTGTCCAGAGAGAGTTGCTTTCAGATAACCGGAATCATATCATTCTCGTAGTTTTTGGCTTGAAATGGAGTTATAATATAAGCAATAACTCCTTTTCAAGCCGATGCCTTACTTAGCCCCTTATCACTGCGTAAATAACTCTATTCCGCTTACTTAAGAACAAGAAACTCATTTTGGAGAAAATTAGATTTAACCAAAATAAATAAACACTTGATGTTTAGATTAACCCCAACCCTTTTCTCCTGTTCTCAGAGCTGATAAACTGTGACGATTTCTGTGACCTAACGATGATGATGTTTGATACAGATGTTTCTCTTTAACTTCGAACAAAATTAATTGGTAAGGAGAGTTTTGTAATAAGTTCAAAATTAGAAATGCTTGCAGTTTTTTTGGATTTATACGTTTCAAATGCCTGATTCCAATCGGACTATCATTAGAAAATATAAAGAGTATTGATTAAACTACAAGGTTTTTTTATTACTTTAATTTTCGATACTACGTATTCCTGATTTGATTTGTTGCTTTTTTCTTGCTAATTTAAATATATCAATTTATTATTATTTAAAAAAAATGTGATCGAAGATAATATTTTAATTAGTATAACCATTATGTATATGTATTCCAGTACAATATGACATAATATATCCTCGATTCTTCTTTAAATTATTCTTAAAAACGAATTAACCTACCATATAGTAGATAGGCTTTTCTGATAAGAAAGTCCTTGAGCAATTAAAATCCTTTGTACGGTAGGTAACTGCTTGAGTGATTTATTTAATAGTTAAAAGAAGATTAATGACTTCAAATTATATTTCATCTTAATATTAAAACAAAACAAAGAAAACTGTTTACCGACAATTTTTACTAAATATTGCCTGAACTATAGCTTGTTCATTATTAATCTGAAATAATAGTTAAAAGCTTCATAACGATTTAAACAGTGTTACTAATTATCAATTACTACATTAACCGATTGTTACTATTTTAACTAAATGATAAAATGCTCTCCATATACTCGTAAATAAATTTTGCCACTTCGATAAATTAATACTTACTTCATCTGATATTATTCGTTATTAAAAAGCTGTTACTAATTTAATAGAGAATTTTAAGAAAAATTAGTGAGAATATTCATATTTATTTTTTAGATATTAAAATTAAATGACTCAAGGATTGAGGAACGCTACTGACCACATCCAAAAAATTCTAGGTCATTGTTGACCGCGAACTTGAACAGGAGCTTTTACAGAGATCGTATTTCAGTCCTGTTAGGGTTTCTAATGGCACTCTTCTTGTATTAACTATACTATAATATATTGTGTATATATATATTTTACTATTCAATCCCATCTGATATCCATTACGCTTCTTTTCCATGTCCATATTCAAATCTACGCTTTTCATACAGCTAAATTTCCAAACAATGTTCCAAAATGATGTTCTCTAATCAGATATATTTAATAGTTCATATCCATCAAAAGTAATGTATGAATTACTGTCAATTTTCTTCATTTAAAACGATATTATTTTTTATAATGTTATGTGCTTTTATTATTATTTTTTTAAGATTATAATTATGTATTTTTTCTTCACCACATATCTTTTAGTTAATATTTATATTCAAGTACTTGTATAAATACTGCATCATTCTTATAATGTATCCCCTTGGGCAGATATATATTCAATTAATTTTGTACACATCTGTTATTCTTAAGGGACCTGGTCCCATGATAAAATTACTTTTCTACTCTATTATATATTCGTATATTTATGGTTTCAGGTACTTCTACAATATCTTGATTATAACGTATAGAAAGAATAAGATAACTGTTACAATAAAGTATTTGCGGGTTAGTACCTAAATACTTTAATTCCATTGTACCATTGTATTGTATTTATCTATTTCCTTAGGTATATGCCTTATCTGCGTTATTTGTTTAGAAGATTGTTATTCTCTTGTTATAATTGATACTATTCTGTTCTGACTTTAAATTTTGTTTATTTATTTATTAAACCAGTGTTGATTATTTAATTATTGTAAAATATTTACATATTGTAGATATTATATAACTGTAAATTAAAATAACTGTAATTAACTGACGATATGCTAATTACTAATTACTAAAAATTAACACTAAGTGGGCCAGACTCAATGTCTACAATATTGAACATTAAAGCCAATAAATAATTTATTATATATTCGTATATGTAAGGAGAGGTGTAGCTCGTGAGTAGTCATGTCGAAGGTCTCGAGTTTAAATGGAGTTGTGGTAGATAATTTATTTAATCTGTTAACAACTATGATGGATCCTTAGGGATCTGGATACCCTTCTAGGGCTCACCAAACCTCTATAAAAAGGTTACTCTTGAAAGGAAAAAATATCTGGAGTTGAGCGTGATCTCGGGCAAATCGCTTGTCTGCAGAACCTTTCTCCAAGAAACATTACAGACTTTGCCACGTACTGAACATAATACTCTTTATTGGTTATATTAGTACAGATTTTTTTTCTTTTGGAATACGGTGGATGTATTCTTAAATATGATTGATCGTAATGATGATGCAATTTTAGCATGGAATATGGAATAGTCCAGTGTGGCCTATTTTTCAATGGGTCAGAACGACTTCCTCTTTGCGGTTGCTGTGGTAGGAGGTAGAGCATAGTTTTACTTCTTTTTCTGGTAGCTTTTAGTTTCTTTTATTATTTTATTTTTGAGGGCTTTATCATCGATGTCCTAGATATCTCTCTGACGTTTTACTTTAAGAGGTCTGATGGATTCTGATTAATTCGGGTAGGGTTTTGAGATGCCTTCTGCTTGTTCTGTAAGCTCGTTCCCTACAATGCACATGTGGCTTGTGATACATATCCAATATGTATCTATATCCAAAGCATAGGATTGTTATAAGATGAGATAAAGGAACTTAAAGAGTCCGATATTATGATGTTAGAGTCTTCTGAGCTATTAATATTCTAAAATTTATCAGGATTATATGTCGTTATTGCATATTGTTAGCCAGTGTAAATTTAAGATAATTTATGTAATATTAATTTATGAGTTATGCGGGTAAAAAAATGAAGCTGTTGTTTTTCTGATTTTTTTTTTAAGTTTTCATTGTCGTTATCAATTATTTCTCTAAGATATATGCTTGTACTTGAAATATGATTTCTTAGCCTCGCCTGTATGTAATCTTTGAACTTGATTTTCTTCCACTTCAAAACGTCTACTTAAATTGAACCTGTTTACACATCACAAGAGCCAATAATATTAAAACAATTTAATAAGTATGTCTAATTTTCCCGACTAGGATTAGCGATTTTCATTTTTGAATGGACGCTAGTTTCTTGTGCCAAGTATTAAGGCTTGTACTAAGTCATATATGTTTTTTTTCTTTAGAATTAACTGTACACGCGTAAGTAAGAACACGCCAAACTAAAAAATATAGCTAGCCGAACAAATTAGAAAATAAATAATACTTTAAAAAAAATTAAAAAACACGCTATAATAGGAAACAAAACTAAATAGTTGGAAATATGTTTAAAATAAGAATACAGTGATAAACAAAAACGATTTTTTTCTGGTAAAATTATGGGATATTTTTAAAAATATTTTCATAACGACTGCTTTTACCAATATCAGTCGAACATATATTTACAATTAACACCCAATTTTTTTTACGACAATCTTTTTTCATAACTTTATTCTTATTTTAAACTTATTGAAAAACATTTTCTACTTTTTCGTTTTGTTTTGTATAAAAGCGTGTTTTTATATAAACTGTTACACATAAAAGGTTTTATATAAACATTTTTATAAACTGTTAATTATACGTCTTGTATAGATCAATAAGAACACTAAACCTATTCAGTTTGATGTGTATAATCGTGCATACAAATATTTATCCTTAATTGGATTTTGTGGTATTAATAATTAATAATAAAATCCCTACAAAGAGTGTGTTTGATGGGAAAATTAAGTTTCAGCAGCAGCTGCTAGTGCATATAGTACTCTGCTGTATTTCCATTTGCAGAACACTCGCAGCGGACAATACTTCACTCAGTGTCCCTCTGATCATCTGGCTCCCCGATCCCGGATTTACAAGTGCAACAGTCCGATTTGATCTGGACAGGGGTCGTTGACCTCATGGAACTAGGCCTACTATCGATTTGTAGAAGGTGACTCAATGATCGATACTGGTCAACTCTTTCTCGCTACGTATAGATCGATATGGCAGGACATTTGCGACAAAGCCTGTCGCTCTAATGGCTTTTTTGGAGCAGTTCAATCTGATGTAGTGCATAGTAAATGATTTTTATAAAAGCTTTTTGTAAAATCGAAAGTACTTATCGTAATTGGTGTTTTATGCGGATTTTATAGTACGTGTGTAATTTCTTTGCCGTCCAAATTATACTTTATATTATACCACAATGAACTGCTATCAGCTGGAAGTAATATTAGTTTATTTTTACAATTTCTTGCTCCACGATGTTATATCAACTACCTGAATTCACATAAAATAAGAATATTAGGGTATAACTTTTTTTATAGAAATAAATTGATGAAAAGATACTATAAAATACATTCTGTATTTTAAATATTTTAAATCTTAGTACAATACTACAACATTATTATATAATGTAATAATTATAAATTCTAACATTTAAATTAAGTCATAAAGGTTCCTACTCATCCCTCTATTCCCAGTCTGCTGGCGTTCCTCAAGGTAGCATCCTCGGTCCTATCCTTTACACAGTATATACAGCTGACATTCCAACCCATCCTAACACCTTCATCTCCACGTATGCTGATGACACATGTGTGTTATCTGTTAATAACGACCCATATATTGCATCCCAATCCCTTCAATTACACCTATCAAGCCTCGAAGAATGGTGTCGGAATTGGAGAATTAAAATCAATCCCAGCAAGTCCCATCAAATTACCTTTACCCTTCGTCGAAAACCCTTGACTTCCTGTCCTACTGTATTCTTTAATAGTACTCCACTTATCCCTGTTGAACAGATTCGCTACCTGGGACTCAACTTAGACAAGCGTCTTACTTGGAACCCTCACACAAGACTGAAAAGACAAGAAACAGCTAGACGTTTCCGACTACTTCAACACATATTAGATAAGCGCTCAAAGCTTCAGATCAATTACAAAAGACTTATTTATGTGACTGTTATAAGGCCTATATGGACTTATGGAATTGAACTATGGGGCTCCACCAAACCATCGAATTCCTCTCGTATCCAATCCTTGCAATCCAAAATCCTTCGCAAAATCCTAAACGCTCCTTATTTTGTCACAAATAAAACCATCCATAATGACCTTAACGTTCCATATGTTACCGATTTAGCCCATTCCAGATACCTATCATTCCACAATAAACTTCAAACCCATCCAAACCCACTAGTTTCCATCCTTGCATCCAATTCCATCCCGGACAATCCTCCTAGGCGTCTGAAGAGAAGATGGCCTCGGGACCTTCTATTATAGAACTTTATTAGAGTGCTGCCAGTGGGTAGTATCTCTACATGTGCTATCATGTATTATTTACTCTTATAGCAATTGTACTAGATGTATGTATTACAGTTGTACAACTCAATAAAATAAAAAAAAAAAAAAAAAAAAAACATTTAAATAAAGAGTTATCTTTTCTTAGAAGTTTAAATGAAATTTGGTAACAAGATAATTTAAAAATTAAATTCAGATAATTACAATAAATATATTAATTTTTTTTGTATCATGCTGCGCTCTTACCTATGAATTTAAGCACTTATCTGGTTAAATAAAAACACTTACGAAAGTATTGGTAATTTTATTACAGAATAAACGGTATTACATTACCTAGACGACGCTTGTGTACTAATATATACTTGTAGCGGTATTTATATATGTTCGCTTGTAAACAAATTTGATTAGAAAGAAAGGAAAACATATATAAAATAAAACAAATCTTAATACAAAAACTAATACATCAAAACCTATGGGAATTTATTTTATCGTCATCAAAAATGTATGTATTACTTCAGAGATGTGAGAATAATATTTCTGGCCATGTTTTCTGAGCTAGGTAGAAACATGATGTGAATATAAATGGTGCAAAACGTTTTCCTTTGAAGCTTGGAACGTTAGTATATTTTTCAAATCCTTATAGTTCTGGTCGTTATAGTATTAGTTATGTATATGGAGGGGACGTAAAATAGCGATGCTGAGCATTTATGGTGTTAGGTACTGGTTAAAGATGCCCAAAAAATTCACCAGGTATTCAGGTTCCCACTGTACCATCATCAGATTAGCCAAAACAGCATAAAGTGGCCCTTAATAAATGAAACGAGTACAGAAGGTATTTCACACAGTATTTTTTAATGTTTAAGTGTGAGGAGATGGAATTCTTAACTAATAGGCTATTGTAAACTAGAGTACTACTTGCGCAAACATCTTCCCTTGCGTTGCCGATGTTTAGAAATCCGAACCTACCATGGTACCCAAACAACACTGTGTGGATCCTTTGTTTACTATTTTGTGGTGAGATTTTTTGTGATCCACTTTTTGGGTTATTGTCACGCATTTGGGTGCCAGTCTATTCTCTCTTTATCTCCGTCTTGCACATGCTAAACGGTTAACAAAAGCTAGACAAAAAAATACTTCAGAGAATCACGACCCCCCCTCCACCATTTTTGTCTTCTTTGAAAAAAAAAGGTTTCGTACCTAACGAAATAAGTAGATATTATATTATATTATACCGTGTAATCATCCGTTTAATATACTTTAATTTTTTCTGGTCGTAAAATCCTCGTCGCATTATCAATTCATGGCGCCACACTTTTCTTTATCTAGCAGAATTCTTGCTAAGCAACTTTGTTGTGTTAAACATTCAATTTTTGTTCATTGAAGTTATTAGAATGAATCATATTATTTAAAATTATTTTTTTCAACTAGGGAAGTTTTATTTACTGCTGTAATAATTTAGGTTACTGTTGGTACCTCCACTAAACTGATTGAAGTCGCCGACAATAATAATAAAAAAAACTGTAAAAAATACAACCCGTTATGGTTATTAAGCCCAGAACATGGTAGAGGTATCAATTTCCCTTTTAGTGAAATCCCCTCAGTCTTAACTTTTTATTAGTTTTTTTTTTTTTAGTAATATTCTCGAAAATAAAAATGATTTATCACTGATTGTGCATTGTAATTATAGTATAAGGTAACTGTTTCTGACTATATAGATAAAAAAACCAACTTACACACTTACTGGAAAGGAGTGAAAAGTTAAAACTTGTTGTCAACTGGAAACCACAACCTGCCAACGATTGTGCAGAAAGATGATTTCCCGGAATCACCCTCAGTCACCAATTTTTTCCCTTATATGGGTACCATTATTTTGCAGGCTGGATAGCGTCTATCTAGGAGGGCTTTTAAGTAACTCCGAGCTGATCAGAGTTATCATATATAATTCATCTCTCACTGCCGGATTAGAACCATTATTTACAATTAAAACAGCAATATTTTTAATAATTCCTATGAATACGTATTTTATCTTTTAGTGCAAAGAACTTTCTTAGAATTCCGCTAGATAACACTAGTGTGGTGTCTTGAATTGATAAAATTTTAGTGCTCTGGAGTTATTCCTACTGTTTTACGTCATTTGCCTTATTGCCTTCAGCTTATAAGTTGGGTTGTTCACATAGCTTTATTTATTACCTAAATACTTTGTCATAACCATCTTCTTGGTTGTAATATTTAGTGGAAGATGATGCAACGTTTAGTTATTAGATTGAGGGTCTAATTTTCTGTTCTGTGGTTCCTTTCCCTACCGTAATGTTGCGTAACCTTCTCGTCATAACCTGGCTCATAACTGCCTGTATACGTTAAATAATAAGGGAGCTTGGGTATTAAGACTTTAAACATGTAAGATGGATTATAGAAAATAATAATTTGTTAGTTAGTCTCCTTCAGGCATCCCCTAGAATTATTAAGAGATAATATGACTAAATGAAGAACTCGTGCCATGTTGATTCGTGGAGAAAGGTTTCCGAATAGTTCTTGTAGAGTTAAAAAAAATATCTACTCTTACAACCCCTAAAAATTTTTAGTTCAGTACGTGATAGTGACAATACAGTTGCTGGGATTTGACTTAGCTCACGCTCAACCGCCAGGAACCCCCCTATTTTGGGTACCCACTTTATTGCGGTTTGGTGAGCCCCAGGAGGGTCCTAAGATCTCAAAGGATGTATCTTCGGCTGTAACAGATCTAGTAAAATCTGTCAGCAGCGGGATTTTAACCCAGGCACATCAACTCAGCGCTCTACCAATCAGCCACTCCGCTCCTTTTTTTTTTGCAGCATAGCAATATTTAAATTGATTTATATAAATAGTGATGGCTCCTTCTGATGATTCAGTAATTGCGACTTTAACTGATCATCAACTTCTCTTTTTAGGAGTTCTAAAATTAAATAATTGTGGAATAAATCAATAAATTTGAGTGGGATGCCGTGGCGAATCCAGGAACTTTGTGTGGGGGCGCTCCAGGCCAATTTTGCGTTTCAGGCCACCTGGTGTAATCCTATGAAGCTTTAAGGAATTTTCAAGTACTGAATTTTTTGTTCACGTTTTTAAATCCACTGTAATCAAATCCATCCATTATTCCAGAAAAAAATGCTCGTATTTATTAGCAATCGATGTTTTGAACATCATTGCTTGGTTTTTTCCTACATTGCTTATCTTCTTCAGGGCTGGTGATGTAGATCACCATTATGAGATGAACCTCCATAATTACTAAGATTAAATAATACAATAATAATAAATTTATAATAAATATAAATATAATTAATAATAAGGCTTAGCGAACCCGATGACTCGTTGACGATAATACCAATCTAACCAAAGCCGACCACCACTACCCTGATCACTCTTAATGCAATCCTCTCATAAATATAATAATAATATAAATAATTATAAATATGGTAATTATTAATTATGTTAAGTCGGTTTCATGTAAATTGTTTATCACTATTTAATCAATTATTTTCTTACCTCAATCCATACCATTTTTTCTCCATATTAATACGATCAACTAACAATTATTCAAGAAATCCATTATTTTTTAAACATTTCATTTTTGTTTGTAATCCTTCTTTGTATTTACTGTATGTCCGAATCTCCCCTAATATTTATTACGATATACATGTACTTCCTTGGCACTTACATAATTATAAGTATATTTAATTGAATAATATACTAGCATAAGTCCTTAATACTATACTGTCTTAATCCGTCTGATTATTTTTATTTTTTTTATAATTTATGAATATATAACTGATGTTGGTTTACAGCCATTTTATTCTTCTGATTAAATTCTAGATTTATTAGATTTTCTAGTTTAGAAAAAAACATTAAACATTTATAAGACTTAAATAGATGAATTGAGGTGTTGACAGGGAAGAAGTATTTAGTAAAATAAAATTAATTATCTTGTTTTTATCTTAGTAAAGGTAGTAATTAATCGTTTCATAGTTAAGAACGAGGAATAAGTCAAAACTAGGAGTGGTTTAGTTTCAATGAATGATGGTAATTACTATTACTATAGAAACTTTCATTATTATTTTTCAAAACAGTTTTATTTCTTTTCCTGTAAAATTACTTTTTCATGACTTCCTTTTTCATGTCAACGCCAATATTAATCCATATAACTTTATTACTATTGATTACCAATTTATTTTGATATTGAATAGTTATACCTTTAACTATTGTAATATAAAGAGGACAATTTTTTCTTATCAGTTTCATTAGGTTGGCTGTTCTGACTGATTAGATAACAGTGTACGTTTAATTTTAGGTGCACAGGGAAAGAGTTACCGAGTCCGATCGTACAAGCAGAGCATCATGGATTGCGGTATATGCTTCAGCAAGTACTTACTCTGCCTCTTCAACTTCGTCATACTGGTAAGTTCCTATCAATTATTATATTAACGCACTTAAGTTATAAGTTCTCTAATTTAGGCCATTTGTAATGACAAGGAGTTCCACTCACTCTTGACTCATTTCCAGTGTGTTGACGTACATTATCTTTCCACCAGGGATCTTCTATTGCACCGTTTGTTGATTGTCACAAGCAACTCTTAAAATTATTTACGAAAACATTTTAATGAAATATTAGTTATTAACTTTCACCTGTCTTATTCTTTAAAAAAAATATCCCATAAACAACCTCTGAAAAATACTAAAAGTCAAGATCTCATCGGCAGCTTTACCACATACATCTGCACGAATGTGTCCTACTTATAGCATAACTTCGGTGGAATTTTGTCACATTACAAACTTATTTTCGATCATGCCTGTTGAATCATTTCATGCAAAGGACCGAATTATTGCTATTGGCTTAATTTTTGTTAATTTTAAATATACTTCGAGGCTCTTGATTTTACTCTATTTTCAATTATCACAATTATTGATAAAAAAATTATCATAATTATAATATGTTATTTGTTATAAAAATATTAATAAATTTTAGATGCTTACGTAAACAGTAATTATTTATAAGTAATATATTTTTAAAATTTATGAAATTTTAAATTTCTATTTAATTAATTTCAATGATTAATCGTAAATTCGTCTAGTTAAATTAATTAGTGTATAGTTACTTAATTCGTGATATTTTCGTAGATTAATTTTACGGCAAACACTAAATTCTTCGTATTATAAGGAGGTCATTAAATGTATCTGTTAAAATTTTTCGCCTACTTTATTTTAAATCAGTCAGTAAAGTTTAAAATAATTTTGAATTAAAATAATCCGAAAATCAGTAGTTATAATCAATAATAGTTGTATGCATTCGATATATTCCTGTTAATGTTTTTTACTAGCAGGTATAATAATGTGATATATTTTCAATCCCGGATTTATTTATTTTCCTTCTATTCACATTATTTAATCCTTAATTCTTACCTACTTAAGTCCTTCTAACCACAAAATAGTTAATTGAGAACTAGGATGGTTCCTAAAAGATTCGATGAATGATTTCATTATTCAAAAATAAATTTTCATTCTCATATTTGATAATGCCAGCAGCTTAATAACATGATAGAATCTTTTGAACAAAAGTCAAAAGAATCATATAACTAATAAACCTTTGAAGTTTAAATTGAATATATTTAACTGCACTACTACAACCCTTGTTGTCTGGAGTTCAAGTACATTGTTGAGACTGCACTGTTTCTAGGACAATGGGTGTGCAGGGAGATGATTTTGTCTGAAATTTTTCCAGATTTTTCCCTCAATTAAGAGTAACTACTTGATAGAGGTTGATTGAGCACCAGATAGATCTTAAAGGGTTCATCCGTTGCTGTTAACAGATTAAATCAGTTTTCGGCCACAGCATAGCTACTTTGAACTCTACATTAAGCTGTCTCGCTCCTTAGTTATAAAACTATGTAGTAAATCTCTTGTTTCTGATTCTAATATCTAAGATTCTTTTACCATTTTGGTATAAAATTTACTTTTCAATATTTACAACATGCAAATGATTCAGATTAAAACTATGACCATTGTTAATGATAATTTACACAGCAATCTTCGTCACTATTTTCTGTGTACTGCTCTTAGTCATATTAGATAACAAATCTAGTCTGGGGCCGTTAGATTGTTGATAATTCCATCCTCAGTAATCATTTCCTACATTTAAACTACTAGTAGCCCCAACCTAAAAAGTAATTTTTTAATTTTAGCTTGTTTCTTTAAGATGTTTGTTGATCTGTTCAGATTATATCCAATGGTATCTGCAGACTGGGGTATCTCTCTTGGTGCTCAACCAACCTCTTTAAATTGGGTATCCTTAATTAGAAGAATCTGACAGTTGGAGTTGATCTCAATATAATCCACCTTGCGCAGACGTCCTAAAAACAGTACCGTCTCTATTGTGTACTTATTCCGAGACTCATCATGAGTTGTGGCACAGATTTTTTTCTCTTATCTTATTAATTATTTCTCTTATCTTATTCATTATTAAGGGTGAGATAGGATGTAGAGAAAACTGAAAGCTGTCGATAATACCCGATATAATGCTTAAGATAGATTTTGTCTGTATCTCAAAATAAATTTTTTTGAGATTTAGACAAAACTATTTTATTACTATAACTTTGTTTATATTTATGAATTTTTTTTTCACTTATATGTATTATTTCTGTATGAAATCTCGTTAATTATCTCTGTGCGGTCTACTGTTTTTTTTCACATATACAATATAAGCTTTCTTCATTTATAAATATAATTTTATATTACGTATAATTATAAAAACATGTACATATTTAGAAAATATATAAATGGTAAATAATATGAAAATGTGAAAGGCTTGACTGACACACAGATCAAATACTTAATTACATATTAATATGAATTATAAAGAGTAAAGCCCAGTTTATAAGAAACTTTTCATACTTAATTATTTATCCACTAATTTTTAGTTTTATGTGATAAAAGAACAAATTATTTAGTGTTACGAATCACGGATTACTAATAAGAAAATGATTTTATAATTACTTAATTTAGTTTTAAAAAATGACAGTGAAGCATTGGTAAGACACTTATAAATATGAAAGTTATAAAAAAATTTAAATAGATTGTAATTATTTGGACCGATTTGATGAAAATATATTTAAAAAAAAAATCACAATAAAAACCTGGCACCATCACGCGTACAATTATCAAAACTTGACACATCAATTACGTGTGAGTATATTTGTTAAAGTGCTATATATCTGTTTATTATAATAAGTTAATATCTGTTTTAAATGATAGTATGAAAGAAAAACTCATAATAATTAGTATGACAGGTGTAATTGTTTTAAATGAGAAAAATTATAATAACTAATTAAAAAGCATTATCTACCGTACCGAATTGAGAATAAAAACCACTCTCGAACCCACTTGAACAGAACAGTTTCATCAAAATCGGTCTAGCCGTTTAGTAGAAGTTCAGTGACATACACACGAAGATAACAGTATATCTAAAGGTACAGAAATGAATCGATGCATTTTGGTATTATAATTCAATTAATTCATTAATTAAGTGACTTTTCATGTTGCAATTACCCTCAGGAGTTTTCGAGTACTCTAAGAATGCTATAATATTTTTTTTTTGTTTTATGGAGTGCCGTAACATGATGTGCTGATTACTTTATTTGCTGAGGCATTGATCATGTTGTGAGTCATTTTTGTGTTTACAAACTTGCCTTTTCGGGATTCACATAACTAGTCTCGTATTGAAGGAATTGAAAAAAAATTAAGTTGTAACTTAATCTCTTGCTTGTAATAAAATTTGTAATCCGAAGTTACAACTTTATTTTCCTTTCTCCTGCTAGAGTTTGCTCTAATATTCTTTCATGCTTTCACTTGCACGTTTCTTCTGATCCTCTGTACAGCTTCTTCCTGCCTTCAGTAGCTTCTCTTCATCCTGAAACCCTTCCAGATTTTTCACTCTGCAGCCAAATTCACTTCCTTCTCGTATGCGAGACACTGCTATGTTCCAATTTTTAAAATATTTCTTTACTTATTCAGTCGACATTGTCATAATCTTTAGAAGCCCGAGGCTTATATCAGGCTTCACTTCCGCATAGTATCCGAGATTCTTTCCATTTTGTTGTCTGATTTCTTTGTTACTTCGCAGTTTCCATTTTTCTTCAGTCTGAACTGCTCCAATGATTTTTCTCTGAATTCTTCTTTGCAGGACTTCCAGTTCTTTTGTATTACATTTCATCGAATTCATTGGCAAAGAGACATTCCGTCTTTACTACAGTGTTATAATGTGTTATTTTGCAATCCAGGAGATGCACTTCTTGGTGAGATGTTCTTTGTCAACCCATAAGTTATGTAGAACAAATCCAATACTTAAGATTACATCTTGACAAACGCATCTCTTGGAATCCTCCTATTAGACTGAAAAGACAGAAAGTGCTCGCTGTTTCAGTCTACTGCAACTCTTAATAGATAAACGCTCTAAGCTCCCAATCACTTACTAAAGACTCATTCATGCATGACAAGATGAGACCTACTTGGACTTTATGAGTTGAGCTTTGGGTCAATCCAAAATCTTTCATATTGTTTGCAAACTTGCCTTTTCGGCAATTGTTTGCAAAACTTTTTTTTATTAATTATTCTTTATTTCACTTCTCTACAGTTTGTTGTTTATTCATTTAACGTCACTGTAAGCTGTTATTGCTAATCGGAGGATGCTACAGTAAAGTTCTACATTTTGCATATTCAGATTTAATTAGGATCCCTATCTTTAACGAGTACCTGACGCCGCACATGTCGGGATCCCCCATTTCACTTTCCTTCCGAAGGACGGCAAAACGTTCTTTTGGCAAGGCGAGGCCGCTAGCTAGGTGATAGTGGGCGCAGTAGGCTTACCTAAAAATCTGGCGGTCTAGCGTGATATAGGACAAATCACCTCCTTGCACAACCATTTTCCACGAAACAGTACAGTCTCTACCATGTACCGAAACCCAGACCCGTTCACGGGTTGCATTGTTACATGTTTTACATGTGTTATGTGCTATCGTTTGTTTGTTTGTTCATTTAACGTCACTTTATGCTGCTAGGGCTAATCGGACGATGCTACAGTGGGAGCTCTAAATTTTGCCTATCCAATGTGCTATCGTCTATCATTGTGTTATCAATTACATTGTTTGTTTTTTTTCTTATGATTTAAATTATTGTTAAATTAATTAAAATTTCCTTAATTGTTAATTTTCCTTCTCTCCAGTTTTTTGACGTTTAGGGGTTGTGTCTATAACCTCATAAAACGTACTTTTTTGTACGTACTGGCATAAGTAGGATTCTGATATCCATTTTTAATTCTATGTCCTAATAAAGTTTATACATATGGGATTTTTTATTATCCTTATCATTTGTAAACTAATTTTTTTTTAATTGCTAATAATGTTAGAGAATTAATGCTTTGAATTACGTTTGAAGATTTGTGTTCAGCCAAAGTTTGATGTTAATGGGAAAGTTAATTGTTTGATACGGACTTTATTAATAAGAAAGTTTATCACAAAGGAGGGACTTTATGGTTGGTAATGTTGACAAGGCTATAATGAGTTTCTGAAAAATTTATCAAAGGCTAGCAAATTTTGGATGATGACGTAGGAAATTTTATATTAATATCATTTCAAGAAATTCGATGTGAAGAACATAAACTACTGGATCCGCAATTCGTAAAGAGGAATATTTGGTATTGCATACTCTCCTTACGGGAGAGTCGTGAAGCTCAGTGAGTAGAGCGCTAAGTTGCTTAAGATTCTAGGTTCAAATCCGGCTAAGGCAGATAAGTTATTTAATCTTTTAACAACCACATGCGGACGCTGTGGGATCTACAGACTATTAAGGAGCGCACCCAGTCAATATAAGGTTATCTTTAATATAAGGAAAAAACTGGTGGTTCTGCGTGATCTCTGACAAAATATCTCCCTGCGCTACCCTTCTCTTAGATTGCCTCTATCACTGCGCAACTGTCTCTATCATGAAATGATACTCAAGACCCCTGATGTGTTCTACACACCTTTATACCTTCTTTATTTATAATTTATTTAATCTGTTAGTGGCTGGAGGTGGATCCTATAGGACCAAGGACCCTCCCGAGGCCCACCTACCCTCTATAAAGCAGATACCCAAAATAAGGGGGAGAAATCCGGCGGTTGTGCGCGACTAGGACAAATAAGTTCCTTGCAGAGCCGTTGTCCAAGGGAAGATACAGTCTCTACCATATTCTGAACCCCAGACCCTCATGTGTTGTACAGATTTTTTTTTTATACTCATCCTATACTTTCTCCACTACTTAGCACCTTATGTTACAAGTCTGAAGCTTCCTATTCGTTTTGAAACTGTTTTCAATGCCTTTTTCATATTGAATCCTGATTTTTAAAGTTGCACCACTTTAAGAAGCTGTGTAGATTGAAGTAGGTAGTTTGTTAAACTCAATACAGACAATAAAAATATGGATCTCAGAAAAGATCCCACGTTCTCAATGTAGTATTCATTTAGATATCAGAAGGTTGCGTAATTTTTTTACTTGTTCACGTTTTTAAATTTTCATATCTTTAATCCGCTTCTGTGTACATAGCTATTTATCTTATTAGTATCTTTAGTATTTTCTGTATCATATAACAAACCAGAATCGATTTTAAATCGGATGAAATTACTCAAACCTAATGATTTTGACCAAATTAGTAATAAATTATTGTTCAAAATAAATTAACACCTTTAAGAATAAATAATTAATTTATATTTAATATACAAATATTGATTTTTCTTTAGTAAAATTTTAAAGAAATATTTAATCGGGTGTGGTCTAAACTCCCTACCCTGCCGTCACTGGATTACGTGGCTTTCAAGCAATTACACTAGGAGGTTATCACTAGTCATAAAATTTTCTGTGTGACAGGAAAAAATATAATTTAAAAGTAGCTATTACAGTCGACATTGACTTCCTTATTATACTCCATATAATATTTTTAAAGATTTATCAGCTATTTATTATCAGTCATCAGTCAGAGTTTTAAACTAATCATGCATGTATATGTCTTTTATTTTATTGTTTTTTCCTTTAATATTCATATTGAATAGAATAGAATAGAAAAATAATTTTATTCTCGAACCAGGAGCTTTATAATAATAGACGTGCATAAAATTTAAAGAATATATAACTGGTCTAAGGGCCACATTATAAGAATAATACAATATTCGCATAAGGAAAATTGATGTAAACTAAAAGGTTTGTTCAGGTAAAGAAAAAAATATATATAACGTTTATGTTTCATTTATTTAACATTTGGAATAAAGTAAAAGCTTAATTATTCGGATCAGATTTTTGTATAGTTTTTTTATCTATATCAACTAATAACTTTTAACTATGATAACAAAAGCATAACTATACAGTTTCATTCCATGTGCAGTTGTATAGTTGGCACAATAAGTAATAGTCAAGCATCTTTGTCAATTAAAGGAAATTTGTTAAAGGTCGACTTACTAACTAGAAATACGTTGTTTTTTTAAACAGTACGCTTATTTAATGATTTAGTTTTGTACTTTCTTAAATTGTCACAGACAATATTTTTCATCCATTCACCAGGTGTTTCTTCTGGTTTCGACGGTGTAGTCAAATTCTTTACCGACGATTCACTGGCCATAATGAACAGTTCCTCAGGGCTTAATCTGAGAATCAGTATTTAGTTTTGCTTATTTCTCCGACTTTCCTCTGATAATACGAAATTTTTTGGTATCTTATTGGTCTTAGTTATTCCGAATAATTAAGGTGTTAATTCAATTACTTCACAAAAATTTATTAAAGATTAATCAGAACTTATATAATTTCCTTGACTTTAGTATGGAATCTTGTTTTATCTTTCGTTCTTTATCTATGAAAGGTTAATTGAGATTATTGTTTAAATATTTACTTTTATCATATCTTCAAAAAACTTTCGTATTATGTACTTAGTATCTGTATGTAGTGGTTAATTAGCTAGTTAAAAAAGAATAATACAAAAATAAATTCAATGCGAAATTCATTGTAGAAACTATATTCCTTAATTTGTCTAAATTACGAGATTGTCCGTTAAAATAAAAAAGGTTTGTACTGTTATTTCCTATTTTTTATAAGTTTTGAAATTGGTTATATTTAGTAAAATATTTTAAAAGGCGCCAGATCAGCTAGATTGATAAAACATATGTTTCTATGTCTCTTTAATTTTCATTAATACAATACAATTACAATACATATATTATAATAATATAAAATTACAATAATAGTATATATACATCAAAGTATTACAGCCTTGGAATATAAAACAAAATATAAAATTATAGGTAATTTTATCCTGCTATTTTTTTTTTAATTGGTCACGTTAATAAATAGTTGATTTTATTCCCAATTTAAACTTATGAAAAATTAATTTCGTTCGATATTGTCTCCTATGAATAGATGATGAGAGATCGCGTGAGGTGTGTAACTCAAGGTCTTGGGATGTAGGGTAAATAATACGAAATTTGTTTCCTTGGACTGGTGTTTAAAATTTTATTCGATAACTGTCTCTTCTTGTTCTTGACCTTATGTGCCATAAAACGCTGTTTGTACTATTAAAGATTAATATAGGGGATACAAACTCTGCTTTAATTTCGGAAGTGTTAACAAGCATTGTTTATTCAATTGTCTTATAAACTTTTAGCCGTCGTTAACCAGCATTTTTTTTGTTTGGGGAGAGGATGGCTAGGTGCAACCATTAATTTCGGACAAGTATTGCATGATGAACTAATTGGGGTCTAATTGAGGCTATCAGCTATTGTTAATTATTTAAAGAAAAAGTTTCCACCGCTTCTATAGTGGATCATCATAGAGAATTAAACTAGAATTGCTATTGAAGATTTTAGATTAATCGCGTAACCGCTATCGATTTGCCGATATCAGATAGCATCCAAAAGTACATTAATAGTTTTTAATAGTATTAAAAAATAAAGTTAATGACTTGCTGTATTTTTGAATAATAACAAGCTATGTTTATTTTAATTTATGTTAATTTTTTTCTTATTAATCACTTCGGATTACAGGTTTTGTTACATGCTAGAGATTGCGTAACAACTTTATTTTCCTTTCTTCTGCTGGAGTTTTCTCCGTCTCCAATGTTCTTTCATGCGTTCTCTTTGCGTTACTTTTGATCCTCTGTTCAGCTTCTTCCTGCCTTCTCTGGGCTTTCTTCATCCTGAAACCCTTGCAGATTTTTCACTCTGCATCCAAATTCACTTCTCACACGTGGGATTCTGTAATGTTCTTTTCTTGAGTTCTGTTGCGGTTTTCCCTTTTTTTAGTCCAATATTTGGTTCTAAGTCAATCTTTGTTTGTTCATTCTATATTGATGTCCCAGGAATGTCTTCCACTTCTTCTTCCATTTTCTAGCAGATTTCTTTGTTACTACGCAGTTTCCACCGTTAGTCTGAACTGCACCCATGATTTTATCTCAGGATTCTCCTATCTAGGACTTCCTGAATTCTTTTAGACTGCAGTTAATCGATAAGCATTCACTGGTGAAGAGGATTTCATTCATTACGGCAGTGTTATAATGTCTTATTTCGCATTCCAGGAGATGCACTTATAGATGTTCTTTGCCAATCATAAGTATGCTTTGTTTTTTGGTTCCTATTTTTAATTATAAACTATCCTCCACTCTGTTATCTTTTAATTATATCCCACTGACTCCTGTAGAATAAATTCGATACTTAGGATTACATCTTGACAACGCGTAACTTGGAATCCTCATACTGGACTGAATAGCCGTTTCAGGCTACTACAATAGCTACTAACTAGACAAACACTCTATGCTTCCATCTTATTTTATTACAAAAGACTCATGCTTACCATGCTATATATATATATAAGACCTATCTGGACTTAGAGCTTTTTAGAGAGGATTAGATCTTGAGTAGAGCTCCAAGCTATCGAATTCCTCTCGTATCCAATCCTTTTATTACAAAATCCTTGGTGCTCCTTACCTTGTTACGAATAAGTCATCTATAATGACTTCTATGTCTCCTGATTTGGTCTGAACTCGATATCAGTCTTTTCATGAAAAATTTCGAACCTAGCTACTTCCCTAATCCTCCGAGGCGTCTGAAAGGAAGATTGCCTCGTGAACTTCTTAGTAGAATATTATTTTATTACTACCTCTGGGTAGTTCATCTACTTGTCTTCATCCCAGTCCCTATGTACGTACCATCTTTGCCACTTACTTGTATTGTTATAACACAGTTGTAAATTTCAATGAATAAATTGGTAAATAAGTAATTTTAATCAGCTAAATGATATTATTTATGCCATACTATCATCGAAACCGGACAGGTGTTAGCAGAGATATAGCGTATTGAACTTTATGGTCTTAAAGCTTACAGGTCGGCGTGACCCTTGGCATTTTATTTTGCACCCTATTCCGTTTCTCTCTCCAGAGCCTATCACTTCCAAATACGGACTCCAAGCTTCCGTGCCGTTTTATTCTCCATTCTGATTAGATGCCCAGCCCAACTTAGCCTACTTTCTAGTTTTTTTCTAACACTCTCATGGCCTGACAGTCATCTAGAGTGCCAGAAAGTTCTAGAGGGCATTCAGTTATTTAGGACAACGCACAAGTTCTACAGGTCTTACAATAAATTTATAATTGTTATAGTTTAGACAACAGTTAGCAGGTAATGTTGATTTGAATGACAATCTTGATTGTAAACCAAACGATTAAATAAGTTGTGTGAACCGCTACTCCAGTTATCTTTATTCCTATTTACGATTAACTAGGGACCACGTACCTATTTCTTTCTATCTTGTTTTCTCTTCCGTTTCTTCTAATATGCTATCATCTGTTCACTGTGCTGCCTCTTCTTGTCCACGGACCATTTCTTCCTAGATTTTTCACTTTTCCCTGGAGTCCCTCCAAACTTAAGATCCTCCTCTTGAAAATCTCTCTGTCCACAGTGTCTGTCTTCTTTTATGTTATTTCTTTCTAAATATGTTTTTACTTCCTGAATCTTTGACCGAGTTTTGTCGACCTCTTATTTCAAAGATACGTGAATATTCTTTTCATTAATCTGAATTCATCAATTCAGAAAATATGTCTGAAAAATAACAATCTTCTATTTGTCATTGTTTCTGTTATGTTTTCTATGTTTCTGTATATTTCATCATTAGATGCAAACATTTTCATAATTTATTCATTTAACGCCATTTTATGCTGCAAAGGCTAATCGGACGATTTAGTGGGAGTCCTATTTGTCTATCCAGTTACAATTAGGATAGGAATCTTTTAACAAGTACCTGACACCCTTACAAAGGACGGCATACCTAAGCACTTTCACGTCCTTTTAAAAAATCCTAAGGCCACACGTCGGGCTGCGAACCAGCAATTTTTAGAAGTAATAAATCACCATTGGATTGTGTAATAATATGTTGTTTTTCCGTATTTCCTTTTCAATAATTTTTCTAGAAGGATAGGCCTCAGTACTATTGCAGGCAATGCTACGCCATAATAATTTTAAACATGGTTTTGTCCTATCGTGAAGCTACATTTCGACTCGCATAAGGTTATTTTATAGGTTATTTATTTTTATTTTTTTGAAAAGGGAAACTGTTTTTGCCTCTTCCCTTTCTATGTTCACCATTTGAATATCTTGGGATTTGTTGGGAGCATCTTGAAGATTTGTTTCTTTATTTTTTAATTGCATTAGTGTGTTTCATTCATGATCAATTAGCTTTCATTGTTGCGATTAATTCATTTCCGAATTGTATAGAGTTTATTTTATTGTATAATGTACGCAGTAGGGAGTATGATTACAGAGGAGTATTAAACAGAGTATGATTCATGCTGTAACCGTTAAACTCGGATAAAATATAGGTTTGGATTACATTGCGATAGTCCGTTCCCAATATCTTCGCGCATGCCATCCCTTTTATCATCCAGTTAGTATCTCTTAGTTTCAATCAATATATTTTCTTGTCTACCAGCAGGAAACGGTAGTCATATAGTCAAAATTTTCTTTGATATATCTATACAAACAAATTTTTAAAAAACCCGTATTTATTGAAATTTACTTTAGTATTATTATAATGCAACAAAGTACATAGAATGAATGATGGCTTGTAGAGAAACTGCAGATTGGTAATACTCACATTACAAATTCAACTTAGGAGGTCTTTTCAGACGTCTCGGAGGATTTTCAGGAATTGAAGAGGCTTCTAGGTTTGAAACTAGTGGGTTTGCGTGGGAATAAATTTTATCATGAAATTATTAATATCGGGTTTGTGCCAATTAAGGAACAAACAGGACATTAAGGTCATTATGAATGATTTTATACTCAACAAAGTTAGGAGCATTAAGGATTTTACGGAGGAGTTTGAATAGTAAGGATTGGATACGAGAGGAATTTGGTGGCTTAGTGGAAGTAAGTCCAAATAGGTCTTTAAATAGTCATGTAATGGGTCTTTTGTTATTAATTCTGAGCTTAGAGCGTTTGTCTAGCAATAGTTGAAGTAGCAATGAAACAATGAGTAGTTTCTTGTCGTTTCCATCAAGTAATGCAAATATAGTATTCATATTTTAAGTATTTAGCCAAATTTTTAACGCTACTAATGTTCAATAAAGATTAATTTCTCGGGACTGATTAATTATTAATGGATCTTGCTGGGAATCGAACCCAGATCTTGACTCATCCATTAAGGTCTTCTCTTCTTTGCGAGGTTGTTTGTGAATGCTTGCTCATAACCATGGAGAATTAATGTCAATATTAATGTTGTGAGAAACAGCGAAGGTTGTCTATCTCGTTGCTAACATCGGCGGAAGCTTCCACGGCCTTTGGGATCGGCAGCAGTTCAGTGTTGCCAACTAACAGCTTCCTCATTAGCACGTTTATCAAACCACCAATGGCAGTGTCTAGCTCATAATCTCTCGCCCATAAACTATTATGTGTTATATCCCTGACGATGCTAAAATTGACGGTCACTTGTCACCATTGTCTTAGATAATATAAATTGGTGGTTGGCTTAAATTTGAGTCATAATACCAATGGTCAGCCACGCCTAAGTTTAATTTGTCATTGATACACACGCGCGTGCACACACATACAAATATATATATTGATTTATTTGATGGAACCGGGTTCGAATCCCGACCACGGCAAATCTTTTCTCTTCAAAATAAAAATATTTAATAAATGAGAATCTTATGGTTGAACTTTGTTGGGTTATATTTCAACGTGAAATTTCAATGTTCAGAATGCTTGAATTCCCCACACAATAATAGGATGTTGGTATTAACTCTATATTATTTGTAATTTTGTTTAATGAATATTGAATTTGGATTCAGTACATAGTTGGGCTGTACTCTACGACGAATGTAGTTCAGGGGGTGATTTGGCTGACATAACAATCAACCGTAAAGTTTTGCTCCTATAAAGGGTACTCTCTTATAGAGGCTGGAAGGGTCCGCAAATCCCAAAGAGTTCGTTCATGACTGTTAAATGATTAAATTATTTATCTACTACAGCTGGATTTGAAGCCAGGACTGTCAGAGCTTACTGAACAATAAACGGAGAAAAATCTTTTTTTTTTTCAAAAGCATGAGGAATTCTTTTGTTGCTTAAAATCTAAGTTGTTTATTGAGTAAAACAGTTTGTATACTTACAACTAAACTTTTTTTTTAAACACTTACATAATCGCAAGTTCGCTAATCCGATTTTTATTGATATAAAATCATATTAAAGTTTCGATCATTTTTTTTTTAATTTTTACTTTGTAGCCGTTATTTTGAGCAATAAAACATTTCATTCTCTTTTTATCACGGTGGTGAAAAACAATATTCCTCATATTGTGGGCCCATAAATCGTTCCCTGTTTCTCATGAAAAGCATCACTAAAGGTATTATTATTCTTTGTCAATATTTTACCTCGTACACAAAGAAAGGTTTTGAAAGCATGACCAGATAGATGCCTGAGCGCATTTAATATTGAGTAGATCGATGGATTGTGCTTATGAGTCATACACCTCCTGTTTGTTATGAGATCTTTACGCGATATATAAGTAGAATAGACAAAACCTACAAACAAAACAAAAATTAAATAAAAACACAATAATAAATGTAAATATAAAAAACAACAGGAAAACGTTGAGAAAGTATTGGATTACTCACAAAAGTAAAAAGAACTCGACAACGAGAATGATGGGAGAATTATCTGATTATGATTCGTGAGATTTCAATTGTCCCGATGATAATTAGAATTATTAAAAAAAACAACTATGATCTACTTGTTAATTTATTTGTATATAATGAAAGTGGATCTTTCTCTCTACGTGTATATTTTTGTTAAATCTTCATTATACACTTCTATCTATAACAATAAGGAAGGTTCACGACTTTAACATAGGCTCTGTAAGAATATCGAAACTGTCATACCCGTCAATATTTTTTTCATATTTATTTTTAATTTTCTTATTACACTCATATGTTCACTTAATATTAATATTAATAAACTATATTTAATCCGCCTCTATAAAGTGATTACTTCTTCATTAGAGGAAAAAAACCTGATGGTTGAACGTGATATTGGACTATTCACTTGCCTGTGCAATCGTTATATTACCAACACTACAGTTTCTTGTATTTACTTAAATCTAAAATGTATATATATATATTTTAATATATTGATAACATCGTATATAATATAAAATCCTTTAAGTCCATCTTAAGTTATCTGATTACTAAACAGGAATGCTAATAGTAATTCTAGGAATATCTAGATATTTCCTGAAGGTCGTATCTATCTGGAGCAATTGAAGTGCCTTAATTTAGAGTAATTTGCCAATGAGAGGTCTTAAACCACGTTCTATTAATTAAACTTTAACTTAGCATTTGACATCTTGTGTTAAATACTTTTAAATAACTTACACGAACTATACAATTTTACTCACTACCAATTATTAAATTCATTTCCTATATATTGTCTAAAATTGGTTGATTTTAAAAAATATCATGATAACGTGAGTAATGATGAAATTCGATTTAACATTAAAATAAAACGCGTTATCTATTTTAATTTCGCCAAAACGTATTTTATATTCGGTATAATGCATGTGGCGATGAAATATTCTAATTACACCGCAGCTATTTAAATAAATATATGTTTATAAATATATGTTCAAAAGCGAATGTTTATTGAATTACTAATATGTACTACTCTTTTTGTCAATTGTTTTAACATTTAATAATAAAATATTACAACTTGAATATTTTAACAGTCAAGTATATATTCGGTATTATTTTTTTTATCGTGTTTGTTTGAGCGATGACTAAAGTGTTTTAATTGCTATCAGAAGTAACAGTATTGCTAAACAAGAGAGAAGAAGTTAATCTTGAAGAGTGCTAAATAAGGCTATGGCAGTTATTTTTTTTAGTCTGTTTATAGTCGGCTAGAGGATGGATCCTTTGGGACCTGGAGACACTTCTAGAACTCACCCAGCTTCTACTAAGTGGGCAACTCGGATCTCGAACAAATCAAGTACTAGAAACTGGAAAGTCTCTACCACGTAGTTATCCCAAGACTCTCATGGGTCATAGTGGTGCAGTTTTTTAACGTATAAATAAAGTTAGGATGGAACAATGTGTTATAATCAATGAACGAAGGTTACGATAATATCATATTATAAAAATAAGGAAGGTATAAGGAAGAGGAAAAGAGAAAACACCCAATTACTTTGGCTAACTGTCATATAAAAGGGCCAAGGGACAGCTCGTTAGGGCGAAGGGCGACTGCTCCTGTCCTATTGTTCAATGGAGTTTATATTGTTTTCATGTCGGGTGTATCCATTCATATCTTTGTCCATTATGTTTATTGACTTTTTATTGATAGATTGTCTACTCTAATACCTTAACCGAATGTTTATTGAATTACTAATATATACTACTCTTTTTGTCAATTGTTTTAACATTTAATAATAAGCTTTCTCATTTGTCAATGTAAATAACTTCTAGTATCAAGCCTAAACGTATAATAGTAAAAACATATAAATAGTACTAATAATATATTTTATTTAATAGCCATCTAATGTTTCGGCTTTTATCTTAGATCTTTTTTAGGTTAAACTATAGATACGATACATGCAGTTTTTAATTGTACAATTACATTTTAAATATAGTAATTATTTATCAAATCATATATAAATAGTACTTCGGGTTTACATGTTTCGGCCAAATGGAATCTTATGTTGATCTGTTTTATTTTTTATTTAAATTATCTTAATTAATGGTATACATCTATGTGACTTATTTTTCTACTATGCCAGTTACATAATATTTTACTCTACTTAACTTTTTCATACTTCGATACGGTAATAATTAGAACTTAAACTTATAGAAATAAGCAAATCGCTTGCTTTTTTATTTTTAAAATAAATTGTTATGTTTATTTTTGTTTTATTTTCCATTTGAATTATTTTAATATTTTTTAGTATTTTTACGGCTTATATCAGTTATTTATGAAAAAAAACACGATGTGGTTTGCGATTGGTTGAAGTTTAATAACCTCCTAAATTAACTACTTCTAAAGAAAGTAATAATGTACACTTTGAAAAATTGATGTTTAGAGGTAAACTTTTTTTTGGTTAAGTCCGTTTTATATTTTACTGATAAATACTTGACTGCTTCATGTCTAGATGCAATAATAATTTGAACTTGACCTGATAAAAATTGTTTTGTTTTTTTTATGTCTGTTATTATTTGTATTTCATTTCTCCAGGAAATGAAGGTTGTTTTAGATATTTTACGAGATATATATTTTTAATGTCTTATAACAAATAAAATCAAGTCTAGTATGTAATGTTATTATAAAACTTTAAGCAAGTTTAAAACATTTTTACTCTTATTATTAGGTTGCTGGAACAGGAGTACTTGTTTTCGGAGTATGGCTGTACGCGGACAAGGAGTCGCTGCTCAGCGTAGCCAACGCTATCGACGACAAAGCTCTGCCTCAGGTGACTATCTTTATTTTTACAATTTATATAATATGATAATACTAATATTTATCATTACTCCTTTCTTTCGTATAGTATTATTCGTATCATTCGGCTACTAGCAACATTTACAACAAATGTTGAAAAACTACAATGTGTTTACCTTCTTGTGGCATATGCAGAACATGATTTTTCGTTAAATACTAAGTTATTTATTATATATCTGCGGACTATGATGTTTTAATGCATATTTTGTATAATGCCTTTAGTTGTAAAAATAACGGATATTAAATATATCATTTCACATTTCCACATTTTAATATATTATACATCCTATGTTACATTAGCTGTTACGTTTTAGAATATTGTATCGTTGATTATAAACGTAAAGTATACTTAAAGAAATTTTATTTAAGTTCATATTTCTCTAATCATAATTCTGTTTGCTTTCATTTGATGGATAAGGTGGTGAGTTGATATTTTCAAGGAAAAAAAATAGCACTATGATGTTCTTCGCAAGCACTGTGCATAGCTTTTCACTTTAAAGTATTTCTGTGATGTACCCAAGCACTTAATAAAGGAATGTTATTTTTAATTAATTATTATTATTTTAGTTAATTACAATAAATATTCGCGAGCTAAATTAATTGGTTTATATCCTTAGCGTGAACTTAATATGATTCCAAATCACAATGCCAAAAATCTCAAGCTTTATATCTAATAAGATTATTTAAACGTTAATAATAATAATTCCATTTGAATCTCTCCTAACTAATTTATTATTTTTAATATAATATTACATTTTATTTTTCATAGGGTTTGACTCATTACATTTTTTTATATACTTTTAATTTGAATTCTTTGTTATTTAGAAGGGAATATAAATATTTATAGTAGAAAATAAACATTTGAATTGCGAATCGAATTAAAAATTCAAATGTAAAAAGAAGGAATCATCCTTATATGTATAAAAGTGAAAGTTACAACAGAACGTGTTTTAGAAATCCCGGACAGATCTTCAGGGCGCTTTCGAAGATAGTCTAGTGAAACTCGGAATAATATAGATTTTCGTTGGATTTATAATGTGGTCGAATTTATGGGTGGGTGGATAGGGTGAAATTATCGTTCCTTCAGAGAAAATATAATAGATTTTTTCTGACATTTCTAATATTTTAAAAGTTCATTCTCTTTCTTTTGTATGAAAAAAAAAAGGTTTTCAGCGTTCCTTGATTTCTAGAAAAGGAATATTGTACTCAGATGAGGCTATGTAACAAATTATTGGGCAAGAATTAACAATAACCATACCTCAAAGAAAGGGTCATAAAAAGCCAAAATGACTAAAAACAAAAACAAATCTACAGCAAAACATATATTCAGGTTAAAAATATTTACAATAAGCTATTTCAGTTTCTTTACTTGCCTTTATCTCATGTCATTAAGTATCTATTTAGTTTATTTTATCCGTTTTTATATTATAATAATATTGTAAATTTCAATAAGGGAGCGCTGAGTTGCCGAGCCGAAGGCCTCGGGTTCCAATCCGGCTGCTGGCAGATTTTAGGTAATTTAGCCGTGGAACGTCTCTCCTGGGGCTCACCCAGCCGCTTTAAATTGGGTGCCAAAATAGGGGGGGATCTGGCGATTGAACATTATATAGGATTAATAAGCGCCCTACACAACCGTTGTAGTGCACATATATGCCTTATGTTTCAGCTGCAGTGGACTCTAAACCTTAAACGCTTAGATTTTTTTTTATTATTATTTTTTTTTATAACTATTGATTTATTTTGGGATACTTACTTGAAGAAGGCATCCTGGTTGAAGCGATAAGGACCACTCCTCCAGTTCATCAGGTTAGGCAACTGCTTCTAATTGCTTTAAATATATCCTGTGATGAGAGTAGCAATGAGAGCGTAACTATCTCTAGCAGTTTCTTCTCTAATGGTCTGGGATTAACCAATGCCGGAGGCGCCCAGTTTTAGTGTTACAGATCTTATGCGTAACTATGCACGTTACTAATATTTATATTGAAGCATATCATTACAACTTTTAAAAACAGCTATCCATGAACGGTTTAGTTCAATACATGATAGAGTCAACGGTTGTGCAGGGATGTGGTTTGGTCATGATCACATCCAACCGATAGGATTTTCCCCTAATTAAAGACACCAACTTATAGACATTAGGTGAGCCCCAGGAGGTTATGCAGATCACAGGGTTCAACAGTGGATGTTAACAGATTTAATAATTTACCTTCCACGTCAGGATTTTTACCTGGAACCTTCAACACAGCAACTCAACGTTTTACACAATGAGTTACACCTCTCACTTTATTTTATGGTTAAACGCGAAAAATTCCTGAAAATGTAATTTTTCAATAGAAACAAAATTATGTTATGTGATACCGTAGTAGAAACGTTTGTAGTATAAATACCAAACAGAATGATCTTAAATATATTATTTTAAGGAATGCATATTCTTTTTTGAATGATGAGTAGTTTATTGTAAAGAAAAAGTAAAGCCATCTCATACTAGTTCAGTTGAATTACTTTTCACACCATGTTTTTTAAGCAATTCTTATAAATATATAATTATGCAATATATTATTATAATAATGGATTGAATTGGTCAGGGGAGGGCAGTCAAATATAACACAAAATAAGGAAGCTTATTTTCTTGTGCAAATCTTTCGGCCGAAACGTTGCCATTCTTTGAGGTCTTCCTTTTTTTTTTTTTTTTTTGGCTATTGTTTTACTTACAAGCTTGCTTCATCCTGAAATGTTGTTTATTATTAAGTTTCAATGATTAATAATTTATCATTATGTCACGTTTGCTGCTTTACTCCTTTGCGTACCAAAACCTCTTATCGTTTATCTCTTTATCTGACGTAAGAAGTGTTGCTAGACCTATTATGAGCTGTCCTATCTTATCTTATTTGTATTATTATTTTGATTTTTAAAAAATCCGTTACGTAATTATTTTAAATAATTTAAATACCAATTAATTTGTTTTATTTTTAAACGTCAAGGAAACATTAAACCGCTACCTTTTAAATCGTGCTGTGAATTATCATCATTTATTTACGGTGACTGTTAAAATTATACCTTGGCAGTTCTTCTTCTCGGAAACACGTACAAAACTTATTAGAAACTCTCAGAATGTAAAAAAGTTGTGTAGAAGTAAGTCTTTACGCCAGTTTAATTTATTAACTGTAAAATAGAGAAAGTAGAAGTAAGGAATTTAATGGAATGTAAATGTTTTTTTTAGTTTAAATTATATTTCTTTCACCTCTCTCTTAGGCTATGAACCTTTTTTTTATTAAAACAACTCTCCAATTAGTTAAAAAGACTTTTATACATGACTATTTAAGACCTTTTTGTACCTACAGAGTAGAACTCCACTAACCCATCGAATTCCTCTCGTATCCAATCCCTACAATCCAAAATCCTTCGTAAAATCTTCAATGCTCCTTATTTTGTTAAGAATAAAGTCATCCATAATGACCTTATTGTCCCATTTGAACCCGGTATCTGTTCTTTCATAACTAGCTTCATTCCCACTCAAACCCTCTAGTTTCAAACCTAGCTTCCTCTTCAATTCCTGATAATCCTCCGAGGCGTCTGAAAAGAAGATGGCCACGTGACCTTCTTAGTTGAACTTGTTATTTCAGTACTACTAGTGGTTTCTCTACTTGTCATTCTCATATCATTATTTATCACTTAGCCTATTTACTTGTTTTATTATTGTAATACAGTAGTAAATATCTATAAATCTTACAATCCAAAATCCTTCGTATAATCCTCAATGCTCCTTACTTTGTTACAAATAAAGTCGTTCACAATGTCCTATTTGTTGCTGTTTCTATGTTCCGAATCCGATCTCAATCTTTTCATGACAAACTTTATTCTCATTCAAACCGATTAGTTTCAAACCTAGCTACTTCTTCAAATTCTGATACTTCTTCTCCGAGGCGTCTGAAAATAAGATGTCTCGTGATCTTTGGAGTTAAATTTGTTATTTGTGTACTACAAGTGGGTAGTTTCTCTACTTACCATTACGTATCATTTATTCAATTCACTTTATACACGTTGTATTTTTAGAGTACAGGTATAAATTCCAATAATTAAATTATAAAAAAAAACTCTCGGAAAACTACGAAAATTTAAAATATTAGGAACATTGAAGGAGCCAAATTTGTTTAAAATGTAAAAGGATAGAATAAAAATGTAAAGAAATTGGAATAGTTATGTTATACTGAAATTACTTTAAAGCAACATTTTCTTATGAAGTATTGAAACTTGTTGGGTCCGTAAGGTCCAAATAAAATTAAACAATTTAAATACCTAACAGAAAAAAGAACTATTGGTAGAGGTATTTTTGAAAAATTATACTTCAAATACGGAATGATTTCCAATAATATCAAAAAGAAAAATTAGTCTATGCTTAGGAAAAAGAAGAATGAATGGAAGTAAATATGGAATATCTGAGGATGTAGAATAGGAAACAACTGAAAGGATCAGTTTAAAATGCGTCTACAAAAGTCACGTTGAAACTGTTAGTTAAAAATAAAACTGTTTGTGAAGACAGAAGGCAAACACTTTCTGAAAAGTACCCTATAAATAAGTTTATTTCTGTACCTCAATGGTTTAGGACACTAGGTCACACTTCCCTATATTTACAAGAGAGAAGTTTGAACAGATGGGGAACTGGCTAGTTTAGTGGTAGAGTGCTGAATTGTCATGCCGAAGGTACCAGTTGATAATATTTAATCTGTCAACAGCCGGTTAAGGAACATGTTGGATCAAGAGACTCTGCTAGGGCTCACCCAGCCTCTATAAAGTGACTACCGTTAAGTGGGAGTAAAACTTGGTGTTTGAGCAGATCTTGGAAAAATCACCTCCCTGTACAACAGTTTCCTAGAAACAGTAAGTCACTACCACGTACTGAACCCAATATCCTTCATGGGTTGTGGAATATTTTTTTTTTTTTAGTTTATACAGATGCATTCATCCGAATGAAGGTAGGTCCACGATTAGTGTTATTTTAACATTATGCCATTCGCAGTTTCTATAGAATATGGTCATATATATCTTTGAATAAAAGAAAACAAAAAATAAATACAAATTTTTAGTAAATGCCGAATTTTCAAAAATCAGAGAACTTCTGGGACTAGCCTTTAGTATTCATCTAAACTCAAAACATATATTTGGAGCCCATGAGATGACCGCTTGGCCCAAATAGAATGTAACGGTGGTTTCGTCATTTCTTAACCTTATCTCCTTACTGACTATTTGTTTTATAAGTTGTTGAATTTTTATGATTTGTTATAATTAAATTATTATATTTCTAAATTCAACAGATTTATTTCATTCTATAACTTAACGAGTTGTGATCTAATATTCCACTGAACTTCGACATTAGCTAAAAAAAAAAAACAATTCCTTGTCTCTCACATATCTCTTGGTGCATATATTTATTTTCATTCTTTACTATGCACTTTTTTGAATTTGTATGTATTATTATTATTGAATTTATCTTACTAGTTAGAGAAGGAAATAGTTGACTGGAAGATCTAATGGAGCATGGAAATAGTTGGGGAGTGTAGTCATTAAAAAAACATCAAATAAGTGAAGACTTATTTTTTATTTGTGCCGACGTTTCGACCTCCTTTGTAGGTCATCTTCAGGGCTATGAGAGAAAAAATAAACAACACAAAAAACCATAAAAAAACATTACAGTGCCAACAAGATAATAACATATAGAGTAATAGAAAAGTAAAAAAATAGTGATGGATATATTATTAAGAAGGGTGATAATGTAAGCAAAATATAAAGAGAAAGAAAAATGAGAAGGTAAATCGAAAGGCACAAAATGAAAAACTATAAATATTAACAGGTGAGATATAAAAGTATGGAAAACCTAGCTTAATTACAGATAAAGTATAAAATGTATGATAATAGACTCCTAGAGTGTTAAATAAGTAAAATGTATGAAAATTGATACAAAATATGAAGCCAAAGAATAAATACAGCAGAAATATGTAGAAAGCAATGAATAGGAATCTCGTTGAATGACAGGTTGAGATGTAAAATTTGAAAAAATAATTGTGGGATGTTATATATATGTATATAATTAGAACGAAGTTATATTAATAAAAAATATGATGTAAATATGGAAGAAAACTTATAGAAATAAAGATATAAAATTCCAGTAGGGAAATGAGATAAAATTAAAATTTATAAAATTATGATACTCATTAATTATGAACTCCTAGATTATTACGTATTAATTTTCTTCGTTCCCATCTTTATATTTTTTAGATTGCAGTTACCAAAAAAAAAAAAAACATTAAAATTCTGACGGTAATATTCGCCAATATCTGTTGAAGTGGCGCATATGATAATTATTCCAAACACGGAGCATGCGTGCTTAGAATATATTATAAACATTATATCAAATATATCTTCAGCGAATCGAAAATTATCCTTTGCATATTATGTATATGATTTGAATAATGATGATCATTCTATTTGGATTGGAGAGATTGCGTCTTGAATTTATAAATTATTCTCTGCAGATCTGGCATTTTGCTTAGTTATTTTTGTTTTTTTCCGTCTCGTTATGTATCTCTAAAATTTAATGGAGTTCCAATTTTTAAGTGTAATGTTAGTTCAAACACTTTAGTATATAGCTTAGGATTCACGATAAGAAAATAGGACACTAATAATGTAGTTATTATTTATTCAAAAGAACTCTATTGATCCCTTTGAAAAATAGGAATAATACATTAATAAAGGAAATGTCAAGAAGCCCTATAGTTTATTCATGATGTCTATGATTCATCCTTCACAAATGATTCACCTTCTGTTCGGAATTTAAATGCATTGTGATATACATTGTGCATTATCGTGAATCTTGAAAGCTTGTTGAGCGTAACCTCCGTGCAAAACCGTTTGCATATAAATAGAACAGTCCTTACCTAGTTCTGAATATAAGAGTATTGATTTTTTTTTTTATGGCATTAAATATGTCGTGATAATGATTTTTAATTTTTGAATTACTTTAATTGAGGCGTTTGGTTTGAAATTCGGATACATCCATTTTTTCCACAAAAAAAAATTATAAGTTTTTAATGCCAGAAATAATGCATTAGATGTATTTCAAAACCAAAAGATTCCATTTCCTATCAATAGTGGTTAAATGTATTACAAAAAATGAAATTTTTGATGTATGTAAAAACAACACTATATATATATATATATATATATATATATATATATATATACTGTTTAATTATATTGATTAAAGTGATTTGTTTTTAAAAATGTATATTTATTTATTTATTTGTTATAAATAAACTAAGCAGATATGGTCCCTTGGCTTTTATTATTTTCTTGAAAAAACATAATAAGGAAACATGGAGTAATCTCTTTTATTGCACCAGGTGCATTTTAATAGATTAATGTAAATAAGATTTTATTGAGATGAATTAGATGGTAGAAGTGGGGGTCTAGTGAAAGCAGATATCAATATTTTCTGATCAGAGTACATCAAACATATTTTTCATATAATTTTTATAATTTATTAATTATATTATTTTTTAAATTTATTTATTGATATTTACAACTGTATTACAATAATACAACAAGTAAATAGTCAAAGTGATACATAATGACATGAGAATGACAAGTAGAGAAACTACCCACTGGTAGTACTCAAATAACAAGTTCACGTCAAATAAGAAGCTCACGTGGCCATCTTCTTTTCATACGCCTCGGAGGATTATCGGGAATTGAAGAGGAAGTTAGGTTTGAAACTAGATGGTTTGAGTGGGAATGAAGTTTGTTATGAAAGGATAGGGTTCGGGCCAAATCAGCAAGAAATGGAACATTAAGTTCGTTGTGGATGACTTTATTCTTAAAGAAATAAGGAGCATTGAAGATTTTACGAAGGATTTTGGATTGTAGGGATTGGATACGTGAGGAATTCGATGGCTTAGTGGTCTTCATATTATATGAAATTTTAAAAAAGAGAAAAATAAATATATATATTCATATCAGTCGAATTATATATAGTGGAAACTTTTGATTGGTGAGTGTGATCTTGATCAAATCACCTCCTGCAAAAACGTGGGTAGATTTGGAACAGTCTTGGCCATTTATTTAACCAATTTCCCTTCAAAATCCTTTAATAACCAGTATATTTTACATATTCGTTACTAGTTATATTTCTTATAACTGCGTATATTGTAAAAAACAAAACAAGTGAAGATCTAGAGCAACCACTGAATATTTAGTCGACGGTGAAGCGTTACGTCCGGAGTAGTTCTTGCATAATTCCTCACTATCAGATCATGGATCCCCAGCTGTCTTCTTCTCAACGCGTTTGGGCTGTTAAATACGAGGAAGTTAGATCCACATTGATGAGAAACTTATTAACCAGGGTGTTGGTATGTTGGTAGCTCTATAGTATTTCATTATTTTTTGATTGAATATGAATTTTCCTGTACAACTACAATCGATGAAAGGTATTTGGTTTCAGTAGAGTACAGACTGTAATATTTCTAAGCACACGGTTGTTTAAGGGGATTTGTAAGGTCACGAGATCTTCTTTTCAAACCCATTGGAGATTAACGGGATTCGAAGAAAAACTAGTTATGATACCAGTGTTTTTGAGTAGGAACAAAGCTTGCCATGAAAAGGTTGATATCGGGTTCCGGGAGAATCAGCTTGGCCAGTATGTATGACTTTGGTGTTAGTTTGTTCATTTAACGTCACTTCGTGCTGTTACATTTTGCCTATCCAGGTTTTATTAGGACAGGGATTTTTAACGAGTACCTGGCTCGGTAACGTACCTTCCGAAGGACGGCGTAACCAAGGATTTTTTACTCCCTTTAAAAAATCCTAGGGCCACCTGTGCCGTGCTACGAACCCGCCATCTTGACTTTAGTTTGTATGTATGGCTTTATTCGTAACAAAGTAAGGAGCATTAAGGATTTTAAGAAGGATTCGGGATTGCAAGAATTGGTTTTGATGTCTTAGTGGAGCCCCACTACTCTACTCCGATAGTCCAAATAGGCCGCATATTAGCCTTGTGTGTGATTCTTTTATCATTAATTGGGCGCTTAGTGCGTTGCAATAGGGAGCGGAGTGGCGTGATTCAGATCCCGCACGCTGGCAGACTTATATATAATTAGTTAGCGCACGGAGATGGATTCTATGGAATCTAGGAACCTCGTGGGGTTCATCCAGCCTCTATAATAGCTTGATATAGGACAAACCACCTCGCTGTAATTCGCTCTCCCGAAATGATAAATAGATACCTAATTAAATATAAATAAATAATCAAATTGTGTTTATTAAACTTAATGGTTGGACAGAGGATTATAACAGTTTGGCAGATGCTGAAGTGGACCCATCGAACCACATTCCTACCCCTCTCTTCCTCTTAATCGGGCAAGGCCGTTCATCTGCTCCTCAAGGAATTGTTCCAGCAGGTATCTTAGTTCACGGCACGGGACTGAATTGCAATTGAAGTGAATCGCAATAGTATTATCCATAAATTAATGTAATTAATCAAAAATTACTACAACAAAAATGTTATTATTGACTACCTGATCTGGTTGCTTTATGTTCCGGCTGCGGTAGGGGAAATAATAAGCTGTACCACTACAACCCATGAAGGGTGTAGGGTTTAGTACAGGGTAGAGACTGTACTGGTTATTGGACAACGGTTGGGCAGGAAGGTGATTTATCCTAGATCACGCTCACCATCTTAGCTATAAATTCCTTACGATATATTTCTTATCTTGGATACATTTTGTGTACCCGGTCAGCACCTTTAGAATTTCATGTAGCCGATAGTGAAATAACTCCAACCGCATAGCTCTGTCAACCCTGGGAGGATATTGTGCAATGCATTGATGAGTATGTTTTGTGTATAGGATCAACTAGGACTCACCGGCCTATTATAGAGGGGGACCGGTAGAGCTAGCAATTACTGGATAGAAACAGGCGACCGGTTCGTAATTTAGTCTAGCAATGGGTTCATGTTTATTCTGCTAGTAACTATCGCATGAGAGACCACAACGTCGAACCAATGGCATGGTTTAATTGCACTGGAAGGTTATTTATAACACGTATATTTGTGGTCTAGTGATTCTGGCAAATATCAGAAAAAAAACTACGCCACTACAATCCATAAAGGGCCTTGGATTCCGTACATAGTAGAGACTACTTTTTTTAGGACAATGATTGTGCATGAAGCTGAAATACGACAACCGCCAAGTTTCTTTAAAGAGCGGGCCCACGGGGATGGTTGAGAGGATGGTTGAGCACCATGAGGGATCACCACGAGCTCCATCCCCGGCTATCAATAAGTTAAAAATATTGTCTGCCATAACCGGATTTGAACCTTTGGATGACAACTCATCAATCTACCACTGAACTACCCAGCCCAGTTCCACATCTATAAGTATAGGAACGTGTGACCTAATAGAAACTATTGCGATACAAAAATAAACTTGTTTATAGGGTACTTTCCTGAAAAGTGTTGGTCTTCTGTCATCACAAACAGTTTTATTTTTAACTAACAGTTTCAAAGAGCCTGGGTATAAGCAATTTATTAAACTGACCCTTTTAAGTGTTTTCCTACACCATACCCTTAGATAGGGGAGGTGACTTTGTCCTAGATCACGCCAAATCCGACAGGGGTCCATCCCCGACTGTTGTAAGATTAAATAAATTACTACCTCGGGTACAACCCCCAGCCAACCCTCCTTTGCCCATTAATTATCCCTATCAAACTCAAGGCTCATATCCATCTCATGTCCAAAATCCTATCGACATAAATTCTATCCTATCATCCTTCCTCAAAGACCTTCAAGAGACTATCAAGCCTCTCATCATCCTACTCACGAGAATCTTTAGCGAAGTCTCTCTTAATTACCCACGATGAGCATAAAGCCCTTAGCTATCGTTCTGTGGAACGCTAATGGACTGCTTAATCACCGTGATGAACTTGACATATTTCTACACGACAACCAAATAGATATTGCTTTACTTACTGAAACACATTTCACTCATCGCGCACATTTCTACATACGGGACTACATCACTTACAGATCAGACCACCCAGATAACACTTCACATGCCGGATCTTGTATTCTCATTCACAAAAACTTATCTCATTCCCTTATTCCTTCCATTCCAACTGATGCTATCCAATCAACCTCAGTAACCATAACAACTCGTCCTTACCATATCACATTTTCAGCTGTATACTGTCCTCCTGGAATTTCTGTTTCTTATAATCTTCTTGAATCCTTATTACAATCTCTTGGTTCACGCTTCATTGCTGGAGGAGACTACAACGCTAAACACCTACGATGGGGTTGTCGAACATCCAACTCCCGAGGAAATATCCTGTCTGCTGTAACATCCAAAAAGAGTTATTCCATTCTGGAGCCAAACAACCCCACCTATTGGCCTACATCTACCAAAAAACGTCAAGATATCCTTGACATATTTATCACATCTCAAAGTTCCCCCGCACAAGTCAATATTGAATCCTTGGACGACCTTTCATCAGATCATAGTCCAATCCTCCTTTTCTTGCACTCAAGTTTCGCTCCCAAGCCTTCCCCTCCCACATTGATTACATGACGTGTTAACAGGAACGATTTTTGTTATGACTTGGAGGACAAACTGGACTTAAAAATTTAACTAAAGACAA
The DNA here is from genome assembly GCA_037127475.1 of Arma custos. Classification (NCBI taxonomy): domain Eukaryota; kingdom Metazoa; phylum Arthropoda; class Insecta; order Hemiptera; family Pentatomidae; genus Arma; species Arma custos. The sequence goes on along the minus strand of CM073763.1, from coordinate 48,446,177 downwards.
AACAAGACATTGATACAGCCATAGAAAAACTTACAACATCAATCAGAAACAGTATACATGACAATATCACAAATCACACAAATAATAACCATCAACAGACTGATTTGCCACAGCATATTCGTATCTTATTAAGAGAAAAACGCAGAGCAAGATCGAAGTGGCATAGAACTCGATATCCAGCAGATAAAACTATCTATACAAAATTAACTAACAAACTAAAAGCAGAAATCAAGAAGTTCAAAATTCAAAATTTAATTACCTGGACTGAAAATCTTACAACCACCGACAAAACATTATGGATGACTACCAAAAAACTCCTAAAGTTCAAAGAATTCAATCATCCACTCCTTACTGAATCAAATAACTGGACAAGATCTGACGGAGAAAAATCACAGTTATTTGGCCAATACCTTTCCAAAATCTTTCATCCCCATCCTGATATCCTTAACCCAACTCAAATTGAATATATAAAAGAAGCGTTAGATGTTCCCCTCCAAATGACCCTTCCACCCAAAGCATTCCATCCTTCAGAAATATCCAACTTTATTCACAGATTACCTTCCCGCAAAGCTTCTGGGCACGACCTCATCACAATTCATATCTTAAAACACCTTCCTAGAAAAGCCATTCTATTCCTTACCTATATATATAATGCTGTACTCCGCTCCACATATTTTCCTGACCTCTGGAATTTCTCCATTGTAAAAATGATACCCAAACCTAAAAAAAAAACCAGAATACCTATCCTCGTACCGTCCTATCTCTCTTTTACCGTGCATGGGTAAAATCCTAGAAAAACTCATCCTTAAACGATTGTACCCTATCCTTGATGCAAATCACATAATACCAGTTCACCAGTTTGGATTCCGAGCATCACACTCCACCATTCAGCAATGTCATCGTGTGGTGGATGTGGTCTCCTCTGCATTAGAACGTGGATCATATTGTTCGGGCGTCTTTCTTGACGTGGAACAGGCTTTTGACCGAGTCTGGCATACGGGCTTGCTCTACAAACTCCGTAAATTCCTACCCCCTACATACTTTCTCATCCTTCAATCCTATCTCACAAATAGAACTTTCCAAGTAAACCATAATAATTTCTATTCATCCCTCTTTTCCCAATCTGCCGGTGTTCTTCAAGGTAGTATCCTTGGCCCAATCCTTTATACAGTTTATACAGCTGACATCCCAACTCATCCTAATACTATCCTTACCACGTATGCTGATGATACATGTGTATTATCAGTCGACACCAATCCAGTTATTGCATCCCAAAGCCTCCAATCCCATATCACTGATCTTGAAGAATGGTTTCAAAACTGGAGAATTAAAATAAATTCTAAAAAATCGCATCAAATCACTTTTACCTTACGTCGTAAACCAATGACTTCCTGCCCTACAGTATCCTTTAATAATATCCCACTGGTGCCTGTAGAACAGATCCGATACTTAGGGTTGCACCTCGACAAACGATTAACCTGGAATCCTCATACAAGACTGAAAAGACAGGAAACCGCTCGACGTTTCAGGCTACTTCAATACTTACTAGACAAACGCTATAAGCTCCCAATTAACTACAAAAGACTCATCTACATGACCATCATACGACCTATTTGGACTTACGGAGTAGAGCTATGGGGCTCCACTAAGCCATCGAATTCCTCTCGTATCCAATCCCTACAATCCAAAATCCTTCGTAAAATCCTCAATGCTCCTTATTTTGTTAAGAATAAAGTCATCCATAACGACCTTAATGTCTCTTTTGTTGCTGATTTGGCCCGAACCCGGTATCTATCCTTTCATAGCAAACTTCATTCCCACTCAAACCCCCTAGTTTCAAACCTAGCTTCCTCTTCAATTCCCGATAATCCTCCGAGGCGTCTGAAAAGAAGATGGCCACGTGACCTTCTTATTGAACTTTGATTTGAGTACTACCAGTGGGTAGTTTCTCTACTTGTCATTCTCATGTCATTATGTAACACGCATTCTATTTACTTGTTGTATAATTGTAATACAGTTGTAAATATCAATATAAATTTAAAAAAAAAAATAAAAAAATAAATTACTACACCCGGATTTGAACCCTGGAACCTTCGGCATGGCAACTGAGCGCTCTACCCTTTGACATTTTCACTACTTTATCGCTCTTATTAATTAAAGATTTTGATCTCGCGATCTCGCTTTGAATCTTCAATAACGCATTAAAGTTATTTATTTCATTATTTTTTCTATCTTTGCTTATGAAATTTTACAACTGTATTGTAATAATACAACAAGTGAATAATATGAATAATAAGCTATGGTGTGAGATTAAGGCAAGTAGGGAAACTGCCCTCTAGTAGTACACGAATACTTAATTAAAGTTAGCCAAGGAGGCCATCTTGCCTGAGAGGAATATAAAAAATTGAAGAATTATCTGGGTTTGAGAGTGAATAAAGTTTGTAAAAAAAGGAATAATATTGGGTTCGGGCCAAATTAGTAACAAATGGTACATTAAAGTCATTATAGGTGAATATATTCGTAACAAAGTAAGGAGCAGTGAGGATTTTAGGAAGGATTTGTGATTGTCAGTCATTTATTAGTTCACAAAACTGATATTGTTTTTCTTATTTCATTTGATTTTAGTTAGTTGCCACGACTGAATATTCTAAGATACCAGTCACTGTGGCTACTGTCCATTTGGAAAACTTGATCTTTCTCAATTTTTTTTTTTTGCGAAAATATTTTTATTCTACGTACGTGATGTGTATTTTATTCTTAATTGTTTTAGATAACATATTAAATGAATGCTTTAAATATATAATTTAATGTATAATAATGATGGAGTTATGATCATAATATTGTTTTAGTTAATTTTCCTATAGATAAATATTCAATCAGTTTTATCCGTTATACTGAATTTTATCAGTAGATAAAAAATGTTGGTCGTTCTTGCATTTTACATTAGAGCGTGTGACCGACAGTGATAGTCTGAATAAATAATTGTCTTAATATTTAGAAGAAAATTATTTTTGTCAGGCTTGTTGTTTATTTAATTTAACGTCACTCTGTTCCATTATGGCTGATTGGCTACACTGGGAGTCCTAAATTTTACCTATCTAGGTGTATTAGGATTACTACCTGTAAGCCGACAATACATAGGTTCGCTATTTTAGGTCTCTTCCGAATGATGACATAATCAAGATTTTTTTAATTCCTTTTAAAATCCTAAGGATACCTGTCGGGCTGCGAACTTGCCATACTAGACATAGAAGGCTGTTATGCTAACCCATTATGGGTTAATGGACTAGCATAACAGTTTTCCTAGGCGATTTCATACATACTTTAGATAATCGTATATCTGGCATGCAAGTAGTAATGTTTTATCTAGACATTATACTGACATTTCAAACATCTGTTGACTTGTCTTCTATTTCCGTTCCTACGTGTCCGAAGTTTCGTCATAGGATGCCAGATCTATCTTGTGAAACATTCGATCGCTTTAGATCATATTTTGTGAAAGCAGGTAATGCCTCCAATTTCGTCTAAAGAAATATTAGCTGGAATAGGGTTTGTCACTTCGAAAACAGTTCTGATTTCGAAATTTTTGGTGATGGTTACCCATTCCAAAATAGTTTTGTTGACTACTTCATTCTTTCTCAATTTTAATATCCTTCGGGATCCCTGCAACGTAAATAAGTCAGAGCTGAGATTAATTTTAATATTATTCAGATTACCCATGCATTGATCTAGGAGAGAGATACCTGTCGGGATAAATTGTTTACTTACTGCACGCCCACACATAACACATCAGCTTCAAAAATAGATCAATAATTAGAATGCATCTGCGACTATCTTACCTGCAACCGAAGTTCCCATTTCAACACATCTATTCTCGGTAAATATGTGGCGTTCTACTTAAATGCTACCATGCTAATTAGCGCGAGATGTAGTGGTTAGCATAGGGATCATGTATAAAAAAATCACTGTTCATGCCGTCCATTTGGGGAGGATGTAAAATGTAAAAACGAGGTTGTGCGGTGCCAGGTACTACTTAAATACCTTTTCGTGATTATAATTGGATAGGCAAAATCTATGACACCCACTGTAGCATCGTCTGATTTGCCTTAAATTGTATGCTAATTCAACTCCACATATTTGTTTATTTTTTTTTATTACCTAAATATCCATCAATGATGGAAAACTGAACATTTTGATTTAAAAGGTTTACTCAATGAAGGTTTTTTAAGTTTAATTGTAAATATTTATTTGGTACAAGGAAAGGTTAAGAATAGGGAGAAATTATTCTAAATTAAAAACTTTAAAATTAAAACTTATGTTTAAGTGCAAAAAAGTTGACTGGACAATTCTAATAATGTTTGAGTGAAAAATAGTTGACTGGATAATGCTAATGATGGATTGAATTTGTCAGGGGGTGTGGTCAGAGATAACACTAAATAAGAAAAACTTATTTTATTTTGCCAACATTTCGGCCTACGATGTAGACCATTGTTAGGGTTGACGGGGGGAGGTGATGATGTGATTCTAAACTGTCGAATTTCAATATAATATATAATTCAATCCTTTTTTAAAATTCATGATCTCATGAAAAAGAAAAAGCATGTTTATATTATTTATTATATTGCCTAAATAGACATAATGTAGTACAATGTAGTGACCCAACGTAATAACATTTATTTTATAACAGCTTCTTTCTCTTTTTGCGATATAATATATGATCCTTATACTAACGAAATTGTGTAGAAACTTTAAAGGAAAATAGAATCCAAAAGCAACTCCACAAAATTATTATACCTCTTGTATAAGGTCGTTGAGCTTGGAGTTGCATCATGATGAGCATTTTAATTGTGCTAAAAGGAGAAAGTGACATTTTTCTGTGCGTTACAGAGCATTTATGAGACTGCATCTTTTGTGTCAGTTGATCCACATGGCATTTATCTGGATTATATAAGAAACACCTGACTGTACTATATATAGAGAAAATTATTTTGCTGTCTTTTGAAATTTTCCAGTTGTGTTGGTATTACAGTTATTTCTCGGTATTGCACTGTTAATGGAACTAGCATACAACACTTAGTGTAGTTATATGTGTCTATGTCTATATATTTGTGGGTATGGGCTATCGTGTGCCTGGGTGTGTAAACAAATATGTATACATTAAATTAAGAGAATTAATCAATAATAAATTGGATAACTAGATATTCTAAGCAGATCAATTAATAATAATAAACGTATGAGAGGAAAATAGTTGACTGGATGTTCTAATGTAAAGGAGATAGTTGGGGAGTGCAGTCAGAAATACACTGAATAAGTAATAAACTTATAATTATGTGCCGACGTTTCGACCTACAGTGTAGGTCATCTTCAGGGCGATTTGGAGAGAGAAGTCGTTGGGTGTAACGGCTGCCTAACAATCATCGGTTAGGCTGTCAATCAGATTGTTAGGCAGCCATTACACCCAACGACTTCTCTCTCCAAATCGCCCTGAAGATGACCAACACTGTAGGTCGAAACGTCGGCACATAATTATAAGTTTATTACTTATTCAGTGTTTTTCTGACTGCACTCCCCAACTATCTCCTTTACAATAATAATGAACATTTATTTTCGAGTTTTTTACAAATACAGTAATGTTTGACTTTTTTTGAGAACCTAGTCTTAAAGAGGTGTGACTGCATCCTATAATTATGAAATACATATTTTCACTTTCTCCTCTCAAAAAAAAAAAAAAAATAATAACTTCGTCACTAGATCGAATGCCATTTAAGGAAACGTATTTTAATTTCTGTTTCATACCAATGAGAATAAATTCTTTTCTGCGCTTTTACGTCTTCATTGGACTACTTTAGTTGATTTCTTTCAGGTCTTCTAAGATTTCTCATTATTTTCTTCTTTCTGTTCTTCCAGTATTCCTTCATTCTGTCCGATCTTCGTTTTCGCTCTTCCCCTCAAAATGCCGTACTAGTTGTTCTGTTAATTAAATTTTCGTTAAAAATCTATCTCTAAGGTTTCCTATTCTGAACAAAATGGGAAATCTAAGTGTTTTTCTAAAGAGAGTTTGGAAAATTGTATTACCTAAAAGACATGAACTTTTTTTAATAATGTAATTAATTGATAAATTTAAAAAAAAATATACAAATAAACTTCACAAATCTTATCATTTGTAAAAATTTAATGTAATTTTTAAATTAACTTCTATTATTTTCCATTTTAAATAATTTTACAGCCATTGTACATTGGTCATTTCAAATTAATTGATGGCAGTTTTCAGTTAATGAACCGCCCCCCCCCCCCTTCAAATGCTTTTAACAAGTTTCTTTCTTTCTTTTTTTTTTACTTGACGAACCAATTAAGTTCGAAATTCATTACTGTCCTTATATATACTCTGATCAGTTGACAGTTTTACTTTTCAACTTTTTATTTTTTTAATTATTTGTTTTATTAGAAAGTATCAATGTTACTTACAATTAGGAATAGCTTTATAAAATCTACACATTTACATGCAACCAACTTGTAAAAATATATATATTTATTTAATTCACGGTAATATTTAAATATTTTAGTTGTAATAATAGATTTCTCTGTTGACCTTAGATGCAAGGAAACGTTCTTTTACCAGTCTCTGTCGGACTTGTTTTATTAATTCTTGGTATATCAGCATTTTTTTATGTCAATTTAGTAATAAAACGTTTTATGACTGATAACGATCATCGAACAATAGTAATTATTTTGGAAGTAATTGACTGGATACTGTTGTAAATAGATATTTTATACCAGTTAAGAATTTAACTCTATTTTCTGTTCCATGACATTCAGCGTAACTAAAAATAAATAAACAAAATAAAATCTTACAATTTCTTGTGTGCTGATGGACCATATAAATATAACAAATTAAAAATGTATTAATAAAACATAGGAAACTCAAAAAGAAATATTAATTAGTAAATTCGACAAATCCAAAACAGTAAGCCTTAATTGTGTAATGCCTGTGTAATCAGCATAATCCCTCCAAAACGTAAAAAAAAACTGAAATGGAATAACGTTGACAGGTTAGTTATTATTTTAGATACTTAATGCTTATTTTTTATTTATTTTTCAATTTCATTCTAAAAAAAAACTAATTAGTTTGCTCTGTAACAGATGTTCCTGTAGTAAAATGTTGCTTACATAGAAAATTTTCCTGAATCATAAAGACTATTACTGCAACTAGTCTTGCCTTGTAAGGGAGCTTGTTTGAGTAAGTTTGTGCAAGGTTGTCACAAAGATTGAATATCAAATATAAAATGACCAGGATGCAATGTTCTTTTCGAAGAGAAAATTTATTTAAATAAAATTAATTAGTTGAACAATTAATTTTCATGTTGTTAGATCTTTCCAAGTTAGTAAATACAGCGTAGTACTCAGTACTGTAGTCATCTTGTGTAATGTTAGTTGACACACACATATATATATATATATATATATATATATATATATATATATATATATATATATATATAAAAGTCATATATATATTGTATATAGATATGATTATCAAACTAATTATTTATGTTAACCCTTGGCCCTATTATAAGCCTTGAAGGAGGCCTGCAATGTGGGTCGAAACTTTGCTTTAAAATAAATAATTCTCCTTATTTAAAAGATTTCTTTCTGACCTCCACCCAGACCATTTTCTTCCCCTTGTACTGTAGTCAGTTCCGTTTTTGTCTCAAAGGAGAAAACGATCGAAACAAATAAAATTCCTTGCAGGTTAGTAATGCGATTGAGCCATCTTATCACCTATAATAAAAGTAGAGCGTGTCAAATTTATCTTGTGAATCACCTATTGTTAAATTTGCTGTATGATCTAACCTGTTATAGCATTTCAAGTGCAACCTCGAGTATATTTTATATACCCTTATCTCTTGTAAGTAAACAATGTTTATTTATTTAACCAATAGCATTATTCGACGGTGTCGTTTGATGAGGTTTTATCATTCGATCATAATCTTCTTCTAGGGAAAACAAGTTTACCAGGCCAGTGGCCAGGTGTTTAAGGGTCGCCAAAAATGGAAGAAAGTTGCATTTTTGATATGTTGTGACGGCATGTCTGAGTAGTGTATACCCAAGTTTGCAACCGAAAAAACGGATGGGAAAACTTTTTCGGTAACAAACTTGGATTTCCCATGCTCTTACAACATATCAAAAATGCAGCTATCTTCAATTTATTGCAACCTAAAGCCCTTTTTTAGTACCTGGCCGCTGGCCTATACAGTTAATTTACCTGTAGTTGCACTTCCACGGTGTGTAAATCAGAGAAACGGATGAGTAACTATCAATCATTAAGCCAAACCATACGTTTGTATGTTTATTTAACCAATAGAATTGTTCGACGGTGTCGTTTGATGAGGTTTAATTATTCGATCTAAGCATCTTCTTCTAGGGAGAACAAGTTTACTAGGCCAGCGGCTGTGTGTTTGAGGGTAGCAAAAAATCGAAGAGAGTTGCATTTCTGATACGTTGTGAGGGCATGTCTGAGTAGTGTAAATCCAATTTTGCAACCGCAAAAACGGATGGGAAAATTATTGGTGGCCGAAAAATCTCGATATTTGAGGACTAATTTTAGTTTATGCCCTGTATCTCATAATCGGTGCATTTTTGAAAAAAAAAACCCATGGGTAACCATTTTAAAGTAGATTGAATTTTCTACAATATTAATCCATGTGTAGTTTGTAGTACCATATGACCTGTAATTATTATAATTCTCTTGTTAATTAAAAAAAAAGGAAAATTGGGGAAAGTGGGTGTGAAACGACCAATTTTCAAAGGGGCGTAAATCAGAATCTGTTACACCTATAGACCTTAGTCTGTGCTAAAATTAAAGCTAATTAAATTTACTACCTTGACTTCATATTAGAATCACTCCTTCGGCCGGTGCTCCTCAAGAAAGTCGGCCAAAATCTAAAATTTGGACTATTTGGAAAAAAAAGACCAATTTTCAAAGGGGCGTAACTCAGAATCTATTAGAACTACAGGGCCGCGGTTGGATTCCAATTGTAGCAAATTTCATCTACATTAAAAATTGCTACCAATGTTTTTTTTTTATAAAAAAACGCCCCGGAGAAACAGGCGAAAAACTGAAATAACTTCGAAAATTTCGAGGTTTTTCGGCCACCAAGAGTTTACCCATCCCTTTTTTCGGTAGCAAACTTGGATTTCCATTAGTCTGACATGCCCTCACAATATATCAAAAATGCAGCTCTCTTCAATTTATTGCAACCTAAAGCCCTTTTTTGGTGCCGTATACAGTTAATCTTACCTATAGTTACAATTCCACGGAAAGTAAATCAGAAAAACGAATGAGTAGTTATCAATCATTAAGTCAAACCATATGTTTGTTTATTTAACGTCACTTTATGCCGCTAAGGCTAATCGGACGTTGCAGCAGTGGGAGTCCTAAATGTTGACTATCCAGATTTAATTAGGATAGGGATCTTTAACGAGTACATAACACCGCACAGGCTCAGGACTCTCTTACGTACCTTCCGAAGGATGGCATAACCAAGGTTTATCATTTTAAAAAATCCTAGGGCCATCTCGGACTTAGTAGGTTGTTATGCTAACCACTAGGCCATAGGCCGCCCCTCAAACCATCTGTTATAAGCTTAGTTTTATAATATTATGTTTTATGATTACTAAAACTTTCTTTTTATTACACAGCTATGATATTCTAGTTTTAGACAAAGACATGGACATACCATTCGTGTCTGACACTCTTATGAAATACTACAAAAACTTTCATGACTCAAACTGGTACAAACGTTACCATAGAATCCGGCAAGGAGATTACAGAGAGATACGCTAGGAGTGTCTTCGATTCCTGGTTTCTCCATCTACGCTTTCACGTTAATACCTTAAGAGAGATTTTCAAAAGAAAATCGCAGATACAATATGTGCCTAATGGTACTTCTGTAATTTATCAATAAATATTTATTATAATACGGTGTTCAGGCTGAACAGGAAAATAGCCATTGTGTCTGCAGGATGTATGGTAAACGATTTTAAATTAATCCATTGGATTTATATATGAGTTTGTTTCCTCGATAATTTTCTAAATATTACTGTTTTTGTCCCAATAAAAAATTGCCACACAAAGCCCAGAAAATTTGTTATTTTATAAATTTGATATTGATTAAAGAAAATGAAACGCAACTACTTGCAGTTTGGGTCATTAACAAAAATTATATTGTTGTCTTTCTTAAAAATAATCTACATGCAAGCCTATACACGTATAATAATAATAGAGTTATAAATATACAGGGTGTCCCGAATTTAAATGGCAAAACTTCAGAAACTTATAGGGGTCCGAAAAACTAAGACAAAAGTACCAAGGTACTACTCCACGTCCAATCCATCGTTGTGGATAATTTATATCCAGCCTAGCTCGAGCAACTCTGCTATAATGAGCTGGACACCCATCGATCTCGAACCACATTTCAATCCGCTGTTTTACGGTAATGTCATCTAAATAATTAGAAAAGTTGTTCTCCAAAAAATGTGTAAATGTGATACCATTCAATCTTCCAGGTAAAAAATATGGCCCCTCCAGTAATCCGTTCCAAATTCCAAGCCAAACGTTAATAGCAAATTCATGCTGAAACCTATTCTCTCTAATAGCTCTGGGATTTTCAAGAGCCCATGCATGATAATTTCTTTGATTAACAATTCCACCTCTTGTAAAGGTAGCTTAATCGGTCCATATAATTTTTAATGGAAATACATTATCATCGCGAATTTTTTCAAGAAACCAGTTACTAAAATTCAATCTTTTGACATAATCTTGAGGTAATAAATTCTGAACTTTTTTAAGATGTTATGGGTAGCGATTATCACCTTTCAAAGTTCGCCATATTGCTTGCAGCGGATGCTCTTTGGATGCTAGTCTCAGGATTGTTATCGAAGTGGCGTTGGACACAATTTCTTCTCCGATAATCTGCTCTTACTGCTGCCTGGAATTGGCCGCCTTCATTACGTGTTAAGAATGACCCTGTATCTCGTAGTCTATAAAGGTTAACGAAAAGACTCGTCGATTAGGCACTCTTCTATTTGGAAATCGGCGCGCATACTCCCGCACCGCTTCTAAAGCATTACCGTTATAGAAACCATACACAAAAATCATATCAGCGTATTCAACATTGGAATATGTATGCGGCATTGTGGCTGATGCTATTCACACAAAAATATCTGAGTAACTGACTGAAGACTGATTTAGGAATTATAATCCTAGAAGGAAGTCAAAATGTAAACAAATAAAATAATGTAAAGGATAACATTAAGTGTTTACATATCTCACTGCCTAGCCTGACGAACTTTGAAAGGTGATAATCGCTACCTAATTATAACATTTTTTTTTTTTTTTTTGCGATTTTCTCTAAAACTAAGCAAAAACGAGCAAATCTTTAAAGGACTTTTTGTCTTAGTTTTTCGATCCCTTATAAGTTCCTGAAGTTTTTCCATTTAAATTCGTGACACCCTGCTATAATATATAATTTTTTTGGTAGTTAATAATATAACCTGACATATTGCAAAGTCGCCCTTTTCTTGTCGTTTTAAAATTTTTATTTGAATTGTAATATAATGTTCATATAGTTTTAAAAACTCACAGTTTCTTTATTAGTTATTATTTTAGCTAATACGAATAAAAATAAAGAATTAAATGCAATAGGAATGAATTCATATTTCCTTCTCTTTTTGAAGCATTGAATAAGAAAATCATTCCTCATAATCTTCTACCTCAATCGTAAAACATTGCATAATGGACCACAATGTTTTGTCATCTGATATGGCGGAAATTCAGAGCATTTAAGCACGAATATACTATATGCCTAGATAAAACGTATTTATGTAAAACATAAAACAATATATCTAACTATGAAGATTTTATACCCACAAACGCCCAAGGCTGGCCATAAACAGTATTATTGTTTTACACACTAAACAGGTGAAATATTTTATATTTGCTGGAAAGTTGTTGAAATTAATTTAAGGCTTAAGATACAACAATGCTTGTTATAGCGTCGATTAATAATGATGAAACTGATATCTTTACATAAGTTTTTATCTGTGTTTCTCTCCCGAGGCTTCAGGAAGCGATAATATTAATCGTTTCCCGGTTTATTGCTTCAGTTAAACTTAGCTATTTTATGTATTAAAAGGCTTTATTTCTGTTTTTAATTTATTTCAATTCTATGCAATAGTTCATTCTTCGAATCTTTAAAAATACACAACTTTCCTGGCCAAGTTATCCGTTCATTAAAATTCTATAGAAAATTCGATATGCCTAGATAAATTTGGTTGGTTAAATTTGCATAAATAGATTTGGTTGGTTGGAAATCTATGTGAATAACCTTATTCTGTATAACGTGCGTAATATCCAATTATTCGGACAACAAAAATTCTTCTATTGTGGAAGAATATCTACGTAGTAACAGACTATTTTAAAATTACTGTTTTTCTCTAATATTTTTGTTTATTTATTTAATACCAATTGTTAATCATATGGTCAATTGGATGATGTCTCAGTGGGAGTAATAAATTTTACCTATCAGTTATAATTAGGATAGGGATCTTTAACGAATATCTGACACAGCACAGGCTCAGTACTTCATTTTGCGTCCCTTCCAAGTAAAGATTTGTAATCCCTTTAAGTAATGCTAGTGCCATCTGCTGGCCTACGAATACGCTATCTTGGGCATACAGGTTACTTACACCAACCACTACACTATGAACCAAAGTTGAAGCTATTTTTTTCTTATAAATGTACTGTATACATATACATTTGCGTTCTCTTTTTGCAAAATTATTATGATAGTTTTTAAAAAAAAATGAATGAAAAATCATCATTACTGATAATACTCGAATTATTTACTCAATCTTAACAGTATTGACAAGTTTGTGAGTTTTTTTTTGTCCGTCATTAATGTAGCTCCGTTCGTTCCAAGAAAGGATAATTTTTATGGTTTAGATCGTCTGTTAATTGTCAATAAAGTTTAGAGTAGGAAAAATAATTAACACTTAAGTATTAAATTAAGAATTTTTGAGGCACAAAAGCTTAATAATTATAATAATAAATATTTGTTTGTTTAATTATACAAATGCGATTTGGCACATTTGGCTACTGTGCTCTTCATTTGAGAACCTCCCCAAGGGAAGCATGTATTGAGAAACAAACCTCCCATTGAAGGCACCCTTAGTGTGGTCATCTCTGTGTTATAGATCTCTGTTCCAGAGATCAGAACGAATATTACATCATCCATAGTTTTTATCCCAATCCACTTATACAATACTTGTTTCTGCTTTGATTTGGTGAGGTTTTAGCATCGACAGGTTTTAGAAGATAGGCTTTTAAGAAGTTTAAACTTTAAAGCTTAAGATTAGATTTTTATTTTTTAGGATGTATGAGATATTCAATGAAATAATTACGAAATTAAACTTTTATAAAAATTAATTGGCAGTGGCTAAAGTATTATTCAGAATTGTTCATCCCGCAAGGCTTCGGACCATTAATAAAAAGTGGCTCATAACTTTTCCTCCCCTAGGGTGCTGTTGGCATTGTCATTATTACCACAGAAAAAGTAATTTCACAATCGCCATTGTTCTTACATTCATTTTTCATTAATTGTATAGATTGAAATTGAAATTTATGATGGTGCAATATATTAAGAATAATAATATATCTATACTCATTATAAAACAAAGTCCTCGAACCGCGTTTGTCTGTTCGCGGTAAACTCAATAACTACTGCACGGATTTTCATGCAGTGTTCACCAGTAATAGGGTAGGGTGAATCACCCCAGTAGGGTGATTCACCAGGAAGGTTAATAATTTGTATTGTAATAGTAATTTGTCGAGGTTTTGTGTAAATGGTTTGGAATATAACGATAATTGTTGGAAATATAGGAAAAAGTATAGCCTCCAGGGAGGTTTCGTCGATCATGCTGCCCAATCCTTTTGTCATATAACGAACCAATGCATGGCGGTAAATTTCTCTTTTACACATTTACAAAAAAGTCCGCGATAGCATATATCTATCTTTTAAAGACAGCTTACTATACGTATTTTATCTTTTAAAAAATTGATAATGTACAATGAAGTCTTTGGAAAGCTATTTAGACGAGTTCAGTATTAATCCTTATCAACTGATATACTTTAGTTATCTTAAGCATTTCATGCGCAACATTAGAATATTTTCGACTAATTCTTTAAAAGAGTATCTTATGGGCTATCGCAAATATTTAACGCGCATGAAAATAAATTCATAAATTCGTATATAAAGAAATATTTTGTTGTGTTTTTATGTTTAAAATAGCTACATATTAAAATTAATTAGACAGACAAAACATGCAGGCATAATGTGTCTTAACCTGTGCAAAGCCGGGGCGGGTCGCTAGTGCTTACATAATTATTAATAATAACGTAATAGATATATAAAAAGCTGCTCCGCTATAACCTATTAAAGCTCTTGGTTTCTGTATATTTTAGAGAGGGTTTTGTCTCTTAGCCAACGGTTGTGTAGAAAGGTATCATGGCCAAGATCTCGCTCAACCGCCGGGTTTTTCTCTTATTAAGGGAGCCGACATTACAGAGGGTGAAGCCCAGGAGGTTCTAGAGATACCACAGGGTCCATCCATGACTGTTAACACAAGAAATTACACATGTATATATTTATATATACTTTTGACCCATGTTGCTCTTCTTCAGGACTGAAGACACAACATACAAAAATATATAAAACTAAAATAATTGGAATAAGCAACAAAATAGAATATAAAAATTTAATAATTGAAATGAACTAGACATAACTTTTTTTTTATATACTATTTGTATTTTATACATTTTATACTATACATACATACATATATTAAACAGATCTTCCAAAACAAATGTCTAAGAATCATAAAAAACTATCCAATACATGTTCAAATCACCAAGAACTGGACATCCCAACAGTACATGAATTCATACACCAACAAAATATCAGATTCTTCACCTCATGCCAACTTTCAGACAACACACACATAAAAGAAATAGGAAATTATACAAAAACAACAACACCAAAATACAGACACAAACGAACAAAACACATACTATTATAAATAATATCTATTTTGTAATATGTTCTTCTATATAAATTAATATGATATGTTATATATAAGAACAATGTTATATGTATATTCTTATATATAAATATTGTATTGATTACTAATCCTATGTACTTCTTTTTTCTATTGTTTTTTACCAACAACAAAAACATATTAACCTGAAACCATTGTAGTTAGTTTGTTATTTAACGTCAACTTTATGCTGCTATGGCTAATCGGAGGATGCTACAGTGGGAGCCCTATATTTTGCCAGCCAGGTTTAATTAGGATAGAGAAATCACTTTGAACATTTAATATGAATGTTAATGGTTTACATTTAATAAATTAAGTTGTTGGAACAAATAAAATAAGTTTTATTTATTTACTATGCCTAAATAATTCGTAACAATGAAATCTTTAGATGTGAATATCTCCTAAACAAAGCGTTTGCGGACATACCTCCATAGGAAATTTTTTTCTTGTTTTGAGGTCCTTAGTTCAAATTTTCAGTTTGGCCATTTAACCCTGTAACACCCTGTATATATATACATATAAAAGATTTCTTTACCTCATATGTTTTCCTCAAACGTCAATCACTTTGTTTCATGCCTTTCTATCTATCTCTTCCTGTCCATTACTTGTTCAATCTACGTCAAGTCTTGCTTTCCTCAATTTTGTTTTTCCATTTGATATCGTTCTCTCATACATGGAGTACCGAAGTTGATGGGAGAAGACAATGCATTGGATAAATAATTTAAAATATATAAATATAAAATGATCAGAAACCAATAATTGTCACGTGGTCGATAGGCCACTGTTCAAGGATAATCACTTCTAATGTTGACGGCCTTTCAATAGAAACTACAGTTCGAGTACATAATAGGTATATGTCATGACCGTATTCCTTTTTTAGCAATACAGGAAGTATACTTACATAATAAATAAATGACCCGTTATAATTTATGCTTCATTTAAAATATGTAACAAATAGAAAAAAAAGTCCTGTACATTTTAAAACGAGAACAAGTTCAGGGGTCAATATATTAATATTTTATTTTGGATGATTAATATTTATCAATATGGATATTGAGGTACAAGTATAAATTATTATAGTGATTTATAGGGTTCTATCCAATAACTGTTAACTCATTGATCTCTAGATTTTGTGAACTGTTATAGACATTTTTATTTACTTTTTAATAATATGTCTAGCCACTAAAAAAATCTTTTATATACGCCTATTTCTAAATTCTATTTTTCTCAAAATTTTAAAATCTAATGATCTGATATAGCATTTCATTAACATTAAATTTCAATATCGCAAAATAACCACAGAAGAATAAGAATACTAGATAGGTCAAAGAAAATAAACAAATAATCAAAGAACTACATAATGAATATATTTCCTTTTTTTTTTTAATTCTTTTCTTTTAAAAGAAAAGTAATTAAATAAAAAATGATCAAATCCCTTTAAGGAGAATGCCCATGTGACAATTAAGGAATATGGAAATGACTTTAAGCCTTTTGATTTTCAAAATAAGTTCGAGAGGTTTAACTCGGTCAAAACAAAAAATGGACTGGCAATATTCGGATTATCGGATTTCGCATGTTCAATTGCTTATAGCGGGCAACAATAATTGGCCTTTACAGTTATCGACGGTCTCAATTAACGAAATTAACTGTCTTGTACAAACAAAGTGTAAACAACTTATCGCCAAATTGATATATTCCCAATAAGATTTATTTCCTACGTAACGCATGCGTTATGTTGACTGTAAACTATTTCGACAAAAGGTTACATAAATCTTTCGAAATCAGTTATGGTAAATGTGAATTCTTCCGAATCGGATCAGTTATTGTTTTTTATTTAGCTCAAAGTTTTGTTTTTAATGGATCAGGGTAGCTCAGTGGTAGAGCATTGAGTTGCTCTGGCAAAAATCCCAATCAAATTCACTATTACAATAAATTAAATAAATAATGAATACTAAATTATTTAATCTGTTAACAACAGGGGATCTTGATACCTCCTGGGGTTTACTCAGTCAAAGTGGGTACCCTTAATTGAGGGAAAACTGGTGGTTGAGCAAGATCTCGTACTAATCACCTACACAACCGTTGCCCTTAAAACAGTACAGTCTTTACCACGTACTGAACCCAAGACCCTTGATGGGCTATAGCGATCTATGTTTTCCCTGATTAAAAAAATATTTCATGTACTAACCATAAATGAATTTATACGATACCCCGAAAATATTAAGTTGATATTTTTAGTTTATGGACACTGTTTTATTTCAGATTTTTTCTATAGAAATTTAATTTTAGTTCTTGTAATTTATCATAAACAGTTCCAAATAATTTTGGTAATTATTCTGCAGGTTTTTGCTTCGAATTAAGTTACAAAGATAAATTTTTATTCGGTTCCCTTTTAATATTTTCCAAAAATACAAATTATCATGAGCTTAATTTTGAGGAAGATAATGTAATTATGGGTATCTGTATACTTCGGTGATCATTTTATCAAGAAATGAACGTTTCAACTGACATACATCATCGATACATACTTCGAAATGTTAGTTGAAACATTTATTTCTTGATAAAATGATTACCGAAGTATACAGATACCCATAATTACATTATCTTCCTCAAAATTAAGCTCATGATAATTTGTATTTTTGGAAAATATTGAAAATGAAATGAATAAACAGTTAAAACTTGTTATGATTCAACTCGTGTCATAACCTGCAGAATAATTACCAAAATTATTCGGAACTATTTGTGATAAAATACAAGAACTGCAATTAAATTATTGCTGAAAAAAACTCTAAAATAAAATATTGGCTGACAATATTTTTGAGGTAATTATTAAAAAAACAAACATAATTTTCGAAATTTAAATTAATAGTAACTATTTTCCAAGAACTTTATAGAACAAACCGACAAACATCGCATTTAATAAAACTATGAAATCTGGCACCTGTGCATAGTGGGCTAAGTCGAATTTTGTGAATTTCAAGCTGTCTTCTTAGTAATCGCAATTTTCTTAACTTATTTTAAGTTTAAGATTGGAGTATCAGCCCACGATTCACAATGGAATAGCCTTCATTGCAATGGACGGAACACTTAGCGTGTTAGACACAAGGAAAGAGAAAAAAATTACGATTCTAAGTAGATAGCTTGAAATTCACAAAATTCGACTTACCCCACTATGCACAGGTGCCACAGAAATATCATTCGTAATAAATCGATAGTTTCCCATTACTTGATAGTTACCCATGAAAATCGATTACTGCACGCGCGTGTCCCTTCTCTGGATCACTAACAGCTTAGCGAGTCTACTTCCTACTCATTATAGCGATATCCACGATATTCCTTCTTCGGTGTAATTCTTGTACGATCCACTACGCTTATTGTTCGCTTTACTTTAGTCTATTACGTGCTAATATGACATGTAAGGGGTTTCATGCTTGTTGATGTCTTAACTGCATGGTAACGTGTTACAAAGCTACATCATGTTCATAATTTAAGTGTGGCCGTAACAACTCGACGTTTTCCTCAAATCTCTGTCCTTGTTATGAGCGTTGTAGTGGTCTGTGGACGGAAGTGTGTAAGCAGAGATTGGAGGTATCGGCATCGTATCTTCGGGCCCCCTAAGCCTATTATTATTATTATTATATATTTTATCATTTTATTATTATTTTATTATCTTCTCTTATATGTAATTTAATCTTTGAACTCGATTTTCGGCCATTTCAAAACATCGAATTAAATTGAAACTTCGTATACTTCTCAATGATCGAAGACATTTCGATAATTTAATAAATTTGTTTCATTACCCTGACGAGAACCTTCAGTATTAGCGATTTTTTATATTCGGAGACACGATTGTTTCTTGCGCCAAGTACCTACAAGGTATGTACTAAGTTACGGATTAATATTTGAGACAACCATATGACTACTGGCCGGACCAACTGGGGAATTTCATATATTATGAAACAGAAAAAAAAGCTTAGTTTTACAAAAACTAAAAAAAAAACTTTTGTTAGCTAGCTGAACTAAAAATTATAAAATGATAAATATATTTAAAATATGCAGAACACGCGTTTATAGCCAGCCGAACTAAAAAGTAGAAAATAAATAATATTTGAGTTGCTATATTGGCTTTACAGCCCAAGCTATGATCTCAGAGAAAAGCCAGATCCTTTGATCTGAATATATTTAAATACTAAAATGGGATGCCAGCCTGAGATCATTATACTTAATATGTAATAGCTTTATGTTATTAATAAATAAGATACTTATATAGTCTTCTCCAAAGGTTAACGTGGTTGACTGACCAGGAGTTGTTTATTAAATAAGAATAATTATAGAATAACATTATATTTATTGGTGCTGATCATGGTTACAGACTTAATAAAACTTATCCACTTCTTACAATGAAAACGGGAAGCTATAGGTGACTTATGATACATGGGGCTTCATTCTGCATCCTCCTCCTTACGTCTTGACTTGATTGCTGCGTATCGACAACTGCCCCCTCTCTTCAAAGTAAAGTAATAAACCCTAAGGATCATTTTACTCTACCTGGCCTAGGCCCATTATTGTCACATATAGCAGAGGTGAAAATAGTTGACTGGATTATTCTGATGATGGATTGAATTGGTCCGAGGGTACAGTCAAAGATAACAAATAAGTTCTGCTCATTTTCTGTTATATTTAACTGCACCCCATGACCAATTCAATCCATCAAAATAAATATTAGGGTGTTTAGAAAAAATGACAGTTTTATCAAATCCCAGAGTTCAAAATTCTGTCAATATTTACCAACACTTAATAATCCATTTAGAGCATTCTCTAAGCTTGTTTACTAACACTGGGCCTCTTCAAAAAAAGCCTCAGTTTAATTATTTATTTCAAAGAAGAAACATGACAGTGTCCTATGAAATTCTCGTAATTTTAAGACGTACTGGAAAAATATTTCACAGCCGCTGAAGCAACTCGTGGAATCATTAAATATGAAGGGGAAGGTCCTCGACCAGTGCACTGCGCGGCGTTGGTTTGAAAAATTTAGCAGTGGGGATACGGCGTTGGAAAGGAAGAAGGGCTCCTGGCGACCATTAATGAATATTGATGAGGTTCTGAAGGAAGCTGTTGAGTCGAATCCGTCCACAAGTACTCGCGAACTTGCCAGGGAGTGTGGTGTGTCGAAAGATAGAGTTAGTCGCCATCTTCTCTCCATGGGGAAGGTGAAAAAGGCCATTAGAGTGGTCCCTCAAGAACTTATTGTCATTTAAACGGTCATTTTTTTTACACCCCATTAATATAGTTTTATTTATTGTTCCTTTGATGGTGGTTATTTTTAAATATTGAAAAATAAATAATAGTTTAAAACGCTAAAATAACACGCTTAAATACCAATAAAAACTAGAAAGTAGAAAATAATTTTTAATTACTTATAAGACTAGTAAAAAAGGTGTGGGGTTAATTGTTTTGCTTTTGTTGATGTTAATTGTTGTAACTATTTTTATTTTATTGATATAGGCAAAAGTAGAGTCATTATGAAAATGTATTAAGAAACAAGCTACGCTTTTTTACGATTTTTTTTTGTGTATCATTCTATTTTAATCTTATTAAAAATTATTTTTTACTTTTGTTTTCTATTTATGCGTGTTTTTTAAAACTATCATTTATTTAATTATTTTTATCGTAATGCTTTTTAAAAAACAATGTTTTTGTTTTTCGTCTAGTGCGTACACGAAGTAGTAGTTTTCCGACGCATGATCCGGCCAGATATTTACGTTCATTTATTATTGAAATTTCCTGCTCACAATTGTGGCAGCTCCCGCCTTGCTTTGTTTATGCTGATTGTGAATGCCGATGGTCCCAGAGACTGGAATAGCAGCAATTTGAATGGTATCTCAATCGGAATCCTTGATATGTGGTGCAATATAATCTCAATTTATAAGGCAATCGAACAATTAAATCGGTTATTTAAGAAAACCAATGTACATAGATTTTAAGTGTCACATTTATAAATTTACCCTTGCGCTATAATTTGAAATTAAAATCTTTTCTTTTTTTTTGCTTAATTACTGGTTGGTATTATGTTTTTTTTTTTTTTTTTCTTAGCCCCTTAACGTTGAAGGTTTCTAAGCTGGATTAGGATAGGTTGGAGAGGATCTCTTCTCCTGTACTGCGTACATTTTAAGAGGAGGATGAGAAAATGGAAGGTTCTAATTTATTTATTTATTTATTAACTGTAGATTATTATTAGCTGACGGTATTATGTTTTAAGCACAAAAACATCTAAGTCAATAGCGCCCGATCCTTTTAACGGGTAGGAGTTCTCTACGGGTAGTAGAGAGTAAATATAAAATAATTAAAAACTGAATACAAATAATAAAATAAATATTATAATTGATTATTCTTTTTTTCTTTTTTTAGTGGTTATCGCCCTCAAACCCTGTATATTATTATTATTTTTTTTTGTATATTCTAAAAAGTAATTTATAATTGATTAAGTATATCTTATGAAAGGAAATAACAGTGTCAACTCGACCCAATTTGTACCTTAAGCCTATTGAGATGCTTTGTTAATCGTTAATTATAATTAATAGTTATTAATTGTCTATTAATAATTAATATACAATTTTTAATTCATTTTTAAAAATGGATGGCGTCTACACTTTTAGATGCACGCACACGCTCTTACTATTTTTTTATACTAAATTTCTTTTATTGATTTATCCTTAATATTTTGCATTAATAATAAACCGAATTATATATAAATAATCGAAATAATGTGTGTGTTTGGCTTTAAATAGTTTACGTTTAATTCAACTTTTTATACTTGAGTTAGTTTAATATTTATGTATCTTTTAATTGGTTCCGATATTGTTCCACGCGCCATAGACTTAAACTGTAAAAAAAAGTCTTTCTAAGTGTGTTGATCTGTACTTAAGTTTTTGGATGGTGGCTAAAAAGTGTTGATTTTTTTTTTGACACGAGTTATTTGTTCTATGATTTTTATAATTGATCAGATTAACCCTTTTTATTTTCTATTCCATGCGAATCATTCCGGAAACTGATTAATAAAGTAACTAATTCTACTATTGTAATTAAAAGAATTAGTTACAATGTATTATAATCCTAAGACAATAACTTGAGTGCCCAAAACATATATTTTTTTCTTGTCTTTTTGTTTTTTGATTACCATTAGACTTTTAAAAGTTGAATAATAAAAAAATAATAATAATAATAACCTATATCACTACAGCTAATGAAGAGTTTTGCGTTCAGTACATGGTAGAGACTGCACTATTTCTTTGATAACGGTGCAGGGAGTGTACAGTTTCTTTGTGCTGGGAGGTGATTTGTCCTAAATCATCCTTAACCGTCAGATTTTTCGGCTTATAATTGGTTCTGACCAAGAGGGAGAGTGAGCCCCAGGAAGGTCTTCTGATCGCACAGGCTCTATCTCCGGCTCTTAAAATAAAATCTGCCATAGCTGGATTAAACTCGGGACCTTCGGCGCGGCAACTCAGAACTCTACCACTGAGCTACCCCAATCCCTAAGCTATAGAAGACTATCCTAGATACCAAAACTTCATATTGATGAAAACTGAATAAAATTTTAAGTTGTTAGCTGAAAGTTTCAAGATACCATTTTATTTGTCTTTTTAAAAATGATTGTAAAAAAAAATCTAATACAAAATGTTAAGACGTATATTACGTTGTTATGCTTAAAAGTCTTCCTGAGAAAAAATTGAAAAAGATCTTTTCTCGACTGTTCAACTAGAAAGCATTTTCGCAGGATTTCCACATTTTTCAGGTCTTGGGAAAACCGGACATCTAATCAGTTCCGAAACTTGAGTTATCCAGTCGTCCATTTATTTGCGGTTTTCTCTATTTCGCTTTCTTTATTATTTTTTTTTCTGTTTTCCTCGAATTCACTCCATTGCTTCAGTCGTTTCCATGATTACGTACAATACGCGGTTTCATGAATATCTGGAGCTCAATTTAAAAAAAAAAAATAGTAATTTCCTTTTTCCATTAATCCTGTGAAATAATTATCTTTTTTTTTCTCTAGAAGATAACTGTACTGTTGCTAGTGACATTAAATGTAATAAATACAAGCACTCGTGGTAGCTCAGTGTGTCGAGTTGCTCAGTTCCTGACTTGAGGTGTAATTCTAGGGTTCGAATCCGGTGGATAAATTATTTAATATCTTGGCAGCTATACTATCGATATTATGGGGGCTGAAAAGACCGCCTTTGGGACTCATCGAAACTTTCAAAACGTTTTCTAAACAACATTTGTTTTCCTGTTTTGGGTTTGTTTTTTTTCTCGTTCAGACCATCTAGGAATGATATAGCTGTTTCAAAAGAACAATGCCATTACTAAAAAAACTACCTTTCTAATTAATGTATTTAAAAGTTCAGTGTGAATTAAAAAAACTAAAAAATAGATATTGATAAAGCAAAGCATCCCAATTTTAAAGTGTTGAGAATGTATTTAGAAAATGTTTACATGCTGTTTTTATTTTAACTTATGCAATCATTCTCATGAAACTTCCAAACTTGATACTACTCGAAATATGACTTTATTAACAAACACGTTGGAAATGGAATATCGATCCTTCAAAAAATCATTGATATAACTCAAATTTGGCATTTTTGAGTTAAACCTTCATTAGCAAATGTATTGGTTTATTTTTTTTATTTATTCTGTTATTTATGTATGCCATTATATTTATATATGTTATTACAACATTTTATTAATGAATTTATATTTCGAGTTGTACCAAGTTTGATCTTGAAGTTTTATAAAATCAAAAATATTTCAAGCTTTTAAAAATTTTCCGATTGGCTAAGATATTGGTTCTTAACCAATTGGAAATAGCTTGAAACTTTTTTGAATTTGAATACCATCATTATAATATTGTTAAAAATTGGCATTTTTAAGTTATGCCGTCATTTTTTTGTCGTTCTTTTCTTTTCGCATAAAATTTCCATTCCGAATCTTTGTCACATTTTTTGTCATTCTTTTTTATTTTTTAAGTATTTGAGATGTTATTTGACATCGTGAATAATTTTTAATATACCGTGCTGTAGTCGTAACGTGCCCAAGCATCACCTTCCATTTTTAGCTTACCTTCCACTATTGTCTGTCCCTTTTACGTTCGCTCCTCGGCGTCTCAACTCCTGTAGCTAACACAGATGAGAAGCGTATCATGTCGTCGCCGTTGTGTAAGCGGTACAGGCTCCCGTCTACTTCTGGGTCCCACGCTCTGTGTGAACCTTATGAAACCCAACTCGCATTTGTGATTTATTTTCACAGAGGAGTTGATGTTATCCTGAAATATGTGGAGCATCTTATTATAACGTCTTGCAGAGTTTTATCCCATCTTAACCCTTTCAAGAGAAAAAATAACGTTGATATAATAATAAATCACTAGAAATTTACTTTAATTTTTTCTAATTACTTTTCTCTTAATTCAATCATTCGTAATTATTACTTGAAAATGAAACACATTTTGAATTATTCTCTAATTTAGTTGCTTCGCGTCTATGTGATAGTAAACAAATAATCAGCCTAAATATTGTTTCAGGGAAGGGTAACTTTTTTGTAAACATTTGTTATTGTTTATTTATTTAACGTTACTTTATGTTGCTATCGGACTATGCTAAAGTAGGAGTCCTAAATTTTGCCGATCCAGGTTTAATTGGGAATCCAAGATTTTTAACGAGTACCTGGGATCGTGTGGGTTCGGGACCCCAGTTTTACGCCTCTTCCGAAGATGTCATATTGAAGGACTTGAAAAGTACTAGGGGCATCAGCCCGGATGCGAGCCCGCGAACTTGGTCATAGAAGGTAAAGGAGGATTTATATGCACATAGAAAAATAATTATTAAAAAAATACAACAACAGGAAAGCAAACACAGCTATTTACCCGGGAATACTAATAAAGTAAAGTAAAAATATCCGGTTACTTCAGAAAATCTTATAATAGTCAAAACTCTAAATGCTTTCATTTAAATATTTTATATTGTTATAATTAAATAGTAGCATTACTAATAATGTAATTTTTAAACAATAATTATCTCAAGAACAATTTGCTGAATTAAACGATTTATTTAGTGATTTTTACCGAGTGCCTGACATTGTGTACTCTGAGGCTGGACCTCTTTGTAACGTCCCTTCCGAAGAACGGTATAACGAAGGATTTTTACTCCCTTTAAAAAATCTTTGGACCACCTGCCGGGCTACGAACCCGCGATCTTGGGTTTAGTAGGTCATTATGTCTACATGATGGTTAACAAATCGTCTGCCTAAATATAGATTTAGGGTAGGGTAACTTTTTTTTAGTGTCAATTATTTTAATTTAATTGATTGCATTTTATAATTAATTTTAATATGAACAATTAAATAACAAATAAGAATTATATATGAGCTATTATTTTCGAATGTGGTATAAGTCTATTTTTTCATGTATCAAGATATGCATGTATGCATATATTGGTGGACATTATGTTCTTAATGCTTAGCACTTAGGAATGAGTGTTGTTTATCAACTTTTAAATGCTATTACGAAATATTAATCATTAAAATTATCAAAGAAATATATGATTTTATTTTTAGGTCCAAATGGACTTATAACACTTTCAAAAATAACACAAACATCTCACTGGTTAATTCTTTTATTCTTTATATTTTCCAGTATGGCACTAAACCTCATATTACTTTTCTCTAATATTGTACCACAGGGACTTGTCCCAGAATACAAAAAGAATTTGCTATTATTTTTTTTTTTTATAGATTAATTTATTGATATTTACAACTATAATAATATTACAAGTAAATCTGCTAATATGGACAGTGACAAAAAAAAAAAACACTTTTGGAGAAACTACCTATCAGTAGCACTCCAATTAAGTTCTAAAGTAGAAGGTCTCGAGGCCATCTTCTTTTCAGACGTCTCGGAGGGTTATCAGGTATAGTATGGGAAGCAAGTTGAGAGACTAGCGGATTCAAGTGTGTATGGAGCTTGTCACGGAAGGATAGTTATCTAGGTTGGGCCAAATCCGCAATATATGGGATATTAAGATCATGATGGATGAGTTTGTTTGTGACATAATAAGGACCATTGAAGATTTTACGAAGGATTTTGGATTGTAAGGATTGGATACGAGATGAATTGGCTGGTTTAGTAGAGCCCAAAAGTTCAACTCCGTATGTCCAAATAGGTCTGATAACTGTCATGTAAATGAGTCTTTTGTAATTAATTGGGAGCGTAGAGCGTTTGTCCAGTAAATGTTGTAGGCGAAAACGTATTTTAAAAGGTAACGTATTTTACTATTAAATTTGTATTAGTGATTCGGACATATCTTTTTAGTAAAGTTACGTAATTTATTATTCCTAACTAATGATAATTAATAAAAAAAAAATATAAGAACGATTTTATTTAGACCTGATCGGAATAAAAATAGATAATATAAACTTTCTTTTTCTGATTGAATAATCGCCAGTAATAACCATGATAAAATAATAAATTTATGATGTTTTTATAGTTTTTTTTTTCATATTTTATACTTTATTTTTTATATTTATAACTTAATATTTTCTTTATTATGAACATTTATTTATTGTCAATAGAGCCAGTTGTAGAAACTCCCTATTCTTTGAGGCCTCAGTGAAATCTGGTCCCTTTCCGACTTGATACCTCCCTGGTTTCCGATAATAAATGAGGCGTGCTGATAGTGAATATTTATCTTAACGCTTGTTTTTAGATTTTACTTGAATATTTATTATTATTATTATTATTATTATTATTGTGTTTTGCTCTTTGCAATAAAAATGCAATTTATCTGGGTTTTTTTAGATTATTCAGTGATTATTTTAGAACATAAACTGCTTAAGATAATGAGAAAGGATTAATAAAAACTTATTTACTCATAAATTGCAGTATTATAAGAATTTATAGATAACTTGATTTGTTTTTATTTGAAAAATTAAGGCAGTAATTTTTTGAATTAAGTTCATTTAATATATTTTATATAAATACATAGCAAATTGCCTTATTATTAAATTTATTTTTCTCTTTCAGGTAAGTGTACTTGAGAATCTACTGTAAGGAATAAGTTAAAGAAAATTGGACTGCTTTGAAGGTAAAATATTGCTTATCAAAAAAAAAACTATGGACTTTTAAAGTAATGAATTTTTAACTTAGAATTAATTAACCTAGGTAAAATTTAAGACATTTCATGTCATTTCTTTTCAATTTATATAAATATAAAATAAGAATTTATATTTAAATTTATGTTCATAACAAACAGTCTAGATTATTTGTTTAAGTTATATTTTATTGAAAATAATATTTTAGTATTTATTTAGTTAGTGATTAATTCCTCTATACTAATTTTTGTACTATGATAGTGATACGAACTTTAAATTGCAATTTAAAGAATTTGCTTATAGCATATTGAAGCTAACTTAATATTTTAATAATACGACATATATGGGTAGTGGCAGAAATATGGGTGATGTAGTTCGATATTTAGAAACGGGAACGTGTTAGATTAAAAGACATGGAGAAATGAATCGTCTCAAAACTAGAACGAAACTAAATTCAAGAACAAATAAAATGCGCGGTTAAAATCGGGGAGTATATGTTATTTTCTGTCCTACTTTTATCTCATGCTTTTTTGACCATTTCCTTGGAGTCTTAAGGGTTGACATTCCTTATACATCTGTACAGAATTAACAAACATGATTGACCAAGCAAATTTTGACTAATACCACTACAAGGGGATCCGAAGAAGTAAGGAAATATTTGGAATAGTTGAATATTTCAGAGTATCATATGTTAGAAGGGAGTGAAATTGGGAGCAGAGTGAAATTCTGGAAGGGTTTCAGAATGAAAGACTGGCAAAGCTTGTACGAAGTCAATAGAGAATCATAGTAATCGATCATAGGAAACGTGTTAGTGAACGCATGAAGGAATATTGGATACTGGGAAAACTTCAGCAGGGAATAGGAAAATAAAGTTGTTACGGTATCTGTACTGGTCATTATGAAAAAAAATAATTCTAATAATATTATTATAATAACGAAGTAGAGTAGGACATTTTTAGTCTCAGATTAGGGAGTAGCTCCCCGTATGGTCAGCGAAAGGTCGGCGAAAAACTTTACCATGACCAAATAAGTGATGTATTGAGTAAATATATTGGCCGTGGCAATTTAAGAGAGTATTTAATAACGAAAATCTCTAAGATTTGAAATATCATTAAACAGAATGGAAAGCTGTCTTCTCAAAATTATGACGTGGTCTTTAGATGGTCTTAACTAATGGCGTGTATAAAAAAAAAAAAAATGACCCTTTTTTAACCAAATATTTGTATTATTATTTCTTTGAGGGCGACTAAAAATATCTTTCGACACTACACACAAGTACTTCGCAAGTACTTGTGGACGGATTTGACTTAACAGCTTCCTTCAGAACCTCATCAATATCCATTAATGGTCGCACGGAGTCCTTCTTTCTTTCCAACGTCACATCTCCACTTCTAAATTTTTCAAATTAACGCCGCGCACAGAATGCTCTAAAGGGATTATTAAATGTTGGTAAATAATAAATAGCATTAAAATATTTACAGACTTTTGAACTCTGGTTGATAAAACGGCCATTTTTTTTATACACCCTATTAAGAAAAAATGAAGGACTAAAACAAACATTTTTTGTACTAGTTAGCCAACGTTTTTAAATTTGCCCCTGACAATTGGTGGAATAGTACAGCTTATATTTCTTGTGCTAGTGGGAAGTCTTGGCTAGCACAAGCGAGTACTGTAATCATTGTAAGATTACACGGGTGGAAACTATCGCGGGTAATGACCACTCTACACTACATCTACCGAAGGTAATTGCTCTTCAACCGGCTATGTCTGCAGTTTTACATATTTTTTGTTCCTTATGTATCTGTTATGTTATTGTTTACATATTCAGCCCCGGTGAATAAGTGGTTGTGTCGAATTTTATCCAGATATAGTTAACTTTTGAGGGATGCGGAATCGTGTCATTCTCGTAGTTTTGGGATTGAAATGAAGTTGTAATACAAGTAATAACTCCTTTTCAAGACAATTCCTTGCTTAGTCCCTTATTCACTTCGATAATATTAGGATTCCGCACCGCTAAGTACAAGACACTAATTTTGAAGAGAAAATTCTGCTGAACCACTTATTCAACGTGGCTGTAGTTATGTTGCTGTAATTACTTTAAATGAAGTATGATATAGTTATAAGTTTGCATCGTTATTGCATGGTTATTATCAAATATTTTTGAAGTGTCTTCATACACATTTAAAAAAAATCTTATACATGATCGATAGTTCTTATCAATAATTGTTGATAACTCATCATGAATCAATTTGAAATTTGCTTTAATATTTAATAAGCATGTAATTATTTCATACGATTTTTTGTTCATGATGCATACTAAAATTGTTCTATTTTAATTTATTGTTTATTGTTTATTTCTCTAAATTATATAACCAACATTTTCCGACGTATACCAATTTTAAATGGATGCAGTGTTGTATGTACGGGTAGTGTATTGTTGAATCCCAATTTAGAAAAAATAATATTGTACTGAGATAAGTTATTGGGTCGGAATTAAGCTAGAAGAAAGCCATAAAAAATCAAAAATGTAATGTTTAAAAATACAAATATGCAGTAAAATAAATGAAAATATTCAATTATAAACTGTCTACAAAGAAAAATAAAAATACTTCCAGATGCAAGGACTCTTATTTTGGGCTACTAGTACGTAATACATACCGAATACCTCAGATACCTTTTCAGCATTCGTAGGGTAATGGGTGATGAATAAACTGCCACAATAGTATTTTTATTTAGTGATAAAAAAGTTTGTGCTGTTTGCAAATTTAGATTATTATTATCACTGGCTCTACAACCCAGCACGGGTCCTGGCCGCATCAAGGCGTCGCCTACACTCTTCTCTGTCCCGCGTCAAGCTCTGGATCCAATGATGCTGCCTGCATCACTCTCGACTTCATCTGACCATCTAAGTCGTGGACGCCCACGTTTTCTTTTTCCATCAACGAATCCAAACAGAAGTCTTTTTAAGATAGCGTTGTCCTCCATTCTGGCCACATGTCCAGCCCATCTCAATCTAGCTATTCTTATGTGCTTCACCACGTCAGGCTCCTGATACAAAAGATACAGCTCTGCATTCTGTCTGAGTCTAAATTGATCGCCAACTCTTACAGCTCCAAATATTTTTCTTTCGAAGAGCAGCAAACTGTTGGCATCTGCCCTGGACAGAGGCCAGGTTTCCGATCCATAAGTCAAAACAGGCCTGATGATTGTTTTGTACAGCATGACCTTGGCTCTTCTTGACATCAGACGACTTCGTAAAATTTTCGCCATCCCAAAATAACATCTATTAGCGGCCAATATTCTTCTTTGAACTTCTGGGCTGGTTGAGCCATCTGCTTTGACCAAAGAACCGAGGTAGACAAAACTGTCGACACTTTCAAATGTGTAGGGACCAAACGTGATGGTGGGATCCGATTGTCTTGAAGGGTTAGCCACCATATACTTAGTCTTTACTTGGTTTACCTGAAGACCTATACGCCGTCCAGCATTCTCCAATGCGAGAAAAGCCTGTTGTAGATCTCTGTGTTCTTCCAACTATGTCTATGTCATCTGCATAGGCCAGTATTTGGATGGACTTAGTCAGAATCGTACCAGTGACTTGTAACCCTGCGTCTCTTATGACCTTTTCTAGTGCAAAATTAAATAACAGGCACGAGAGTCCATCCCCTTGTCTTAGACCCCTAGTTGTCTTGAATTCTTCAGACAAGTCATTCTGGATCTTGACCTGGCTTCTCGACTCCCTCATCAGCAATTCCACGAGGCTTATCAATTGTCTGGGGACATTCATTTCTTCCATACTTTGAAACAGTTTTCCCCTGATGATACAGTCATAGGCATTGCTGAAATCCACGAAAAGGTGGTGGGTCGTTATGTTGTACTCTCTAGTCCTTTCCATAAGAGTTCTCAGGGAGAATATTTGATCAATACGCAAATTTAGATACAAATTAAAATTATCAATACACGTTAGTCTATATGCAAATTTTTCTCGATTCATTTTCATGACATATTGATGGTGAATTCTCGATTCTAATTGTGTTATTTATCCCGAATTTGAATTAATTATTTTCGAATGGTCATCCAGCAGATATCGACTGGCAGGTATCATCAAATCATCCATGAGCGTATCTTGTCAAGATAAAACAAGCGAAGATAATCGAATCATTAAACTGTAACTGCAATTAGACTCGCTTGAGTGACTCTGTCCAAATTATTACTGTTATTCATGTTTATTGTCAATCCTTATCGAAGGAAGGAATCTACATCGGGCTCAAGATCAAATGACCATCGCCGTGCGATTGCCCTAAAACTTTATTACACTGGCACCCTCTACCCTAGAGACACTTCCTGCAACAAACTTGGCCTAAAATAGATTACGGTTTTATTGCTCATTAAAACATGATAGTAAAAATGTTTAACTGGATCAAGTTATTACAGTTTTACAGTCGCTTGTAGCGTTTATTTCCTTCCTCATAAAGCGTTTATTTTTTAAATATAGCTAATTAAAGTAGGAATGACTCAGTTTTAATCTTTTACTCATAAATCATGGAAATAGCTTTTTTATTACTGTAATAATGGGTTATTGCTACGTAAGCCATTTAATTCATTGACATTTTCATGCAATATTAATTGTTTAATCATTTAAATATTGCATTATATTACGTAAGTACTGCTACAATTTATTTATAACCATATAAATTATTTAAATGAAAAATCTTAGTCTAGATTAATTTAACTAATATAAAGACCGTGGACAAATTACAACGAAAAGCCCTTAAGTCTCCAAACTAAAACAGATTGAAAATATCTGTCCAATATTTCGCCGATTCAGGCATCCTCAGGGTAGAAAGAGAATAACAGCGAAACAAAAAATGAATAATGCATCCAAGAAACATCCCACCACCTTCAAGGCTCAAATGCAACTAATGAATCATAAGGAAGGTTACTCGACCCCTGCTGGATAAGGTTAGATAAAAACAGCTGATAAATCCTTCAGAAATTGAAAATTCAATATACACCAAACTTCAAAAAACACAACAGGAAAAAATAAATAATAGTAAACATCACAAAAATATAAGACAAAAGACCATATGAAAAAATGAAAGTAAAAGTGCAAGAATCAAGAAACCAGGAGACTTATGGCTATTCCAAAAAATATATTAATATTGAAAAGGGAAATGTAAAAAGGTACCTTACATAAATGTTAAGACTGTGGAAAAATTCCAACGAAAAGCCCTTAAGTCTCCAAACTAAAACAGCAATTGAAAATATATTTCTGTTTTATTTTGGAGACTTAAGGGCTTTTTGTTGGAATTTTTCCACGGTCTTAACATTTATGTAAGGTATCTTTTTACATTTCCCTTTTCAATATTAATTAATTAAATTATAAATTAAGCATTTAGAGTTTCGACTCTTTTATGATTTGATTTGTTACTAACCGAATAATTTTAGTTTTCCTTATAACTATATAGGCTAGGTAGTTTTAGGTAGTCTTTGTTACAATTTCGCAGATTCGCCGCCCAGAAGGTGGCCCTAGGATTTTTAAAAGACTTTTTTTTAGATTAATTTATTGATATTTACAACTATAATAATATTACAACAAGTAAATCTGCTAATATGAACAATTTAAAAGACTTAAAAACCTTTTTTAATACCAATCTTCAGGAGGGACGTAAAATGCCTTTCCAGAGCCTGTACAGTGTAAAATATTCGGTTAAGATTCTCATCCTAATAATACCTGAATATGGAAAATTAGGACTCCCGCTGTAGCATCTTCTGATTAGTGCTAGCAGGATGAAGTGAAGTTAAAAGAATAAACAGTAAATTCCTATTGTAGAGGGCATCTAGTTATATGGAAAACATCCAGTTAGAATTTACTTATCACTTTCTTTCATTCTACTCTTTAAGTATATTCACAAGGAACCTTCGATTATAAAAAATAATGAACAAAATGAATAATTCTCAATTAAATAGTTTTATAAGAAAGACCAGGAAGTCATTGAACAATGAACAGGGACATCATGATGAATGAAGGAAGTCACCAAGACGTAATAACTACCTGCCCAGGAACTAGGGGTCATCTTCCTTCTAGGAAGGTCGTTGTAGTAGTCAGTACCTATGCTCCTGATGGTCTATTAACATCGGTTATAACATTTAGTGCTTGCATTTATACCTGATTCATCATCATTCGTACGGAATATCGTGTCAAGTCGTCGCTTCCAATATTTTCTCTCTTGCGCCAGGCTCTAGTGGTAATGAGTTCCTGGGTATCGTTTTCGACCTCGTCTACCCGTCTTATAGTGGCCTCCCTCTCTTTACATCGACGGACCCAAATAATAGATTTTTGGTTTGCGTGCCATCATCCATTCTCGCAATATGGCCTGCCCGCCGAAGTCTTAAGATTCTTATGAATCATGCCATACTTAACAAGGCTAAACACTCCTCTTCAAAAACCTGCAGGCGGCTCGTGATAAGCGCCATCTATAGGAAGCCTATGTTAGCATCGGGAGAAATAGTGGTTTGTGCATATATATTTTGGTCCTTCTAGGTATTAAATACCTTTTTAATATTTTTGTCAAATCAAAATAAATCCTATTTGCTTTGGTGATTCGCCTGTGTACCTTTAGGCTGGACCCATCTTTGCGTATACTAATGATCCTAGGTACATAAAACAATGTGTATCCTCTGAAAGTTACAGTGGATAGCGTTGGTCTTAGGGCATTGGCAATTTGATAATTTGGTATTTGCATCATTGATTTGCTGACCCATTATCTCTCTATGCCTGAATATATTTAACAAAAACTGAAAATATGGAATGGAATAATATTTGGGACAAGGATGAATATCTTTGTGCATGTTGGAGTATTTGAAATTACATATCCCCCCCCCCTCCCCAGAAAATCAATCGATTAAAGGAAGAATCAATGGTTACTCCTGTGACATTGATTGGTGGTTGAAGATTTATTTGATCGATCCCTCTTCTGATAATAAATATATTGGGAACCTGTTGTGGATAACAACACTTGCAATCTTCCATAGTGTCGCTGACACTGAAATATATCTGGGAGCCCGCTGGTCGTGACCGGGGGAAGACAAACAGTGTAATTGTGTTTGTTACGGCCCAGTGTGGAGTCCTCCGCCGTGAGAACTCGCTTCTCTCTAATCCTCTTGGCTACAATGGACAAGTAAAGTAGCTGGGGAAGCAATAAGTAAGCAACGAGTACGGTGTAAAAAGACATAACTACTAATAATAATTGACATGAACCTTTGTCTTATATTATTATTATATACTATGTTATATTATTCACATGTATTTATGTATGTCTATAGAAGAAGAAAAAACTTGCAGAAGGTCCCAAATCAGGTTATAAGAAATAAGCTGTAAGCTAAACTCAATATTAATCATGACTATACTCAATGACATCAGTGAAAGAAAATTGCTGTGGTATGGACAGATCATGAGAATGGATAGGACGCGAAGGATCCTTTGAGCACTTAAATACTGTCCTGAGAAGTGAAGACAGCGTGGGAGACCTCGGAGGAAGTGGATAGAAGAAGTGAGAGTAGAAATGGCAGCTAGAGGTATGACAGAAGAGGATTGCATGGAGAGGAGATATTGGAGGGAAGGTGTATTGGGGAGCAGGAGTGTGAAAAAATTGTAGAATCCGATAATAATGAAAAGTATATATATGTTTTTATTTTTATCGAATTAGCTATATTTATTTTTGGCTTTGACCATCGTATCCCCAGTTCAATATATTTAATTTTATAGTTGGCTTTTTACTCTAAAAATAAACTTATATTCTATTTAGTCTTGAATGCCATTTTAAAAAAGAATTTATCTAAAACGGTGAAATATTTTTAGAAATTCTTGTTGACTGCGTATTCCAAACCAATTTTTTCCCCTTGCAATTAACTGGCATTCTTCCATAAACTAATTTGGAAGCTAAGAGAAAACGTAAAGTAAAAATTTTTTTCTTTATTAAACAAAAACTAAAGTTATCCTATGAGAGGAAAATAGTTGACTGGATGATAAAATGGAGAACGGAGAAAGTTGGGGGTGCAGTAAAATAAAACTCTAAATAAGTACTAGACTTATATTTAGTACGTGCCGACGTTTCGACCTACAGTGTAGGTCATCTTCAGGGCTATGAGAGAGAAACAAACAGAACAAAAAATATATAAAAACGTTACAGTAACAATAATTTAGTGACATGTAATGTAGAACATTAAAATAGTGACAGATATTGATCTCCGTACTATCTCCGTTCTAAAGTTATCGTATATTTTTATTTCCCTTCTTTGGTTTCAATATTCGAATTATGTGATAACTGGGCGAATTTAATAAGTAGATGAATTCTTTTTTGTGGGTCTCATTTAAATCTGTATATTATTGTTAAATATTTTATTTTATTACGGATCATTATTTAAAATTCATAGTTTACAGGAATATATGTATGTTGATTTCCGATGTTATATCAGTCGTCGATTACCAACAAAAGCATTAAACTCAGTTTTAAAATTGAATTATTAAGAAATAATTTATTTTTTTATTTTACATGCTACAATAATATATGCTAATTATTTTTAGCTCACGTGGTTTTAACTGTCTATAATTAATTTGATCACCCTTTTGGGCTAAGTAAATTAATAAAATAATTAAATCGTCAAACGGTTCATGCAGCGTCCATGGCGTCCTTCCTTTCTGCTGTAACATCCTGAATCGATAGCAATTACATAAGGCGGTTTGCTTTGTTTATCAACATAACATCACAATTACCCGAATCACTCACGTGGAATGGAACCATGCGAACGAGCTATCCTAAGTGAAAAAAAGGTGTTCTATTCATCGATTTTCGCAGTCACCTTTAGTTTTTGTTTTTGTTTACACTATGTCCGGTGAGTTGCCATGGCGAAGGTCCTGGGTTAAAATCCCGCTCGCTGGCAGACTTTTGTTTGATCTGTTAGCGCCTGGAGATGGATCCTATGGTATCTATAACCCTCCTGGGGCTCACCCATAAAGGGGTAAAATCTGGTGGTTGAGCATGATCTAGGACAGATCACCTCTCTGCTCAACCTTTGTCCAAGAAAAAGTAAAGTCTCTACCGTATACTTAGCCCTAGACCTTCACGGGTTGTAGTGGAACAGGTTTTTTAGGTTATTAGCAGATTTAATTTAATAATCTATTCGCAATTAAAAATTAGTGAAGTATTAAGAAATAATACTTCTTCTATCTATGAGGGGTTGAGATGCAAGAAGGGATAAATCCATATTTAATCATTTTTAATGTTTTTCACAAATTTAGCGTCCTCTATGCGGTGGTACATGGTTCACCATTCAAACCATCCCAAAGTCAATCTAAATTTTCTAAAAAAAATTGTCTCAAATAAATAATCATTTCATAATAACCTGAAATATGCACATGTTTGTTTCCTGAAAAATTTTCAAATTTGGATTTAACCCCTTTTGCATCTCTACGCCTCATCTGTCGTGGATCGTGGACTAATAAGTGAAATACACAAAGTCAAAAACATTTTTTTTTGTCTTTAAATGTTTATCCACACCTGTCAATAAAACAAATAAAAAAAATCAGCAGATTTTTGGTCTGTAAAGTTAC
Organism: Arma custos; assembly: GCA_037127475.1. Taxonomy (NCBI): domain Eukaryota; kingdom Metazoa; phylum Arthropoda; class Insecta; order Hemiptera; family Pentatomidae; genus Arma; species Arma custos. The sequence continues at coordinate 48,409,273 of CM073763.1, read as the reverse complement.
AATAAAATGGCTATAGAGGCGTGAAGAACAGCACCCAGCGTTACCTCTCCCATGGCTTGAAAGTCAAAAACATGATTTTTAGAAAAGGCTGGACTACTTAGTGTCGGAGGTTTCTACTGGTGGTACCCACTAAACCATATCTTTATTTATTTATTTTTTCAATGTTTCGTAATTACACTAAGTACCTACTCGTCCCTTTTCATCAGCGTTTTCTCATAGCTATGTTTTTGTCTTAGTGTATTTCACTTGTAACTGTAATATATACTTGTTTTTCTCATCAAACATTTTTCTGTTGTTTTTTTTTGTTGTGAAAAAATATTGTTTGGTGCCTTTATCACCTGCGTTAAAGAATCTTTATTTATCTTTCCCAATGTTTCACAATTAAGTACTCAAGCTCTTTCATCAGCGTTTTATCAAAATCATGTTTCTGGGTTAGCGCACTTCTCTTGTAATCACTGGATATACCCTTTTTTCTATTATTAAATATTTTTCTGTTTTTTTTTTTAAACAATCTGGTTTTGTGCATGTACATAGGTTCAAAAAAACAACACTGAAATGAAAAAAAATCCAATATGCTTACCTTTGACCTCATTATTGTTGCTATTATATAATGGCTAATAGCCGTTCAACAGAGATCCCTGAAACGTTACGCTCATAAGCAAACAATTACAGTAATGCTATGGCTCAGGGAAATAGGAAACGGCTAGAGTTGATAATAGTCCGAAATGCTACCTCAAATAATGAAAGGAGAGTAATTGCAGTTGTTATAGGGAGCCAGTTTATCCAACCTAAAACGTAAACGATTTTGTAGGTACCTGTCCATTGTCATGGAAACCTCATAAGTAATGTTTTTTTGACACTACCTGTATTGTGTTCTCACACGGCGGAAGGTTTGCCGCCTACCTGTCAACAGGAGATACCTGGAGCAGTCGACCAGAACCTCAAAACTGACATGAAAAGGAGGCCCGTATTTATACCCGACTTTAGGTTTTTTTATTTTTTATCAGCCAAAGTGGGATAATACTCGGCATTCTTTAACATCGTATTCTTAAGAATCGAATGAAACGTTTTTATCTGCGTAGATATTTAGGGATATTGCATAACCACTTTCATTCCACATCGCTCTTTTTTTAGAATTAGAAATGTCGTGCTATTCTTAAAAATATAACTTGCTGAATGAAACAATTGTTACGCCATATACTCAGCGGGCGGGAAAGCATGTAAAATTCGACTCGAAGTTTTTTCCTGCCTTCCACGGTTGGATTTCACTGTATCAGATTTCGGCTCTTCCGGAAAGAAAGTTGATACACTTAAGCCACTTAAGGTGCGTTACTCTTGGGATGGACTTCTTCAACTATCTAACTTGAGATTCGGCTGGGGTTTCACCGACTCCAAGCTTACGTCAAGCCTCTACGGAGCATGTTAAAACTTGGATAGAAGGACTTTTGGTTTACTGGTTAGCATAACAACCTACTAATCCTAAGATCACAGGTTCGTAGCCCAACAGGTGGCGTTAGGAAGTTCTTAAAAGGGAGTTAAAAATCCTTCGTTATGCCGTCCTTCGGAAAGGACGTTCTACGGGAGTCCCGAGCCTGTAGGATGTCAGGTACTCATTAAAAATCTCTATAATTATGAAACCTGGATAGGAAAAATTTAAACTGTAGCATCGTCCAATTAGCCATAGAAGCATAAAGTGACGTTAAATAAACAAACAAACAAAACTTGGAAATAGAATCAATTTGATGTACATATTAAAAAATAACTAAAAAGAAATGATTAAAGTCGTCTTTATTTGTGTGTAAAACTATATCTGTTGAGTTGCATTAACTATTATAGCAAACCCCCAAAAAATAAAAATAAATGCTAATTCGAAACACCATCAATCTCTATCCACGGACCACCACCGCAAATCAAACCCCCTAGATCACTTAACGCAATCCTCCCACTGACGCCTTGGTCTACCCCCTACGTTTTACAGTTGGCTCAGCACTGTAAATTGTTTACTAATTAGTTTGTTAATGAGTCTTCCTTGATCTTCGCGACGCTATCACTTCATTACACGTATTAACCGTGCGTATGCTCTGCTATTCTCTTTGCTAAGTTATCATTTTTTCAGACCGACTAGTCTACAGAATTACTCTATTAGTGCTCATTAAATTAATATATAGTGATTTTTTTGTTATTTTAATCACGGCGATAATAGTTGGGATAACAATCGATGAAGTAGATATTTGTTTGTCAAAGTCGAAAAATCGAGCGCTATAATGAAGTTTCCGTGAATACTTTCTCCAATTAAATTTCCATATTTTATGAATGGGAGTGATTAATTAATTTATTATTGACTCTGTCAAAATCACGCGAAACTTTTTAGCCTCTAATTAACACTTGTAGCTTAATGAAATACTTTTTTTTAATCAAGCAATGTTTTTATTATCTAAGGAACATGTTATGCTAGTGAATTAAAGGGTCTTATTTTCTTATTAAATTGTTTACAAAGCGACTATGTTCCGTAATTATATTAACTTTCGATAAAAAAAAATGCACATACTACATTAATCAGTTGAGATTAATATTAACCAATCAACATACTTCCTACATCTTATATATTTAAGATAATAAAAAATGTAAAAGTATTTAACAGTGAATGAGCCTTTTTGAAAGTACCTCTGTAAAACTAACACAGAAAGATGCCTTATTAATAAATAGAATAATAACAGGATTCATCGATGGCTATTAACAGATTAAATAATTTATCTGCTACAGTTGGATTTAAATCCAGGACCTTTAGGACAGCAACTCAGTGCTAAACAAACTTAGCTAATCCACTCCACTATAACGAGACTATTTCATACAAACTGCAAAGAAAGCATTCGATACCACTACAACTCGCCTATAAATCAGTAGAAAATATGTTCCTTTGATACTAAAAACAGCTTAGTTAAAAAAAAAAGTACTTGACTAACCAAGTGTTAACTTGAGTCTAAACAGATTTGTATTATTATATTTCAGTGGAATAAATTATTTCCCTAGTTTTTTCACCATTTTCCTCTTATTTTTTATCAGTGCATCACGTAACAAAATGTAATAGTGGCGTTTCAATGATGCTAACAGTTCCAGTCTTTCCTTAACCTTTCACTTCGTTAAATAGAACAGGAATTCGGTGTTTTAAAAAGTGAAATAATATGATTTTAACCTTTCTTTAATTTGCGTCATTTTATGGATTGTAGCTTTCAAATTATTAATTGTATTCAGTATTATTTTTTAATTCTCATAATATTCCTTAATAAACCGTCATCTACTGGAAAGACCAGAAGTCTGAAGGTTCCAGCGGTCGGACACGTAATCGTTTTTAAAGTGTAGATCCATCACTGAACCTTCCCCTAAATACATCAAACGTCAGCAGATGACGGATAATAGCAGGTATTTTGGATGGGGCCTTACCTGAACGGTACAGGAAGCGAGACATAAAAAGGGCCTACGCTTACAAAGGGCTCTGTTGGTTATAGCAAAAAAAAGTCCTTTGACCAAGTCAAGCTGCGTGTGAGACAGTGGCTGATAGGCAATCTAGGACAATCTAGCCCAGCGGAAGATAACAATGATGTCCCCATTAACTGCAAGGTTCTGTCCTGGGCAGGGTTTGCGGTGTGTAGGAACAGTGCGCTGAAGGTCGGATCAAACACATCCAACATAATGCTTATTCAGACCGTAATGTAATAAATGTACTGTCCCCATAAAAAAGAAAAATGATTGAAATTATATAGAAGGATTCTTATGAGAATCTATGGATCCGAGAAAACACGGGAAGGCTGCAGTTTAAGACCGAACCTGGAACTATACAGGGAGATGAAAGACCTGGAAACCGAAATAAGAATCATAAGACTAATATTCTACGGGAACATGGTAAGAATGGACCAAAGTAGACTAAATAAGAAAGTCTTCGACAAAATTTGTTAATTTGTTAACAAGACCGTTGGAGGGTATGTAAAACAAATGAGAGAGAAAAAATAATCGAGAATGGTTGCATAGATAAAGAACAATACCGAAATAAATAACTGAAATCAAAGTTCTTATGAAAAAAAACAAAAAAACTGAAGGGTACTGCGTGACCGAAAGAAATGAGGAAAACCAAGAAATGACGAGAAGATATTGGGAGAAAAGAAAAATAATGATTTTTATTTTGAAGAGACAAGATTTGTCCTGACGGGATTTGGACCCGGATCTTCAGCATCTCTAGTGCTGAAAAAAAATTAAAGTAATGTTCAATGAACATTCGTCCCCATACATACTCGTACATCGCAAAAATTGCGAGAACTTGGGGTATAGGATCGGTGAAGAGATAGGTTTTATCTGGCCTGGTTACGACCCCTGGTAGCTCAGTTGTGAGAGTGCCGCAGTAGAGATGCGGAAGAACCGGGTTCGAATCCCGGCCAGGACAAACCGTTTCTCTTCAAATTAAAAATATTTACTTAATCAACATCAAATAAAGTAATGATATTGGCGTGGTCTTAAAAGGACGTTTCGTGTAAAAAAATTTACTGTACATTTTTAGTTTAGATCATACTTGGGGTATAATGTATAATTCACAACGATTATTTATAAAATGGAAACGCTCAATGTAGAGAATAGTTTGAGGAATAAAGCAGACCTATATGTAAGAAATATTGGAATCGGGTTACCCATTTAAAACAACCAAAGAAAAAAACTTATATCACAACAACCCATGAAGGTTAGTAATTTAGACTAGTAATAGGGTATCTACTATGTTTATTCTGTTAGTAACTATTCTCATGAGATACTACAGCGTCGAAACCTGAATTGCACTGGAAGGTTAAGTTATTTATAACACCATGCATATGTGTGGCCTAGTAATGCTGTCAAATATTAGAAGAAAAAACTGTAACACTATAATCCATAAAGGGCCTTGGGTTCAGTACATGGTAGAGCCTGTACTGTTTCAAGGACAACGGTTGTGCAGGGAGGTTATATGTCCAAGATGACGCTCAACACCAGGATTTTCCTTCCAATTAATAGTATTCATTTTGTAGAGGCTGTGTGTACTTTCTACAGATCTTTAGATTCCAAAAGTGACTATTAACAGATAAAATAATTTATCTGCTATACCTGGATTTGAACCGGAAACTATCGGCTCTGCAACTCATCCCCATACCACAAAGCTACCCCGCTTCCATCATCCGTTGAAGCGTTGTCCTATAATTAATGTCCCTTAACGGTAAAGAAGAAAGAAGTTATCTGGGTTGAATCAGGCTTTATAAGTAATGTAAAGGAAAAAGATTACCGCCGAAGATAGGAAATTGAAGGAGAGCGCCATGGGAAAGAAGTTGTTTATAATTGTGAGAGGATCAGAAGTTGTATGAAAAGTAATTTCGGGAAATGTGTTACGATAACAAAAAAAAATACAATAGTGCGTTATTAGTCTTATCGAGAGGATGGACGTTTGTGATCATCTGCGTTAGATCTTAAGATTACTATTTGTTTTTTTCAAAATAAGATGTAAAATGAGCGTAAAAAAGGAAATAAAATAAAATAAAAACAGAATGTAATTGTTTCAAATAAGTTCTACCCGATTTTAACGAGTTAAATATTTCAGAGAGGATAATTAAAAATACTGTACAAGTTAGTTTTTAAGTGGTGAGATTTAAATGATCCAAGAAAAACCTAAGATTAACAAAAAAAACTAGTAATCTCGAATGAGAGAAGACAGTGTAAGGAAGAACACATCCACTTAAAATTAGTTGATTTGGAGTACCCCAAATTGGGTTGTCCGAAAAATAAGTAAAAATAATAATATGGAGTAGGATCATTATGTTTTGAAAAATGAAATAAATCTTTAAATTTGATTTTTCATGGAAATAAAAAAAAATAGAAATTCTTGCATTAATTCTGCCGGAGTATCCCCCCACACCTTACTGGAATTTAATACCACCGGAAATATTTTATTCACAAAAAGGAAATAAAAATTTGTTCTATTTAAAGCAATGACGTAAAAAGTGTTGAAATTATTGCTATTAGTAGAAAATAGTTTTTTAAGTGAAAAATAGTTGATTGAATATTTCTAATAATGGATTCAAATGGTGAGGGGGTGCAGTCAAATATAACACAAAATAAGAAAGATATATTAATTGTACCAACGTTTCGGCCAAAGATGTAGGTCATCTTCAGGGCTGGGAAAAGAAACAGAAAACAACTATATAAATCATTTGCAATACCAAGGAAGAATAATAGATTTTATGAACAAGATCATAGGCGTAACGAGGGGGGTCATTGGGGATGTAACCCCCCCGCCGTTGCTTAGAAGAAATTAAAAAAAATTGTAAGCAATAATTTAACAAAAATAAAAATTTCAAGGATTTTACTTTTTCAAAGTTATTATTGTGGGATTACAGAAGTAAGGGTCAAAAATGCAATAAACACAACAAATAAAGTGCAAACACAGTTATTTTAATGAATAAAAGGTACACTAAAATGACTAACCAAAACGTAATACTGTTTATTTACAATTAATTATATTATTATAGCGGCAACAATAAGATTGCAAATGTGAGACGAACAGTTTAGACAATTCTTAGAATCTAGAAGTTAAGTCAGGATGGTTCTAGAAAGTTCCCTATGCAATTAAGTATAGTAAGTTATTGTAACCAATAAATAGGGTTGCTTGTATTTAAAAGCTATTTCTTGATTGCCCTTCCAAAAATACATTTATTACAAAAATAACATTTATAACTTCCAAAATAGCATTTATAAAAAATTATAATCTATTTACTTAATTTGAAGCTACATGATTTATAGTATAATATTGTTACGGGCTACTGGATATTAAAAATGAATTAAACAATTCCTTAATTAAAGATACTAATATTTATTTACAAAAGTGATAAAAGAATACAATTAAACTATTAACAATTAAATTACTAACAAAGAAACTAAACAAAGCAATTACTAAAAAATTGATTATTAACTGAAATAAATTTACAATAACAATATTTTAGATATTTATAATCTAGACCTAACTCCTATTTAATTATTACAATAATATAAGATATTACTATTACTAAATAGCTTAACTATTCACATAAGCTTTTACAAAGCGCATAAAATTACAACTGCTATTTAACTAATTAATTATTACTAATTAACACTTACAGTTCACTAATTAAAGTCCACCGACCGTAAGAATCTCTGAATATAACAAACTGACACACAATTACATTCACAAACTGTCACTGACTTATCACACTGGCTTATCACTGTTTCCGATGTTAACCGTACCGTGTGCTTTAACACTCTCTGACTCTACTCGCGCTGAGATGCTGTTTATATACAGAATGACAGATCTAGATCATACGAGACGGATCGCGAAGTTTCCGGAAAGGCCCTCTTTCATCTCTGCCGACAAGGGGGCTTTGTTCTCTCCCAGGAATCGCCAATTCCCGCGCTCGTAACAATAAATATTATACCTATATTAAGGGAATAATATGTCGGAGTGATTGACTGGTGGGGTTAACCTCCCCATGAGTCAACTCTAGTTACGCCACTGAACAGGATTGATTAATTAATTAGAATGAAAAGAAATACAGATAAATTATGAAATAACCAAGGCATAATAAGAACAAAAAACAGTTAAATTGAAAAAATAGTTATTCGTAAAATAATTTCCTGAAAGTTTGGTTTAGTGGAGAACTGTCCTTCTAACACTTTATTATTTAAATTAATAATGATTAGCGTAGTTCATTATTAGTAGGGTTTTTAACTAAAATTGAATATTTAACTAAATTTTCAACTTAAAGCAATTGGTATGTTTTTGTTAATGTTTGATAAAATTATTTCGAACTTGAAATAAAACTATTGTTAACCAACTACTACCTCTGAGTTGTCTATTCAAAATTCCTATTTCGGCCCACACACACTCTCCACTTCTGGGCAGAAGGCCGTATATATTAAGGTTGAGATTCATTAACTAATGCCAATGTGGTTTACTTCTTTGTCGTTTTAACTACAAAATTGTTACGACCTTTTTCTGTGCTTCTGTCATGTCCTCAAATCGCCAGGCCTAAATTAGCGTAAATTGAACTTCTGAATGTCATATATTAAAGCTTCCATTAAAGGAATCATTAAATCATCGTCGTAGATGTTAACATCCGTAATCTAAAAAGGGATCGAGAGACCACCCTTGCAGCGTATTTGGTTCATTACATGGTAGAGACTACTGTTTCTAGGACAACGGTTCTGCTTGGATATGATTCGCCCAAAATCACTCTTAATCACTAGGCTGTTTTCCTAAATAATGTAACCCACTTTATACAAGGTGGGCTCAGGAGGGCCTGTGGATCCCACAAAGTGTTAGCACACCATCCGAGGCTGTTAACAGGTTTTATCTGCCACAGCCGAATTTGAACCCCAGCACAACATTTCATCACTCTACCACTGAGCTACCCCGCTCCCTGAATAAGTAATATAATAAAGAAATTTAGTATTGATAATAATAATTAACATTATTAATAATTGTATGTCATGTATAGAAATTTAAATCATGTAATTTCAACATGAGTCCGTGTATTATTTCCTAAACATGTATATGACCTTAAATTAAGAAGGAAAAATCATTATCCAGCCAACAAATTCTTTATTTATTAAGTCTTAAGACATTTCGACTACAAAGTCATTCTCAATCACAACAATTTCTGGTGTTATGCATACAAAATCAGACTGTACATAACTGCAAAAGTTACAAGTCAAAATTTTCTTCATAAATTTTTTTTTGTCACTTTAAAAATTTCTTTGTTTAAATGTAGGGTATACGTATATATACCCCCTATAGGCCTCATACATGTTTAAATTGATTTTGAAAACACTACATATAAACAAAGAAATTTTAAAGTGACATTTAAAAAAAAAATTATGAAGAAAATTTTGAGTTGTAACTTTTGTAGTTATGTACAGTATGGTTTTTTATGCATAAAACCAGAAATTGTTGTGATTGAGAATGGTCAGTCGAAACGTCTGAAGACTTAATAAATGAAGATTTATAGACTGGATAATGGTTTTTTCCTTCTTAATTCATGAAAATTTGAAGTATTTAGTCCAGTGAGAAACATTATATTGAAATATATTTATTGTATGAATCCGAATTACATGTACTGCTTAAAAAATATCTATGCGTATATTTTTCAGACATTTGTAAAAACGTTTTAATGATATTGCCTAGTTTTCGTACATTCCCTTATGTCTTTTATCTCTCCGGTTATGTTTGGCTTGCTGGAAATTTATTTAATTGTCATACTTTTTCCTCTCATGTTTATCTGTAATATGCAAGAAGCGTTGTTTTAATTTTAAATATACACCAGAACACAAAAATCGTATTTATTAGTGTTTGGAATTTGCCTGTCTCTGTGTTGAGATAATACCTTGGACCGATTTGATGGCTTTTTTATTATTTGAGCTTATGGTGTGATAGTAATTTTGCTGAAACTTAGTAGTTCATTAAATATTCGAATTAAATTTCATTACTGATAAAAAAAAGAGAAAAAAGTTTTAATAAAAATATCTTATTTGTGCATGTCTCTAAAATTATATAGTAAATTTTATATTTAATTATTCGAAATGTTATTAAATTCTCACTTAAAAATAATAAAAAATAATGTATTATCATAATCAATAATACGGTCTATTAGCGTTCTAAATTTAGTAAAGAAAGTATTGAAAAATTTTATTTTGAAATTAACAATGGATCTACTCTACCTTGTACCTTGTATAGAGGGGTTATTCTGAACTCTCAAACCAATTATAAAGTCAGTTTTGAATAATTTATCAAGAACAATTATGATTTAAAGTATTTACGAATAAGCTTTTAAACAATCTAGAGTTAACTTGAGCTCAAATTTATTTTTCATAATATTCTGAAAGCCATTAGTCCGATTACGAAATTTCATATTATTTTATGTTCTAAAGAAAAGTAAAGGCACTCCTTTTTGAAAATATATTTTAGGAAGTTTTCTTCATCCATTAGTAATATTTTATGATCCCGTTTCAGTGCTGTTTTGACAATTTTTGCGTAAATTTCTAGATATTTTTTATTCTTTTTGTGTCGGGTAAATTGGTGTATAAGCTGTTTTTTCTTTAATTTTTAATTTTTGGGCTTTAATCTGTATTGTGAAATTAGTGTTGTCCTTCCACTTTAGGCAGATTTTAATTTATTAATTAATTTTGGTAACTTTCCTAGAGTTTAACAATACAAGTACATTTTAATAGAACTATTAAGATTACATTAATTAATTAATTGAATTGTTGACTTAGCTATTGTTTGAATAGTGATCTTTTCTTAAAATAAATTCCAACTTTTGACTATTTATCTTATCTTATACATCCTTAACTATTATTAAACAATTTATTTTATCATGCTATGATTATATTTACAGTATCTATCATTACACTAGTGCCAATGGCCTCTCAAGTATTAGGCTGTTGCTAAAGGACATTATTTTTATTTCATTTTTTATGTTATATGATTTACTGTTGTAATACGAATTCGTTTCAAATGTAGACTGTAACACTTAATTTTAGTGCATATAACGTTTACCAATTGTGCATGTAGATTACACTGTTCAATAATGGGTCGCTGCAATAGTAGAATGGAATGCTCAACTGACTGTGAAGTAGATCTATAGGCGTCATTCGGGACATAGCAGTAAATAGATATGGAATTCAATTTAGAAAATGTTAAGCTGCGAGTTATCTTATAAAATTCCAGCATTGAATCACGTAGAATCAAGGAATGCATAAATAGATGGTTTATACGAGGTATGACATTGAATATTTTCATTGATTCCTCAATTATTTCAACAAAAAAGCCATCCTAATCGTATCAATTAACCAACTCTCCCCACCTTGCCGCAAAAGAGAAACTCCACTTGAATGAGCCTTCAGGTGTTCTTGTGAAGAAGGCATCTCTTCACGATCACTCCTGGCTATCTAGATTTCATTTATCAACTTGAAGCTTTCCCTCCATCTGAATGTCTTCTAGCTCGAACGGAATCGATCTAACTCCATCAACAGTGACTGACTAAAATGAAAAAATACATTTAAGTATTAAATATATAATATTTATTTTCATATTTATCTATTACGGATGGTAGGGCAATGGTAGAGAATGGAGGGGATATTTGATTAATAAAACCGATACGGATTCCCCTTATTTTTGTTATATATTAAAATGTAAATCTAACTTTTTTCATCAATCCGGCAACTGAATAAAACAAAGGTCAACATTTTAATTTATTGCTTACTTTTAAGGCATTAAAAAAAAATAATAATTCCGGATTATCAAAAATTGGCTTTTTCATATTTTTTCTAGTTTAGTCAGCTGCTTTATGCTCCCGAATTTTCAGATTCAAAACAGTACTTTATTTTATTCTTTTGTGTGATTTTAATGGGAAGTTTTTTATAATCAACTTTAAATGATGTGCAGTGTTTTAAACTTCATTGTTTGTTAAGAGCTATGTGATAAAAACATTCCCCGATTGCCCCGATTTTTAAAGCAATTCGAATGGAAACCTTTAGATATCGCGACAATGAAAAAAATATTATATATACTGGAATATATTGCATGATTGATCTGGTAATCTCAGAACCGGCTAATGTGGTGACCTGCTCGCCCACGTGCCAAGTGAACTAAGGTGTGGTTGTAGGGTTAACTGCTTCCTTAGTTGCTGGCAAAGTCTGATTAATATTTATACCTGCTTCAACAGTATACATGAATTATTTAGCATTTTGTATTATCTAAATTGACTGTATTCTGATGAGTGTCAACTGCTTACAGTCTCCTTAGAGAGGGCTATGCAGACTGGATAAAATAACAAAACTTAATCTCAAATAGCCTAGCTCTTCAAGGGATTGCATAAAGCTGTTAAAAATTATTGAAAATGTTTTTGATCTGTAAAAATGTATGAAAAATATGATTGAAAATGTAACTTACTTAATGACTTATTCAACGATATATATATTACTATAGTGATGCAATTAGGTGGTCTATTGTTAGCAAATCATGAATAAATAAATACATGTATAGTTCCGGGGATTCAAATTCTCTGACGCTTTTAATTTTATGGTTGAGTTTAGGTGTTTAATTAGAAACAGTTCGTCATTATTCAGGGTTAATCTCCGCTGAGCTTTTAGCTTTAAAAATGTTTTATTTATTTCAAAATCACAAAGTTGGCTGTAACTTCAACACGACAACTTATTCACACGATTCTAGTGGGAGGTGGTTTGTGGCCGTAAAACTATACGAGATGGCAACAAACCAACCTCTAAACAATTTATTGTATTATTATTATTTATTGTATTAAATGTATACAATTTTCCCCCTTACAAAGGCATGGAATCAAAAAGTGATGTGGGAAATATAATTTTCCAGTTGTTGTAGTAACCTTGAGTTTATCTTTTATGTGGAAAAAATCGGTTCCTTAATGTATACAGCCCCAGTGAATAAGTGGTCAAGTCCAGATATTGCTAGCCGTATTAAGAGAATCAGAATCTTGTCATTTTTCTATTTTTTGGCTTCAATTGGAGTTGTAAGGTTAGCATGGGCTGACTTAATCCCTTACTCGTAATGAATATAGCACGGTTCCGCTTCCTTAAGCACAAGAAACTCATTTGAAGAAAATTTGACTTATCATGGCGACTCGCTATTCGGAGCTGTATATATTAGCTTTTGTATTGAAGAATAACACAGTTTATGCTATAATTGATGTAAAATCTTTTTATAATACTGTGGGAGAACTGTTAGGATTAATCTGAAAGAAATGTAGCTTGCCTCTGCCTCATTGAGCTGGCTGTGCAAGAAGCTCCTCCAGAGTAAAAGACTTAAAGGTTTTTGCCATTGGATTAGAGGATTCGACGGTTCCAGGGGAAGAAGGGAAGTTTTGCATGATTCGGATTTCTTTCGCAGGTCCCACGGAACCGCCCTCTGGAGCGTAATGAACCATTGTTTCCTCCTTCAAGAGGAACAGAAGAGGGAAGGAATAAACAAGAAGAAAGGATGAAAAGAAATAGGAAACACAGGCCGTCATCAGCCCAACCATCCGTCCTCTTGACAGTCAACAACTAAGTATAATGTTAAAACGAAACAAGAGTTTTTTTTCTTTCTAAGGGTGCATTCTTTAATATCACCGAGGCCTTAAAGGCTTTTGTGCTGAATTCTTATATATTTTTATTCGGGTCTTATACATCTAAAAATATATACTATATTTATCTGTTCATTTTAATTCCGTGCATATGGCTTCAAACTGTTTTTATATACTTAGTCCAATTACAAAGAAAATAAATACATTATATAAAAAAAAAATTGAAAGCCAAGAAGCTGGTTTCAGATATTTCATTTCTGTGGACTCGAGTTTTGTTTAGTTCTTATTCATTGCTTTCTTCCTAATCTCAACGAATCAAATTTTTCTTAGTGATAATCATTTTGATGACGTCAAAAGGAAAGAAAATGTCCATCATTTTATTATTGAGGAAAAGAATTTTAATATGAAACTGAACCAACTAGTACTAAATTAGAGACAAAATAGGAAATAAATTTGATTTCACTTTATTTTGTTCGAATGTTGAGTTTCTGCGATTTTACCTTCAATTCTTTTTGGATAAATTTGTAATAAAAAAATGAAAGCTCGTTTTACAAATTTTCATAACTATAACCACATTTTTTGAATATGTCTTTATCTATACATTAAATTATCTTAATAAAAATAAATAATTAAAAAATACAATTAAGATCATCAAAGCCACGTCTCTCAGTAAATCTGCTTAAGCTCATTCGAGATATTATAATATCTTTAAGAATTAATGAACATTTCTCCAATTCTGAGAGAAATTCATTGACCTCTACCCGGACCACTCTCTTCCACATATTACCAAGGTCAACTATTATCATTCAATATTAAATGAAATCCTTTCAATAATTTTCTTCCTTCGGCTAAGTATGTATTAATTTCTTAGTTTTCCGTCAACAGTAGTAAACTAATTGCATAACTAACATTACTAGAACGGTGCTTTAGGTGATAAAGACTTCCTTGTAAGGGCTACGTAAAAGGAAAACCAGAATTAATTAATTAATTAAAATGATAAACTTTCTTTAGCCGAAAATTTATTATAAACATAATAAAATCATGGTGAACATGGTAAAATGTCTCAACGACGTTAAAATAAAACTGATGAACTGAACGATAAAAAAAATTGATGAATTGCGGTATAACAAAAATTCATATGGGATGTGTCTTGCTTTTATAAAGCAGAAAAACATTGAAAATTTTAAACAAAAAAAGCGTAAATAAGCCTGCAATATACTCAGAAAAACAAATGTACAATTGCGGGTAACTCCGAAATTTCGGAATTTGACTTTCCGAATTGTTTGCTAGTTTAGTCAAGCAGTTCTCAGAAACTTCAGATTCAGAACTGGACTGAAACATTATTATTATTAATATTTAATTTTCATTTGCACTTGTGCAATTGCGCATCCAGCAAATTTGATTGAAGTGTCTTTCTCTTCGCTTTTTTACATGATCACCGTTATTTGGAAAAAAAATATATCAATTGTTGAGTAGGTCTCTTGGCCAATGTCTTTTTAATTTTTTCTTATCAAGTCCAGGTAATAGGGAGTAGGGAAGTGGAAGAACGAGTGGGTTTGGGTGATATTGTGTCGATGAGTGAAATATTATGTATTTGTTATGAATATATGATTTTATAGTGGGAATGTTCATGTCGTTGTGTATAGTGTGATTCAAAATATACCATGGTGCATTAATAATTTTTCTGAGAATTTTGGACTCTATTGTTTGTATCTTGTGTATGCGAACTTTTTTTGTTGAACCCCAAAGTTCTGCTCCGTATGTCCAAATAGGTTTTAGTATTATAGTATTTAAACTATTATAGATAAGTCGTTTTTTTCTCAAGTCAAGTGAAGGTCTGTGGCTGTTTGTACTGTCTAGTCAGTTCTTGTCTTGTACTGAAACATAGAGAAAAAAGGTGGCAAGCTGTCATGCTTTAGACAAAATTACTAAATCATTGTTGACTACTAGCGATCAATGTGAAAAACTCAATTTTTAAATTTTGGAGTTATCCTCTTTTGATATACTCTGTACGTTCTGTGTGTGATGTAAAAATTGTAATGGTAGGAAGTCATAGCTGATGATATAGATCAGGGAAAACCGAGATAATTTTCAAGTAATCAGGGAATTCTGGCCAAAAACGTAGGCAGGGTCATAATTATGAGAAAGTAGAAGAAAAAAAACCGAAATTATTCATGAGATATTGACAAATTTCATCTGAACGAAGGTTTTTTTTTTTCCCCTCTTAAGGTTACCCACTTTTTAGAGGTTGGGTAAGCCACATAAGGTTTCCATAGCCCATAAGGATCCGTCCCCGGCTGTTAATAGGCCAATCACATTATCTGGCACTACCATGTTTGAACCCGGAACCTTCGAAACGGCAACTTAGCGCCCTGTTGGTTTTTAGATTCATTTGTTTTTGATTTATTGACATTTCTTGTAAATCCATGTTTCTAGGTTTATGTGGAGGAAGCCAATTCGGATAATTTGTTGGAATAAGCTCTACCGCTTCCTCTGATTAGTATTAGTATCCTCCTTCGGCCCCGCAATCGTCCATAATAATAGTCATTGCCGGTTAATTACCGCCGTTAGAAAGCCCCCTTCGGAGGGACCGTAAGAAGGGAGGAGGGGACAGACATCGGGGACGGAAGAGGTCCGGCCTAAGTAGGCCGCCAGTCACTCGGGTCACAGCCTCTCATAGAAAGTGCATTTTTCTACCACCTCCCTACATCTTACCTCTTGCACACCTCTAGTAATTATAGATCATTATTGAACTAAATTACTACTAGCTTTACGTGACCGTGTCGATAATTATTTCCCTGTCCAAGCGTTTTTTGCAACTATAAAAAAACTGTGCATTTTCAATTCTTTAAATCTTATTAGGGAGTGAGGCTGAGTTGCTACGACGAAGGCCTTAGATTGAAATCCAGCTGTGACAGATCAATTAATTAATTACTTAACAGGGTAATTATTACGCAGGTTGTCGCTATTCATTCATCGACATTTAATATCATCGATATGTCTCTATTACTTGGAAAATGAAATTGATTCTTTATATTAAGAAGAATCATTCGAAAGTGGGCCAAGTTAACAAAATAAAAATTAACCACAATCGATACTTATTTCCAAGGATGTTCATATTTGTGTTAGGTGGTGTAACTTACTGAATAATTTAAACAGTCAATTTTCCACTCTAATTAGAGTCTAATAAATCAGAGTGGGAGTCTAAAGAAGGATCAATGAATGATATTCCAGCGTATTGAAAATAAATTTATTGTTTTCAGATTCGTAATTTTTTTATTGACTCACGAACTTTTAATTAATGATTTTAATTAATTATGATAGCCATTTTGGATTATTGCTTTCTATAAGTATGAACCTTTGTAAGTTACCAAGGAAAAAAAACAATTAACGAGCAAAAAATTTAGATTTTAACTGTCAGCGTACGTTTGTGAAGAAGTGTAAGAAGATGTTTCGGCTGTTTGAGGTGATAGATACAACAAAACCACAAAAAAAAAAATGATAACATTTTTTGTGTGTGTTAAAGACAAACATATTTACATTACGCTCTTGAGTCAAAGCTTCTGTCATTTTTATGTTTAGTAACATCCAATATTGATTTATCAACAAACAACCATGAAAAACATGTAATGCGGACACTACATGATTTTGTGATGTGTCTGTAATTCTATAGGCGACGTATCGATCTTTATGGTTTACTTATCGTGTAATTACTCACTAGATCGGTATTACCTTCAATTAATACTTGATAAAGTAATTGCATTGTTTAATTATTCATTAGAAATGACCTTGGTGTTGAATTAATTAATATTGTAATTTCTAGACGACCAGTCGATGTCACCATTTAAATTTTTAGACACTCCGGTTTTCAGTTTTACTTCTAGGAAATATTGAGTTTTATAATTGTTTCAGTATTCATAGGACTGATATTGATATTACGAACTTGTAAACCACCCAAATATGAGATTGTCTTACGCTTGTTTGTGTTGGTTGGTAGGTGTCTTTCAATAACACTGTAGATACAATTTATTTACCGGGCAAACAAATTTGCAGGAAAAGGATAATAGAAACAAATTTGCAATGTTATATTATACGATTAACATCCAAATACGGATGAAACTAAAATAATTTGTTGGTGCAATTCCTTGAAAATGTATGAACAATAATTAAAATAATATACATACTTGCTGTTCTAGATCAATATAAAAATAATACGAAACCCTTAATGCCCTTTTCAGGTGAAGTCCGAGTTTTACAGTAAATTTATGTAATGGGGATGCCATTTGCCCAATCTCACGTACTTACTTCGTCCGAATGTAGTTTCTGAACTATTGGAAATAAATATCTCAAAAGAAGCCATATAAAGAGAAATTGAATTAGCAATAATGTATTGATAATATTGATAACCAAAAGGGAGCGGAGTGGCTCGGTGGCAGAGCACTGAGTTGTGAAGCCGAAAATCAATTTCAAGTTCAAATCCCGCTGCTGGCAAGACTTTCCTTCTCCTGCTCATTATTTAGTCTGTTAGCAGCCGGAGATGGATCATACGGGATCTAGGACCCTCCGGGAGATCACCCAGCCTCTATAAAGTGGGTACCTAAAATAAGGGGGGGGGGAATCTGGTGGTTGAACGTGATCTAGGCCAAATCACCTTCCTGCACAACCGTTGTCCATGAAACAGTACAGTCACTGCCATGTACCGAACTCCAGACCTGTTCACGGGGTGTAGTGGTACTGTTTATTTTTATTCTTTTTTTTTATTTAAAAAAAAACACATGAACAATATAGGTCAACAGAAAATTATTCATCTTTTTTTTAATCGTAACTAGGTAGGAACCTCCTTGAAACGGGAACAACCACAATTGTTGAAATAACTGAAACTATCATTGTTGAATAATTTTTTATATTTTGTATTTGTTTTCTATCTCAAAATCCGTTCTTGACTTTTTTCAATCAAACCGGATTTTTAAGATTTTACTATACCAAGTTTTTTTTCTTTTTTATCTTTTCAAACAAAATCATAAACTGAATATTTCTTGCTCATCTATTGATTATATCCTGCTCATTAATTGGGCCTACACTTTTTAGTTAGTTAGTTAGTTCATTTAACGTCACTTTATGCTGCTATGGCTAATCAGACGATGCTACAGTGGGAGCTCTAAATTTTGCCTATCCAGGTTTAATTAGGATAGGGATTTTTAACGAGTACCTGACATCGTACAGGCTCGGGACTCTCGTTTAACGTCCCTTCCGAAGAACCGCGTAACTAAGGATTTTTTACTCCCTTAAAAAAATCCTGGGGCCACCTGCCGGGCTACGAACCCGCGATCTTGGGCTAAGTAGTTTGTTACGCTAACCATTAGACCACAGGTGACCTTTCCTACACTTTTTATCTTTTCTGAGCTTATATTCCTTTTCTAGATCTGGGCTGCGTAATATAATATAAAATTTACTCGCTGAGGAGGTTCGAGGGAAACTCGCTTCGGACGGTTCTGCTTCTTCTATTAATAATTAAAACAGTTTTTTAAAAAATTATTTTCTCATTAACTTAGATAGTAACTAGAATTAACTCTCCTCGATTGTATTAAGTCACAGTAAACTTAAGGAACAAAGCACCTTCCGGATGATGCAAAGCATGGTCGTGAACCCTTTAACGAGACATGTCCGACAGTTCCGAATTGAACGAGTAATTGCAGCCCGGGTAGGGAGGTACAAAAACAAAACCTCTCTGAGTAATTACTGTTTAACAAGATGGCGTGGGAATGGCTCTTGGGTTGGGAAAGGATACAATCGGACACGGAGGATCTTCGCTACCTACTACCTTCCTCAGGTCGTGAGGGCGGTGCCAGTTCTTGTATCCGGATGGCTTTGTCTTCATGATATCCAAGATGCCATAACCTACTTCGGAATAGCTATATTCAAGAATCGAGACCAATTCTCGGACGTATTTTCCTTAATTCACACTTAATCTACAAGTTTCTTGAACCCTTAAATTCACAAACTTTGAACGTTTCTCCCAAAAGTTTGGTAGACTGTAGAAGATAAGCAGACGGTACTCCCCTCCCACATCTATCCGGCTTAGCATGTCCCACGGGAGGTTGGGGTGAGTACTCTACACCCTCTTTATCCTCAACTGGCAGTTTCCTTCGATAATATCCGTCTGAGTTTGCTAGAGTTTACGATTGTGACGTGTCAATCCTTAAAGAGTAGCGTTGTAAAATTGTTGAAATATTCGGCATATCTTATAAACACTTTTGCTATTTTAAATGTTATTTGATTATTATAAAGGAAATTAATTTTAAAAAATATAATAGTGTATTCAATAAAAAATAAGCAGCGTAGACTAAATAGTAAAGACAATTTTTGGAAAGTTGAACATTGCAAAATCTCACATTCTAGAAGGAAGTGAATTAGAGAACAGAGTAAAAAATCTGGAAGGGTTCCAGGATGATGAAAGGGCAAAGAAGGCTGTACGAAACTGGACAGAGGATCAAAAGAAACGCGCCAGGGAACGCATGAAGGAATATTGGTGAAAGGAAAACTGCAGTAGAAAAAGGAAAATAAGGTTATAACGTGATACGAAATGGTTAATACGAAAAAAATAAGTCATTACGTCTGAGCACTTTTATTCTACCTTCTGAGGTAATAATTAATTAACTAAATACAAGATCTGAACATGTGCTCAGTGTTGATACTAATGACAGTAACAAAGGCATCTACCATTGAGAATCACGTCCTAGGAAAGATAAAATAATTGAATTTATGCCTCATTTGTACTATATTGTATATTATTTAAAGATAATATAGTCTATACATATTATAAAACAAAGCCCTCGGCCGCGTTTGTACGCGGTAAACTAAATAACTACTGCACGTATTTTCATGCGTTTTTCACCAATAGGTATAGTGATTCACCAGGAAGGTTTATATACACAATTTGTCGAGGTTTTGTGTAAATGGGTTGGAATGTCGATGGGTTTCACCGAAGACGCTGGCTAATCTCGTGCAATTATCTAACGTGCAAGATAATAAATTCTTATATAAAGAATTATTTGGTTTTGTTTTTATTTTTATAATTTCTGTATAATAAGGTACATTAGCTAAGATGGGAAGAAAACAAATCAAGACTCCCAAAGAAGCCTAAGCAATGAAATTCGCGTAGTCCTTAGTAGTCGATACGTGATGAAAAAAAATACATTACACAAACAAATTATGTAGGCATAATATGCCTTATTACCCGAGCAAAGCTGGGATGGGTTGCTAGTATTATATAAATCCGGAATAAATGGAAAGGACTCCATCCATTCGAACAGAATAGAAACAATCGAAATAAGATGATTGAAACCTGATGTCATTTGGAGTTACTCCCCTAATAATGAAAAGGAGTAAAATCTAGGTTAAGTAAATTTTCTATCATTTTATGTATAGCATATTTTTTAAATAAATATCTCATTATGGATTAACAAATTTAATTGAACTGTATTGTGCCTTCTTTCAACGGTATTCTCTTTACGATTTTCAAGCATATTCATTTATTTGTATATTTTCCTTCCCTTGATTAAGTTAAAAGGCAATCCCATTCATAAGAAATCGCTTACGTATCCCTTACACAGCATTCCGACTAAGCACCCTTAGAAACCCCTCCCTTGTCCGTATCTTTTACTGTACTCTCCTAGCGATTAAGATAGTCATTTCTAAGTTCTAAGAGTTCTAATGTAGATGCCACACAGATCAGTTGTAATCTTGAGTTAGTCGCGGTCAGTCAGAAGTATTAGAAATATAATGTTATAACTTGTACATTTTTTACGAATAAAGATATTTTTAAAGTTAAAGGAGCAAGCACGTTAACTTTAGTTAGAACCAGGAATGTAATAATTAGGCTCACACGAGTTTATAATAGCCAAATACATTTTAATGTTTATTTTTTCGATTCAATTAAGGTATTTTTCACGTTATTTTATTGCAAAAGTATCTGTTGAAAAATAAATATTAAGTTGCCTGGTATTAAAAACATATATTATATATTTTCACAAATTTTGAGGAGATAAGTATTTCTGTTTTGCCTTCCGTCTTTGTCCGAAAAAAATTCTAATTTTGCCTCTGTGTTGTTACCTTTCGAGAAAGTTAACTCATTTTAATTTATTTTATTTTTATATGATATAATTTTTTAAATATTTTATTTGAAAAGAAAAGATATGACCAGGACCGGGACTCTCTTCTCCACCACTTCTCCGTAGTGGAGCCTTAACCATCTCGGCCATCCTGCCTCGTTTCCAGGTCTGTCATATCTCTTATTTCACTGATCCTATATCTCCATGTTCTCGCAATTTGCGATGTATACACGGTGTTCAGTCGTGTAACTGTCAAACAGTGTATATTCAATAATTTAGTCACTGCCGCCATGATCGGCTATAGCCATCTAAATAAAAAGAAATTTGCATATACACCATATGTTCTCCGATTATGCTCACTTGCTGCTCAACCGTGGACGATTCACCAGCTTGCAAAATTCACGGCATCAGACTGAGAAGCAACCTTGGATCTCTGCAACCCCCTCTGCTATTCCGTGGTCCAGAGAGGACGACACTGATCAACCAAGACAATTGCCAGGCATTTGGAAGACTCGAAGACCAGGTGACAATTATCAACTAACTAAGTAAGTAACCTTTACTTGGATTAACAAGCGCCCTAACAGCGCGGTTACAATTCTTAAAGACTATTTGGCATCGCCATCCAATAAGGAGGCTACCGTCCCTCGCTGAGTGGCCCCGTCGCCCGAGTTTGATATTCCGCTATTAAGAGACTTCATTTCTTGTAAAGTTGTCTATTGAACAGTTATCTCTAATATTAGTTAAAAACCATAGTTCCTTGTTCATTCTTTGTTCTAGTTCCTGTTAGAATTGTTACCTTAATTTTGTATATATATAATTTTCTTAATGTATAATTTTGTATTTATGTTTCAATCTAATAAATCCACATGCTTCAGTATTTGATCTAATTTATTAAATTTATCGAGCATATTCAAAATTAAAAAATATTTTATTATTTCATTTCATTTCATTTTGGTTTTTTTTTATTCTGGCTAATCACGCCTCAACACACGGGGAGAATGTTAATTGAACATTACTTTTATTTTTGGATCTAGTTGACTTTAAGTCATTACATATTATTATAATTTATTTTATTTTTATTAAGTTAAGGCGCCACTACAGAGAAGTGGGAGACCTGGGTTCGTGTCCCGGTCCTGATCATATCTTTTCTTTACAAATAAAATATTTAAAAAATTAACTCATTTTATTTTGAATTTCATATGAGTTTGATTTTTTAATACTATATTGAATGAATTAGTATCCAACTTTTAATCTTTTAATTATTAATCTAATCGTTTATATCACATTTATATGTATGTAAGTTATGTGCATGCGTTTATAATCTAGCAATAGCAAATAATTCCCGGGTCAAATAGTCAATTGGTAAACATTTAAGAGGAATTCATGGTGTAAGGTCAATAAAGATTGAACTAATGACTTTTAGGATCCATTTACCCTGGTTTACTTTACATCTCATAACCATTTAGAATGTTCATTTGGATTCACTTTTTTCTGTCTAAAAAAAAATTATAAAAAAACTGAACCGACAAGTCTTAGGGCTTGACCTATAAATAGGCCGGAAGGGTTTGCTAAAATTAACATCTTTGAGTTCAATTAAGGGAAATTATTGACCGGTTGTGTCTTCATTGAACCCTCGGGTTTGTTGAAACTTATTATCAATAATTTATTACTATTACGTATTATCATTACTATTGGGAACCATAACAGAAACAATAACATGTCTGGAATGAAAACTATGCATACTTCAAAATAATAGAAATTTTATTTACGATTTGTATATCCATTAAATGTAAACAAAACAAAATTGTGCTTTATTTACCTTATATTAGGTTTTTATTATATTACGTACTTAATATAATCACATTAAATTTCCCAAATGAGTATCTCGCACTTTGACTTATGTAATTTGCTTATTCATGTTTGTCGTAAAATATTCAGTTTTATGGTTGAGAAAAGAAGATTCTGACCGTTCTGTATTGTTCGTTTTTGATATTTGTTTTTTTAAATATCGTTATTCGAATTTGTGCATAGTTTATTACCCTTTAAGGAATGACCAAAATAAATCTTGTACCATAGATAGAAATATGAAAATAAGCAAGATTCTTCTTAACGTTTAGGATAATCGATTACTTTTTTTTCTAGAA
Organism: Arma custos; assembly: GCA_037127475.1. NCBI lineage: Eukaryota > Metazoa > Arthropoda > Insecta > Hemiptera > Pentatomidae > Arma > Arma custos. Next base: position 48,385,882 of record CM073763.1, on the reverse strand, counting down.
CGTTGTTTTAAAATTAATCTTTTATTGATTTAAAGATTTTTACATTTATTTTGTGTGCATTTGTCCTTATGATTTGTATCATTTTGGTGTAGTAGAATTTTCATTACAGTGGATTGTCTAATGTAACTAAATCAAATTTACCGTACAAATAACTTTTGGCATAAACGAGTGGAAAATAATATAAGGGGTTTTCCAAAAGTAAAACCTGCAAAAATACAAACCATGATGGATCTAAAGTTCTGTATTTAGTTACGGTCGTAACTATTTCTATACCAACGAGTGAGCTGGGGATGATTTGCTTGGCAGGTGTTCTTAAGCTTAATGAGAAATGATTTGAATTAAAAACCATTTACCTATTTTATATAAATTCCCGTCAAATACAGCTTATAAAATATAAAAGCTCTTCTCATTTTACTGTTAAATCTTTTGCTTGTAAAATGTTCCGACGAGGCTCTAATTCGGATTAGAAAAAAATCAATGACACGGTTTCATTAATACCGCAAACCAAAATCGATTTCTCCTAACCGATGTTTAGATGTTTGTGGAACAGTTTGTCACAACCTCAACCGACAGCTTCATGCCTTCCAATGACACAGTTCCAGTCTCCGAACAAGGAATTCCCTTAATTTAAGCCTGGATTTTTCTTCCTATAGTGTGGTTGCTTTTTGTTGCACAACTATTAGATACAGTTTTCCAGCGTATTCAGTCCATCTTGTGGCTAATGACAATGTATTAAGTAAAGACTGGTGCTGCCATCAACTTCTACACCCAAGCAATCATCAAGTCTCCAGTCACTGACTCCATTCACTGTAATTTAGTCCTGCACCTTCTCACTTTCGTCCTGGCTGGCAGGAACCACGGCCTCCTGTTCTTGCGAAAGGCTGCCATTGTATAAGAGGAGGAATGGCTGTTGAGCGCAGTCCTTCCTGAGGACCGGTTCTGTGGGCGGGACGATGGTGGCCTAACTGTTGGGGAAGCGAAACGCGCAACATGTGTATGACCGTAATCAGAATTGATGACACCATAAATTTCATGTGCTACTTAACACAATCAAAAATATCCATTCATATATTTATTGTTCTCTTTAAGTTAATCGTTTGAATATATGTACAGCCCGGTAAATAAGTGGATCTTGTGCATAGAGAATTAATTATATTTAGGAAATTCTCATAGTTTTTGGCTTGCAATGGAGTTGTAATAACTCCATTTCAAGACCATGCCTGACATCGGAGCCACTTATGGCCTACGAGTATGGCACGATTTCGCTTTCCTCAGTACAAGTATTTCATTGTAGAAAGAATTTGACTTAAGCACTTAATGGGTCTGTGGATATAATATGGTTTATTTGGAAAGTTTTATCTGCTACACGAATAGTTACATAACTACCTATAAGTTGTGTCACAATTGTGATTTTAGATAATTACCTCAAAAACATTTTGAACAATAAGAAAATTTAGTTGAAACCAAATTCAAGCTGGAATCAATTATAGATTTTTGAAGTAGGTAGGTTATTGTGCAAAAAATAACACTCTCACTTTCGACATCATTTTTTACCGTGTGGTTGAGAGAACAGTAATAACTAATTACTAAGTCCAGGCTAATTAAACAATTTAAAAAGCGAAAAAATACTGCAACACACTTAGCACACCGTCAGACCCCAACAGCTGAGGAGAGGTTACCAGTGGATTTGCCAATGAAATATAAACAAAAGATGAATGCAAAATAATGAACTAAAAACTAAATATTAATAATAAATATAAAAAAGAAATAAAATCTTTAATTGATTGGGACATTTTTAAATTAGTTTTTTTGGTCGCCTATCAAAGCCTACTTGTTACACAAACATTCAAGAAAATCTGAGGGAATTGGCCACTACAAACCGAGCCATTATACAATGCATCAGCTCACAAAATTATTGCTAAATCAATATTATTGTAAGATTCCAAGGCAAATTTAAACTTGAACCGACCCATAATCTTAAAAGTAGTTCTGAGACAATGAAGAAATAGTGGATGTAGAAGAAGGAATAACACGGAGAGAAATGATTGATTCAGTATACCCCGATTTAGTTGAAACGAAAGAAGAAAAAAAATAACGCATCATAAGAACAAAAGTATATTTTCATTTCTGTTGTAAACTTTAATAGTTATTTATGAATATAAAAAAAAATGTTTAAGCATTAATTATAGTCTAAGTGTTTTCCTCTTCTGCCATATTGTCATCAAAATTATGTATTACTATGTAACGAGAAAAGAAAGTGGAAAATGTCAAAGAATAGAATGTATGATAAAACATGCTATGGGGAGCAGGGCAGCTCAGTGTGTGGAGTGCTGAGTTGCTATCTGAAAGTTCCGGGTTCGAATCCGGGTGAGGCAGATAAATTTATTGATCTTTTAACAGCCACGGATGGGCCCTAGAGCTCTACTGTCCCTATAACTTGAGTGCTTTTAGCTGGGAGAAATCCTGGTGGCTGAGTGTGATTTCGGGAAAATCACCTCCCTGCATAACCGTTGTCCTGGACACACTGCATTCTCTAACATTATGATATTTGTCGTTGTTTTTAATTCTTATTGTAATTAATTTTCCACCTTCTTTTTCTGCTTTCAGTTGGAGTTCTTCACCGAACCCGAGATGTCTGCCAACATCTCGTACATCCTGATGGCAGTCGGAGGAGCCATGTTCATCCTTAGCATCCTTGGCTACTGCGGAGCCCTTCGGGAGTCCAGGTGTCTTCTTGGATTCGTGAGTACAACTTATCAACGGCCTATAACTAACACTCTTAGAATACGCATTACGAAGTTGATAACATTAAAACAATCACAACAGTTCAATGCCCATAAAACCTACAAACTTTGTTCCAGCATGCCTCGTTCCTTGGAATTCTATCAAAGCCTACTTACTTAAATGCTGGATCAGACAATCTTCCCTTTTGCTGTTCTTTTGTTCTGTTGTTTTATTAGAATTTTAGTGATCCTGTCCGGCCATAGAGAAAAGTAGAAATACCATCCTCTCTGTACTAATCACATAATTTAGGAATCCTTTTGGACTCAGGATTGTAATTCAGGCTTCGACAAGGAGAATGTGACTAAAAAGAGAACGGTTGCCATGCCGAAAATACTGCTGTTGGCAAGAATTTTTTAGTCTGTTAGCGGCCAGAGATGGATCATGTCATCATCAGGACCATCCTGGGGATCACCCCAGCCCAGCCTCTATAAAGTAGTTTCCCAAAATAAGGGGGAAAACCGTTGTCAATGAAACAGTACAGTTTCTACCATTTACTGAACCCCATACCCATTCACGGGTAGTAGTGGTACAAGTGGGTGCCCTAAGGATTGTAAAAGTAAAATATCCTTTGTCATGACGTCTTTCGGATTAGACGTAAACTAGAGTTCCCGAGCGTGTTCTTGTTAAAGATTTCTGTCCTACTTATACACGGATAGGCAGCATTTAATCCCTCTGTAGCAGCATGAAGTGACGTTTAAAGAAGCAATCATACAAACATTGTCAAGTATTTTATGAAAAAATAAATAATTGTTGTTTTGCAAAACTATATTAGGTTAATTTAGCTTGGTACCGAGGAAACTGGCAGTTGTTTTAGAATAAAAATCTTCTGTTGTCACGATTTCTAATTATAAATATCGAATCATGATTTCTAATCAGAACCTTCAAAGTAAAAGCTAGAGAAATGATAGACTATTAAATTTGGCTATTCATTTTTCTAGCTTATATAATAAATAGTTATATTTAAAAAAAAAATAGTTATTTATGCACCTAGAGACTAAAGAAGATCATTCTAAGGGGAATTCGAGTTTGTTCCCGAGCGAATGCGATAATAATGATCAATTTAGTCCCGAGGGGCATACAAGATTTTATCTCCAGATGGGATATAAAAAGGAAAACTATACGCTATAATATTTAATTAGTGTCCTACGTTTTATTATAAATCTAGCTAATTTAGCTGGCAATAAATTTGGAATAACATTATTTGCTTCTTGTTTGTGGATACATAACTTACACAACCTGAAGACAAATGAACTTTTGTTTATCAGTTTTGGTGTTTTGAAACAACAGCTGATTTTAATGGCCGGTGTGACAGGTGTACCCTGAACTGTAACCTAACTCTCAACTTTTTCAATACATTATTTAAACAAATTAGGTTGTCATCTTTTTACTTTATTCCCTAGGGAATAAAGTTAACTATTGACTCAATTACTAATGCACAGGGAGAAAAGATGTACTTTAGTCCTAATTGATTGAGCCAAAAACACGTTTTTGTACCAGCTGGAGATAAATATAATTTGTTTTTCATATCATAGCAGGTATGATATTAAAAATGACTAAGGCATTTTCTCTTTGCTGAATTAAGGATTTACAGCTTTTGAAAGTGGTATGTTTTTCGTTATATTACTATTATTCGTTATATTCGCCATATCGCGCCAATCATGATGATCATGATATTCCTATAAATTAAAGCGGAAGGGGAAAAACAAGGATTTTTTTTTCTGCATGGCTCATGTACTGTGAATCAGAATGATTAAGTTAACTTTTATCCTGGACATTGGAATAGAGAAAAAAACCCGAAGTCATCGAAGTTTCATATATACAATATAACAATGAACAGTGTTTTCCGTACTCCAACGTCATTTATAATACTGATTCTTAAAAATAAACTCACCTATGTTTTTCTTTTTCTACTTCAACTATTACAGTTCATCTCCTCTTATTTAATGATGATGTTAATCGTGCCTCAGAGTATAGGAATCCGTTTTTTTTCCGATAATGGTAAGAACAAAAAAGCGTTACCATTACTGAATAATTATTATTACTGAAGTCCTTTTTAAATTTTTGTAACTTTTTATTTATACAGTAACTTTTTAACACGCTTTTATTACCTTCATAATCATCGGTAATCATTTCATCAAGAAATATACGTTTATTTCTTGATGAAATAATTGCGGAAATATACACTTTTTCCGTAATTACATTATTTTTTTCATTCTTATAATTTGTTTTTTCTTTTTTTAAACTGGATTTATTCTTCATTTATTTAGGGTAAGAGAAATAAAACCGTTTTCCAGTTGTTGTTTATTCATTAATTTTCACTCTTTAGAGACGTTTCGACACTATGGTGTCATTCTCAATCTTTTCTTCTCCTGCATCTTTTAACTGGAAAGTCATACTTTTAAAAATTCTTAGGAGATCATTAGTCCTCCATGGTCAATAAATAATATTATTTATAGAATTTTTAAAAGTATGACTTTCCAGTTAAAAGATGCAGGAGAAGAAAAGATTGAGAATGACACCATAGTGTCGAAACGTCTCTAAAGAGTGAAAATTAATGAATAAACAACAACTGGAAAACTGTTTTATTTCTCTTACCCTAAATAAATTATTTTTTTCATAATAAAACTCACGCTATTTTTTTGAGAATGCCACAAACTGCGGAACTGATGCCAATGATTTTTTTTTTTTAAATAACTCTTCTTATTTTAAATGGCAATTGTTCCGCAGGTTATCGTTTCTAGTTGAGTCTCAAAAAGATTTAAATTTTCATTCGTTTCATTTTTAATATTTTCCAAAAAATACAAGTTATCATGAGCTGTAGTATGGAAATAGAATGCAATTATGGGCAATGTATAAGTTTCAGTAACCTTTACATCTAGAAATCAACGTTACAACAGACATATGTCATCTATATTAAGAATTTTTTTATAATTATTGGTCATTTTTTATGAGTTATAAATATTTTTATTTTTTAAAGGGAAAAGGGCCTATCTTCGAGGGCCTATCTTTTCTCTTTAAAAAATAAAAATATATTAAGAAATGTTAGTTGAAACTTTTCTTGATGAAATGATTACCGAAATCTACTCATTACTCATAATTACATCCTTTTTTCATACTGAAGCTCACGATAACTTTTTTTGTAAACAAATACGTATTTTTGGAAAATATAAAAATGAAACGAATAAACAGTTTTTGTTTATTCACTTTACAAGTTGTAACTCTATTTGAAGCGACAACCTGCGGAAGAGACACCTTTTAACTTATTGACAACTTTAATTAAATAAGAAAATTTATTTATACTTTCTAGTTTTGTTTTCTATTAAAGCGTGTTGTTTAAACTTTTTTAACTATTATTTATTTATGGAAGAAAATGGTCCAGGTGGAAGAAAGAATTCTCTTCAGTTATCTTCTGTAATTCTTATAAAACAAATTTTTTTCTGACCTACACCTAGACTATTATCTTCCTCATATATATAGTTAACTTATATTATTTATTTAGTTTGCATACCAGACGATTGCTCCGAGTGTCCTATCCTATCCGAAGTAGAATATTCTCATGACTCTCCTACTATTGGCTAAAGATAAGAAGATAGTGGTTGTTATTGATCGTACCGCGACATTAGCCGGTATCCTCAGCTAGGAACTGCCTACAGGACTCCCTATATAGCACCGACGGGTCATTAAGTTCCTAAGCAGAGTTGGCCGAAGCGATGAGAACTCTCCAGCCGCTCCGAGTCCCACGGGAACTCACGGAGGATTGTCTTCCTCTTCAAGGCCACCCTCCGTCCGTCAGTTCCGATTGTTGGGACAGAAACTGGAACAAAAAAGGGGTAGCTACTGTTCGGGGTTCATTGTATATCCAAACTAATTCCATGGCTGCTGAAGAGAATGATCCTTGAATATAGTTCAAGTGGAGTGTCATCACTAATCAACTGATGCTGAGCTCCTGTTTTTCAACCAAAAAGAGGAATGCAAAAATTTGCTATAACAAGTAACTCTTCGAGAATCGACTTATTATCGTTTTCACGTTCGACTCATTGTATAAATTCTGTAAAAAATGAATAATAACAACTAAATTTAATTCCTAATTGTTGTGAGTCCATTTGAATTTTAAACATCGTCAATTAAAGTGCAATGAGAAAGAAAGTAATAGCGAAGGAAATAAATATAGAACATCACAAACTCAAAAGCAACTATTAAATCTTACATAGGGGTTACAGGATAACAACTAGAAAAGGTTGAATAAAAGCAGCTGATACGAAATAAACAGATAATGCAAAATACACAAACTAATTTTTAATTGCATTTTAAGGTTATAAAGTGCTTTGTTTTGTTTGTCCCTTTTCTAAAGTTTAGTATATTTATTTAGTATTTGTCATTTACTTTTTTATCAGCTGCTTTTATTTATCCTTTCCCAGCTGTTATGTTGCCCTTATGATTCAGTAGTTTCATTTGAGCCTAGGTGAAGGTAGGAAGTGTTAACAGTGCCGTGTTACAAGGTTACTATGTACTGTATTAATTGTTTGTTTTTTTTTCTATTATTTTCTCTCTGTCCTGAAGATCCCTTAATAGGCGAAATATCGACAGGTATTTTTGGTTCCGGACTTTTTTTTAGGGACTTAACGCTTATGTTTGGAATATTTTCATGCACGTTTTATATTTACAGCCACGGTGAATAAGTGGTTTAGTCGGATTTAGTCCAGAGAGCGTTAACTGTTCCAGATAACCGAAATCGTATCTTTCTCTGGCTGTAAATGGCTTCGTTTTTGGCTGTAAATGGAGTTGTAATATAAACAATAACTCAATTTCAAAGCGATTCCGCTTACTTAAGTACAAGTAACTCTTTTTGAAGACAATTAGACTTAACCACCGATTCACCGGAGTGTAGATATATTAGTTTGAATATAATAGAAAAGAAAATGTTTTAAATTAGTAAAAAAATATTCATTTTATTATGTTGTAAAATATAAAATATAAATAATAAAAAATATAAAAATGTCAGGAAGATTACTTTATTGGTGAAAATTTGCCGGCACGATCATTTTTTATTAATTGTTATAATTTTTAAATATTTTTATTTGAAAAGAAAAGATATGTTCAGGGCCGGGATTCGAACCCGGGTCTCCCATGTTTCCCTCATGGTGCGTTGCCACCTGAGCTATCCTGGTTCGTACCTCGGTCAGATATAATTTAAAAATTATAACAATTAATAAAAAAATACAAATAATAAATTATAATAATACATAATGACGTAAGTCAACAAGATCCTAATAAAAGTAATGTTCAATGAACATTCTTCCCTTTGTATACATCGCAAATTGCGAGAAGTCGGGGATATGGGATCAGTGAACAGAATGGATGTGTCTCAATAAATAAAATAAATAAATTATAATCATATATTTTTTTATTAAATTATCGTGTCATTTTTTATTTTTCAAAATGTCTCCGGTACATATTATATCTGTGCTCGAAGGAATAAGTGGTTAAGTAGTATTCTTTCCGAAGATTGTATTGGGGGAAGCAGAATCGAGCCATTCTCGTAGTTTTTTGCTTGAAATGAATTTTTAATATTAGCAACAACTCCTTTTCAAGCCAATGTTTGACTATGCTCTTTGTTCACTATTAATATATTAATGCTTTCTTAAGTACATGAAACTCATTTTGGAGAAAATTCGAACTAGTAAACAGATTCTCAGGTGTTTAGGACTTATTCAACGTGGCTGTAGATATAATAATAATAATAATAATGTCTTTATTTATTCTGGGACAAGTTCTTTTAGAATAACAATACAGGTGTTATAAGTTATTATGCCTTAGAGTGTAAAATAATTACATTTAATTAATTATTACGTATAATTATTATATTGCTTTAGTATTCTTTTTTGTATAATTATAATAGTTAATAATAGTTTTCATGAAAGGTTTTTGTACTGTAAAAACATAAATTGGATCTTTATCACATGCTTACTTTCTTTAGAAAGTGAGTTGTGATATGTTTATGAGTTCGTGCCTGACCCTAAAACCAAAGGCTATGATAGGGACATGGTTGCCTATAGTTGATAGGTATAGTGATAGCATGATTGGTTTATAAAAATAGTATACAAGAAAACACTACATTTTTTATTTTTTTATTATGTATACTCGTATATATGTATGAATATGCGATACAGCGAGTTACTTATTTACAAATAGAAGAAATAACATACACGACTCCTTAATCAATATTGATTTATTTCTGTTAGTAAACCTTATTATATACCCTATTTTAATTTTATGCCTGTTCCATGGGTTGTCACTTTATCAAAAGATTTACCTTTTCATTCGTTTCTTTTTTAATATTCGCGAAAATAAATATGATTTTATTACTGACAGTACATAGATTAAGGGAGCGGAGTGGCTCAGTGGTAGAGCACTGAGTAGCCATGCCGAAAATCCTGGTTCAAATCCCGCTGCAGGCAGTTGCTATTATTTATTCTGTTTGCGGCGGAAGATGGATCATATGGGATCTAGGACCCTCCTGGGCCTCACCCAGTCTCAATAAAATATTATAAAAATAGGGTCCCCAAAATAAGGGGGAAAACCTGGCGGTTGAGCGTGACCACTAGGTCCTTGTCCTAACAAGTAACCTCCTTGCAGAACCGATGTCCATGGAACAGTACAGTCTCTACCATGTATTGAACCCCAGACTCGTTCATGGGTTGTAGTGGTTACAGGTTCAGGTATATAGATTAAAGAACCGACTTACACTTACTGTTTAGGCTGTAACATCATCTTCACTTCGAAATGTTTCTTAAAGCGTTCATTTCTTATACCGAAATGTACACACTTCCCATAATTACAATCTTTTTTCCGTCCTAAAATTCAGGATTATTTTTATTTTTGAGAATATTAAAAAGGAAAATAATAAAAAATTGAAACTCGCTGTGATTTAATTCTAAACGGGAACCTGCGGAATTGATACCTTTATTTTTAAATATCCTATTTAAATTTAATAATCCTTCTAAAGTCAATATGTTTACTAATATGTTTGGTATTGAGAGTAATACTTTCTTACTATCACAGATTCTGTTTGTTTATCGCAGTTCTTCGTTATATAACTTCCTTGTATGTACACTAAAATTATATGTTATTTATTTATTTTTCAATGCAACAAATAAATGGCAGGAGTGATACATAATGTCATGGATAAAGACAAAGATGGTCACGAGGCCATCTCGCTCAGAGGATTGTCGGTTATTGAAGAAGTAGCTAGGTTTGAAACTAGTGAGTTTGAGTAGGAATAAAGTTTGCAATGAAAAGATTGATATCGGATTCGGGCCAAATTAGCAACAAATGGGACATTGAGGTCATTATGGATGACTTGAAGATCCCCAAATCTCTACTCCCGAAGTCCAAATAGGTCTTATATTAGTCATGTATTTGAGCCTTTTGCAATTAATCTGGAGCTTAGAGCATTTGTCTAGTAAGTTTTGCCGATATTTAATTTTTTTTTTTTTTTAAGAATGACTTTATTGTATATGCTCTGGTTTTTCATTGTGATTAAATGTTAGACAGCACCAATAAATTTTGAAAATGGCCATTATTTTTATTTGAAATATAATAATAGATTTATATATCAGAAGGATAATAAGTTTTTAAGGTATAGTAATAAATTTGAAAAGGCTACATGATCAGTTGATGTTGTGTTGCTCTGGTATTAGGCATATAGTCTAGTTAATCTTGAACGATCCTTCGAAGAAAAAAAAATGGTTTCACATTTAGTCTGCTCTCGTTTATTGTAATAAATGCTCAATTATTCTCAGCATGTCAAATCTCCATACAATTGTTATAATTACAAGAACGATATAAATAAATCGGTCTCTAAACAATGGCTTGTTGAAAGAAGTTAGTGGTTTGTGATTCTTTCCTTGCCATAGTTGGTCAGTTATCGTGCTCTATCCTCCTCATTTATTCTTTTACTATTGCCAGGTATTCGTTTGAGATAATGACCAATACAGTGTCCCAGTTTATGTCCTGTATTCCATTCATTCTATAAAGACATGTATTTCAAGTCCTATCAAGATAAGATTATTTGTTTCACGGTGGGCCTCAGGAGTAAATGACACTTGGCTCTTCCATCAGAAGATACGCACACCACTATTGGGTATCTATTTCACATGTTGTCACTTAGAATTATTTACAGCAAGTTTCAACTGTTTATTCGTTTCGTTTTTAGTATTTTCCAAAAGTACTAATTATTGTGAGCTTTGATATGGAAAAAAGGATGTAATTATGAGTAATGTGTAGATTTTGGTAATCATTTCATCAAGAAATAAAAGTTTCAACTAACATGTATTAGTATCATAGGCGTAATGAGGGGGGGGGGTTATTGGGGATTTAACCCCTCCCCCCATTGCTTAGAAGAAATTTTAAAAAAAATGTAAGTAACAATTTAAAAGAAATAAAAATTTGAAGGATTTTTCAAAGTTATTATTGTGGGATTACAGAAGTAAGAGTCAATCATTTCAAAAACACAACAAAGAAAGTGCAAACACAGTTATTTTAATGAATAAACTGTTTTTATAAAATAAATAACATTTATAAAAAATTATAATCTATTTATTTAATTTGAAGCTACATGATTATAGTATAATATAAATTATACCTATATTACGAAACCTCTTTTTTGAAGGGAATAATATGTTGGAGTGGTTGACTGGTGGGGTTAACCCTCCATGAGTCAACTCTAGTTACGTTAATGATTAGTATAGATATGTTTGTTGCAACGTTGATTTCTAAATGTAACGGTTACCGAATTTTATATATTGCCCATAATTGCGTTCTCTTTTCCGTATTAACATCACGATAACTTGTATTTTTGTAAAATATTAAAAGGGGAACGGATGAAAAGTTAAAATTTGCTGTGATTCGAAGTGACAACCTGCGGAATAATTACCCATTATTGTCCTTGCATCGAGGACTCGATCATACCTCAGGTGTCGTACGGTTGCAGATCAAAAGTAATCCAGAGTGATGTGGGAGTATAAACTGGTCTTAAGCCATTTGCAGCTGCGATGCTTTTTCGTGTCTCTATTTTTCATCTCTTAGCGGAGAGCTGCAGAACCCAAGCTGCTTTGACGCCCAACTTCATTGTTCGCTCGGAAACAAGCAAAACCATCTCGTTACTACTCATAACTGCAAAAAGATTTTTTTTCCCTCTTCCTTGTCGAATCGTCGTTTCATATCTCCTCTGTGTATAACTTTAATGAGGAAGAGATTTTTCACTTTAGCGCGTAAATGTAATTAAAAATCTTCATTCAGAAGTATAAAACAGCTTTTAGCTGACTCTTCTTGCTTATGATTGTAAAACGTTTTTATTTTAATAACCAAGAAACGAAAATAAAGACGTGGTTGACGGCAGGCAATGCTTATTATATTTCCGTTTATTGCCTGCCTTTCAATTGTTCAATGGATCAAGGATGTGAAACGTTAGCACGTTTCTATAAGCATTCGAAAATAAGGAATTCCTTAGAAAACTCGGCCCGAAATAATTATAGAGCAATCACCTGGTTAATATAATGAATTGATAGTGTCGCTGAGATAGAAAGGAAAGTAAAGTTGTGCTTGGAAACGAATGAAATCTAAAAAAGCTAATAAGCGCTGAGGTGACTGCTAAACGAGGTGTAGACCAAGGCATAGGTTGGAGCATTTTGTTATTGCTTTAACAGTGATTTTGAGGATTTGGATTTGGGTAAAAGTCGATTGATGAAAATTCGTAAATAGTGGTTAGTGGTATCGGCATCAAGCATATATATATATTTTTTAAATAATTCCACCATTTATGAATTCTTAATACTCATACCAGTTCTAATATTCATATAATTGTGTGTGCCATTTTATCATTTGTTTCTCATTATCAAATATTCTCTATTTTTACATAAATTATACCATTTCAATCCATCAATTGATTTATTTTCCATAATTAACATTTTATTCCTTGAATACAAACCTTTGCATACACCACTAATGATGCAATGATACATTTATGTATGTCTAATCTGTTTTTATATTTTACTAGTTTGGTCTTTTGTTTTTAAAAAAAATAGTGCAGTTATAAATAAACATTTTCTCCAATTTTAACAACTACTACATATAAAACCAGATTTGATAATATTTGAATTGAATGATATTCCTTCTTCTTTCAATATAGTTTTATTTTTACCTAATGTGTTTTATAAATTATAAATTTTCATGTATGCACACCTTTACCGTTTTATAAAAAAAAATTATCCTCCAATAAACATAAATTAAAATATTTTAAAATGGGACGAAACCAATCTGAAAATAAGAAATTAGAATCCAGGCTTAAAAATTCTTTAACTGTTTATTATGTTTTACATAATATTTTTGTGTTTTATGTTTGGACAATTACTTTCAATAATAAGCCAATTTTTTTCATAGTATTTTAGTTGTTTGTAGTATTAATTAATACAATAATTAGTACTCATTTTATTTGAAATCCTCCACTTTTGGATCATTGTAGTTGTGTTGAGGGTGTGGAAGGAAGAAACTCCTGCTCTCCCACAGTCATTAGTCACATCATTTACCATGCTCAATTCACTGACACCTACAGAGCCCTAAATATTAATTTCCTTGTCTAGTTAGAGATTTTTTTAACAGAAGGTACATCTAAACTCTTATAGCTTTGTTCCTAACATATTCATGAAAAACAAGTACATATTTTTCATAAATATTTTTGTTGAATATTGTTAAAAAAGATCTATGAAAATGTATCCTAAAATCCTTCTTTTTTAAAAAAAATGTTTATTGAAATGTACAACTGTATTATAATGTATATAAATAATACAACAAGTTAATGGAATGAGATAAAGGCAAGTAGAAAAACTACCCACTGGCATTACTGAAATAACAAATTCAACTTAAGCCACAAAGCCATGTTATCTAAAATAATAAACACATATTTTATGATTTTACTAATTTATTTATACTTTATTCCTAATTATCATATCTGATTATTGAATATAGAAATTAATGTAATATTTCATTCATATAATTAACAAACATATTATAAGAATGAGCATTAGTAATAGGAGTATATGTAAATTTAATAGCTTCTTTATGTATTAACAATATGTAAATTAATTCAATAAAATCTGCAAGTAAAGAAAACAATTTTTTAAATAATTTTTTACTACAATTAAATGAATTATTTATTTAAATTTGATTATATGGTTCTCCTGATTATTTTTACTGTGTAGCAACTTTAACAAACAAATAGTTCTTTTAATATTACAAAGATACTTTTCTCAAAGTTTCTATGATTTTTAGTGAATAAATATTTTATTTTTGCAGCTAATTGGTTGATAATTTTTTCTAATTAATTTATAATTTTCAGTACGGTGCCCTGCTAGTACTTATATTGGTATTGGAGATAACAGCAGCTGGAATGGCATACTTCTACAAAGACAAAGTGAGTAGAAAATTTACTTTTATGTCATTTTTCATTTAGACCTTGACATTACCATTCTTTATCCTTATTGAAAATACATACCTTAATTACATTTATTTTTCATTTTATTTTAACCTTCACGTTATCTAAGATAAAATATTATATATTACACTGATTCAGGTTTTCAATATTTAAATGAAAAAAATATTGCTACAGAGTTATCACATTCGAACATCCTTGTATATAATATATGAATAGCAAGAATACAATCAATCATAATAAAGAATTAAAGTTCAAAATATTACTTTCTTTCTCTTTATTATGTTAGTCCTTGATATAGTAGAACTATCTTGCAATCTGGAAACCAGCATATAAAAATGCGACATATTTTACACTTTTTAGTTGATTTGAGATATTACCATCCGATGCTACCTTGTGGATAGTTTAATTTTCATTTTATTATGTACTTTAAAAAAAGCTTGAAAGTACCATATCTGTGTTATGAGTCTTCTGGAATATAAAATGGTGGCGAATCAAACATGCCATTTTTAGAATTTTTTCATTTTTCTGATTTATATCTCCAAAATGCACTTTCCATGTATATGTTTAAGGACATTAAATTTTATGTTATGTAATTATGAATTTAGTTTTGACTGACAGTCAAAATACATCAATTTTAACAATTGCTCATTAATATACAAGTCATTGCCGAGAAATTTAATGACTTGTATATTAATGAATTTTAATGGATTGCAACACTTTAAGCCCTATAAGGAGTGATAATTACTTTTAGATGATTAAAAATGCAATCAAATATAAAAATTTTGCAAGTATTTGGAAATTATAAACTATTTTAATATATTTATCATTGAATTTATTTTCTTGGTTATTAACTTTTTTAAACTCAAAATCTTATTTACTTCGTAGGCCGATGAAGAAGTCAGGACGCTACTTAAGAGCACAATCACTTCTTACTATTCACCGGAAAATGCAAAGGAGAATCCTCAGACTCAGTTCTTCAATATCATTATGACTAAGGTATTTATTAATATAAAGTGTATATTTTTAATTCCAAAAAGAGAGAAAATGATCTGCAAATGTATTATGATTATTTGAATTGATAATTGCTGAATAATTGTATATTGTTTATTTGATTTACTGGTTATCATCTGTTGATTTGATGGTTTTGTCTTGACAAACAAAGATATACCAGTTATTTGAATTAAATAATAATTGCACACTTATAATTTGAGGGATTATGTTCTATATGCCCACTTCCTGGAAAATCTTTGAGTCCTCTGTAACCAAACAAGACTTGTACTATTGTCTTGTCCATTGTTCCGCATAAGCAATATCATCTAACTCTTAAGGTAAGGTCGTTACCCAAGGCTGCATATGAAGAAAAACTGTTATAAAACAGCAAAATTTAGTTATAACATTTTAACTTATAAACATAACTGTTGTATGCACTTGTATCTTGTTTGTATCTCATAACATAGATCCATATTGAGTAAATAAACTATCCAGAGTAAAATTTTTCCCAAATACATTCTTATTATATTTGTACAACATAATAAAAATATTGTGAATAATTAAACAGCCAGTATGTTTTGTTCAATATTTTTTTTGTATACTCTGTAGATTTCCGTGTTTAGTAATTATAAACATCCAGGTTTCTAAGGGAACCTCCATACACTCGGAGAACATAGATATTAAGTTTAACATGCTCATAAATTGATTTGTATATCACTCCTTGTGACATAAAGTTTGCATTTTTTAGTTAATCCTTCAGAAGCAAATGTATTGGTTGAAGCTGTTTAAGCTTCAGAAATGACATATCTGATATTCCATTTCCAACATGTTTTTTTTTTAATAAAGTCATATTTTGAATTATATAATGTTTGAACTTGAAGTTTTATGGAAATAATGACATAAGTTAAATTCAAAAAAGTATCAAGCTTTTAAAAATGTTCTAATGGTTAATACAAAAAATTCAATTCCATCATTACAATAGGAATGCTTTGCATTACCATCACCTAAATATTTATTTTCTTAACTCGCATGGAACTTTAAAATACCTCTATTGAAAAATTATGTTTTTTGAGTTATGACATTGTACTTTTGAAGGAGCGATATACCTAGATTATACTAATATCTTTTCTAATATTTGTTCCGTTTTAATGGTTTTATTTTTATTTTGGTGAGAATTTTATAAACTCTTGAATGAATAAATGAGTAAACTCTATAATTTTCTTTAAGATGTATTGTTTTAGAATTATTCAAAAAACATTTTTTGTTTTTACATTTTAGAAATAATTTTAAATAACCAACTACTTAAAAGATGAATTTTTACTTGCCTAAATTATTTTACATTTAGAAAATAAAGGAAAGCACCAAATGTAATCAACTTGATAGAGGTTTTGTCTTTTTTGAGGTACAGATATAAATAATTCAAATTATCAGCTAAGATCTTGTCAATACAAGAAAAAGAAATTGAGATTAATAAAAAAGTTTTTGGTGAAAATCCCCTGGATCAGTTATTGTCTGGTTAGGATTTGTATCTCCTCGAACATTTTTTTTAAAAAATCGGCTTAAATTGTATTGTTGATTTTCTGTTTTTGTAGAATATCTTATGCTACAAAAAGAGACAATCAACCATACACAGACAATCTATTTAATTTATTTTATTAAAATGTTTCGTTTTATATTTATAGATGCATTGTTGTGGAGTTGACGACTACACTGACTTTAAGGACTCGCCTAGGTTCAACCAGTCTGGTCTAGCTATACCTCCAGCTTGTTGCTTTTTCCAAGACATCAATGGCAACAGAACACTATTGGATCCAGACTGCCCAAAAAATCCTAAACCAGAGAATTCTTACTTAATGACGGTAAGGATATATTAGCAATAATATTTCTTCAGTGTGTAATATAGTATTTTTAGTAATAGTAATATTTTATTTCTTCAGTATAGCTGATCTTATTTATTCTTTAGCAAATTGTAGCTAAAGAGAATTTTGATTTTGAATTGACAAATGTTAAAATAATCTCATATAATTATTTCGAGGAATCGAATTTTTATTTTATCATTTTCTTATTTTTTTTAATCATTTATCTTTTGCAAACTATCACATTACTATCAATTAAGCCATCTTGAACGTTAATACAAAAAACAATTGTTGTTTGTTCTATTTTACCTGTTTTTGTCATAATAAATGGACAATGATTAAGATTTTAAATAATATGTTATTTTTATTACTAAAATTCATTAAAAGAGTGAAATGGCCGGTGGCGTAGTTAATAAATTTACACAAAATAAGTACTATTTATTTTATTAGTGCCAACGTTTCCGCCAAATTATAGGCCATCAGGGCAGAGGGATTTAGAGTCAAATTGTTGAATTACATTACTTTCTGTAAATTGCACCCCTGACCATTTCATGCTCTTTTAAATATATATCCAGTCGTCTGTTTCCAGAACTATATAAAATTTACTAACATTTTGTTTCTCATATTTTCAGGGATGCTACAATACAATCATGCAGCAAATCAAGGATCATATGGATATTGTGATATATGTTGTTGTCGGTCTTGTGGCTATAGAGTTGTTATCAACTTTTTTAGCTTTTTGTCTCTGTAAATCGTTACAGCCGTTTGACAAATGAAAAATCATTGGAAACCATTCCTCTGCAATGTGATAATTTAAATGGGACCAGAACTGCCATAGACTTATTCGTGAGATAACAGCATTGATTTCAAATTAAAAAAAATCAGTGCCTGATGAAAATGCCAAATGTAATGTACAAAATTTGTCTGTAATGTTTTGGTTTATATTGCTGAAATGATCAATGAAAAATGAAAAACCAAACTGTTTAAATGAATATCATTTTAGAATTGAAAGTTTAATTTGTGTTCATAAGACATTTAGAAAAAAGCTGAATGAGGCATTTTTATATATTTTTTATTTTTTCATATGAAGGCATTGCGATGATGTTCAATAATTGTAAATATGTCGAATGATGGATAGTTTTCAATTATGAGATTTTGAATTATATATATTTTATATATACACACAAACATATTTATGTATACACACATGTATGTATATATATTTGTGTGTGTCTGTATGTATATTACTTTTTTTTATAAGCTTCTGATGCAAGGTGTATTTATGTTTTAATGTATTATAGAGAGATTGCACAGTATTTAATTATTAATTTTTGTTTTACTTTAGTGCCTTTGTTTTATAATATTATTATTATTAAATATTTTCTAAGGTCTGTAAATGTACATATTTAAACCTGATACTTCTATGTATGTATAGTTGAATTAAACCAGATTCCGTATATGTTGTATATACAAATATAATACAGAACTACAATGAGTGTATTTACCTTACAATAAAAGATAATAGTTGTTATATTTACTCTTCATTTCATTACCCTAATCCAATTATAATTCAGCTTGGGGGGGGGGGGAGGGAGTTAACACTAAAGTAAAAATAAATTAAAATTATATTAATATTTTTGATAATTCGTTTTTACATTTTTATTACTTTTTTCTTTATTGTTTTTTTAATAATATTAGTTGAACTTCTATGTATTAGGAAGAAAAAGGTCTGGGTGGAGGTCAGAAAAATAATTTCTTAAATACAGAACTATTTATTTGAAATAAATGTTTCGACCCACATTTATAATGTATATAATGTAATATATTATTTTATTATAATGTATTATATTTTATCCATTTTTATTCTTTACAATTTCTTTTATATGCCATTTTAATTTGTATCTTTTCTATCTAGGCCCCTTATTGTTTCAAAAAAGTAAAATAGTCCATCTCTATTCCAGAATATTTTCTCTGACCTCTATTTTCTTTCCCCAAATGATTCTTTAAGGGTTGACCGGTGGTCTAATAGTTAGCATATTGTATATAAAGTTAGCGGATTTGTAGCCCGGCAGGTGGCCCTAGAATTTTTTAAAGGGAGTAAAAAATCTTTAGTTATTCATAACGTCCCTTCTGAAGGGGTTAAACAGGGGTCCCGAGCCTGTACAATGCCAGGTACTCATTAAAAATTCCTATCCTAACTAAACCTGGATAGGCAATATTTAGAGCTCCCAATGTAGCATTGTCCTAATAGCCATAGCAGCATAAAGTGATGTTTTATTGTCCAAAATAATAAAGAAATGGAAATCACCTTTCACGAGTTTAATTCAAATTAATTGATTATCCGTCTTATGTTAGACAATCTTAAACCTACAGAAAACAATATGTAAATGACTGGATTTCATTAATACACAGTGTAAAAGTAATTATAGTTTTAAAATAGATAATAGATAATCCTTTGAAAAATAGGAAATAAAACATAAGAGAATATCTACAAAATTATATATTCTGTTTCTAATTTTAAGTGCTTGCTTAATAAATTATATTAAGTAACCAGTGATATTATATACACCAATTTCTTATGAGAATAAATAAGTTTATTTATTTTTATTAGAATAAAAACTTTAAATGCATTTCAGATGTTCTAACTAATAAATAGATAATCAAAACTATGGCATTTGAAATATTTCCTAAATCGTGCATTTTTTATACTTTAGGGAATTAGGAATTCAAGACTAAAGACTTTTTTTTTAATTTTATTGTTTGAAATGTATTATAATCTTCTTTAAAAACAGACATTTAAAAAAATGGTTTGTTATATTATTACAGAAGAAATTTTCTTGGGGTTCAATCAATGAGAAAAAAAAAATTGGAAATTTATTTTAAGTTCAAGCCATCCTCAAAAATACTGATTTAATCACAATAAAAATACAAACATGTTATCAACAGGGACAGTACTGATAACAATGAAAATAAATAAAACAATACACTAGTACGACTAAAATAAATATATACTGAAGTATTTATTAATATTACTGTGTTTTTTAAATTTTATTTTTGTTTATTTCTTCAATGCAAACTGCTCTTTATCAAAATCATTCACAACCAATTTATTATTAATAAATATTGAAAATTACATTGTTGTAATTTAGTGCAAAAAAAAGTATGAACAATACGTTTAATGAACAATATGTTTAAATTTATCTGTTTTTAAATTTATCTTCGGTTTTTATGGTTGTTGAAGTTTACATGATATATATTACAATCTATAGATAATTTATAAGTGATAAATTACTTAATTTTTTTACTTTAATTTTCATTTATAAATTAATTAAAGTTGTTTATTTTTATTTTATTGTATTCATTTGTGATATATGGATTTTATTTAAAAACTAAATATGAATACAAAACAGTTGGTGATAAAATAAAATAATATGATAGTGGGTTTTTAATTTATATTAAATAAAAAGAGGTTCGCGCAACATCTGCTTTCTTAGCAAGTAAAAACTGTATTTGTATTAGGAGAATAGGATCGTGTAGGAGCTAACTTCTAGAGGTCGTCACTAATAGCTGAGCTCCTGTAAGTTCCTACTCTCCTGATGATAATTGGCCTCTTTGACGTTACAAATCGGCCGGGCGCCTTGTTGCTTAGTGCTGTGACCTAGCGGATGACTTAAAAACTAACTGCATATCAGATATTTGATTCCGGTTTAGTGCTGCTACCTAGCGGCTAATATTAAAACTAACTGCTTAATTATGATTGCTCAAGTCTTTTGAACTGTTAAGTTTTGATAAATGCTGTGTATACTGCTCACTAATAAAATATTATTTTATCGCAATTACTTGTGGCAGAATAAATATTTTGAATAATTTTAGTTGGGCATATAAGGTCAGGGTGAAGTTCAGAAAAAATTCTCTATAATAAGGAAAACTATTTATTTTATATATTTAAAGAACTATCTATCTAATAGGGTGTACAAAAAATAAAAGACCGTTTTATCAAATTCCAGAGTTCAAAAGTCTGTAAATATTTTAATGCTATTTATTGTTTACCAATACTTAATAATCCCTTTAGAGCAGCGGTTCCCAAACTAGGGGGCGCACCCCCCTGGGGGGGGGCGTGAAGACATGTCCGGGCGCGAGACAAGTTGAACATTAAATTAAATTTAAGTAGTCTTTCTAAAATTCTAAATTAACCATGATTTTTAGAAAATTGACTACTTTGATATAATGGACAAACCTTCATTTTGGTTAAAATATTTCAAAGTGTATCCTAGTGTATCACGGGAAGCTCTTCGTTTATATTTGCCTTTTTCAAGAACCTATTTGTGCGAAAAAGCATTTTCAACACTTGTGGCAATTTAAACAAAGTATCGGATTAAACTTGATGTTGCTAGTGACTTGCGTTGTGCACTTACTAAAGCTCAGTCACGAATAGGCATATTTGTAAGAAAAATGCAAGCCCATCCATCTCACTAACCAACCTGATCTATTTTTCTCTTATTAATAATTTTTGTATTTTATGAAAACTGATATTTGTTGTACCTTATGGCAGTATAAATAAATGTTCTGTCTTCAATGTAATATTTATTTGTTTTTGTTTTGTTCCTAGGCCCACACAATTTATTGTTTAGGGAGGCGCGAGAAGCTATCATTTCAACAAAAGGGGGGCGTGGTACAAAAAAGTTTGGGAATCCCTGCTTTAGAGTATTCTCTAAGCTTGTTTACAAACACTGGAGTTCTTCAAAAAAAGCCTCTGCTTAGTTATTTATTTATAAGAAGAAACATGACAGGGTCCTACGAAATTCTCGTAATTACTGGAAAACAAATTTCACAGCTGCTGTGCTGTGCTGCTGAAATTGAAGTTACCTGTGAAATTATTAATTTTTTTTTTTAATTTAATTTATTGATATTTACAACTATAATAATATTACATTAAATAAATCTGCTAATATGTATAACATGACATGAAAAACTCTTGTGGAGAAACTACCCCTTGGTAGCACTTCAATTACTTTCTATAGTAGATGGTCTCGAGGCCATCTTCTTTTCAGACGCCTCGGAGGGTTATCAGGAATAGTTTGGGAGCAAGATGAGAGACTAGCGGATTCAAGTGTATATGGAGCTTGTCATGAAAGGATAGGTATCTAGGTATCATTGAGGATTTTACGAAGGATTTTGGATTGTAAGGATTGGATACAAGATGAATTGGATGGTTTAGTAGAGCCCCAAAACTCAACTCCGTATGTCCAAATAGGTCTGATAACTGTCATGCAAATGAGTCTTTTGTAATTAATTGGGAGATTAGAGCGTTTGTCCAGTAAATGTTGAAATAAGTGAAAACGACGAGCAGTTTCTTGTCTTTTCAGTTTTGAATAAAGATGAAAAAAAGTTAAAATAAAAACACATTTCTTTCTTTTGAAGAATTTTTTCAGGTAACTTATCTGTTCGACAGGGTTCAGTATTATTGAATATGAAGAGGAAAGTGATGAGGAAGGTGAAGAACCCTATTATTTCTCCAACACCCGTCTTATTAGCTATATTTTAATTTGAACATTTGTTTTCCATAGCATTAATTAGATTAATTTGTATTACTCTTTATTATGTATTCGATGATACTCTATTACTATTTGTCCCTGAAGAAAACCTGCAATGTGGGTCGAAACATTGGCTTTAAAATAAATAGTTGTTAGTTAAAAAGAATTTTTTCTGACCTCCACCTGGACCATTTTCTTCCTAATAAATATATTGTTATACAAAACCAGAGGCATTATTACTATCAGTTGTTGTATTTATTATCGCTATTATTAAAAGGTTGTCACCTTTTGAATTTTCAACTAAATCACTAAGAACATTTTTTTAGGTTTTGTTTAAAAACTTTTTTTCAGTGGATTGAAGATAAAAATTTGTCACCACCACTTGTTTTCTCATAAAACATTAGTACATTCAAAAGTACACCAAAGATCTGAAGGATTGCTAGCTGAGCAGTAAATAGAGATGAAATTTGTTTAAAAATTTGATTAATTCATATTTTTTAATCATAAGGAGCTAGAATTTGGACCAAAATATTATTCTAAGAAGAGAATGAATAAATGTTATAAAATGTACAATTTTAAATTTCTGATCAACCAGTCTAGGTATCTTTATCAGATTAAAATAAGTAACAGTAAATGTTAAAATAATAATAAAATATTAACAAAAGGAATATTTGAAATAAGAAACAAAACAATGAAATAGACTATAACATATATTTTAAATCAATGAAAATAAGCATACACAATCAAACAATTATTTTTTTAGATTATAAGAATTTAGAATGGAAACACATTCCTAGAAGCAAACTAAGTTGAAACCAAGGTATGCCTTCTGTTTACCTTTAAAAGATATATACAGTAAAAAAAGGTGTTTTATAGAATATAATATATTAAAAATAAATATAGTAATATATATTGTAATGCTTGTTTTTTGTTCAAGCAGTTTGAAAAGAATTTTCACATTTACCAGATCAACATTTAACTGTCAGATCAGTTGAATGTGTAGAGGGGGAAGAAACAATCATTTTGATGGTTGTTCCAATTTCACGATTACCATATTCTTCAAGTAAGCTATAGAACATATAAACTTAAAATAGCCCACCCTCTCCTGGCCAGCCAGTTAAGAATTAAGTTTCAAACCTCTCTATTAGATGGATTCTTCAAAAGTTAGTTGCAAAAATGAAGCTGTAAGATTGGAATGTAAAGGTATGAGATTTTAGATAATATTGAACTATATTGTATATTTTACAGGAAGGAAATATGTTCAATTACTAGCTAATGATGAAGGAAACAAATAAATGATTAAATGATGATAGATTCATAGATTTTTATTTGAATATTTATAAACAGAAACGAATAAATTTCTTATATACATAAAATAATACTTTTAGTTAATGAATTTCATTTTAACTTAAATCAGTAACAGATAGAAATATTAAAATAATTAATTTTTATACAATCATATATCAGGTATTTTGGTTCATGAAGGATGAACTCTTTAGTAAACTAAAACTCTTTCACATTTATCTCTAATATATTTAAAACAGAATATAGAAAATACAGTTGAAAAATAAATCTAGAATTTAGAATTATTAGTATATACTAGAATTTAGAAATTTAGAAATAAATCTAGAAATTAGTGTTACAGTTTATTATGTCTATATTATGTTTTAAATAATTAAATAAAATGAAGCACCACGTCATAAAGCATAGTACCTAAAATGGTTTGTGAATTAAAGTTTCTGGTAATACTGGATTACTAACAAGTAATTTCTCAAGTCAACAGAATAGTAAAGAAATTTGTTTTTTCCATATAAAGAATAAGAAACAAGTTATGGATGGTGACTGCTGGTTGAAGATAAATCATTTTAACCAACAAACACTTAAATATTGACAAAGTTCAGCTATTGTCCATTTTACGATCAAGGGCTCAAATAACTATTTGCTTTTAGTGCTTGTTCTCATTATTATTTTTATACCTTTACTAGTAATTAATTTCTAAGCTTATTTCTTAAAGTCCTTCACCTATGACATAATTATTGAAACATTTTTTATTTTCACAAGAATACTCAATATGTAAAACTATAGTTTAAATATTGATGCAGTCTGATCTTTAAACTTAATACTGGATTTTAATGAAGAACATAACTTTTAACTTTTATTTCCATCTCAGTAAAAAAATAAAAATAGTTTCATTACTTTTAATATTAAAAGTGGATTACTAGCAAGCCACTTAAGATTCAACTGGCATTAGAATACTTAATTGAATATTGAAAAATAATTTCAAGTATTCTACGTTCATCATAAGTTTAAGATATTTTTAAGTGGTATGTTAGTTTGAAGATCATTAAATTAATCTATAATAATTAGTATCAATCTCTTAATCCCTCATCATCTAAACATTGTAGGAAATTAACACATGAGAAGAAATGAAACATAGACCATGCATAACTGATATTAATTTGTCAATGAACACCAAGTGTATTTGTTTTGGATACAGTTCGAATCCCAGCATGTAAATATTGTCCTGTGTTTACATTTGGTATCTGAAATCCACTGCACCAACTTTCTATAATCCAATCAAGGACTAAATATTTTCAACTCACTTCTATCATTAACCCACAACTTGCTAAGTTGTTAGAAAACTCTGAAGTTGGAATACAATTGTATCCAACAGGCCTATATTTAATTTATCTTTGTTTGCTAGTTTCCGCAAGGATAACTGGTTTTGTTAGCCTAGTAGAAAAAAATATTGAGACCATAAAATAATTTTGAATCCAAGTTTTCGGGAAAAATACAGATTTTAAGTTTCCTATGTTCTTAATAACCAGGGCTCTTAAAATATTCTGTGTTTGTGAGTCTAGATAAAAAGTAAAATGTTGTGAAAACTTTAATGAAATACTGAAATAGGAATATGCCTATAAAGCAGCAACTTTTTTAGAAAGAGCAGCTAACCAAAGGTGGTATTTTAAGTCAGTGGTTTTACATTTTTACAATTTTCTCACTAATAATTCTAAGAATTTTTATTGAACTAATTGCATCAATACATCATTAAATGAATTATGATATCAACTAGTCTTACCCTAATCGAAAAAGTTTGTTAGGGATAAACAATGATTTTTTAAAACAACTTCCTTTAGAAAATCATTAATTTTGTATGTTTGAAATAATCAATCTCTCATTGTTACAAGTGTTAAAAAAAAAATAAATAGGTAAAGAAAAATTCTGGATGAATTAAATCAACAACTAAAGGAGAAAAAAAAGAAGTAATATTTTCCAAGATAGAAAAAAAATCTGAGAATAAGAAAAAGTAATAGATATGTTGTTGGAAAGCTAAAAATTAAAAAGAAAATCATCTGACATAAGCAGATGTAGAAATCAACGGAGGACTAATTAAGGATTAATTTCATATTAATAAATACATTAAAAGTATAATCATATGTTTAGCTTACTTTATTTTTACCATTGAAAATATTAAATAGAGAATTTATTAATGATTTTAGTATGATAGAAGAACAATTTAGAAATTTTTAGGTAACTCCTTGATTAAATATATTAAAAGTAAATCACTCATAGCGTATATGTAATTCTCATGAAACTATCACAGAATGGTAATTTATTTTTGCTGAGTTACTGAAGGTTTTCCTGTGCATGTTTCATTGACTTCTTTTAATCTGTTAAAAATATATGAATATAGAATTAATTTTTTTTTTAATAATATTTTGCTTCATAACGAAAAATTATAAATATTGGCAAAGATAAACATGTTTATTCTAACACATCTAATAAGTAAAAAGGTATCTTATACATCCAGAATCTTCAGACTTTTTTTTTTGGTGATGGGTCAAGTAAAAGAATG
The DNA here is from genome assembly GCA_037127475.1 of Arma custos. NCBI lineage: Eukaryota > Metazoa > Arthropoda > Insecta > Hemiptera > Pentatomidae > Arma > Arma custos. The sequence continues at coordinate 48,359,371 of CM073763.1, read as the reverse complement.
GGATCCAACCAAACTCCTGATAACGAACAGTAGTTACTTGAATAAGGAGTAAATCCCATCGAGGAATCTTAGTTTAGGAGAATAAAGTCTGTAAGTCGTAAAACACTATCTATCAACCAATTGAGTAGGCCTTATCAGATATTCTTAAAGAAATGTTGAGCCACAAATTAATAAAAAAATTCAAAACAAATTTGATTAAATTTGATCTAAGAAAATAAATCACTAATATAATTTATTATCTACTTTTACGACTCCTTTATAGCCTTATAAACAGTATCAGTATTCATAATATTTATATAATTTACATGTACACAGTGTAAAGACAAAAATAACTTTTTACAATTATCTATTGACATAGGATATCTTTCTACTAAAGTTAAGAACTTTATTTCTTTAGCTTGAGTATGATCATTACGATCTATTATTATTAAGCTTTAGTTAAAGAGAACATTTCATTTACAAAATAATAATTAGATATAGTCATTTACATAAATTCTATAACTTTATCTATTAAATTATGTATTTACATAAACCAAGATTTCTTGGACCCGCTTCTCCTTGTACGGATTACCATATTGGTAATCCAACAACAGTAAAATAAACTTTTCATTTACAACAAAACTTATTCACATATTATATTAATAGTTTTACTTTAAGAAGTATCTTTATAAGTAACATCTAACATTCAGTGTTATTTACAATTTAGTGCCACAAGGAAAAGTTACTTTAATAATAACTTCAATAGCGAATATTTATATTTCCTATATTATAAAATAGTTTTTGACATTCTTTCGAGTGCATAGATAGTTTTTAGTATCAAAACTTCTCATAAAAAAATAAAAAAGAATTACATAATTCAAGATATTTTATAAATACACTAAAAACTTTAAAATCAAATTTTCATCTTTGTTTAAAATTAATTAGACTTTTTGAAATAAAATTCAATTAGAATTAGAACAAAAAAGGGTTTTCATTACAGGTTTGGCAAGTATGCCATTAAAGAAAACAAAATTTCAAAAAAAGTAGATCTTAGAAGTAAGAAAAACATAAAATGTAAGAATTAAATCATGAAAATGTACACTATTGGTTCTCATTAAAATTACTATTTTAATGAACAAAATAAATAATTCTAATGAGCTGGGGCATTTTTACCCTTTCTATAGACAGCCTTATTTCATCCAGTAAGATATTTTTAACGTTTCAAACACACAATATTTTCAAAATATTAAATCGAAATAAATAGCTAAATACTGACAATACTGACAATAGAATTATTATAGAAAAAAATTCAAAAATGATAAATTGAACCTATTAATTCAAAGCAAAAATCAGCAACTAATTTACAATATTTTAACCATTCCATTTTATGAAACAGCCTTTTTATTTTAAACTCATGGTTTTAATTAATTAATTATATTATACATTAATATAATTAATAATAAATATTTAGTATATTATTAAATATACAACTAATATTATTTTTTATAATAATTATTTTTATGAATTTTCTAAAATTAGCATTAGATAAAACAGAATTCAAGTGTTTTTTAAAATGTCTGCATTATCTTAATAAAATTGATAGATATGGTGTTTGTAATATGTTGTGTCGTAAATAGGTTTTTTATTTGCATGAATGTATAAATATCAGTTTTATTTAAAATTATTTTCCTTTTTATAAATTAAAAAAAAAAAAACTATTAACAGAGTGGCTAAAAATTGAAATAGTTCAATGTATATAAATTAAATGTATAGTATGTGTACAATTTTTTTTATAGTGAAGATAAGAAAGTAGTTATACAGATAATAGTATTTTGCTCTTGTTCAATATTTTACAATTTTTCTTTTATTATAAAAATCAGAAAGCTGTGTTACTTTCATCACAACAGATTGAGGAATAACCAGACATAAGCTGATGGAAAATTGAAAATGATTAAGAATTAGCTAGTTTTTGCAAAGACTTTTAAAAATTTTTATAATAATTTTTGACATTAATCATTTTCATCATGATTTGGTCTTGACTATAGTTCAGAAAGAAATCAATTACATCATCAGAGAAAATGTGAGGAAACAGAAGTTAATGGGATTATATAGTTTAAGGATTATTTACACATCAATACAAAAGTTATAAATAAATTAAAACCATAATAAAGCAACTTTTTGATAAAATAATCTTTGTAGAATAGATAATTTTCTTAAAAAAAACAACAAAAAAAATATTGTTTTTTGAATAATTACTAGTTGACCGAATAAAAATGGAGGAGAAAATGGAACGGGTCGAGGTAAAAAAATAATTCCTTAAATAGTGATCAACTATTTATTAGAAAACCAAAGATTGTTCTGTGTATTTTTATTATGAATATATATAATTCATTTTTTTTAAACTACTAATTATTAGATTGTTCTAATTCTTTAACCTTAATATTGTTTTTATTATTATTGTTATTAACTCATATCCTATTGCTTTAGTTTAAGTTTATTTTATAATTCTTTTATGATTCTTTTATTTCCATTATTTCATTTTTATAAATTATTTTGTTGTTTACTGTAATTATTTTAGTTTTATATAATTTGCATCTTGTTTACTCAGCCCTGAAGAAGACCTGCAACAAGGATTTCTAATAAATTGTTTATCACTATTTTTTTACCTCTACCAGGACAATTTTCTTCTCCAGTTCAAATACAGTTATTAAATCAAGGAATCTGTTTGAATTGAGAATTATAACAGGTGCATCAGCAAGGAAATTTCAAAGATTAATTCTAAATCAAGTTGTAACAAACAATGTTTATTAAAAATGTATGCTTTGTCTTTTTCCGTTACAGCTTATTTAATAAACCATTAATATTTCACAATATTAAAAAATTAAAGAAAACAAAAATTAAATAAATTGCTTCTCGAAAATAACTAAAATGATATTGCCATGATGTAGAAGACAACAGAAATATATATATTTGAGTGGAAAGTAGTTGACTGGATAATTCTAATGATGGATTGAATTGGTCTTGAAGCAGAACTTATTTTGTGTTATCATTGACTGCACCCCCTGACCAATTCAATCCATCATTAGAAATATATATACATTTAACCCGCAAAGCAAACGAAAACTATGTATGTTTACGTTGATGTTTGAAATATCAGTTTGAGCATTTCAGTGATGAACATTCTCTCCTATTCTGACCCCTATAGAGGGTCATTACATCTCAACATACTTTATCAGTTCCAGCCTTGTTTATATCTTATAAGCTCTTCCTCTAATCCTAATCTTAACTTTGAGCAATCAGGCTAATCCCTGACTTCTAGACTTTGTTCTCTCAAAACAATGCTCATGTGTTCACCCTATCAACGGTGCCAAAAAATTATTAGGGCTCACAAACACCTTTAGCTTGCCAGAAACCGGAGTCAGAAGGACTCTTCCGCCAGTTCATCCACATTCTTGAACAAGCAGAGTTCTTTGCTGACAGTATTAGTCGACTCCTCAGTCGATTTAATTATCAATCAGTTAGTGCTGATAACACAATTAGTATTTTATTCCTATCTAGACCAGTCTAAATTACCATATTGGTATGACTTCAATAAAATCTTCTGGCAGCAGATAACACAACTGGCATAAACAATCATTCATACATCAACCAAATATTTCTCCTATTATTATTATTTTTTAAAACATCATGTTGTACTCTTTATTTAATTGTATACTCTATCTCTGTATAAATTATTATTTCCAGGGTTTTAGATAGTTAATTTTCCAAACACTGATCTCCAAAATCATTACAATGTCTGCTACTAACATTATATTTTATTTTATTTAAAATAATTTTGAAATATAATCCATAACCAGCACTCATCAATGTTGTATTTCTGCCAAAAAATAAAAAAAGGAAGGAGAGTGGTGTATTAAGGTTGAGAAGGTTTTAAGAATTAAGAAACATGAGCTAGGATTTTTGAACACTGCTAGGTTAGGAGTAAGATTTACCAACTGTGGTATTGAGGGGTACTCATTGGTGACTAAAGGGTTAACATTTCAATAATAATTATCAGGAGAATAAGTATAGATGGAAAAAGCAGAGGATATATTGGGAACAAAATGGAGGACTTTCATTCAGGTAAATGTCCAATAAGACAAAAATTAATAACAGAGGCATAACATGAGCATGGGCATTACAAATTTCTTTAATGGGTGAGTTTAAATATAAATAACATTGACGATTTAAGTGTTGTTAAAAGCACTGAGTTCTTATATCAAAAAAACATGGGCAAAAATAAACTTAAGACTGATTAACATAAGAAGATTACTTTTTCCTATGAGTTCTATGATGAAAACAAATGAAAAATAAACAGTTCAAATAATTCCAAAATTTAAAAAATATTTTTTACATTATAAAGATATTTAAATCAATATACACTAATGAAATTTAATAGTATTAATTTTGCTTGTTACAAATTGGTTGAGGAATCAACCTCTGAAATTTTATTAATGCTAACTGATTTATACAGTATATGGAAGTTGATTAACCTATCAGAGATAGTTTTATTTAAAGACAGGAACACCAATTTAAGTGCATTCTTATTGTTGTAAATTAAAACCATTGCTGTGCATCATCAGTCTTATAGATATATTATAATAAAAAAGATGAGATGAATTTTAATCATTAATAAGGTCGATGTACTATTAAAGGAATAATTGAAGAGTTGCGATATAAGATTCAAACAACTGTTTCATACATTAAGTTTTTTTTTATGTACACATCTGATATTTCTTAAGTGAAATTCAATTCCTCTAAACCTCAATTCCTCTTTATATATTTTTACCAATCATTAACTTCTCGATTCTTCAAATTCATTTCCTCCACTCACCATCTTCCCACTGGCTTCTATAAATAAAAAAATATATAAATTATTGAAGATATTAAAAAGAATAATACTGTATTAAAACAAAAAAATCCCAGGTAAATAAGTGTTAATTCAAATATTGTTCAAAATGAGTTTATTGCAGTAAGGGAAGTTGAAATGAAGTTATAATATAAGCAATATCACCATTTAAAGCAAAGGCCTGACTTAGCCACTGACTTAGCCTCTCATGTACTTAAAGAATGACATGATTCTGTTTCTTATTTTTTATTTTTAGGGATTCTTATAACCCATTTCTAGAATTATCCCATTTTGATGTTTTTTTAACTCATTTCAAACCAAATTCGACTAACCACTTTGTCAACAGGGGTGCGAAAATATAAGATTTTTATGGACTACTTGTCTCTATTTTTAGTTTAAAAATTAACCCTTTATCTATACAAAAATGTTTCATAAGCATAGTAACTGCCAAGTTTCATTTACTAAAATTGACTTTAGAATATAAAATTATTAGAAATAAAGTTCATCTGCAGTAAAACCACCTAGAAATTTTAATCTAATCTTGAATGATGGATCATCCCTTATGTTGCTAACAAAAATTTACATGAAATACACATTTTCATTTTCCATATTCACCCACGCAATCCTAAAACTTTTTTAATATATCAAGAAAATTAGATTAGTTTAGTAATAATAAATTTAGGAAAATTAAAAGAATAACAGAAATAATTTCATTTACATCATCAATTCAATTCATTTATCATAATTACAATTAATAATGCTCCCTCGTCAAAATATATTGCAGTTTAATCAGTCCCTAACTCACAGGACTCGTATTTATTAGGATTATAAAGCTCATTCAATGACTCAAATTCAATCTATTTTAGACTAATCACTTTGCGACATAAGAGCTCTTCACCTCTTGCCGGCTAAAAATCATAAGACAAGTTTTTTAAGATGCTTCTTCATTACTCTGCCAAGTGATGACATTTTAATTATCAATACGGAAAAATCAAAAATATACCAATATTCTTTGTTATCTTATTTTTTTCAGTTCTTTAAAAGGTCTATATTTATATTTTACTAGTAAGTATACATAGAATAGAAAAATAATTTTATTCTGGGACCAGGTCACTTAAGAATAACGTACACAAATTAATTAAATATATATCTGGCCAAAGAGCTGCATAATAAAAATAACACATTATTTAAATTATAATATGAAAACAAATATAAACTAAAAAGTATGTTCTGGTAGAGAAAAAAATAGAAGAGAGAGAAAATAATTAAAGCACCTAACAATATAAAAAATTATAACGTTATGAGTGAAGGAAGAATGCCTACAGAAATTCATCTACCAATTCTGATGGGTATGAGCTATTAATTATCACAGATTACAGAGCACCTGTTTAGAAATGTAGCATATGTAAAAAAAACTTGGTTAAAAAAGATATTACATAATATGTTTATTCCAAATAAATTTTTAATATATATATAAAATCTTTAAAAATTTTTCTCATTATTTCTGATATTTTAGCAATTTTAATGTCAACATTATTTCTTTTGAAAATAAAATGTAAAGTCTATTTCTTTTGTTGAAAATTATTATAAGTACGACTGGTGTTTCATTAAAATTTAGTTCTAATTAATTTATTTCTAAATTACAAGTAAGGGTATCAGGTCCACAGGTTGTCACTTCGAGTTAAGTCACAACAAGTTTCATTTTTTCCATTTGTTTCCTTTCTAATATTCTTGGAACTTTAATTTTAAAATTAATCATGAGTTTTAGTATGAAAAAAAAATGTGTAATTATGGGAAACGTGTATTTGTCAGTATTCATTTTATCAAGAAATGAATATTTCAACTAACATTGCAAAGTATAGATGATGATTTAACCTAAACAGTATGTGTAAGTCAATTCCATCTATACACAGTCAGTAACAGTTGATGCAATGATTAATACAATTATTTTTATTTTTATTAAGAAGGAAGATAATGAAAAGTTGTGGCTTAAATCGAAGATACAACCTGCGGAACTTATATCCGAATTAGTATTCTTACCTGAAAATATACCTCTATCGTAGATAGTAAGACCAATACATGAGATTGAACATGGCAAAAGCAATCGGGAAGCATAATCTAGAATACTCATCTATTCTTCTAGCCATCCGCATGTTGGAGTTGGGAATTTCAATAGCGATTTTTCGGCCCTTAAACAAAAATAACAATAATACAAAATTAGCAACCACAAATGAAGAGAAATTATAAAAAAAAAATTATAGCCAACAGTCTACTGTTTACCGGCAATTGATCTTGTTTGACACCTCCATTGATATCCCTGGCTGTAGCTGTTTCAATAGGTACCACCTTCCTCCACATGTAGTTCACAAAAGTAAATTCAAGCAACGCACAGAAAACGAAGGCTGCAATCAGAATACAAATAAATTGAAAAAATATATAACTGAGTTCAAAAATTTCAAGCAAATAAGCATTTATCTGGATCTGGAAACAGTTTATCATAGATGCAATAATTATAAAAAATCAATATACTATTTAATTAATTCACAATATACACAAGAAATTCTAATATCAGTTCTGCAGGTTGTCACTTTGAGTGATTTACAACAAGTTTTAACTGTTTATTCATTTCATTTTTAATTTTTTTCAAAAACACTAGTTATTGTGAGCTTTAAAATAGAATAGAATAGAAAAATAATTTTATTCTGTGACCAGGTCCCTTAAGAATAACAAAATTGTACAAAAATTGATAAAAATATATCTGGTTAAACGGCTATATTATTGGAATACTGTAATATTTACATAATGACATGAAATTAAATATGAACTAAAACGTATATTCTGATAGAGAATAAAAAAAATATAAAACAAAAAAAAAATAAAATAATAGAATACAAATTTACAATAAACAGAAATTGGCTTATGGAAAAATAAAAAAGTAGATAAGCACATCTAATAATATGAATAATAGTATCATAATGAGCTTGTAATATTTACAGTAATTCCTCAATCAATTGTGTTGAATTTAGCTATTTATTTTTATTGATTAGAGAGCATCTGTTTGGGAATTAAGGAGATGTAGGAATAGTTCGGATTTGAATGTGGATGAAGAAGATGCATGACGGATATCAGGTGGGAGTGAGTTCCAAAGAGAGGTAGAATGAGCGAGAAAGGAGTGCTCAAAAGTTTTGGTTCTGTGGGAATGGGTATAAAGGTCAGGAAGGCGAGATCATGTGCCCTGGGATTGCATAGAGGATTTGAATTGTAGGAGGCTATAGAATAAAATGGATGTTGGGAGCAGATGGTTTGGTATAAGAAAGAACCTAGAAAATAGAGGCTAAGGATAGAAGGGAGGAGCCATTTTAACTCGTCATAGAGGTGAGACACATGAGACTTCCTCGGGGCGTTGAAGACAAACCGAAGTGAGTTCTTCATAATTCCCCTCAGTCTTTCCTCAAGCCCACCATAAGCCACATAGCCATAGTCAAAGTGTGGAAAGATAAAAGGAGTGATGAGGAGTTTTTGGATATTACTGTTAGAAGATGCCAGGAACGATGGAATAACTTTAGGGAGTTTAATGATCGATGGGAAATTTGGGCAATGTGAGGTTTCCAGGGGGGGTTTGGTCGAAAATGATACCGAGATTTTTAACAGAGGAACTGAAAGTTTTAGGGTGATCGTTTAAGATTAATTGGGGAAGAGAGTTCATGGATTTAAGGAAGTTGTTGGAACCAATTAGAATGGCGTGAATGTTAGCAGCATTCAACATCAGTTTATTCAGTTCAGCCCAGGCGCTGATCCTATCTAGGTCACCCTGAATGTTAGCATATGCAGCTATTATCTCAGATGGAGGAAAGGGGAAATAAATTAGGGAGTCATCGGCGTATAGATGGTGAGAAAAGTGGTGGATTGATTTAGGAAGGTCATTAATGTAACAGTTGAAAAAGATTGGGGAAATACTAGAACCCTAAGCCACTTCTGTGTTCAGCGGAAGGAAAGAAGATAGGGGTTGATTTGGGATGGAGACTGCTTGAGTCCTATCCGAGAGGAAAGCTTGTACCCAGAGTATGGAACTGTTGTAAAAAGAAAGATATTTTAATTTAGAAAAAAGGATGGAATGGTTAAGAGAATCAAAAAGCTTTTGAAAAGTCGAGAAGAATAAGTAGTGTTGCTTTAGTTTAGAAAAGAGAATGTAATTATGGGTAATGAGCAGATTTTGGTAATCAAGTCTTTTTTTTTTACTTATGCCGAATCAATTGTATGATATGATAATTTGAATGGTATAAAAAATACATTATATTTAATATTATAATAATATGATGGTTACATGGCAATATAAACAGAGGAAGTTCAAAAAATTTGGTTAAAATTGTAGGGTTATTGACATTAATATTAATTGGTCTTATCTAATTTCAAGTTGAACAATGAGGACAGCATCGTCTTTCCACTTTTTATCACAAAATAAAACAGTTTTAAACCACACAAAGAGTTATTTAACTTGAAAAGTAGGATTGAGTATTTTGAACATTTATATAATAATGATAATGATTATAATAATATTCATTACAGGTTACTTAACAGAATATACCTGTACAGGTGCCCATCCAGACGTCGATTGCTTTCACATAGCTGACTTGAGGCAGACCACTTTGGATTCCTACAATTATTAATACTGGAAATAATATGTTCATAATTACAGTAATAAATTAAATTAATATATTAAAATATTTATTGCCCTGAAAGCTACTAAAATAATTCCTTGAATGTTAAAGAGTTAAATAAAGTATTAGTAAAGTGCATTCCACTTCTGGCCGGTGTTATAAAAATATATAAATTTTTTTTAAAATAGAAATATAAACTAAATTCTTGTTTATTTTTTTTCCCCTTCAAATCATCTTTTGCTAAACTGTCTACTGTTTTACTTTAAAAGAATTTTGAAGGTTTATTATTATATTTTAAAAATAATTTTAATATAATCCATTTTTCTAACATCATAAATGTAAAAAGAAAATAGATTCTGACTCAATAATATGTTACTGCATTTCTATAATTAATGCAGGATAATTATTCAGATATAAAATGTCAATTAGACATTTTATATATGAATAGAAAATTAGTGAACAGGGCTAATAGTTTATTATAGATAGTTACTGAATATTTTTTCCGCTAGATTGTTTAAAAACTAGATAAAACTATGTAGTTACTGAATTATTTTTTCCGTGTTTCTTGTTACAGGAGTGCCTATTTGAATACTAATTTCACAAATTTTAGGCCAGATTTTAAATTTCTGTATTTTATTAAATTTTAGTTGAATGAATTTCAACAGTTTTAGTAAAAATGTGATTAATAATGATAATATCTTCCTACCAGAAGATTGAGAGGAAACAGCCAGGAGAGTTGTGACTCCGAGAGTTGTCCTCCCGGGAACGGAATCAACGTCCATCCAGAAGGAGACCCAAGAAATGACAACGATGAGAATAGTCGGCAAATAGCTCTGTACTAAGTGGAATCCAACGGATCTGCTAAGATAGAATTCAGCCACTAAGCAACTGTAATTTCCTGTGAAAAATAAAACAAAAATTAGTTAATAGTCAAATAGCTATTTTTAGAAAAATATATATTTTTTTTTTGAGAAAAGAAGTTGGTCATGAAATAAGCACAAGACAATGTATGTTCAAAAAAATGCAAATCATTAAACTTAAATAAACATTTAAATTAAAAATCACAAGCATATCAAAAAAATAAAACAAACAATATTATTATAAATGTTAAATACAAAATTTCTAGTTTGTTTTTTAATTCTCAGTTCAGGAAGTGATATATCTGAGTATATTTGTAAGTTGCAATATTACATATGTGATGCAAGAATGAGCACATATGTCTTCTAAAACACATTTATAAATAAATAATAAAGGTGAAATATATAAATACTTCCTACATTGACCATCATTTGGTTCCTTCTTTAATCTGTTAGCAGCCAGGGATGAATCCCGTGGGATTTGGAAACCTTCCTGGGCTCACTCAGTCTCTGTCATGTACTAAACCCAAGACCCTCAAAGAATGAAAGATTATATAGATTCTTTTTTGACTTTGTATTTTTTTTTTGGAGTTTACTCCTTAAGAAAAGATTTTCATATTTAGCCTGCAGTATGAAAATTTTATGAGTAGTAAAATCGAATTTAGTTAAAAGTGGCGAGTTACTTCCTTTCTCGATAATATAATATTATTTCTTTTACATAATATATAGAAATTAAAAGTTAAATTCCTGGACTAATCGGAGACCAATTCAATCCATCAATTGAATTATCCTAGTCAACTATTTTCCATTCAAATATCTATTTTTTTAAATTTACTTATGTGTATATATATATATATATATATATATATATATATATATATATATATATATATATATATATAAGCACACTATTTTAGTGTGCTGTTTGGTGTTTTTTACTAAAAAGCTCATTTGTTCACTGTCAGGGCATGAATATGAGACTAACCTAGTCTCGAAACGTCGCCTGAGAAATTAATAAAGAAATAAAAGACTGAAACTCAAGATCTAAATATTATATTATATTATATATATATATATATATATATATATATATATATATATATATATATATATATATATATATATATATATATTTTATTATTGGTAATTATCCCGCAGGTGGTCGCTGCGAGTTGAGTCAGAACAAGTTTTAACTTTTCTTTCGTTAGCCTTTTAATATTTTCCAAAAATGCACATTATGAATAGTTTTAGTCTGGAAAAAAGCTGTACCACTACAACCCGTAAACGGGTCTGGGGTTCAGTTCATGGTAGAGACTGTACTGTTTCATGGACAGCGGTTGAGCAGGGAGGTGTCCTAGATCACGCTCAACCACCAGATTTTCCCTTCCTTCTTATGTTGGGTACCCCATTTTAAAGAGGCTGGAGGAGTCCCAGGAGGGTCCTAGATTGCATATGATCCATTTCCGGCTGCTATCAGAATTAATAAAAGTCTAGCCAGCAGTGGGATTTGAACCAGGATTTTCAACATGGCTCCGTGCTTTAGTATGAAAAAGGAGACTGTAAATAAGGAGAAATAGAAATTCTTTGATCTATTGCATTGGAACAGTATAGCTAAAAGTAATAAGTAATTTCAGGTCTAAATATATATATATAAGGTAAATTAAAAGTATTCAAGATTCATAGAATTAAGTTTTGGCTTATTAAATGAACTAATCTTCCTTTTTCCTCAGAAGGGATGAACATTATTAATACATTTTTTTCTTAAGTTACCAAAGATTTCATATAGCTTAATTTCCATAATTAAAAATAATTATTAAATTTTCAAATCTGCCATAATATCAGTACATATTAACACATAAATTAAGCAAACTACTGAACCCAGACAAATATTAAAATAGAAATAGTCCTTGGAAAATCTAGAAAACTGGCTGAGTCGCGGTTGGCGGGAAATATTGTCGAGGGCCGGGCCCTGATTGCGGAGGTTCCCACAGTAATTACGGCTCACTAATTAATTTTTTGATTACGCCCTCAGCAATAAGAATTTTAACTACCGTCATTGTCTACTCGAGCCTTTCCACGTTCTAGCTTCTACGCGTTGAACTGACTCTCTAGGGCTATTATGAAGTTTCAACAAAAAGTACAATTAATTACAAATGAAATGGAGTCGTTATAAAATTTCGACCTTGAAATTTTGGAGAAGCTTCAAGTATGAAGTATGATTGGGTGGGGGAAAGAATTTTTTGTTTTCTTGAATCGTTCGAGGCGCTACAGGCACGTGTTAAGGAAAGAAATTACTTTTGTCTTGTTTTCACTCGATCGAAATAAGTTAAAGAAGTCATTGTGGAAAACAAAGATGGTTTGGACATGTTCTAAGGATGGGAAATAACAGGCTGGCCATATAGCATTCTAAGGTAAGGTTGACAGAAGAAGGTCCAGAGGAAGTTCACGACCTGGGAAGAAAGTATCAAGGAAAGCTTCGCGAAGAGAAACCTGGAATGGAATAGAAGAAGAGAAATGGTAGAGTACCGTACGGTGTGGTCCGAGTTGTAAAGAAGGAAATGCTGCATGAGCACCAGAGGATGATAGCTTATGTTAACGTGTACAATGAGCTGATTTTTTCCAATTAGGCAGATTGAAGGTTGGTACTCTAATTTAGAAATATTCTGTTCTGAGCTGAAGAAAGGTGAATTCTGAAGGTAGGGCTCTTTTATTGTCTTATATTTGATGATAGAGCGTATCAGTTATGACAATCAAAATTTTTTTTTGTAACGACTCGATCAATAACCATTTGTGATTATGAATCTTGTTAATTGAGTATATAGTGTAGTTATTATTGTTATAACGATTATTATTGACAGTTTACACTTGAATACTGATTTGTTAATTCTCATGTAGGAGTACTTAGTTCTTAATTTGAGGAATACATCAAGAATTCGAATACCAGTGATATGCTGATTAATTTTTTTACTTTAATCTGTCAACAAATCAACCGCCAACTCCTAAAGTAAATATTACAATACCCAATACAACAACGCTGTGTGTAAGTAATACCTCTTTGTTATATGAGGCGTTTGGAATCTAAAATTTCAAAAATTGACTTTTTCACATGTTTCACTAGATTTAATAAGCAATTTTGTCAGAAATAACACTTTACCACTTATGATTTAATTCCAGTCTTGAATCTCAAGTTTCAGGAGCATAAAACTGCTTGACTAAAATTGCCAAAAAAAGAAGGAAAATATCAATTTTCGAAATTTCAGAGTTATTCTCTTTTGATCCCCACGCCTCATTTGGTATGAAAGTTTCTGACGTGTAATAAATTTATAAATATAACACGTGGAATGAAATTTAAAAGGACCGTAAATAATTGAATTTAACAGAAGAAGAACGGACAGGGGATACACCCTATTATTTGTTATTAAAAAAATATATCTGTGATTGAAAATAAATAAATTAATAAAAATTGCCAATAGAAAGTAGTTACCATTTTTAATACTCACCAATTGAATTTGTCTTTACTAATATTTATAGACAAAACCAACAGAGAGTTGAAATATTGCAGATATTCAGTTCAATACATAGATGTTGGTTAGGTTATATTCATAGATGGAATAAAGCTAATTTTAATTACAGACGGTTAATTCCCCCTCGCTTAAGTTTCGTTAATCATCAGTAAATCTTCGGAAAATCTCGGAACATTAAAGAATCAGTTTTCCAGAAGAGATGAAAACTTGGTCCTAACTCGGCGAACCCCGGCTCGATAATCCCTTTTCACCAGGAAAAAGAGTGATGAATAAGAAAGAAATAAGGGAAGATTAAAATAAAAACGATATCAAAATGGAAAAGGCGATTCTCCGAAGAACTTCTGACATCTGTCTCAAGCTTAAAACGTCTTATTATTGCCTCACGATAAAATTCTACCCTAATGGTAAATTATCCCTCTTTCAAAAACAGATTTAATGGCTTTTCGACTTGTTTTTTCTCTTGCTTGTTTTCAGGTTCAACTTACCCTCGTCATAGAAAGGACTTCTTTATTTTGCAGATTAGAATTTTTTTGTCGACTGTCCCCTAGTGATGATAAAGTGATTCCTGTTTTTATATTTTCTGTTGAATTCAGTTAATAATTGATAATAGTATTACTAGCGGTTTAATAATTTACAGATAGTGTTGTATCTGTCTTTTAAAAATTTAATTATTGCCAGATAAAATAAATAAAACTTTTCAGTATAAAGTAACCCTTTGAAAGGACCGTTTATTTATTAGCACATTCCATACGTGAGTATACTATGTGCCTTTTAAATTCATTTTTACAAATAATTACTACAGTTTGATAATACAAACATATATACAAAAGACATTATTATATACATGCTGTTGCAACTTAATAAAATTAGCAAGATTAAATCAACAAAATTAACAAATTTAACAATTATAAATCTAACAATTAACAAATTAAATAAGTTAAAATTACAATAATTACATATTGATTATCTATGTTTTACATTGCATGATTATTCTTAAATGGATGTCAACTTTTCGAAATCGATACTATAAATAAATTTAGTGAGTTCGGGTCGAAATTGATTGTATAGGTCATGTTCAGCAACTGGCCAAACTTCCCCTCTTAATATTGTGGAGATAATTAATTTCGATCTTTGTACTTCATACATTTGACAGTCATATATTATGTGTTTAAATGTCTGTTCTTCTTTGTCTATTGAGTAATCAAGTACTGTTGTTGGTTATGTGAAATCTGTGTAAGTATGATTTGATATGTCCATGCTCAGTTAAAACCTGAGTTAGTTTGTAGATAGTGGATTTTATTAATTTTTAGTTATTGTTTGTTAGTTTTGGAATGAACCTATGCAAACTAGGAATAAAACATTTTTCATGAATAATTGCACATCATAATTTGTATCTATATGATTGCATAGATGTCTCAGGACAGATTTTTCCATTAGAACTGTTCATCTTTTTTTGTAAATTTAGTTAACAATTATTAACGTTAGTCATCATTTAAAAAAAAGTATGTGTGTCAGCTCCAACACGAGACTGGAGTTTACCCCTTTCTGTTTCTAATGGATTTTAAAAGTGTTCTTGCCAATTAATCACTCTCTACAGATACTTAGCATCGCGTATTATTTTTTTTATTTGTAAATTATTTAAAAAAACTATTTTAAATTAATGAGAACTATTTTAATTAAAATTATAAATATAGATTTGTGTATATATATATATATATATATATATATATATATATATACACACACAGGGTGTCTCGAATTTAAATGGTAAAACTTCAGGAACTTATAGGGGACCAAAAAACTGAGACAAAAAGTCCTTTAGAGATTTGCTCGTTTTTGCTTAGTTTTAGAGAAAATCGCAAAAAAAGAAACAAAACAAGTTTTCATTTTTATACTTATTTATTTACATTTATATTTATGTTATGTTCTTTTTAATGTAAATATTGCTCAAAATGTTGTCCTCTTGTACCAATGCAAGCATTACATCTAGCACTCACTTGATAAATTGAGCAGCTAAACATTGTTCTGATGATATTTGGTGCACTGCATCTATGATGACCGTTCCAAATTCCAAGCCAAACGTTAATAGCAAATTCATGCTGAAACCTATTCTCTCTAATAGCTCTGGGATTTTCAAGAGCCCATACATGATAATTTCTTTGATTAAAAATTCCTCCTCTTTTAAAGGTAGCTTCATCGGTCCATATAATTTTTAATGGAAATAAATTATCATCGCGAATTTTTTCAAGAAACCAGTTACTAAATTTCAATCTCTTGACATAATCTTGAGGTAATAAATTCTGAACTATGTATGGGTAGCGATTATCACCTTTCAAAGTTCGCAATATTGCTTGCCACGATATTGCTAATGCAGCAGATGCTCTTCGGATGCTAGTCTCAGGATTGTTATCGAAGTGGCGTTGGACACAATTTCTTCTCCGATAATCTGCTCTTACTGCTGCCTGGAATTGGTCGCCTTCATTACGTATTAAAAATGACCCAGTCTCTCGTAGTCTATTAAAAGTTAACGAAAAGACTCGTCGATTAGGCACTCTTCTATTTTGAAATCGGCGCGCATACTCCCGCACAGCTTCTAAAGCATTACCGTTACAGAAACCATACACAAAAATCATATCAGCGTATATAACATTAGAATATGTATTGTGGCTGATGCTATTCACACAAAAATATCTGAGTAACTGAGTGAAGACTGATTTAGGAATTATAATCCTAGAAGGAAGCCAAAATGTATATAAATAAAAGAATGTAAAGGATAACATTAAGTGTTTACATATCTCACTGCCTAGCCTGACGAACTTTGAAAGGTGATAATCGCTACCTGTAACAATTTCGTTTTGTTTCTTTTTTTGCGATTTTCTCTAAAACTAAGCAAAAACGAGCAAATCTCTAAAGGACTTTTGGTCTTAGTTTTTCGTCCTCTATAAGTTCCTGAAGTTTTGCCATTTAAATTCGGGACACCCTGTATACATATATATATATATATATATATATATATATATATATATATGTATATATGTGTGTGTGTGTGTGTGTGTGTGTGTGTGTGTGTTTGTGTGTGTGTGTGTGTGTGTGTGTGTGTGTGTGTGTGTGTGTGTGTGTGTATGTATGTATATATATGAGTGTGATCTAGGACACCTCCCTGCCCAACCGCTGTCCATGAAACAGTACAGTCTCTACCATGAACTGAACCCCAGACCCGTTTACGGGTTGTAGTGGTACAGCTTTTTTCCAGACTAAAACTATTAATAATGTGCATTTTTGGGAAATATTAAAAGGTTAACAAGAGAAAAGTTAAAACTCCCCTTTTACAGCACTGAGGAAGTCAGCAGCATGGTTGGCGAAACGTGGGCGAAAAGTTTATCTACATGGTCTAAACCAGAAGAAGTTTACAAAGTCTTTTGTAATAATAGTGGCCGTGGAAACCTAAAAGAATATTTAAGTTAAAACTTGTTCTGACTCAACTCGCAGCGACCACCTGCGAGATAATTACCAATAATAAAATGGCCACCGATACATTTTTATAAAAATTTATTATGATGTAGTAGCTGTGATATTATTAAGCCAGAAACTGAGTCTCAACAAGAACAAGTGAGGAGTCTAAGAATCATATAAATTTAAAAATCCATGCTATAGATGTCTGCAGCTGATTTGGTCAGGCGATAACTTCAACAAAAAATACATCGTAATAATAATACACATACAATATAAAATAAAAGGTTTAGTGAACCCGCAGACTCGATGCCGATGTATTCAATCGTTGTTGAAGACAAAATAAATTTATTTCATCATATTATTGAATGATTGAGTATTTCATTCTGTCTAATTATGTCTATAAAGTTGAGCCAAATAATTATTAGAATGCAACAAAAAAAAACAAACCTGAATATAAGAAAAATGAAAAAACACAACTAGCGGGTCAACGATTCGCCAATTCAGGAATCAGCGGGGCATTCGCTATTTTCACCAAAACGTTAAAGTGATAGAAAACGCTGGAACACACCAAGTGACTGTAGGTCACTTCACCGAGAAGTTCAACAAGCGACTCATCGTAGAAAAAGCTACACAAGAAACTTGAAAAAGAAAAAAGAGAAAGAAAGTATAGACCAATTCCAGTTGACAAGTGAAACCTGTATTAGTGCATTATATCGCTGTTTTAAGTAGCCACTGTAAATACAAACCATGCTTATGATGTAACATACTGTTTCATTAATTCCCCGTATACCGTATAGGGGTTTAGATAGTGGTTTATACTATATAATACAAAGCATATTGCTGGAAAACTATGGGTGATACAAAAAAACTAAGGCCAGATTTATATTCAGCAAATAAAAATCCATAAAGATCAATTATTAAAGTTAAAAAAGTTTAAAACAAATTTTTTTGTTGGCCAGTGTAAATTGGAGTTCCTTTGGCTTTGTATTTGACTGTACGTCTACAAGTCAGAATGTTGCCTCTGATAGTTGAGTCACATCTCACATCAACAGCCAAACTGGCTGAACAACCAGAGACAGCAATATCCTGCAAATACTGTTCAGGACTGGTTGAGAGTTGAAATCTGTAAGTTAAGTTTTCTTTATAGTATTTTTTCAAATGATGTGAATATAGAACAGCAACATTTTTTTTCTATGTTTTAATTATTATTGAAGATTATATTTTCAAGTTTTATTATTATTCCAATATTGTTGTTATGGTAATAGGGGTTTAATAAATTTTGATATTTCGAATTCAGATATTGCACATCAGATTTTTATTGTTTATAGCACGATTCTCCAATTCTTCTGCAACCTCACTCCAAGAGCTTCAACAAAAAAACTCTTAGTCTCTAGTTTAGAGACTTAGGGCTTTGTTTTTTAAGATTTTTCCAATTGCATCCTAGTAATAATTTTGGAGAACCGAAATGCACGATGATTTCATAACTAATCGACTCCATTAAATCAAAAGTTTGACTTTATAATTACCAAATTTCAAGAATCTCTCTTAGATATTCAGGCTCTAAACTTCTAAAGCATCCGAGGAAGTTGAACAATTTGAAAAATTCGTAAAAAGGAGACGCTTTCTCATAGCCTCGTAGGCTTGTAAAGTTGAAATATTCCACCTCATCAACCTAATAAAAACTTTACTAACGCCGGAATTTCATTTACAATAAAAAATAGCATTAAAGAGGTTCATTTGTACGGACTATTGTACGAAATATTTTTTTTGTATAAATGCTAATAAAATGTGATGAAAGTTTTTAAGCGACACCTATCTCCTCTCACCTCTAGGTCATATTTTATAATTATGCTAATAAATTTCAAGCATTAAGGTATGTTTTGTTTATTGTTTTATTAGCTATCAATTGTCTCGATTGATATTATAGATAGATAATGGGTATAGATATCGGTCTTGACTTTATAAAAGCGGAGTTACCTGAAGTGTATTGGCTAGCATAATAACCTACTATGTTCAAGGCTGATGGTTTGCAGATGGAATAATTGTTTAAAGAGAGAATAAAAGATCCTTTTTTATGAAGTCCTTCGGAGGGGACGTAATAAATTATAATTAAATTATAAATTAAATTATAATTAATTATAATTAAATTATAAATTATATAACATGGATAGACGAAATTTAGGATTCTCACTCTAGTCTCGATCAATTAGCCATAGTAGTATAAAGAGATGTTATATGAAAAAACATTTGAAGGTACCTGAAAATATAAATAAAATAATGAAAGATCTCCTTTTTTACTGTAATCAGTATATAAAGAAATGTACTAATACATTATTATAATATAATACACACACACACACACACACACACACACACATATGTATATATATGTGTATATATAACACACAAACGAGGATTTTGTTTACCAATTTGTAGATACAGGGTTAAACAGTTGGTAAGGTGGATTCTTGGTGATAAGACGATCTATATTGGAAAGTGATTTATTGGTTTATATTTTTGCGGTCAACTGGAATCAATGGTGAAAGGAATTGGAGTGATAATGTTCTAAATGGATTTGGCCTTAAGGAATATTAAATAATAAATAACTCTTTTATGTATTTTTAAAATAAAATTTATATAATATGATTGGAAAGATGTGATATTTAGTCAATTAAATCTGAATCACAAATTGGTATTAATAATTCCTCAATAATTATCACAATCATCAGTTTTGCCAAAAACTATGTTCATAGTATTGTTGTGGAATGTTCACATTAGTACATAGTACTCATATATGATATCCATAAGTACCCATAGCAGTTTTTTATTGCAAATAATAATAAAATCTGCTCATATTAAGCCTTAAAATCTAATAAATTTTCCGATTACCTAATTATAAGTATAATTAAAAAGTTTAATAATTATTCAATGAAAATATCAATAATTCCAATAAATTCACCATTCTTCTCCGAGGAATTCTCCACACCCCTCCTACTACAATACATATATACTGATATTTTTCAATAGTTAATATAGTTCAATAATATACGCCTAAATAATACTATACGAATGAAATAGATTTAAGCGCAATATAAAATAAATGTTCACTGCACAGAAATTTAAGAATAGAGCTAAAAACAAATCTGATGTAGAAAATCTAAATTTGAATTATTACAACTTACTATAATACAAGTTATTAAACTCCCATTTGCATAACAACTATATACAAATCAATAATCAAAGTATACACTCAAAAAATGTCTTCTGGTCATAATTTACATTAAAAAAAACCCTATGGAAAAAACTTACAAATATCAACTCTTGCCCACTATTGAACAGTATTTGCAGGATATATGTTTACATTGCATAAGTGTATTGATTGAGAATATATGAAAACATTTCATCATTTATTTTTATGTACAATTTATGCGTTGGCATTGTCTTAGAATCATATAAGTGTCAATTTTTATAAAGACTAGTTAGTGGTTTAAGGTAATATGCTAAAGGGTGTTTTTTTGAAGTTAGGACACGAATATGAGGACGAAAAATCGCGAACGTCACTAAAATATATTTAAACATTTTTTGTCAGAATCTGAAAAGCTTTTATATTCACATTTACATTATTAGTATTGTTACAGGCTACTGGGTGTGAAAATGAATAATACTACTCCTAAATTTGAGATACTAATATTTATTAACATAGTGACAAAAAGAATATAATGAAATTACTAACAATTAAATTAATAAACTAATATAAATTTACAATAACAATATTCTAAATATTTTAACCTAGGCCTAACTCCTATTTAATTATTAAAATATTATCAGATATTACTAATACTAAATAGCTTAACCATTTACATAAATACAATAAATTACACTACAATTTCAACTACTAATTAACACTTACAGTTCACTAATCAAAGTCCACCGACCGTAAGATTCTCCAAATATGATAAACTGACACGCAGTAACAAACAGAAACAGTTTATTACACTCACGGACTGTCACAGTTCACTGATACACTTATTACTGATTCTGTTATTACTAGTTCATCACACTGCCCCGTTTACTCTCTGACTGACTCTAGGCGGCATCGAGCGGGTATTTATATCAAGGCCGAACGTTCTAGACGCACGGGAGTGGAGGAGGCCGTTCTCGGATATTTCAGATGGTTGTAATCCAATCTTAATCTCTCCAGTCGACGAGCTTAAAACGTTAATGCCTTCCGCCCGTCTTTCTCTCTCTGGCCATAACAGTATTATTATTAAGTACGCATGGATCCTATTGTAGGATCACACAAACCACTAGTACTCATTTTCGAGTATTTTTTATATTCTTCTCTCATTATTTTTCTCTACGTGATTTGCGCCTTTTGTAGTTCTATTTTCAGTTGAAATTTCAAGAATTTCAGCCGTCTTTTTCTCACATCTGCTAAATTTGTCATCTTTTGGGTGATCTTTCTCGAGTGCATTTTTTCTTCTATTGAGCTTATCCCAATAATTTTATAGGTATTTCCCGTATATATCTATCCGTACATATCTACGCGAGTGTTGCGGTTTAAAAGTCAAATTTAAATCAATTGACATTTCTTTCTAGATCACTTTGTTACTAAGAATCCAGATAATTCATCACAAATTTGTACTGCAATCCCACCTGTCGTCTCCTCAATTATTTTCTACATCCTTATCATCTGTTTTATCAAAAACTATGTTCGTCGTAGCCTGCTATTGGTTAACAATAATAAAATCTGCTGGAACTAAACCTCAAAATCTCATAATTTCCCGATTATTTAATAATTGAAAAGTTTTTTATAATTACTTGTTTGCATATTATTGGAAAAAATTCCAACTAAAAAGCTTTAAGTATCTGAACTAAAAACAGGAAAAAAAATACCAGTAATATTATAATATATAATATTTTTTATATAAATACTTGTTGCTATTTTTGTTGTTTGAAAAAAAAATTATATTTGTAATATATTTGTGTATATATTATATCTATATTATTATTTTTATATATTATATTATGTATTATATTTATATGTATTATATATTAGTCTCCTTTTTTTATCTTAGGGACTTACGGCTTTTTGGTTGAAATTTTTCTACTAAGTTTCTAACAAGTATTTATTCCTGTTTTGAGCTTTTGATATTTTATAATTAATTAAAAGATTAACAATTCCAATAAAAACCCAATTCATTTCCAACGAATTCTCCACATCCTCCCACTGTAGTTTCTAAATTTCTTCTCAGTACATCCTTCTTACCATTTCTCACAAAATTAGAAGTTCTTAGCATTCAGTTTTCCTCGCCTACGCATAGTGTTAAAATATATTAACAAGTTAAATAATTTTTACATACAATTCAACAACGTCCTTTTGACTATTTTTTTATTAATAAATCGACAAATTAAGATTATAAAAAATGCATAACAGCTATTACGATAACAATCAAAGATGAACAGAAGGAGATTTCCTGTGAATATTGGGTTAAGAATGACTGAGGAATATTCTTAAAAAAAAAAAGTCTGTACCACTGTAGTCCATGAAGGGTCTTGCGTTCAGTACATACTAGAGACTGCACTGTTTCTAGTATATCGGCTTTGGAGGAAGGTGATTTGTCCTTGATCACCCTCAAACGGCAGATTTTCTCCCAATTAAAAATAACCACTTCATAGAGACTGGATGAGCCCTAGGCGTTTCCAAAGAGTCTATATATGCCTGCTAACAGATTAAATAATTTATCTGTCACAGCCGTACTTGAACCTGAAACTTTCAAAATAACAACTAGCACTCTACCGCTAAGCTATCCCTTCCAAAGGCGTATTAAAGTAGATTATTTTTATTATAGTTCAAAGAAAAAATATTAAAGAAAGAGTGTTGTTGGCCTTAAATTAAGTGGAATATATTTATACCTCTATCAAAGAGAAATGGAGCCTTTATGAAAACCTTGATCAAGGAGTCGTTTACTTTATTAAAGAGAAAGTGTCCATAAACTATATTAATATAATATTTAATTTTAATTATTAATTATAAAATTGTATTGTTTTAATATAATTTTGTTATTTTTAACAATGGAGCGGATAAATGTAGTAGTTTCTCCTTATTCGGAACTTAACTAAAGATTAACTTCAGTATGTATTCCATAAAAAAAAAATTAAAGGAAATGTTTTCGGAAGCATTATGCTATATCTTATTTGTAGATACTTTTAAAAGTTATAATTGAAAATACCAATTCCGTTCATTTAAAATAAAAGCTATTCTAATTTGTAACAATATATGGCAAATTTGTATAATTTCTGAAATAAATATTATTATTATATACTATGTAATTTGAAAGTATATTTATTGTTAATGATAAGTATGGAAGTATATTTATTTCTTATAAATACTTAAAATGCTGATGGGGTGAAAAATCTAGTTCAAAGTAGTAAATGCTACACAAAAGTGATGATAGTATATTTGGTTTTTCAATCCCTGACCTATTCGATAAATTAATCTTCAGCATCATATTGCATTGCTAATACAATAAAATTATTTATGACCTTTTGGAAAATATAATTAATAATGAGTGATAAGTTTTAAGAATAAGAATAAGAAAAGGTCAAAAAAGAATATTTCCAAAAATTTGCGTTATTGGCTTTTCCAATAGCCGACATAAAGTTTTAAATTATTTTTATATAAATATCAAGACCTAATGTTCAATCTATTTTTAAGTGTTTTTAAAATGTTTAAATATGCGATTTAAAAAGGAAACGCTCCGAATCAATGTTGGAGAATATATTAACGATTGCTATCCTGAAAGTGATGAACCAGGAATGAAAATAGCAGAGAATTTAATACTGGAAAGTCTATTTTCTTCTACACAAAGAAAAAATATGTATTAACATACAATACAATTATTGTTTTAAATTTGCTTATTACTATAGAAGCTTTTGTCCGAAAATTAAAATTTCACTGATTCGTTTCAATCAATTCGTTTGAGCCTGAGGAGCAAAACTTTTTGTTTTGTGGGATTTTGCGAAAATGCAATATAATATAATTTCACCTCATTGGTAAGTGAACCAGAGATATCGAATATATTATGGGGAAATTATTTAAATTCCTTAGAATTTATCGATTAGTGTAAAATTAACATTTAGAACAGGTTAATACCAATTTATAATCCAACGAGATATACAAGGCCGTAATAATAGTAGGTGCTGGTTCATTGCCAACGAATAATTAATTCATATATGCTAATTAGATATGGATCAGGTTTATAGGACCATATCGCTTTACTCCCTCTAGGGAAATTCATAATTTTATATATTAGGGAATCTCAATGAATTATTATTTTTTCCCTCTCTAGCTTGTAAAAAATAATTGGAATGTCACTAAAATTTAGCACATTTACTAGTAGAAATAATGTCCTTATTGCAATTGCATAACATTAAATCAATTTCGCTAAATAAGTCATTAAAATTTATATAAATAATTAAAAGATAAAATTTTACACCTGAGACGTGCGCCATAAAACATACTTTTATTCCAAAAACCATTTTTAAAATAATTTTTTAATGCCAGAAGTGACATATGAGATGTGTTTGTTTCAATACCATCTTCTTCAAAAATCAATACCAAAAGATTCCATTTCCTATCAAAAGTGGTTACATCCATTCCATAAAATGAAAATTGTTTATGTATGAAAAATCAAAACTATGTATATGCATCTTTAAAAGTGATTTGTTTTTAAAAATGTCTACTTTATTTAATTATTTATTTTTATCAACCATAAACTAACCAAATATCGATAAAAGTAGGATGCATCTATCATAATTTTTATATTAAATGAGATATAAAAAAAAGAGAAGATTATAAAAAATTGTCAGTAATTATAGTGTGAAGTGAATTGTTAGCAAAGTAACGATAAATAATAAAAAATTTGTTAAATTGATTATTTTTAAAAATTTAACCATTTGATCAGCCCAACCAAACGCCTTGTTTGGTTTAAGATTAATTCAGGAATACATAATATTATTATGTTATGTGATATATTTCATCAGTTCCTTGCACATGAGCAGCTCCCCGGAGGTTTTCCAAGAGGCGAATCTGTTGCGAGATTCAGACATCTCACAGGTTATGATTATCTCCAGGCACATCTTCACACTAAGGGTTATCTCAGAATCTGATATTTGCCCCATATGTCTTTCTGGTGTGAGGGACGGTGCACACTTACGACATTGCAAAGGTCTTAAAGATGTTGCAATGCGAAAATTGCGACGTATTAGGAAGCTCGTTGGCGTAGAGCAGAAATGCCACTTGCTGGCTTAATTAAAATTTGGCCAAATCGTTGACACAAAATAGAATAAGTTTTACTTATTCGCATGAAGTTTAGAAGCTGCATTCCTCGACTATTTTCAACATTGCTCAAGATACTTCCAACCAACCACTTCCTAATCAAAACTACCATTATAATTGAACACCAAAAGGATTATTAAAAAAAAAAAAATACGTCCTTAAATAGAAATATTGCAAATAGTCAGGAAAGTGAGTTTTTTTAAAGGTTCTTTTACCACAAATGACCAAATTTTGAAAATATTAGTTTACCTACGATTTAGGTATATATTATACCTTATGTTGGGATCATATATTGGGTGTATGTTTTGGTTATATATTACAGTCCTCGCTGCACAACCGTTGTCCTATAATCAATACAGTAACTTCCATGTACTGAACCCAAGACCTTTCATGGATTGTATTGGTACAGGGTTTTTATATCATAGTGAAAAATAAATATTAGTAAGAGGTCAACTAAAGCCCTTCCCAGCATAATCTAGACTTGCAGCTAAGACGGGACTAACTTTAAGGTGGGTTCCTTAAACTTAACCCTTATTAAAGTAAACCTTGGGAAGGGCTGTTGGCCACCAACTCGGAGGGTGGTCACTGGAGCCACGCAGGGATCTTCCCTTTTATTTAAGTTTGCAGGCCGCCTAAAACCATCCCGGCAGTTCTTCCTCTCCTCGAAGTACTAATTATCCCTTTGCCTTTCCAACTAATTAAACCCGCCTATTCAATACCCTCTACTAACGTCTTGTAGACCATACCGCCAGATCCACTAGTTCGGATAACCAACAGGGAATATTTTAATTACACAGAATTAAATATTTTTTTCTTTTCATATAGGAAAACATGCACTATTTATAAGCTGTACCTAATGTTCCTAATAAGTCATTATCTGAAAATGTGGCATGTTTCACTTCCTAAAATTTCAAAAATCAAAAATTACAATGTCGATTTGAAAAAAATCATATTTATTTAGTGGTGTAGCTAGCTCCTTAGCATTTCACATTGTGGGAATGAAAAAAAAAACTATCTGTGTTTGAAAACAATTATGAAAAACATATGGGATTGAAGGGTGAGTGAGGGAAACACTTTCGATGGGTGAGTAAAGAATGAGTAAGGGAGTGGAATAGATGTGAATGAGAGAATGAAAACATGGCTTTTGAGAAATAAAAAAAATAAAAAAACTTTTTAAGGAAAAATAAAGTTGAAATACTTTTTACACGGGTTTAATACAATATGTATGAATGTATGACTTATGTATGTATAACTGAGCTAGTTGTGAAGAATAACCTTTTGCTGCAATGAAATACGTTTAAAAGTAGTCTCCATTCGTTTAATAATGAAGAGCAAAACTCTTTTCATACAAAGGATCTTTTGCCCTTCATTATTGAAAATTTTAGTAAAAAAAGGTGGGGAGTGAATTCCTGTTTTTTTTCATATGCTCATATAATTTATTTTGCAAGGGGGGGAGTGGAAAGCTTCCATTTTAATAGGAGGGGGGCCTGGTACAAAATAGTTTGGGAAACCCTGACCTAGGTGATTAGCGCCGAGTCCATAAAACCGCTAGGATTTAAAAATAGAATCGAATAAACATAAATATCTTCTAGACCAATGTAATCGTGCTAACACTATACACAGTCATTTCCTTAATCACTCATTAGTTTGAGGTTGATAGTACAATAAGATGGTCTACTGACCAGGGAGATGTATTAACCTATTTAAAGAGGATCTCTCCGAGGTCATAACCCGCTCCAACGGCCTAGTTAATTATTCAAGCTGCTTTTTGCCGCCACCCTCACCAACCACTTGAAATTTAAATTTCCCTCGATTATGCAACACTACCCACATTATAAGCCTAGTAAAAATCTTCCATGTATGCTATCCATACACTTATCTACTGGCATATTAACCCTATTATGGGTTTTAAAAAAATCATATCTTCTAAACATATAACAGATTAAGAAATATAATAAAAACGGCTTTTGTTACAATTGTTGATAATCGAAAAACAACTTAGAATTAATTTTTATGCTTACATAATCACAGGATGCGGGGTACCTCAACACATAGAGTGCCAGTTGAAGGTTCCGGGTTCGAATACGTTTGAGACAGATAAATTATTTAATCTGTGGGATCAGAGACGCTCCTGAGGCTTCCCCTAAGACCAGAGAAAAATCTGGTGGATGAGCGTAATCTCGGACAAATCATCTTCCTATACAACCGTTGGCCTAGAATTAGTACAACCTCTACCATATACTGAACCCAAGGACTCTTCGAGTGTTGTAGTGTTACAGGTTTTTTAGTAATCCTACTGTTATCGTTATATTTACTACTTTTGAACTCTGAATAATAATGAATAATTTATTTTCTGATTTTTCACATCCATTGTGAATAAAATTGGTGTGTAAGGTTTCGATTTTGGTAACCATGACATCGTTACAAACATGCAATATTAAAAGAGGAATATGTCTTCTACACCGATACTAGAGATCTTTAAATGCAATGGATCTACCTCCTGAGGTTCAACCAGCCTTTATAAAGTGATTATCTTAAATTGGAGGGGAAAAATCTGGTAGGTGAGGGTGTTTTCAGACATCCCGCACAACCATTCAGAGTGAGTTTATATCAAGTATTTAAAGTTTATATCTTCAAGGGTTCTAGCGCTACAGGTTTTTTTCATAATCCTACTTTTTATCTTTATAGTAACTATTTTTATTGATGATTAATCAATTGGTGGGTAAGATATCGATTTTGTAATTCTGACTTCAAGTTACTCAAATAAATAAACAAGTTACGAGCAACAATACTGCTATGTGTTTGTTACATTGATTACAATAAATTTATGATTAATAGCATAAATTCTATATAGGGTAATTAATAGATAACTCTGTATCGTGGAGGAGAAAGTTTCGAGCAGGAGCCAAAAATAAATTTTGTAATAGTAGGCAACGATTTTTCAGAAACCTATCTGTAAGTATTCATCATGGCTGAATAGAAGAATATACACAAATTAAAAAAAAAACTATATTTAAAACATAATAATATAGTTGACATAGTTCAAGAATGGATGAAATTTGGGAAATCTGCAGAAAAGAAGCAGAGAATTGAAGAAATGTAGTCCGTAGAGGTTTATTCGGAAAAATATATATTATATGTTTTTTAGCTATATATATATATTTTGTATTTCAATTATTTTATTTATATATTTTTTATAAAATTTTTTGTTTCTTGTTTATCCATACCTGATGAAGAAGAAGCAGTCAGAAGAAGTAGCAGTTTGGCTACTAATAAAAAAGTATGGAAGTTCTATTAATTTGGTGGCAAAAAAACATTTGAATCTGTAGAAAGGTTGTAAGATTGGCTCTTAAAGAATTTGATTTTCGTAATATTTATTGTAATTATTTGAATTTAATTTATACCTTGTTATTTGTTAATTTCTTGTTTAACTATAAGGTTAACTACTTGTTTCCATGGTTATGTATTCATGGTAATTTGTGTAGATATCTTTCTATCTAAATTTGTGTTTTTTTTTGTGTTTTTGCTAATTTAAAACTGAAGTGGTTTTACAAACCTCTACACATTTAGGTATCAATATTCCAAGGCATTTAGTGATTTCCGATCTGTTGTGGCCGGTCTCAAGAGCAATCGTGTTGAGCCTCTCTTAGCAATTCCAGGCGCAACCTCAAACGTTACGTGCCTCCCATCGTTTACTTAGGGATTAGTTCATTTGTCGATATTAATTGGCGTTACTACTAAGCTCATACCAGTAATTTTCGTAGGAAATCACAATATCAAGGAATGTAGGAAATCTTAGGAGAAATAATCCCCTCAATGTTAGGCATACAAAGAAATCAATGAAACGTTGGTATGATGGATTAATTTAAGCGTTCAACTTTCAACATTTACAGATGCTTTATGTATTTAAAAATACGTAATTACTAAACTATAAGAATATCATAAATAAAATTTACAAAGCATTATGTATGATGTAGCAAAAACACGGGATATGAATAAAAAAAAAGATAAGCGGAAAAAGTTCCCAAAAATTATTACACAAACAAAGAATTCATCATATAATGGATTTATTTGAACGCTACTCTTCTTTAAAATATGTAATTACTGAATTATTAAATATCATAAATACAATGCTACAATATCGTATGTATGATATTGTAGCAATAATACTGAGGTGAGCGAAACAATACAAATTAAATTATAAAAACAAAATATAACAATTGTATTTCACCTGTAACCCCACAAAATTTTATTTTTATTTTCGTAAACGTTTTATTTTTTGGATTTAGTGATTAGAGAAAAAGAAAGAAGTGATAATAAAAAAATATGATAAAATTTCCCCAAAATATTACTCAAACGAAGAACTCAATATCCTATTGTGGTATCTTGGATTTATTTAAACGACACTCAACGTTTATGAAGAGTTGAGTCCTTTATAACACGATGTTAATAAATTATTAATGATGTAGCAATAATACTGAGGTGAGCGAAACAATAGAACTAAATTGTAAAAATAAAATGTAGCTGTTATGTACGAGTACTTACAATAAAACATTGGTTACATTTATTAGTGTGTTAAATCTCCATTAACTTTAACCTATAAATGTCTTAATAAAATTACATCTATGGTCAACTACGAGTACATCCCCATATATATAAAATTATAATAGTATTATGTGGAGGAAAGTGGTCCGGGTAGAGGTCACAATGAATTTCTCGTAGAATTTGAGAAAAACATTATTGATTAGCCAACGTTTCGACCTACTTTGTAGGTCTTCTTCAGGGCTATATGCATAATACAGACAATATAAGAATAAAAATGGTAAAAATATAGTAAAACATATTAAATATAAATAAACAAAAGCAAGGTGAATACAGGCAATAAAAATGATAAAGATGGTCAGTAAGGTAAATATGAAGGTTAAAATGTATGAGTGTTTACTATAAACAACGAAGTTCCAAAAAGGTAGTAACTCACATCATGAAGAAAATAATAATAAAACAGAAAGTGTTGAAAAGTAAAAAAATAAGGTAATACAGATAAAAAATAAAAACTGAGTATGAGGAATGTGAAATGATAAAAATGATATGGGTAAATGTAGAAAATGATAAGAATTACGAACTAAAAATTGTGGGTAATAAAAAAGTAAGAAATAAAAATTGTAAAATTATAAAAATCTAGAAACCAAATCATATAAAATAAAATAAAAATAAAAAATATTTTAGAAAATACAGTATTAATATTGACAGGTAAAAATACTTTATCCAAGTGTAAAGAATATTAATTGCATAAGAGAAAATGTAAGAAGAGACTTTATATAAGTGTAAATAATATCAATTGCATAAAAGAAAATAAGTATGTTTTAAGTAAAGTAAGTGATAATACAATCAGGCTATAATGGACTAAAATACGTATAAAAAAAAAAGAAGGCAAGGATATGTGGAAGAATATAGATAAAAATAGTGAGTGAAGTTGGACCCGGATGAATGTCATAAAATGATATTTAGGGTGGGAAATAGATAACAAAACAAATAAACGCCTTACAGTAAAAGTGAGCTTGGAAGTAGTGATAATAAAGGTATTATGTGTATTGTAATGTTTTAGGTTATGAGGGAAAGAAAATAAAATGGAGGAAGGAGGGTGAGTAAATAGTGAAAAGTTAAGTTACCTGGGGGGGAGGCTGGAGGGTTAGGTCCACACTAGCTTGTTTGTGACTTCTACCCGGACCACTTTTTTCCACATATATTATCAAGGTCAACAATTATCATTCAATATAATTGTATTAGTTTTACTAGTCTATTCAAGTTCAAAAATTAGTCTGTTCAAGTAAGTTTATGAATAAGGTTAGGTTTTATTGCTTATAGACGCACAACATCTATGGTCATTAGCGTCTTTCTTCTTTTTGTTCAAATGTTTATTTCATTATTTATTTATTCATTTATCGGCCTCTTTCTTCTTTTGATTCAATATTTAGTTCTTTATTATTTTTTGGTTTAACTTTTATTTCCATTTAACTTATAATTATTATATTTTACTGAAAATATTATTTTCTTTAAGAAAGGTTATCACCTTGTCTATATTTGCGGCGTTATTTCCCAGGATAGTCGAGGTTTTCCTATCAATCCCCAAGCCATGAAAATATGTTTCATACAGGGGGCATTCTTCCAAGATGTGGGTGATAGTTAGTTGCACCCTGCAACTTCCGCACTTTGGTGGTGCGTCTATTTCAATCAAATATCCGTGTATCATCCGCGTGTGGCCGATTCTTAGTCTCGTGATGACTACTTCCTCTCTTCTGTTGCTGCGGCAAGAACTTTCCCACGGTTTTATTTCCGCTTTAATATTTTTCAATTTATTATTTTTATCAGTTGCCTCCCACAGCTGTATCCACGTCATGAGTGCTTGGTGTTTTAGATATTGTGAAATGTCCCATATGGTATAAACATTTGTTATGTTCGGGGATGATGCTGCTTTCTTGGCTGCTCGGTCTGCCGCTTCATTGCCTTTTATTCCCACGTGAGATGGTATCCAGACGAATACCAACTCCTTGTCCATGTTTTTGATCATTGTCGAGTAAGCTTGGGCATTTTTAATTACTTTGTCTTTCGTATATATATTCTTGAAAGCCATTATTGCAGATAATAAGTCCGTGAAAATAACGAATTTTTTTTCTTGACATTGCATAATATTATATAGGACTGCTTTGATTGCGTAACATTCTGCGGTGAAATTACTGGTTGTGTGTGGCAGCCTATATTTAATTGTGTTAGTACCGAAAATTATAGAACTTCCAACGTTATGGTTTGATTTGGATCCATCTGTATAAATATGTTGGCTATTTCTGTATTTGTCAAAGATTTTTCTAAATTCTAAAAGATATGTGTGTTCTGATGTGGTGTTCTTATTGTGTTTTTTGAGACTTAAATCTATCGATGGTAGTTTCAAGGTCCAAGGTGGGTAGCTGTTTTCATCTGTGTTTGTTTGAAGATTCTTGATTTCTTCTATATATCTTCTTGCTCGTATTCAAAGTGGGGCTGGTAGTCTTGGGTTTTCTGTATATCTTCTTGTATACATTATTTTACTTGTATACATTGTATGCATTATTTTATGAATAATGTTTGTAAGCCGTACTTAATATTTTTTTCCTATTCCTATTCCTATTACAATTATTTTTTTGAACTATTATATATTTTTTAGATTATTTTATTTTTATTTTTGTATACATTTTATTTTTTATTTTTTGGATGTAGTGATTAGAGTGTGGTGAGTGGCTGGGTGGTTTAAATGTGACCCGAAGGCCAAAACGTTATGAGCCTGCTAATTTCAGACAAAACATGTTCCCAGGAAGACGTGAGACCACCATTTAGACAAAGCTAAGCGCTGTCACATCTTAAGGCAAGTCCTGTCAACTTGGTTTAGGATGAAACAACCGCTGGCTTACCCGAAGGGAGGGAGTATCAGGCTGCTAATGTAAGTTGCCATATTTATGACAACAAATAAACAATACAAATAAATGTCCATTTAACTTTTATGGGAGGGATGAGAAACTAAAGGATACTAGGGATAATTTAATAATTTTGCAAAAAATAAATTTTAAAACACATTAATAAACCTAAACGTTAAAGTTATAAAAACAATCTATTGTCGATAAAAATATTGAATTTAAAAAAGCAAAGATAGCTATATATTTTCTAATAGGAAGAACAAGGTACGTCAGAAAAAAAATTCTCTTTAGTAAGAAGAACTGTTTAATTTAAGAGCCAACGTTTCGAACATTGCAGATCTTCTTCAGGGTTAAATATACAAGATTTAATTTATAAATTACTATAATACTATAATAATTACTTAGTACTATAATATGTAGTAAAGAATAACATAATTTATACTAACATTATTCAAGATATATTTTCTATCCATAAAGATTGGTTTTAGCCTATTATATAAATGGTAATTTATATAAAATTCGAATAAAGTCATCCGTAAGGCACAAAATAACGTATAATGGCATGGAAAAAATTAGTTTGACAATACTGAAAGGTTTTGGATGAGCCATGAAAAAGTTTTTTCACTCACCCGAAAAGCGGTGTCTTTCGCATTCTACACTCAGGATTTGTTTCGCCAATATTATGGAATGGATATGTATCTCTTGAATATTGAGTTTGAAACTCGTTTCATACAAAATCGTCTATAGCACTTATCTTCTTTAAATTGATTTTTATATTTATGTCTTTGAAGATAAAAAAAATAACTTGTATCCCTCGACTTCTCGAAACCTCTAGTAACTATTTTTGAAAACATTTTATTTGATTAAAAAATCAATTATTATTATTTGAAATTCTGAACTATTTAAAAAAAAAAAAAGGTATTGAGTGCATGCTTTTTTTCGTCGTTTAACGTCACATTATGCTCCTATGGTTAATCCAACAGCTACACAGGGAGAGTCGTAGTGAATATTGTCGATCCAGAGATCATGAGGATGAGGTCTTAAACAAGTATTTGGTACGCATAGGCTCAGAACTTTCATTTTACGTCCATACACGCCATAAACACGGATTTTTTACTCCCTTTAAAAATTCCTAAGATCTTGGCCATAATTGTTATGCTAACTACTACAACACAGGTGACCCTTTGTGCGCTTAACTTTTGTTGCGTATTGAATGTAGGACCCTCGAATACATACGTTTCAATTTGGGTCAAGTACGAATAATGAATTGCCTGGTTCAAGGCTTGGTCCTTATTAACACGGGATAACTGATTTCGACCAATATTAATTGAATCTTCACAAAAATACATCTGATTCTAAACTTCTGATTACGAAGCGGAAAACCTTCATACTTTAGATCGTTTAGATAGAATTATTTAAAAATAAACAAGCCGTTAATAAATACAAAGAAAACAGTGGACTGGGGAAAAACGGCTGGCAGTGGAGAGGTCAGGAAAAACAACGAAGTATTGTACTTGTAGATCAAAATGTTTCCAATCGTAACAAAGGTATGATTTCAGCCACCTAACACAAATCTTTCGATAAAATCAAACTTGATATTTGGAAAATATAGCGCTTAATTTAATTGATGAATAATTAATATGAATCAACTACATAATTCCTTATATATATATATATATATATATATATATATATATATATATATATATATATATATATATATATATATATATATATATAAACATAATTAGTATCTCAGTTGATTTTTTTTATTTGTTTTTGAAATTTTGATTTGTTGGACTGTAATTATTATATACATTTTTTTTTACATACAACTTTTCAGGCTATGCCTTTGGCAGGTTGGAATGTAAACTTTATACGTTTTATACTTTTTTTTTTATTCTATTGAGAGAAATGATTTATTCTATGATGATGATTGAGCTCTACTCAAGACTTCCTCTGCATCATCGTCGAGTTAACCATAGGAGCATAATGTGACGTTAAAGGAAGCATAAAAACAACTATGTACTTAAAACACTAAATATTTTTTGTAATTTAGTCATTCTTGATAATACTCAGATTTTTCTAAAAGTAGAAACCAAATGAAAATGAATCAATCTAAATATTTTAATGTGTTTTTTTTTTAATATTTTATTTTCTTGAAAATCCTTTTTGATTAGTAATTAACTATTAATTGAAAACATTAAAAAACAAAACAGAATATGTATTAAATTAATCAACAAACAAAGCCTTGAGGAAGTCAGCAGCATGTCTGTCAAAACAATGGCGAAATATTTAACTACACGGTCTAAAAGAGAAGAAACCATTGAAGCCTTTTGTAAGAATATGTATTGTTTATATTAATTTTCAAGCCTTCGAATTCCTACTAATACAAAAGGCAATAATTAGTGTACTATTGAAAAATATATAATACATGACAATGGCATTTAGGCAGAAGCTGCAACAAAGTGGAATAAGGAACAAAAAAAAAAAGTACAAAATTGTGTATCTAAAATTTACAAATTTAATTAGTCTAGAGAAGAGAACCAAAACGCGTTTTGAGAAAGAAAGAAAAAACAATTTATAGCTTAGCAATTACGTGTATACGACAATGTTAGTTTGAGTGATTTGAACAATTACACAAATGGAACAATGGGGTTGATCCACACCCCTTGCTTATATGTAAATAATAATACTATAATTAAAGTATAATTTAATTTAAAATTAAATTATAATACTATAATTTATAAACGCTTTATCTTATCTTATTAAATAATTGACAATTATTGTTAATAGAAAGATGATCACTCATCTTCATTCATTCAACTAATGGAATATGCTGTCCGGACCTTATTCAGAAAATGTTTACTTTATAAAAATAAGATCATTTCTGTTTTTATTCCTCAGTTGCAAAGCCGATAATTGAGTCTTTTATTTTATTATCAAGTTGCTTTTTATGACTTGAAACTTGATTGGAACGGACCCAAACGGCCGAGAGCATTAAAGAATTCTAGGTCACCCCGAATGTTATGATTTCTTTAAAGCCCAATATAAATGTCAAAGAAATGTTTGTTTAATATAACTTAATTTGATTCCCATCTTTCTTATCGGCTGGTTATATTCCATGGTTTCCAAAATAGGCTTAGAGTGGAAGAAGATTAAATCCACTAGCTTTATTCCTAAGGTATAGCCATATCCAACATACCCAATACTATGACCTAATGTAACATTCTTTTAAGCATTAATATGAATAAATAAAACTCACCGATCTGAAATGACTCCTGACAGTCCGAAGCCATGATGTCCACTATCTCGAATTGAGGCATCCTCAGTCCTTTGCCCATGATCACTGGATTCAGGTTTTTCCACTCAAGGCGGAGTTCTTCGATCGTTTTGGAAACTAAAAAGATATGTTTAGGTTTTATATTAAAAATGAAGAATAAATCTTACTAATATTATAAATCTGAAAGTTTGTATGTTTGTCTTTCTT
Organism: Arma custos; assembly: GCA_037127475.1. Taxonomy (NCBI): domain Eukaryota; kingdom Metazoa; phylum Arthropoda; class Insecta; order Hemiptera; family Pentatomidae; genus Arma; species Arma custos. The sequence goes on along the minus strand of CM073763.1, from coordinate 48,322,736 downwards.
TCACGCAAAAACTACTGAACGGATTTGGATGAAACTTTACAGTAATATAGGTTATACATCAGAATAACACCTAGGCTATAGCAAGCGCGGATTTAGGGGGGGGGCGAACGGGGGGACGTGCCCCCTCCTCCGACAGTTTTTTTAGGTACTGTGGAGAATCCATTATATTACATAATTAAAGGCAAATCACATGATAATAGTGGTTAAAATAACAGAAAGAATATGAGCGAAACTATTGTTTTGATATCCTACTAATATTATAAATGCGAATGTTTGTATTTATGTTTGTTATTTAATCACGCAAAAACTACTGAACGGATTTGGATGAAACTTATTGAGTAAAATAGGTTATACATCATAGGCTACAGCAAGGGCAGATTTATGTGGGGGCACGGGGGCATGCCCCCCCCCGTTATAGTACATAATTAAAGGCAAATCAGGAACTTAGCATCTTGAAATTTGTAGATAGGTTTTTTGTATAGTTTAAGAAAGAAATTTGGATAATTCCACCCTAAGGGTTTCCCCTTTAATATAATAGGGGTTCAAAGGTTGTATAGAATTTGTCAGTTTTGAAGTTAGACATCTGAAATTTTGGATGTACGAGTAACTTATATTTTCAAAAAATAATTAGATTATTTATTTAAAATGATCTTTCACAAAACTTTATGTGGCAGACCAAATTCCACGCGAGCGAAGCCGCAGGCATTAGCTAGTATATTATAAATTACAACGTTTCCGCCTAACTTTTAAGCCATCACATAGCTTTAGAATTGTACGTAATGAAAAATGAACCGGCTGATATATAATTAATCCAGACTTGTTACTTATGTAACAATTTTTTTTTTTTTTTTTAAGGAAAATAATCTCCCTTCCTATTTAATTGTGTTTTAATAGATGTGACGTTCAGGATCAAAAGCGGATAACTAAAACTTTTTCCCAATTTTTTGCTGTTTTAGTCAAACAATACTAGGCTTCCGAAACTGCGTGATCAGAAACGGACTAAAACTTCGATAAATAGGGTGGGAAAATGTCGTGTTAGACAAATTACTTGAATAAACTAATGAAAAATGTGAACTTTTAAAAATTAGCAGTAATCCGCTAAGGAAGAGAAATAATTTTCATTAAAAAAAAATGCTACTTAAACAACAGAACTGGATTAATTATGTAATACCCAATTCATCCCCCTACGTACATATAATGTATAATTCTAAAGTTAGAACAGTATTAATTTTTCGTATACTGTGCATCGCTCTGTCTTGATAATGGCTTAAAAATGGCAGACTTACTGGCTGCAGCCTCCTCCGACCATATCTAACTTACAATCCGATCTTACTCTTTAAGATAATTTCTTCTCGAGCAAATCACAACTATATTTGTAGGAAAACTTCCCAGTAAACGCTAGAAGGAATATTGGAGAAAGAGAACACTAAAGCAGAGGTAAGGAATACAATAAATTTGTATGACTCTGAGTGGTCAATACCAAAGAAAAAAAATTGATATATGAGTCCGAGAAAAATAAAATCGCATTACTTTTAAAAGACTCATTTATAATTCACCAAGTTAAGTTCACAATTCTTCATCCCAGTAAATTGTATCATGAACCTTTCTCATATTTTTGTGTTTTTATCTGGAGAAGATAGAACTTAAAAAAAGTGGGAAGTGCTGTGTCAGGATGTGAGTTTTCGGAGCTAAGATATTTTTTGTTGGAATGTACTCTAGTTATTCGTTGGATCATTATTATTTATCATCATTATTTCTATTTGACGAAAAAAAAAATGTTATCGCCAGCATGAGAAAAAACCCCAAATAAATTATTATTCACAAGATCTTGTTTTTTGTTATGCAAAGTAGGATATTAAGGCTTTAACCTATCCAGGTTTCAAATATTAAAGTTACAACACGTGCGTTATATTTTCTTCTGTTATATTTATAAAAGCTCATCTTTCGTTCCAGCATAAGAAAGGATATATAAAAATTGTCGGTTTTTTTTTATAAGAAAGAATTTGTTTCACTTTTTAATATGTATGTAAACATTTTTTTTGTTTGTGAAAATGTCAAATTTGGGAAGCTAATCAGTGAGTGAGTTGCTGTTCTGAAGATCCAAGGTTCAAAATATTATCAGCTAATAATAATACGGCTCAGCGAATCTAGTGGGGTATGCAATAAATATCTTAGGTTATTCTGTCTTCCGTAGGAGAGGTAAAATGGTAATCCCGAATCTTTACGATGTCAGGTACTTGTCAAAGATCTATATTCTACTTATACCAGGATAGGAAATATTCAGGACTCCCACCGTGGCATCGTCCCATTAGCCATAATAATATTATGTGACATTAAATGAATAAATAATAAATAAGTTTATTTAATATTTTTACTGAAAACTTTAAGAATGACTGTACTTACAGCTGGCAACTTCCATGGTACAGATCTGGTTGTCGAGGGGGAACTTGGAGAGGTCCATCATGCAAGAGAAAGTCAGTTTTAGTCTGAAAAAAAATTAACGTTATTAATTATTATCCAATATAAATGCGCTATGTATATATGTGTTTGTATACACAGTGGCTCACAGTCAAAATGATACACCTAGATACTGATGGGAATCTTTGAATCAATAAATATTTAAACTAATATTAAATTAAAAACTATAGCTTATTGTAATCACTAGACATCCTAGTGAAATGTTCTTTGTGCATAAATATATAAAAACAAGGATTTTTATAAAGAAATAAAACAAATTTGTTAATGGTTGCCAATCTCATAGTGAAAATGATACATTTTTGTTTTCCCCCATATTTGTTTACCTCAAACTATTATATTATATATATTATCTTTAAATTGATATCATAAATAAATTTTCTGAAAAGTTTTCCCTTTTGTTTTCATTAACCATTTTCTTTATTTTTTCCTTCTTAAAATAAAATAAAGAAATCGCATTACTGAGATTTTAAAAATATTTTACTTAGCTCATGCTCTTCCCGATCTCACGACACTTAATAGAAACAGGACATGTGAAAACTCAGAGGCGCCCACTGGGCCGGCAAATCGAATATATATTACTGTTTAAGCTACACCTAACAGTAAATTGCCTCGGCACTCTCTATATCTTGTACAAATACTGCAAGTTGTGTCAATCCCTTCGCGAAACAGTTCGTTTCTTGCCTTTATTTGTCAAAAAATATTTATATATATATATTTTATATCAGATATTTATTTTTACTTTTATTAGTATAATATTGTTAATATATATTTTAGAGCATTTTATATTTATAACATAGTGGTCACTTCGCAGAAATTTTCAAAACATTTTACTTAACTTTTTCTTTTCCTCATACTTCTATCTTTAATAGTAATGTATAAATATAGTACTAGTTAAGAAGGAAATTATGATTTTATATGTATGAATTCCTATTTAATTAAAGAATATACTTTTAAAGTGTTAAACATCCCAATTCTTTGTATTCCGTGAATCTGGAGTGTAATAAACATAAGTATTTATAAATATTTTTATTTTAAAGAGAAAAGATATGCCCCCGGCCGGGATTCGAACCCGGAACCTCTGTCTCTCCGTGACAGTGCTCCGACTTTAAAATAAAACGCTTTTCTCTTTAAAATAAAAATATTTAAAAATCAAAATAGCTGACCAATAATTATAAAAAAATATAAATCGTAATATGACGTAAGTCAACAAGATTCCAAAATTAAAAGTAATGTTGAAAGAACGGGGGCATGGGATCGGATAAGAGAAAAGATTTGTCTCTTGCCGGCAGGCGATCCTGGTGGCTCCATTGGTCGGAGCGCTGTCACGGAGAGACAAAGGTTTCGGGTTCGAATCTTGGCCGTGGGAATATCTTTTCTCTTTAAAATAAAAATATTTAAAAATCAAAATAGCTGACCAATAATTATAAAAAAATATAAGTATTTATATATTTCTACGCTTTATTGAAACAAAGGATTGAGATAAAATGGCTGGATTTGCTTTGAAAATATCTGCTAATCCTCAATATAAATTCTAAGACCCGTATTCTCACTGTTGTTTTGTTAAAAGTAGGCTAACATATACCATTTATAATGAAGAACAATCCAGTATTTATAATCAAAGTTGTATATCGTTGGTAAATATACCAGTGATCCTTCGTTTATATTAGAAGAAAAAAATTTAATAAAATACTTTTGAAGAATACAAAAATCAGTAGGATTGGTTTAAATTTAAATACAAATATTTTTTTATAGTAAAACAAAAAAAATATGTATAATATGGGTTTAATAAATAGAAAAAATAGTTAGTAAAACACTGCAGTCAACAATTAGCAAAATAAAATAATGAAAAACGTGAAATGTCATATTTTTTGTCAATTTTAGGAATAACTTGCGGTTACTTTTTTTTAGTACTTAAATAATAGATTTCTTTATTGTCTGCATACAATAAAAATATATGCAAAAGAACGTTTTTCGGTAAAAATAATCTGCAGATAAAAATATTTAAACAAGGTTCAAAATGGCTCATTTAAAGTGAGTTTCATAAGGAATTCGATATTCATTTTAACACATAATACATAAAAAAAAGAAAGAAATATAATTTGAAAATAAGTATAATAACTTTTAAAACTTTATTTCTTAATGCTAAATTATTTTAGTGAATAATTTGGTATTATCACCTAAATAAAGTGACGCTAAATGAATAAGCAATAATAAGTCGGCCTAACTTAATGGCTAGAAAAGTATGAGTGACTCGATTCAACAAGAGATATGTATTAAGAGGATAAACCTCGGCAGGAGAAATAAAATAAAGTGGCAGAAGGTTGCCTGAGGTTAAATTCGGATCTTTGAGATAACTGGAGGTTGGAATGGAAAGAGCCGGCAAATGATCTGTCTCTGGAGAGATTTAGCACCGTACATATCACCGTCCGTGGGGTGAAACATATCCTAACTTTAAAGCTATTTAAGGCTATTTAAGACTATTACTTTTTCCAATACAAGGTAAGGATTTTGAAAAAAATGTATAGATATAAACGATAGAAAAAAAATTATTGAGGGAAACTATCCCTTAAGAATATAAAGGAAAACATTAAGAAGGAAAAGGGAATATCTTGAGAGAAAAATATTACAAAATAAATAAATAATATCACAAATAATAAGGTATATGAGCAATAAAAAAAATCTATACTAATACAACCCATGAAGGGTCTTGAGTTCACTACGTGGTCGAAACTGTACTGCTTATATGAAAACGATTGTGCAGAGAGTTGATTTATCCGAAATATCGCTTAATCGCCACCAATAAGAGGCACAAAAAGCACTAGACAAAGGCTGAGTGAGCCTCTTAGAGGTCTCAGGAACTGTTTCTTCTACAACGGTTGTGCAGCGCGGTGATTTGTTCTAGATTACGTTGAACAGCTAGATTTTTCCTCCTTCAGATTTTGGGTGTCCACTTTATAGAGGCTGGGTGAGCCCCAGGAGTCGTAGCTTCTATAGGATCACATTTCAGCTGCTAGCAAATCAAATAAAAGTCTGCGAAGGAATGGGATTTGAACACAGGACATTAGGCACGGGAATTCAGCGTTGTACCACTCCAATAAGAACAATAAAAAAAATAATAATAATTCCTACGAAAATTTAATAGGATAAGAATTTATAGTAATTAAAAAGAACAGGGAGTGAACAAAAATTATTTTAAATAAAATCTTAGTTATTGAATGCGTTTATATATAAAAAAGTAAAATGGTGCATCAAGTAAAAACTTGAATGGCGTACGTGACAATTATCAAATGAACAAAATACAAATTAAAATAAATATATTATTATTATTGTTATTAGTCGTAAAACTCCAAAAGTGGAAGACGCTAAGTGAAGATGGTTCACGTTTGGGAGACCCTTGTTCTTCTGATTTGGCCACCATGTTTTCTTTCTTTGCGAGAATTCAGCTTTTCTTTCTGCGCTATCGGAATCGCCAGTTCTCGGAGCTTTTATCTCTGGCTTAGACACCCATTTTTCAACTTTAAGTTTAAAACTGTTTCTTATTTTCATATCTTCATCAGTAATTTTGGCTAATTCCAAGTCTCTCTTAATATTTTGGATCCGTTTCCCTCCATTAACAAGGAATGGCAATTATTTTACTATTATCTTTATAATAAGTCTGTGATCGGAAAGCCTCATTATGTGGCCATATATGTTAAGATGTCTTTTCCTCAAGTCTATCTCTATCCAAGAATATTCTTTAATTTTGGGTGTTTTCTGTAATTTATAACCATCTTCGGTCCATCTTGGTCCCAAAATATATATTGTTATTATTAATATATCTCAACAGCCCGCAAGCGTGTGTTTGCTTTCTCAAAATAAATATGTATCTATAAAATAATATAATAAAATATTTAACGAAAACGTAACAAGAATAATAAAACAGAACACTAGCTACACGATTATAACAATATTTACACTTTTTGTTAGTTTTGAATAACTCTTTTTGTGTAGTGTAGAAATTTATTAATTTTTTTTTAGCCAAAAACCATTCCTGGGTCATGATATGTAATATCAACACTTACAGGAATTTCGTGTTTATCCATCACGAGGAAAATGTTTCAGAATATTGGGTTTTGAATTTTTTTATATCTCGGTACAGCCACATTTCCTCATATATCATCAGGCAACAGCATTTACAGGAAATTATGAAATGATCCCGTTATAACATTCGAGGACTCATTGCCCACGACAAATATCATTCCCAATCAATTTTAATGAACGATTCACTTTATCAGGGCCGAACACGTGGCTTGCAATACGAAAAACCAACAGAAACAACTCAAACGAAAATAAATAAAGACCGGCAAAGCAATCTGGACAGCCGCTGATTGAAACAAATATTTAAAATTGGATAGTCAAAAAGTCACGGTTAAGTGCATTTTTTTTCTTTTTTTTTATTGGCTTGAATGATTTAAGTAACAGTGGGACAAAGAAAAAATGGGGTTTGGCTATGTTCTGTACGTGATTATAACTACGTTATATAAGATATTATTATTTATATATTCATGAAAATCAAGTAAACAAATAATTACTATGTTACAATATAACTTTATTATTTATAGGTCTGTTTGAATCTGTCAGATGTTGTTTTATTGTTACCATTCGATAGCTCTTGAGAAGCTCTTTCCGACCATATTAGATCTCTCTATTTGGATTTGGCTTATCGACGCATATATGTCGACATTAAATTCTTCTGATAACATTTTTTTTTATTCTAACACTTTATCATATTCACTGTCACTATTTTACACAAATGCTGTATATACAATCGATAGATTTTGACCACAGCTGAAGATTGAAACCTAAACGAACGCCGTAGCTGCTCCGAGTCAAAAGTTACACTGAATAGAAATCTCGACACGTAGCAAAATGACCTCAAAATGGCGGCGATTCCCTTCTTTTCGCGCTATGCGTCACACTCCTCACTATCCAGTGGTCTAATTGAAATTTGGATGGAGATGAAAGAAATGTAGCTACAACACTAAACTGTATCCCCTGATTATTTTTATCATTATTTTTTCTCCCACTACTGAAGCAATTTTAAAGACGTATTCACGTCTTGAAACGTGAAATGTGAAAATTGCACATTGCATTCTTTGCGTTTTATTTTTCAATAAAATAAATTTTACTTATATTCTATTGGTTTATTATTTTAGTGTTTTAATTCAATATAAGTTGACTTTGAAAAATTATACCATTTAAAATTGCTTGTTTTAAACTGCTATATATGACATTATTTGGAAAGTTGGGAATATCTAAATCTAAATCTAAATAATAAATATCTAAGAGAGTAAGGTCGTTGAGCAGGTAGCTTACTCGGTATCCGTACCCTTGATATATAGAACATGGCAGTTATAGGCAAGAAGCGGGCAACACAACGTGTAGACTGTAACATCTAGCAAAAGATCCCCTTTTCTTTCTCTGTAAGTAAAGTTATAATTTATCTTGTAACTATGATCAGCACACAGTAAATATCTTTAATTAACAAACAGCTCCTAGTCAATCAACGTTTGGAGTAGAGAGGGATATGCCTCATTTTAATTAATGATATAGAATTAATATATATTAAGTATAACAATCTCAGGGTGGCATCACATTTTGTGTATTATATATAAGTATATAAATAAAATAGAGCTAAAAACTCAAAAAGAAACACTATTATTTATTATAATGCGATTGGGAAAAACCACAATGCAAAGCCTTATGTTTCAAATTTCGCCAGCAATACACCTACTTACCGGTCGACGAGGTGTATGTTGAACGTCTTGGTGGTGGGGTGCTGTCTCATGTTTAGAGCCTGTTTGGGCTGTTGATCGTTGGGGTATATTGCACCTTTTTCTTCGAGATGTGATTCACATAACCTTTTTATGTTTTTGTGTCTTGATAATGCCTGAATAAGCGAAACGTTGACCGGTAAGTGGGTGTATTACTGGAGAAATTTGAAACATAAGGCTTTTGCATTGTGGTTTTTCCCAATTGCATTATTATAATTATATAAAATATAATTATTATGTAATTCAGATCAAAGGATCTGACTTTTCCGTGAGATGCTTGGGCAGTGAAGCCAATATAAAATATTTCCTTCCCGTTTCGTGGCTCTACAACCCATCATCGAGCCTTGGACTATTCCGCAATTCCAATAATATTTATTTCTCTAATAAATATGGATTATTGGACGATTCCGAACATTAATTTTATATTTTTTTCAATTCAATTCAATTATTTAATCCGAAATTTAATAAACAACTGGAATAATAACTTTAATAAACTCCTCACTAAACCTTTCCAGCCATCGCAGCTTGGATCGCCCTTCTTTCTTCTACACTGTGCATTTTCTTAAATTACTCTTCTGGATTCTTCTACCATGGTCATTCTGACCACATGGCCTGCCTGCAGAGCACAACCTTCCAAGCTTCATTACTTCGGCCACGTCCGGGGCCAGGAATAAATTTGCAAGCTCCACATTTGTTCATCTCCTCCATGCTTCTCCTCTCTATTAGGTCAATATATTCGCTGTAGTACCTTCCTTTCAAAAGTTGGAAGTATTCTAATTTTTTTTTGAAAAACTGAACCATAGAGAAGGATTGGGGGTTTTATAGAGTATTACTACTGTATTTAACGAAGTTCGCAACTAGGAGTTTGCTCTTTATATGTTGGTTTATCATGAAGAAGGACTTAATTGCCTGAGCCAATCTCTTTCTGGATCTCTATTGAAACCTTATTAACTACCGTAAAGGTGGAGTTCACCCTTTCAATATTATAATAAGCGGAGGTGACGGAATTTGGAGGACTTTAAGATGTGATTTTTCGAGTGTCAGATTATCAAGTATTTGTTACTTATTTTATACAAAAAAAAACTACAACACTCATTACAAAAATATACTTGTTTCTAATACCATTAGAGTTGAAACAAATTTTAGAAAATTGGCTGTTCGACCGCTGTGGCAATTTGAAACGACTGGCCTCCTTAAATTTAGGTAAATTTTTGGGTATCTTGGTATCTGGGCATTATGATTCCTTATTTAGTTGAACTTTCAATATTGTTTTCTTTTTTTTTTATTACTGTTTTGTTCACTGTTCACTCGGAAAATGTCACAGTATTTGCTCTCAATGTAACTCTAAAAGCAGTTGAAAGGTCTAGAGTACAGTAAGTGGTGGAGACTGTAGTGCTTCTAATACAACGTTTGTGTAGGGAGGTAAAGTCACACTCAACCCCTCGGCTTTCCCTCAATTAAGGGTGCTCAGTTTGTAGAGGCTAGGTGAGCCTCAGGAGTGCTCATATATCCCCCATGTTCCAACGCGGCTGTCAAAAATCAAAAAATTTATTTATCTGCCGAAGTCAGATTTGAATCCCGAACTTACCACATAGCTACTCAGTATTTTAGTCTGAGTAATGTAAAACGGATCCGATTCGTTATAATAGAGCTTTTCCTTTTTCAAAAAAGAACGAACGAATTCCTATATCTAGGAATTCTATATTATAATAGGCTTAGGAATTAGGAATTGTAATGTAGTTTTTAAGTATGTATTTAAGACAAACAAATTGTAATGTACAGTATGTCCGATATGGATTGATAAGTATGCTGTGTATTATGGCAATCCAATGTAGTTGGACAGCAATTGCTGAAAAATAAAACATTTCTCTCTCTATAAATAAAATTTCATATTCATATCCAATTTAATGTAGCATACATTTCGAAAATAATTATTTTCTATTAATAATAATAGTAATAATTAATTTAATTAATAATTAATAATGATAGTAAAATAAGAGAATACTGATTAATTAAAACAAATATATCACACGAATAAAAATAAATCCTATCCGCAAACGTTGTAGAATATTTATTATTCAGTATAAAACTATCGAGGATATACTGGGAAATGATAAAGCAATAACTCGGCCATATATAACTCAGCGAACATGCTGATAAGTCGCTGGCTAAACAGAACAGTGCCCTACACACCCTCCCCTGGAACTCACAATTCAGCAGGCTCAGATAAGAGAGATTGTTGAACAGGTGACATAAATCTGGTTCCGGGTCCTGGACACCCTCCAGGCTATCCCTTCTGGAGGATGGTTCCACATACACATAGCAAATTCCAATTTGGCCACCACCCAGCAACTGTTCCGGGTTGCATCGCCTTTGTTGTTGTTTGTTGGTGTTTAAAGGCGTAAAACCTTCAACGCCTTATAAAACGGCTTTATAAAATTATGTTATTTATGTTACAATATTGCCATAAACGAGGCGGTGATTTTTTAATAATATGAAAATGAGTGACCCGAGTTTGGTGGCACAGTCTCAAGAGGGCCAGGACAGCATCCTTTGTACGGCTGCTGCGGTAGGATGTTGATCATGCTTTTCCTGTTTTTGTAATGAGGAGGTACCACTGACAGGGAAGAAATTGTAGAAATAATCTTGTCCCTGAAAAATAATGAGAAAGCGCTCCAGGACCTGATGAAATCCCAGAGTTATTAAAGTACACAGGTACAGACACCTGGGAAGAGATTTTGAAGGTGATATGGGACATGGATAGAGGATGGATGGATAGAGGAAATGGATAGAGGAATGGGAAAAGCTATGATAGTCCCAGTACATAAGAAAGGCAATAGGCTGAAAAGAAGTGAATAAATACAGGGCTAGTACCAGGAGCGGTTTTCGCCCAGGGCGATCAATTACAGACCATCTATGCAAATGCTCAAAAAGAAGTATGAATACAATATTGATTTGCAATCTTTTTATTGACTTCCAGCAGGCGTTTAACAGTGTGGATAGAGCTAAACTATTAAAGGCCCCACTGTCATTAGGAATACAAAGTAAGCTAATAAGACTGAGGAATATGATCCTGGAAAGGACGGAAAGTTGCAGAGTTTTAACTAGAGTGGGCTTTTCTTGTAGCTTTCAGGTCAAGAGTGGCTTCAGGCCAGGGGACCCATTTTCACCAGTACTATTCAAGGAGCACAAGGACTAACCCGCACGGCATGAATTACAATTGCCTCACACAGTATTTGGCGTATGGTGATGATGTAGTCATTACAGGGAGAACCAAAACAGCATTGGCCACAGCTGTAGAAGAATTCAAGAGAGCAACACTAGACATGGTAAAAACTATGGTATAAATATGGTAAAAACTAAATATAGGAACACTAGGAGAAGTGAGCCCGATGTCCTCTGTGTTATTAAAAAGATCAGACTAAGATGGTTAGGGAACGTGGAAAGAATGGTTGTTTTACAGACTGCCTAAAATTATGTTAAAAGGTGTAAAAGGTAAAAGGGAGGTAAAAGAAAAAGGGACAGGCCCAGGCGTCGGTGGATGGATGATTTAATGAGAAATGAGAGGAAGATTTGGGATGGATAAGGGTAAGAAATTGGAGGAGCCTCGCTGGAGACCGCGTTGGGAGAGGCCCAGGTCCTACAAAGACTGTAGCGCCCAATAGTGAGTGAGTGAGTAATGCTTTTTAATTTGCTAGGATGGCTTTCTTCCCACGTGGCTTGCCATCTCTTTGAGGTTTTCATTTTAAGAGATCTACTATGTTCTGATGGAATGAGAACTGCGATGCCTCGGCAAGGTAGCGAAAGTACTTCTCGGGCTACCTGATCTGCGAGTTCATTCCACTTAATGCCGATGTGACCAGGATGTACATATACAAGACCGCCATACATTTGAGAAGTATAATGAGAGCTTGACAAGATGTAATAATGCAGGACCTTCATAGTTGTTTTGTGCTTGTATATTTATCTACCCTTGTCAATAAAAAAAATTGACAATCAGCAGATTTTCGGTCTGCAAAGTTACAATAAAATTTATATCATTATTTACATGTATTTATATTATTGACGCTCCACTCATCCAGTTAGATATTTTTAAAAACAAGTTATATTAGTTGATATTGTTCATATTTTTTGTTTAATTTTCTGCTTTCTTAGTTTCTACTTGACTTTGTAATTTGCATACATATGTAATAATCTATTGTTTCTCTTTATATAATTGTTGTAATCTCATTTCAGCTATTTTTTATTTCTTGTACTCTGTTTTCTTTTTAAATGTTACCACTATAGGTAATTCGCAACTTTTTTTTTTTTCTCATTAATTCTTTCTCATTTAATAAGACATAATAATACCCTATAGAGAAACCTGTATTGTTATTCTAAAGGCACTTGTCCCAAAACAAATAAAGAATTTATTATTATTATTATTATTATTATTAAAGTGGTATGTATGGGAGGCTTGAAGTAGAACAGTACCCTGCCGTAACTCTCCCGTGTCTTGATTTCATACTCTTATGATAGCAAATCCCACATCCACGTTATTTTTAGTCTCCTCCTAGTGTCCTCAGGCATGAGATTCGTCGCCATTTGTTCTATCAATGGGTTTGAGTGCCCGTGTAATATTTCTTGGAAAGGTTTGTAGTATATTCGTATGTGTTCGTCGACCGTTTAGTATTTTTATGTCAGTAAACAGAGTTTTATTATTGACATACCTTTGGTGTTTTTTTGAAGAGAGTGAGTATATTTGACTGGAAAGTTTATTGTCGTTTTCTTTGAAACAGTTTAGAGATGCCATAAATTAGTTTTGCATAAGTCCAAGTAAGTTATCCCCAGTTTAAAAATATACTAATAGGAATATTGGAATATGCAAGACAGAAGGTAATACTGATGGTGAAGTTAAATAAACAAAAAAATGATCAGAAAAAAATAGAAACGAATTTAAACGATCTAAACAAACAAGAATGAGGCTGTCACTAACATGAGTGTTGGGATTTTTTTTTGTTAATCATAAAATAATTTTAAAAATAAGGAGAAAATGAATATTATCTATACATATAAACATGAAAATAAATCAAAAGAAATAATGAATACAAGGACAATATGTATGTAAAATGCCCAGCAGAGGAAACAAAAATAACAAAACAGTGGATATAAGGCGATTCCTTATAAAATACACCTAAAGAAGAGAGAAAAGTAAAAATGAGATATAAAATATAAGAGGGATTTTTGTATTATATCCTAAGAATTATTATTAATAATTGTCTGCTTATATATTAGTAATCTTCTATTATACAAATCAATATTTATTTACTTCAGTAATACACAAATGATCTAGTAAGTTTGTTATGTCATATTATTACAGGATCCAAACACTTATTATAGCTTCATAAACCGACTTACAAACCATATTGGAAAAACAATTATTGAGTTTGAAAGTGAGACAACTCCATTTTATGTTATTGCTATATATTTCAAGTTCAACACATTTGAAATATTATAGACCAAATAAATTTCTAATAACAAATGTATTTTGCAATTGAAATAATATTGATTAAAATACAAAATTATTTAAATTTGTGATAGTATTCAGCATTAATTTTTTTTTTTTACAAAATGGTGCCTCACTTTGAAAATCAACTGATTGCCAATAAAACGAAAAACAAATATCGTTCAGTTTTTTTTCCCATTCAACTAATTAAATCGAGTTTATTAAGGACAAAATAGGTCATCTCGGTCATTAACCAGGAGACCACTAGGATGAACAGAACGTGATGTAGGAGGACCGACGAGGACTAAGACAGTGGAACTCAGACCTGACAGCCGGCGTCTATTACAAGGCTATGGTTCTCTGACGTTTTAATACCAAACCCATCATGGAACAAACATTGCCAATAGATCCTTCTAAAAGATATATGAAAATATAATAAGCATAAATATATATTTTTTTAATTTTATTATTTACAATTGATAAATAATTCCGCTAAATTAACTTTACTTTGCACTTCTTTTGTAAAACCTGTTTTAACAGAGAGGGGTTTAAAACCAAAATATTGTTAGAGATATATCAACTATACTATACATATAATTAGTATATTTCGTACAGTATTACATCATCCAATTGTACGTGTATTACATTTAATCAAAACCCAACAATATACCTGACTTAAGTGGCACAAGTTGTTTGTATCCTTCCCTGATACACGATATCTTCCGAAACTATTTAAAAAAAAAATTAAGATGTAAACTTAAATATTGAAGAAATAAAGTCTACAAACAACGAATATGAGGGTATTTTCTAATTCTAGGTGAGTGAAGTCGTTCAATGGTTCAGCTTGGAGTCGCCCTGCCGAAGGACCTGAGCTCAAATCCGGCTGGGGATGGATCCTGTGGGGTCTGGAAACTTTCTTGGGGCTCACACAGCCTTCACAAAGAGAGTACCCTTGATTGAGGAAAAAACAGGCATTTGAGCGTATCTACGACACATCACCTCTCTGCACAACCGTTGTCCAAGAAACAGTACAGTCCCTACCAAGTACTATACTACCATATAATTGCTAAATAGCGTACAATTTATTTTATTTGTAATTGCATTTGATAAAAATCAACTCTGCACCCGACTTGAATGGTAAAAGTTATATTCCCTCCTCATATTCTTACTTTTTTTTATTAAACAAAAATAAATTCCTTGTTACACGATTTCATTCGAAATTATTTGAAAAAACTTAAGCCGTAAACTTTAATATTGAAGCTGTAGTGTCCACAAACCACTAATGTATGTACAATATTTTTAAATTACATTAATATTATTGATTATATGTATCCTGCAGTTATTTACTGTAGATGCTAATAATAGCTACTTTGGAATTTCTTTAATATAAATCAAAATTTTTGAGCGAAACTCTTCGTTATTATTTAATTAGTATTAAAAAAAAATTGCTAATTAGGAAATCTAAAATTTATGTTTTTCATATTTTTATTTTTACAAATAGGTTTGATGATTGATAATTCGAAACTATCTGTACCTTAGAGAAAATATCATTCTTTTTTTTTATTTTCATTAAATATTTCTCAGTGAAATGTTTATCGTAAGTTTATTTTATGTGAAATATTTTAAAACATTCGATTTAAGTGAATGAATCATGTAATAATATGGAAAAGCGAAATTCTTAAATCGTTAGTGCATTACTGTAGTAAAATAAATATTGATATGTAGGAAAGGTGATTAGATGTAGATCATGCTCCTGTCGGCAGGTTTTCACCCAGGGGTACTCAGGGCCAATCTATAGCTAACTTCTATATTTCAAGTAATTAATTTAGGGAACAACATAAAAGGGCATTTTGCCACTGAATTCATTGACCCTTTTGACTAGAAATAGCTTAGGGCCTATAGGGCAGCTGAAGGGAGCAACAGGTATTGATTGATTAGGCAGGTCAGTCTACTTCTACCTCATCGAAGACCCTAAAATGAAGACCACCTATTTACATTAATGTAAGTGTTTTGTATGTACGATATGTAGTTAATAATATCATAGAAAGAAATACGTTTCAACATACTCGTAGGATTAAGAATGTTAATATCAGAGTCAATAATATACTGCAATGGAAATTTTTTATTTAAACAGATTTATTATTGAGAGATATGTAACACTCCTGCCATTTACTTATTGTATTGCTATATATAATGCAGTAGTAAATTTCAATGAATAACTATAAACAAAAAACTATTGAATGCAACAATGTACTATCGAGAATAAAAATAAACAACCTACGACATCCTTAGTTATGTCGTCCTTTGGAAGGCAAGTAAAATGAGGGTACTGAGGCTTTAAGGCGTCAGGTATTCAGGGTACCTGGGACCTTTTGGTACCTTACGTTTAATAAATTTAAAGCTCAGTTAAAATAAAGGTTTCGGGTTCAAATCCCGGCCGAGGGCCAAACTTTTCTCTTTAAAAATAAAAATATTTAAAACTCAAAAAATTGACCAATAATTATAAAAAATTAATTTTTAATTTTTGAACTTTTTTTTAATTAATAGGGATTTAATTGTTTATAATATAAATTAAATATATTGAAATTAATTTGTAATAAATACGCAAGTTTTAAAATATGTAGTTTTTGATTTTCACTATTTCGTTCTTTGGTCTTGTTAATGGTCATTGTCATTTGTTATTTTTTAAATGAAAGTTGAAAAAATATCATACATTCGTTGGTTGTGGGAAAAGCAAAAAGATTCATATAAGTAATAACAAGCAATCAAATGCTTAAATATTTTATGTTGTATTTATTAATGAACTTTTAAGTAATGTGATCCCACAAAATAAGAGAGAAAATCTGGCGGTTGAACGAGTGATGGGAGAAATCACCTCCCTGGACAACCAATTGTCCAAGATACAGTACATTCTCTACCCTTTTCTGAACTGCAGACCCTTCAAGGATTGTCGCGGTACAGGCTTTTTTATTTTTTTAATATCCTAGTTATACCTTGACAGGCAAAATTTAGGACTTTAGGACCACTGTAGGGTCGCCCTATATGGCTCTCTTTCTTAATGTCAATGTTTTTCAACAAAAACGTTCAAGCATGCAAGAAGGTTCATATATATAAATACAATAAATTATAAATTTTATTGAAGCATGTAGGATTCAATTTTTTTTTATTTTGCGACTCATATTTTTTGATGATAGAGTAATAAAACTTGAAGTAATAAAACATACTGAATTCAAATCTGAGATTAAATTCGGAATTACATCGGACAACAATCTGATTAACCTCGGATAAATGATTATTTTCAATTTAACTTCCTTCGTTGCTAGTCCTGCAAAACTTTACTCATTTAAAATTCCGGGGAGTTGGAAATTTGACCCAAGCAGTCAGTCATAGCATGCAAATTTCCTAGGATTATAGAGTTATTTAAATTCAACCGTCATGACACTAGTAGTTAAAGTGTTAAATATGCAAAGATGAAGCAAGTTATAACGACGTCTAAACTTAAGGCCTCCATGTTTGGAGGAATCTCTGGCTCCCTCAAAGAAGCGAGAAGTGAGAAGAAATCAACCTGATTGCATCGAACTACCTAACAACCTAAAAAGTTCTCTACTGTCTCGGATCCTTAGAGATCAGGGAAGAAACTGAAACTGCTTCTTAGAAGAAAAGTTATTTCCTGAGGGAACTATTCTTTTCTCAACAAGATTCTCAAATATAAATCACTTTGTTATAATTTGTTTTATCTTTATATTATATAATTTTTTAAATATTTTATTTGAAAAGAAAAGATATGGCCAGGACCGGGACTCGAACCCGGGACCCCCACCTCTCCGTGGTGACGCCCCATCCATCTCGGCTATCCTGGCCTCGCGTAAGCGATCCATCTTTTCTTTTCAAATAAAATATTTAATAAATCACTTTGTTTTGAAAATCTTGTAAATAATGCAGATTTGGGCTGTTAACAAATTTTAATTTACATTCGGTTAGTTAAGAAAACGTGACAGCAACAGTACTTTAAAATTTTTATTTTTAATTAAATAAACACGTAAATTTGTTTGTTAGATTTTTGTTTTTAGAAAGATTCAAGGATCCATGATTTTTTTTTCTGTTCCACTTCGACTCAGGAAGGGTCTCTGGTTCAGTGCGTGAAAGAGATTTTATTATTTCTTGGACAACGGTTGTGCAGGGAAGTGATTTGTCATAGATCACGCTCGACCGCCAGATTTCCCTCCTATTTTGGGTACTCGATTTATAGAGGTTGGGTGAGCCCCAGCAGGGTTGTAGATCCCATTGGACCAATCTCCGATTGCTAACAGATTAAATTAAAATCTTCCAAGCAGCGGGAATTGAACACAGAACCATCCCTGAGCCACTCCGCTCCTCAGAAACTCTTGGTTAGAAAAAAAAAACTAACCAGGACTTGTGTAGCAGAACTTTTTCTCAAAGGTAATGTTGTCGCTTAAATATTCGAAACAATGTCAAATAGATGATTTAATATTTGAGACTCCGAAATATCGAAAATTGACTTTTCACTAGTCTAATCAAGCAATTTTATACCTCCGAAATTTCAGGCGGAAAATTGTCGTTTTAGACCAAAATGCTTATTTAAACAAGCGAAAAATGTGGAAAAGTCTATTTTTGACCTTAGAAGTTTGTCCTCTTTTGATCCTGAAAAACCCATTTATAGAAATTCAAAAATATTTTTCTCAAACGTCACAACAAAATGCATAACCTAAAAATTCATACACAAATTTCAGCTGATCTAACATAAACCGTATGACGAATATTATTTAAGCTAATTTGGGTAATATGTGGAAATACAACTAAATATATGAAGCATGTGTTCTGATTAAAATGAATACTAATTCCATAAAACGAGCATTGCTCCAGAACTCATTCAAAGTGGAAAGGACAGAGAAACACGCCACCATTGTCCTTTCAATTATTTTACTTATACATAAGATAGCTGCCAAAGAGGTCGAAAATAAGAATTTCGATATAATGAGACCTAGAAATTTAAGCATAAGTAACAACTAGGAGCTCAGTGAGTAGAGCGCCGAGTTGATATGTCGAAGGTTCCGGATTCGAATCCGGCTGTGGCAGAGCAATGATTTAGTCCCGTGGGTATACTCTATGAGATTCGACGACCTTATGGCTCACCCAGCCTCTATACAGTAGGTACCCTAAATTGGGGAAAAATCTGCAGATGATCTCAGGCGAATCACTTTCCTGCATAACCATTATCCTTGAATTAGTACATTCTCTTCCATGTACTGAACCCTTCTTGGGTTGTAGTGGTGAAGGTTATGTGTAACAACAACTAGTTACTATTAACATTATTCTCTTAGCATCCTTGCCAAATCAATGTACATATATTTTATAAGAGCTTACACTACACGGTTGTGCACGTTGATCAGGTATGGATGAAACCAATAAAAATTCCTATGAATTGTATGAAAAAATTAACTACATAAACGCTGATTATAGAACAAAGCGAGTATATTGTAAATATTGCTAGATGAATAAGGAGAAAAAAAGAAGAAGGTTGATTGGAGGACCATATATGTGATTAAAGATACACGAAAATATTTCCAAGACATGGGAATAAGTATATAGAGATGAATGATTTCCAGTCAAAGATAAGAAAGGTAACTGATAATTGCCAATGATAATCGAGGACTCCCAGGATTTTGAGACTTTTCGAGGGAAAGGAAGTTTTGAAATAATTAATAATATTTTTTTTAATTATCCACAATTCTGATGACTTCGAAGTGGAGATCCTGCAGTAAAAAAAAAAAATAAAGGAGAAAAATATATTAAAAGAGTGGATGGCAGAGATTGTATGAAGCATTTAGGATCAAAAGCGAATAAATCGGAAGTTTGAGAAAAATTGACCGAGATAGAACCATCATCAAAAATCATAAAAAAAGGCGGTAAGGTGTCGTACTAGATAAAAGTTCTTGAATAAACTAGCGAAAAATGTGAAAAAGTCGATTTTTCAAATTTCAGATTCATCAGCTTTGTATCCTGAACGCCTTACATGAAAGGTGACACATATGTGGTGAAAATTATGAGATATTTTTGTACAATGAATTTCCCATCCCTTAAATAAATTATCTCTCCAGTTAATGTATGGTTTCGAACAAATTTTAAATGGTATTAGTGTAAATACAGGTGGTTTATATCTTGTAATTCATTACTGACCTATTCATTCCGGTTATTATGGTGAAAAAATGAATGTGAAAAAAAGAAAAGAAATTCCTATGCAAAAATATTGTTACTCACGATATTGGATATTAGAGAACAATCAGAATGATAGATAATACGAATTAAACAGATGTTTATTGATAATTGACCGAAACAAGCAGTCCTGCAGTTTGTTTCCCTTCGCTAAGCCAACGTTTCATGTTAATGATGCATCAATTAGTTCAGAGCAGAGCTTGTTATTCCGAAATCGATTAATCATTCTCTCTGTGAACACGCACTCTCCTAAATCAGGTTTTAATCTTATTCCTCAATAACCGATAATGCGTTTGGTATTAGTAACGAATCCGTATCCTCTTAAACTAAATTAAATAAATTCTTAAAAAGTAATAAACAACTTCACAAACGTTAAGAGCAATAAAATCTTCATTTGATCTGTTTGTGTTGTGCAGATCCTTATTGGGTTCACTCAGCCTCTACAAAGTCCACCCAAAATCGGAGAAAAACCTTGGAGTGAGCGTGACCTCGGAAAAAGCAGCTCTCTGCACAATATTTGTTCCAGAATTGAACCCAAGACCTTTCATGGATTGCAGTACGGAAAAAAAAATTGATTTGTTGATCAATAGGTTTATTTCGTTAGTTTTAAACTGAATAAGTATCATTATATAGCTTAACCTTAGATTTCCTCTTTTATTTAGATTTCTCGAGTGTAGTTATCACCAGAGGGTTATAGCTAATGGGTAAATAATTTTTCTACAATCTAGTGAACCCATTATTTAAAGGTTATAGGGATATAGGTAAAAAAAAATATTCAAACTAAATAAGTAGGCTAAGAATATATGTATATTGAATAAATATGTATTCTGTGTATATGTATATGTATATGTATTCTACGGTAATATAATCTAAAAAAAGAGTACGACTACCAACATTTTGCATACAATGGGATGTTTTACTTGCGATGACAAGCAATGATTTAAGGGGAAAAAGCATCTTGTACAAGTTTCTATTATAATAACCTGGGCGGTGTATATTTATAAAGTCGTACATGTGTATATTCCGGGATATTATGCATGATACATCACAATAAACATGAAATTTCAAAACACAAATGAAAATCCCATCAAAGCAAAGCGGAGTTACCGGGATAAAATTTTAATAAATCGCTGGAACCTTTTAATAATTGAATAAGACAACAATCCGAATTGGAAATTTGAAAAGGTCAGGTAGGGGAACATTTACATATAAATCAGTCACAAGGGGATCGGAATAAATATATATATAATTTTAGAGAACGGAGTGGCTCAGTGGTAGAGCTTTGAGTTGCCGTGCCGAAGGTCCTGGGTTAAAATTCCGCTCACTGACAGACTATGAGATCCAGGACCCTATCATCCTATATGAGATCAGGAGCTCATCCAGCCTCTATAAGGTGGGCACAAAAATAAAGAGAAAAATCTGGCGTTTGAACGTGATCTAGGAGAAATCACCTCCCTCCACAGCAGTTGTCCAAGAAAGAGTACAGTTTCTATCGTGTACTGAATCCAAAACCCTTCGTGGGTTGTAGTAGCCACAGTATTTTTCAATATAATTAATTAATCTGGATAGTTTCTCCCCTTGCCTTTATACACGCCATTATGCATTATTCATTATATTTGCCTGTTTTATTGTTATAGAACAGTTGGAAATTTTAATAAATAATTAAAGAAATTAATTTGGATCAGTTATAGACTGAAGAATCGAAAGGAACGCCCGCTAAATGTTATTTTGTCAGATTTCCCTCTATTTTTTCGACATAAATTTCAAAACACAAATGAAAATCCCATCAAAGCAAAGCGGAGTTACCTGGATAAAATTTTAATAAATCGCTGGAACCTTTTAATAATTGAATAAGACAACAATCCGAATTGGAAATTTAAAAAGGTCAGGTACGGGAACATTTACATATAAATCAGTCACAAGGGGATCGGAATAAATTTACCCCTTTGGTGAAAGGGGGGGGGGAGGGTGGAAAAGGGTCCTTTTCCATTTAGAGGAAACTGATGGGAGGATGAGGAGGATTGGGAACACTGAAGGTTATCTATCGCGAAGGATATCTCAGATGATTGAAGATTAAAATGATTTTGGTAAAGAGGTGATGATGTGATTAAGTGGTGATGTTTATGGTGCCAGAGGGTGTCAACTAGAGAACAACCATGACCTAATGTAACCCAAGAGTTTTATTTACTAAGAGTTTTTTTTATTTGCTAGAACGGAATCATTCATTTATAAAAGTGTATTCGTCAAGGGAAACTAGTCTTACTTCGTTACACTAATTAATGTATATGAGGAAAGCTTTGCGAATGAAAATATCAGACTTTAAGTAAAACAAGGAGTAAATAGAGGAGGTAAACTTAGCCCGTATAAATCGTTGTTTCTCCCAGTGTTGCTGTGTGGATCAGAAAGCTGGACAACTATAAGCACCTAATTAATATTTCAGCAGGCGACATGAGATTTCTATGTAGAATTGTGGGCAAGACCAAGAGAGACTACGCCAGAAAAGACTGGATTCCTGAGGATGTGGGGCACGTCTGGATGATTCCTGCAAGGCCAGATGGTTGTTGGAAGTCAAACCGGAGGGCATATCCAGAAGTATGTATTTGGACTACATTGGAAAACTGGAAGAAGTAAGAGGGTACCAATTATAAGAAGATATACCTGAGCATGTACAAGATCTCTCCATCCGGGTTGATGCGGATGAGGACATTTGGAACGGTGACGAACTGGAACTCAGCGTGCTTGGCGTTGGGGAAGTAGACCTCTGGCTTCCAGATGGCCTTCACCAGGTTGGGGTCGTTGAGGTCGAGCACTTCCGTGATGTCCGGGTGCTGCAGTCTCTCGTCGTGCCACTTTTGTCGAAGGTACAGGTCTACCTCGTAGTCCTATAACAAACATACATATGTTTATATTTATGACATTATGTAACTTTCTTTTTTTTAAAAGCTCTAAAATTTATAGAGGAAACTGCACTTGATTTTTCTACCAAATTTTAATTGCTTAATTACAATTTCATACAGGATTTCCTCGACCGATTTCCGAGAAATTGTTTGAAGGTAATTAACGTACTTAGTATTGGAAGGTAAATTAGTATTTTTTTGTTTTATTTATGTGATACTAATTTTAAGCATGAAGTTTTTTTACCTCTGACAGGGCATCTAAATTATAGAACTAATTAATAATTCAGTTATAAGTAGTTATTTTATTGAATTGGCAGGCACACCTGTATATATTATTTTGACACACATCCAAAGTGAAAATTAAACTACCATGTACAATACTCTACATATAATAATGTATTAAAAATAATAATATAAACTGACTAAGTATAATATATATAATATACATATAATATATGTGTGTGTTACCATTCGTGGAATTAAGGAATAATATAAGGACTGTAGACGAGAGATAAGGATGTAATACGTTTTTAAAACAACAATAAAAATATAAAAATAAGTAGTTATAAATGAATTATTAAATATTAAATAAATTAAATCTGAAATATTAAATAAAGTCCATAATGCCAGAAATGGTGTATTAGAAGTGTTTTTTAAAAACCCTCTAGGTTCTAAAAAAATCAATACAAAAGCATTCCATTTCCTATCAAAAGTGGAAATTTAAACATACATTATTTTTGATTTATGAAAAATCAAACCTATATACATATATTATTTGATTATATTGTTAAAAGTGATTTTTTTTTAAATGTCTATTTTATTTATTTATATATTTTTTATCAACCATAAACTAACCAGATATTGATCTTTCTTTTAAATCCAATACAATACAATCTAAATTAAATGTTAAATCCAACATATTTTTTTATATTAAAAGAGGTTTAAAAAAGAGGTCATCAAAAACTGTTCGTAATTATTGTTTGAACTTAATTTTATTTGCAAAACAATGAATAATGATAAAAACAAATTGTTAGATTGATTATTTTTTAATTGAATCTTTTTTGATCAGTCCTGAAAATTTTTGAAAATGGATGTGACCGGTTTTGAAACCAAATGTCTCTTATTATATTAACTGACTAAAATATTAAATTATTAAAATATAGCTTATCACTTCTACAATTCTCATAGTTTTTTTTTAATTAAAGAAAGAATTATTCTTTTTTTAAATCAGGTCAATAAAAACCTAGAATTCCATAAATATTTTCAATGTTTAAAATTCAAAATGGTGAAGGATGAATATAACGACCGTGATGATAAAAGTTCTAGCGATACCGTCGATTTATGACTGGTGATAACAAACTGTGAGTTTTTATTAATATAGGAAGTGTTTTTCGCAATATATCAGCACCAAGGCCCAATATCCTATATATTGGAAAATGCAAGTTTTATGGCAGCCCTCGGATTTGTTAAATTTATATTTTCCGGTTATCCTAATGACCGAGTGGTCTAAATATAATTGCCCCAACCCCCTGGTTAAATATCAAAATTTATTTTTTGAGTTGATATGATTACGTACCTACGATAAAGATTGGCTTGAAGACTGGTATGAGATCCATACGTCCAGAATAAAAGCCAAACATTCAAATTATGAGTGATACGCATTTTACTAAACCGTATTTTTTCAGTGAAACCTTCTTTAGCCGCGTTCAGCGACTTTTATTAGGGGAGAACTTTATCCATAGATCTAAGAATAATTGTATTGTATTAAAAGTTCGTTTAATACTAATAATAACTGAAAATATCAATAATTAATTGAACTTTTCGTTTCCCCTAAAATATTTTATTTCCCATACTCAAATGTCTTGTTATATAAAATCGAGTGAAATGTACAAAGCACCTAAGTATTGTTGAACTTGAAAGATGACAATTATTGTAAAAATGAAAACAAAGTTCGTTAACTTTTATGTAAATACAATTTAAGTGTATAAATAATAAAACTGTATACCTACTAATTACTATTTCAATTAAAATGTTGATATTTTATATTGAGATGTACGGCCCATCATTTACTTTTTTTATTTTTTTTATTTTTTTATTTATTTCTTGTACAATTTGCTACAATCCACAAACTTACATGCTGTACCAAATAGAACAGTCTCAAATTAATAAAAAATGTACACATTTAAATGTATCTGTGCAGAATCATAATTTACAATGAAAGAAAAATGTATAAAAAAAAACTTCCAACAGAGAGAAAAAAAATTAATAATAATAAAATAAACAAAAATTGTAACTATACATTCTTAGTAACGTATATGCATATATATAAACAATATTACAATTAAATAAAAGAAATTGGTATTCTACAATAATAAATGTTTTGTTCGTTCATGTAATTTACCACTTTGTACTAGTTTTTGAATAGTTCCCAATATATTTTCTAAGTGGGTTTTTATTGTTTTTACACTTAAAAATATACAATAGTTTATATAGTTTTTTGATATATACATTAATGTAAAAAAAACCTGGGGTTCAGTACATGGTAGAGTCTGTACAGTTTCATGGACAACGGTTCTGCAAGGAGCTGACTTGTCCTAGGTCACGCTCAACCGCCAGATTTTTCCCCTTATTTTGGGTACTCTATTTTTATAATATTTTCTAGAGGCTGGGTGCGCCCTAGGAGGGTTCTAGATCCTATATGACCCATCTCCGGCCGCAAACAGACTAAATAAAAATCATGGCCTGCAGCGGGATTTGAACCAGGATTTCCGGCATGGCAACTCATTGCCCGCTCCACACTCTCAATTACTAAAATATTAATAGCATTAATGTAAGGTATACTTAATTCGTTAATTTTAATTTTAGTGTAATATGCATAATTTCCAGCAATTCTAAGGCATTTGATCATTTATTTTGATAAGAAATAAACCACTTGAAAATGCATGTAATTAATGTTTGGAGTTCAGTAAATTTTCAAAAATACTAATGATAATAATTAAAATTTAAATAATTCAGAATAATCGATTTATAAATTAAAAAGAACACATTTATTCCAAAGCTTTGAGCTTTCACTTCTGTCGGCAGTCCTCACGACTGCCTATTTAAATCTTCTCCTTTAGCCATTCTTAATTATGTTTTCATAATTTAAATGATTTTTTACAATGAAATATACAATATAAAAATTAAAATAACAATCTCATTAGTATCATCAAAATATAATTTAATTTGCAGGTATTCATTGCTTCCCCATCTAATCTTCAGATTCATTCATACTATCTCTTCACTTCCAAGAGGTAAATTACTAAATCAGCAACTAAATAATGCGAATAATAATGTAAGTTTGATAAATAATAAGTTGCAATTTCTATTTTTATATACTCAAAAACTAGGATTACATCTTCACAACGTTTAACTTGGAATCCTCAAACTAGATTGAAATTAGAAGAAACGTCGCAGACTCAGGCTATATCATCACGTATTAGACAAACACTCTAAGCTACCAATTTATTACAAAAGACTCATATATACGACTATAATAAATCCTATTTGGACTTAAGGAGTAGAGCTTTGGGGTTCCACTAAGCCATCAAATTCTAATCGTATCCAATCCTTACAATCCAAAATCCTTCGTAAAATTGAACGGTTACTTTGTTGCAAATAAAGTCATCCATAATGACCTAAATGTTCCATTTGTTGCTGATTTGGCCAGAACCCGTTAGCAGTCCTTTCATGACAAACTTTATTCCTCTTCAAGTCCCGATAATCCTCCGAGGATTGTCGTCTTTTCCATGGCCTCGTAACCTTTTATGTTGAATTTGTTATTGGAGTACTGCCACTGGATAGTTTCTCTACTTGCCTTTATCTCAGATCATTCTATAGTACATATATCATTAGTTATATTTTTTAGATATATTATTATTAAACATATGTAAATTTCAATAAATAAATACACTAAAAAAAGGAGTATTTAAATTAATAGATCTAGACCTCTCTTGATTCTGGGATGCCCCTTCCTATTACCATTTTTATGTTGTTTTTATCAACCTATTAATTACTAACTTTTTCTTCTAATATCTAATATCTTTCATTATGTTACTTTTTTATTATTATTATGCAGTAAATCAAAGTAGTATTAGTTTTGATTCCCGATAATCCTCCGAGGACTCTGGAAAGAAGATGACCTTATAACTTTAAAAAAAAATTATTTGTTGCAATTTACTGTATAGTAATAATGCATCGTGTGAATATTATCAGTGATATATAATAAAATGAGATAAAGGCGAGTACAGAAACTGCCCACTAGTAGCCCTCGAGGAGTACTCTTACAATATGTTATTAAATAACTTACGCTTCCAGTGGGTAGTTTCTCAACTTAGT
Source organism: Arma custos (assembly GCA_037127475.1). Taxonomy (NCBI): domain Eukaryota; kingdom Metazoa; phylum Arthropoda; class Insecta; order Hemiptera; family Pentatomidae; genus Arma; species Arma custos. Next base: position 48,295,452 of record CM073763.1, on the reverse strand, counting down.
TTTTGTCATGCTATTATTACGCTCATGAAACGTCTCTGGAGCAGGGATCTAATCCTGTATTTGCCTTTATACATGTCATTATGTATCATTAATATAATTATATTTACTTGTTATAATACATTAGTAAATTTCAATAAATACGTCTCAAAAAATATAATTAAAACCAGGTTTGAATTCTAAAAAGTGTTGTGAACCGAGTGAGGTAAAGCGAGAAGCTAAGAGTAGAGGACTGTCATTTGTCAGGAGACGAAGTCAGTACAAGCCCGAGATGAAGCCGGAGCTATCTATCTGAAGCTCAATTCCCTGCTAAGTCCCATCCTCCGCCAAGGGACTTAATATGTCAGTGAGCTCTCCCCAGGCCGCTATCTCATCACCGATATTTATTACTTAGTCTTGTAATGACAAATATGATATTCTGCGTTATTCCAGCATGGTATAAAAATTAAACTAATTAGCCCTAAACTATACGCAAATATGTTTATTTATTCGTATTACACATGTAAGTGTTATTTTTATCATCATCCTTCGTTATTTTATTCATTGTCCCTTTTACTCTACTAATAAAGCATTACACAAAGATCTCTTGACTGACAAGATCAAAAATTAAAACAAAAAAAAATCATCACTCACTTGCTGGACACCCAAGCTTACTGGTATATACATTACTGACGGACACATTATCACAAAATCCGACTAGGAGACTGAAACGTCTGTGGGACAGGGATCTACAACTGTGGGATGAATGGGAGGTTTCCCCATCTACGAATTCATACGAATTCATCCATTAGGGAAGGTTTTCGAAAGAAGATCACGTATGCAATATGTGCCAAATGGCATTTGTAATAGGGTGTATAAAAAAATGACCGTTTTATCAAATTCTTCTCAATCAAGAGTTCAAAAGTCTGTAAATATTTTAATGCTATTTATTATTTACCAACACTTAATAATCCCTTTAGAGCATTCTCTAAGCTTGTTTACTTACACTTGATCCTTCAAAAAAAGCCTCAGTTTAGTTATTTATTTCAAAGAAGAAACATGGCAGTGTCCTATGAAATTCTCGTAATTTAAGAAAAACTCGTAAAACAAATTCACAGCCGCTGAAGTTACTCGTGAAATTATTAAATATGAGGGGAAGGTGTCTTTGACCAGTGCACTGCGCGGCATTGGTATGAAAAATTTAGCAGTGGAGATACGACGTTGAAAAGGAAGAAGAGGTCCGGGCGACCATTAATGGATATTGATGAGGTTCTGAAGGAAGCTGTTGAGTCAAATCCATCCACAAGCACTCGCGAACTTCTCAGGGAGTGTGGTGTGTCGAAAGATATTGTTCGTCGCCATCTTCTCTCCATGGGGAAGGTGAAAATTGCCAGTAGACGGTCATTTTTTTTTATATAAATATGTATTAATAATAATGAAATTCATAATTTTTCTTACACATTTGACTATGAAAAAATTAAGTTCATTATAACGCTCATCTCATAAGACTGACAAAAAAAAAACTACTATCACCATGATCGCGAGTTCATAGTGCGGCAGGTGGCTCTAGATTTTTATAAAAGCAAGTAAAAATCCTTGGTTATTCTGTCCTTCCGAACGTACGTAAAATGAGGGCCCTGTGTGAGGTAATGAGGCACTCGTTACAAAACCCTATCCTAATTATACCTGGATAGGCAAAATTTGGGTCTGACACTTTAGCATCCTCCGATTACCCATATCAGCCTAAAATTATGTCAAACGAATAAACAATTATTACAACATTCGGAAGTTAAAATTAATAATTGCAATCTGGATTAATCAATATGAAATAGTTGCTTTATTGAATCGATTTGTAATTCGTAACAAATAATAATTTTTAAATTTTAGATAGATTTTCAATTGTTTAATAATCTGGATCTTGATTGCTCTTCAAGAAATTTCTAAGTTATAGAATTTTTTAAAATTTTAAACTGTAATTTGTATACTGAAAATTTTTGCTTTTTGTTTTTTACGGTAAGCTCATTGGTCATGCCCAGTCCAATAATATGATCTATACTTGTCTGAGTTTAATATACCTTTTCTAGGTTGTGACTTTGTAACACATTACCTTTAATCTTGTTCATTTATTACTTTTTTGTTTATACATTAGAGGAATTTATTATTTATGAATTTTCTTTTATTTATTTATTAAAGATATTCAAATGCTATAAACAAAGGTGGTTTTCAAAATAGTATGTAATATTTATGACACCATTCAAACCTAGGTTGAGCTTAAACGCTTTGAGAAATACTTTGATGGTAATCTAACACGAAGCGTTCTTAATGAATATGTTAGAATCAGATACATCTCGGACCCAACAGAGGACAGCCAAGCTCCTCTTAATTTGCGGCCGATTTTAGCAGATGGGTTGAGGGATGTCCCCTAAGTGCCCTAATGCCAATCCCTTAGTTCCGCCCTAGGGTGTCCATTACCGAGCTGGGTTAGGCTATCTAATCGCTTATACTAATACTGTACCGATGAGCTTACATAATCGATTTACTTTCGTCCCATTTCCTGCTTCATCAAGATTTTATGTATTTAATATATTTCGCCATAAATTTGTAGTAGTGTATAGTTTTTCAGAGATATATAACTTAATAAAAATATATAACAGCGATTCAATAAATTTTCTGGTCCCAATTGGTTGATATCCCATTGGGAGCTGATGAATTATAATTGGATTCGCAAACCCCTGATGGGATGATCATCGAACATGTCTTGCACCCAGCAGCTTATTACCCACAGCGGGTGGCCATCAAATGTAATGCCCTCATTTCCTCTGCCACTATCTCATCTTTTGGTCTTATCTTTCACTGATTTGGGGTGATCGTGCCTTTCGGGAAATGAGAAAGTGTTTGTCTATCAAAACAGGGATCTATCGCATCCATGCATGAGTGAATTCATCGAATTGACTCTCATGCATTGACGTCTTATAAGCAATAATTTTAAAAGTAATTAAGATGACATACATATGAATGGTTTACAAAACCTAATAAATTTTTTTTCCTTACGATATCTTCCTTGGTGATTAAATTATTCTATTATAATTGACTAATTAAAAACTGTTTATTAATGATTTTTATCTTGTGCTATTAAATATTTCAAACAAATAAAATGTCACTTGGAAGCATTTATATTATAGAAATAACCCAAAAGAAGAGCCACCTTTGAACAATGTAGTCAATTTTTTATGACTTGGCAGACACAAGTCTCTCTTTACTTATTACTTAGAAGACACTAGTCCATCTTGGTAGATAGTTGTCTCCAAATTACTAAGCTGACGTATTTTGCCCCGAAATCTAAAAATCAGAATTTATAAAATAATCATACTTCCAACTCTTTTTTACGGATGTGAAACTTGGACGCTAACATTGAAGGATGGACAGCGTCCTCAGGTATACGAAAATAAGGTGTTACGTAGACAATAGGGTCTAAAAAAGCATGAGGCCACTGTGGAAAATAGGATATTAGATAACGCGAAATCGCAAAACATACATCCAGTAAAGATTATTCAAGTAATAGCGTAGCGAAGATTAAGAAGGGCCTGTAAAGTTGCTGGGCTTAGTAACGAACGAATTCCTAAGAAGTTATTTAACGCTGTGCTGACTGGGAAGCGTTTGAGGGGTAGGTGGGAGGTTTACGTTAAGAGTACTCTGGTGGGTTTGGGTTTGGATAGTGGTACGTGGACAGATGTTTGTAAGCAGAGATTGTTGGTATCGGGTTCGGTAAGCCTTATTATTATTATTATTAAAGACACTATTACTTTGGACTGACCGAATGACGAGAAAAACTATGAACCACATTGATTAAATTGGCCTACCAATCGAAGTCTTCTTAAGCCAAATGGACTTAATAACATCAATCTCACGCAGCCCTGCAATTTTCTGGCGTCTTCTACCAAAACACCTTGAAGTTTCATTTCAAATACTAAGATCTTGTCTTTATCTAGTTCTAGTGAAAGTTACGGTTTCTGACTAACATCTCAAAATGTTGATCCTGGCCCTGTTAGGGGGTCCTTATGATGATTCCTGAGAGATTTCGTTTAGATCACCGTATTGATTAACGCCAGCTATTGTGATGATGCTAGGATACAAGGTGACATCAAAAAGAAGAGAAGAATATATGAAATGATATCTATCAAACCCTTGCATAAGTAACCTGTAGCTAGATGACTGATTTAATTTCATTATGTTTTAGGAGAAACTTCGAATTTCCTGGAATGCACTGTGGTTCTCAGCATCACCTATTGTATTATGTTTTCGTATCATTTTTATTGTAAGCCGGTTGTTCTGACCCGTTCTCGTTCTACTAACTTTATATATCTTTGGCTCGCCTCGAAATAATTCTGCAAATCTCATTCTTCTTGTCTGTGACGGCTAGGCAACCATTATCTAGTCATGAGATCGTATGCTTTATCGACTCTTGCGTTTGGAGGTCTCGGCCATTTCTGCTAAATGACCGTCTCACATTCGGAGTTCTTCCATCAGCATAACTTCATGGCTTTGCTGAATTTTGTTAAACGCTCTTCAAGATCGATGAATAGTATGTGTATAAGTGAAAGCAGATCCTTTGCGTTTCGTTTTATTATAGACCCTTATAAGGCTCATGAAATGATCATTGCAAACTCTTACACCAATTAGGACGGATCTATTGGGTTGGCTTCTCAGCATTTGGTCCTTTTGGTTAGTGGCTGCTCTGTCTAGTCTAAAGAAGACTAGCTTTTTGTAGGCAAATGATGTATATTCGTTTTAAGTTAATAATTGCGATTATATTACCAATGGTCGGAATAATAATTATTTCTAAAATTAGCTACACTAGAAAAAAACCATAGCTGTTCAACCCATAAACAAATAAGCGCTATATCTCTTCCTTGCAAAGCCTTCGTCAATTTGCACCATTTATTTCATTTTATTTATTATTTTGATTAATGTCTTTCTCTAATTAAATTAAGGCACATGACGAGACATTCCTCCAGCAATCGAACGTTCTACATGAACGGTTGACCGGACATGAAGGTCAAATTTCATTGTGTGGATCTGCTAAAATATAAATGATAAGCGTTCCGTTTGCTAAGGATTGAGGTTGTGATGAAAAAACAAAACAACAACGGCTTTTTGTATTACGTGAGATTTGAAAAATTCCATTGCACTTTCAGGTAAGTGATTTAATTTTATGAAATCCTATACATAAACACTATCCACTTTCACCGTATCCATTGAGATAGCGAAAAGAAGATTTAAGGCATCAACTATTACGAAACTCCTTGAAATTAGAAACCTACGACGTTAAGCCGATCCGGCGAAGGATCAGGGACTACCTTAGGGAATGTAGATTTATAGCACGCACTAGGGCGCTAGTATTGGCTGGAAGCCACTGTCCTCATGGGAAATGAATATCATTATACGGAATTAGATTCTACAAAGGTTTCACGAATATCAATCAATTAAAAAAAGAAAGGATATAAATATTGTTACATGAACTATAATGAGACAGACATTGATAGAAAAAATATACATATGCATGCATACCTTCTAAGAATTCGCAGCCCGGCAGTTGCATATCCTTGCTTATGCTGTCCTTCAGAGTAGAAGTAAAATGGAGGACCCGTGCCTGTGCGGTGTCAGGTTCTTGTTAGAGGTTCCTATCCTACATGTGCCTGGGTAAATTCCCACTGTAGTATTGATGGGCTAAATCTAGGAGTGAAGTGGCTGCGTGGTAGAGCGGTGAGTTGCCGTGCTGAATGTCCTGGGCTCAAATAACTCCTGAGGCTGATAATTTATTTTATGTGTTTACATGTACTTGGTGCTCACCCAGCCTCTTAAAGTGGATCCCATAATTAGGAGAAAACCTAGCTGTTGAGCGTGATCTACGACAAATCTCCTCCCAACTGTTGTCCTAGAAGCAGTACTGTCTCTACTAAATACTGAACCCAAGACCATGAGTTGTAGTGGTACAAGTTTTTTTTTCACTTTAGCATCATAGAATTAGCTCTAGCGGTATAAAGTGACGTTGAATAATCTTAATAAGTTTCAACTCTGAGGTTCAAATTATTAATTTACAAGAACTTAAGCGGTTTTTATTGTTTTACAGATCAGTGAAATTGTCAATAAAAATTGTTTCACCTTGATAAATCTATGGTAGAAGTCTTTATTGTTTTATAATATTAACATTGATTCTTAGATATATAAGAAAAACGATGAAAATGTTAACTTAGGTTAACAAAATGTAATCTTAGGTACATACAGTCTTTAATACAATGAAAATATTCTAATTGTTTTTATGATAATTTTTCAGTATTTTAGTTGAATAATAATCGGCAACAATTTTAAGAACGTGAGGGTCTAAATAAAAAATGTAAGGTTGGGCCGATGTTTTGTATTTTTACTGCTAAGAAAGCAAGGACTTTGAAATTACCCTTAATACAAAGTGCTTTTTAAAAAAGTTTTGCAAAAACTCTAAGAGCATGAATAGGCTCCTTGTCCATATCCGATGTATCTCATCTCGGAAAAAGGAACGCGTAACAAAATCACTGTAGAACACTTTAGATTTTAGTTCTAGTTGGGGATGTAGATTAGATACATGGTTTGTCATTCTGGCTTCAATAGGAGAATAAATAATGCACCAAATTAGAAGTGATTGCTTTATTTACTATATACCTTGACAATATTTATGTTAAAACTTTCTAACTTTGAAGGATTGAAAATTCGTTTATTTATAATACTTTCAAGCAAATGTTCATATTAATTGTAATGAATAAAAATGAGAAAAACCTCAAAAATAGGAGCGCTCATGAAATTGATTTGTCTGTGTGATCTCAGCATTCATTCGAATTATATCTAAAAATGTTTAATTATATGTTAATAATTAAATTAAATTCCCATTTAAACCTAACTATTTCTTCAACTCCTGGTAATCCTCCGAGGCTTCTAAAAACAAGATATAAGGCATCTTCTTTTATATGGCTTTATAATGTTTTTGAAAAATTTAGTTATTGAAATTTACAACTGCATAATAATAATAATACAGTAAGTAAATAGAATGAATGATACATAACGGCATAAGATAAAGGCAAGTAGACTCTACCCACTGGTAGTACTTGAAGATCTATTAACATAAGTATAGGTACTATTAGAGTATTTCAAGTTGTTTTCCATACTTATCTTTTTTCTTTCTATTATTTTGTTGTTAACGCTAGATGTATTATTATATTTGATAATATAAATTTCAATAAATAAATTAAAAAAGCTATATTATGATATACTTAAAATATAATAAACAAAGTGTGAGGGGCTTGATCTCTGAGTACATTAAAATGAAGCTCTAAGGGGCAGGATATACAGTACACTCAAGACCGCACGGCATTAAGGGTTAAGCGAGACGCCTGAGGGTTTAAGTACAAATTACCTAAATAATTATTTTCTTTACATAATCCGCTTTAATTATAGTCGACTACCTTCATATTAAATATAGTTATAATGATATTTTGTTAATCGATAATCAATAAAAATAAAATTTCTTCGTAAAGAAATTAATACACAAGTCCAAATATGGGTCCGAACCCGATGTCAATCTTCAATTTCATAACAAACTTTATTCACATTATAGTTTAGGTAGTTTCTCTATTTGGTGTATTTTTATTTTATATATGTAAATAACAATAAATAAATTAAAAAAATTATATAGGTATTCTTCATGCTGAATAAACTGAGACTTATAACTTTGGAATAAATGTGTTCTCTTTTTATTTTCAAAATCTATTATAGTCTGAATTATTTAAATATCATAATTTATAAATTGGAATAATCAACATTAATCTGGTTCTCATATCAATTCGCACTCCGAACAATAATTATGTACATTTTAAAGTTGTTTATTTTTTATTATATTATTATTTATAACATAGGATGGACTGCACAAATTCAATACAAAATATCTTAAATGATAATAGTTGACCTTGATTATATATGTGGAAGAAAATTGTCCGAATGGAGGTCAATAAATTTCTCTTAGATATGGAGAAATGTTTATTAAATAGCCAACGTTTTGATCACATTGGAGTTCTTCAGGGATAAATATGAAAAATAAATAAAATTGAAAATTACAAAATTGTTGAAACTTACTAGATATGCTATATATTAAAGTTCAAGCGTATAAGCAACAAGAGTATTAATAACAAACTGACAGAAAGGTAGTAAAACAGTAATAAAGAATAAAATAAGTAAAAAGGAGTAATAAAAAAGAAAGTGTTAAAAATTTCTTTATGAGAATAAGGAAATAAAGATGAAAATTAGAATTACAATTGGTAAATATTAAAATTAAAATACATAAGTATAAAAGTACCTGAGTGGTGGAACCTCAATTTTTATTACTTGATTAGTTACTTAGTGTATCAATTACCTTCCTTGTTACTTTGTTATTAATGCTCTGCAATGATTAACCTTGCTTTGCATACATATCTCAGGCACTCCCCCCCCTTTGCTTTATGTTCCACCACTCAGATACCTTTATACTAAAGTATTTTAATTTTAATATTTACAAGTTGCAATTATAATTTCCATCTTTATTACCTTATTCTTTAATTTTTATCACTTTCTTTTTTATTACTTCTTATTACTTTCTTTATTCCCAATTACTGTTGTAATACCTTTCTGTCACTTTGTTATTAATGATCTTGTTGCTTATACATTTTAACATTAATATTTACCATATTAAGTAATTTTTAACAATTTTGTAATTTTCAATTTTCTGTATTTTTCATATTTAGCACTGAAGAAGACCTGAAATTTATGTCGAAACGTTGGCTATTTAATAAACATTTTTCCATATCTAAGAGAAATGCATTGACGTCCACCCGGACCATTTTCTTCCACATCAATACAAAATATTAGTTCAACCTAAATGAAATAATAATTATTACACAATTACATTATTTATATCATCCGAATTCTTGTGTATTTTCATCCATTAATTAGCAGCTTAAAACAAGATATTTAACTATAACAAACAAAATATTTTTGGTGAAACGAAAAAGATTAACTATTTATTGATGTTCATGTTATTATTGGAATGCATTTCGCAAGTATAAAACGACCTTTTAGTTACTACTCATATTCTACATTACTTTTTTTATTGTTTTTGTCTTCATAATTTTTTATTGTATTTTTAAATTTCTGTATTGTTTATTAAAAAATATTGTGTTTCTTATTATTATTTTTGTTATTGTCTATTAATAATAAACTGATTAACGCTTCTGGAATAGCCGTATTTAAAATTAACAGTTGCGACTATTTCCAGAAGTTCAGAATAATTCCAACAACAAGGATAGAATGGAAATGCTTTCGTCAAAAGTGTAGGGAAACATTTATATTCGAAGAGGAACATGAGGTCTGGATTTTGCATTTTATATATTTCAATTTCCATTAATATGAATAATAGAGCAGCTGTTATCAGAATTATGAGTGTTTAGGTTATAAACAATGGAGACCGCCAATATGAATTATGGCTATTTACTTCATTCGGCATGAATACTGCCTATATAATGTTTTTAATTTATTTATTGTAATTTATTTATGCATTACTGGACCGTACATATTGAAATTTACGTATGTTTTACCGACCGCAAAACGCTCAACGCGGGTAAAGAAGTTTACACTTTTTAATTCTCTTATGGATGTTACTGGAGTACATATGTTTGAATCATTCATTCAAGTGAGTAAAAAACCCTTTTCCAGTCAAAATGTTTTCTTTATTTAAAATACGTTTCGACTTATTAAGTCATTTTCAATTTTCTTTTCTTATAAGTCCATTTTTATTTAAATATTTTCACTCATAAATTTGTACATTATTAACCTAAATAAAAAGAATAATCCAATAAATACATAAGTTATAAAAATATGTCCTAAAATACTGAAATAAGCATAGATACTTTTTAATAGTTGTCAATTAATTAAAAACAATTTCTTTTAACTTGTTTACTTGGAGTTTGTAATGTTCTCCATGGTCATTCTTAACATTTATGAATTGAACTTTGGACGGTTATGATAATTTATATTTCAATATTATTTTAATTTATTTTCTCCTTAAAATATATAAGCATCATGAAGGGTCAAACATATACAACTACAAATACAACATAACATAACCTGTCTCAAGAACGTCAGAACATTGTTTTTCCAATTTTAATTTTCATACTATTAACAATTTAAAATAAATATAAAATAAAATAAAGAGTGAAAATAGATCAATATAGACTACAAATTACTAATTTGTATTGTTATTTTAAATAAAGAAAAAACATTTGAACTGGAAAAATGTTTTTTGCTCACTTGAAAGAAGTTTACACTTGAAAAAAAGTTATTCATATAATGAATTCTCGTTTTCTTTTGACGATAATTTATTTTGTATTTGTCTATAAATAATATCCACTTTTGTGATTTAATTATAGCTGACCAGTCTTGGTGATTAGATGGGATTGTGTACTCTAGCTAGTTGGTCCTCCCCCGTCCGACAGGGAATGGAAGTTTGATGAGCGGGCGGAGCGATCGGCAATTATCCCATGGAAGTTTGCGCCCTACCCACAGATGCTGCAAAGCAGCTTCCACGCTAATTGCTGCCCGACCACGTGACCTGGGATACACTCCGCTGCGTCCAATCCAATGCATCGATTCATCCCTCTTGTATGACATACGATGCCAGGTTGGATTCCCTCAAAGGAGAGTCAGAAAGGCAAACGCTGTAACCCACATATTCAGTTTACAAAAGCTTGATGGCTCAAAAATTTTGGTAGTTGCAGTTTCCTAATTTAATAATAATAAGACTTAGCGAACCCTAAGATTCGATGCCGATCCCACCGATTTCTGCTTAAAGGCTTCCATCCATGGAAAACTATCCGCAAGATCATTCTTAACGCAATCCTACCACCTACGCCTCGATCTACCCCCTCAGACGCTTCCCAGTCTGCACATCATTTATTACCGTTTTAATAATGCGTTCGTAACTGCATTATTAAAATTATTATTAAAATGTGTTCGAGCTCAGTAACTTTTTAAGCCCGATTTTATGTTTTATACTCGACAGATATAAATTTTATTATAGATTAGGTAAATTCTTTAAGCATTGGTACGACTATATTTTCATAGAATAACTAGTAAAGTAGCATTTTCAAAAAAAAAATAGTTTCTTCATTATTTCTTAGTGAGTAAGGGGCTCGTTTAGGTCTAGTTTCTTATCCCCATTAACCTACCTGATAACATTTTCGTATTGTTTTTAAGACTTGAGTTAACAAACGGTGGACGACTTATGAGATAGATATACATCCATGGTGATATAGAACAGACATAACATGGATAGAAAAGAGACTTTCTTCTATGAACTAACTAGTTGACATATTGACTAACATTATAATTGATTGACTAAACTAGATTAACTTAATGACTACTCTCTTGCATACTATATTCAAACCATACCATCCCTCCACTCTCTCTCTCTTTCTCACTCTCTCTCTCTCTCTCTCTCTCTCTCTCTCTAATCTTAGAGTTGGTATATATACATGTAAAAGAAGAGGGGAGGTCAAGGAATATATTGCTGACAACAAGGAAGATATTTTACAACTTACAGGTTAGGAGCCTGCAAATATACTGTTACGGGCTACTGGGTATTAAAATGAATTAAACAATTCCTTAATTAAAGATACTAATATTTATTAACAAAATGATAAAAAGGATACAATTAAACTATTAACAATTAAATTATTGAACTAATATAAATTTATAATAACAATATTCTAAAGATTATAATCTAGGCCTAACTCCTATTTAATTATTACAATAATATTAGATATTACTAATTCTAGATAGCTTAACTAGTTACAATAGTTTCTATGAATATTATAAAATTACACTACAATTTATAACTAATAATTAACACTTACAGTTCACTAGTCCACCGACCGTAAGATTCTTCAAGTATCACAAACTGACACACAGTAACAAACAGAAACAGTTTATTACACTCGCGAGACTGTTACAGTTCACTGATACACTTATTACACGGGCCGGTTCAACACTGACTAGTTTATCACACTGACACTCACTTATCACAGATCTTCACTGGTCTACTCTCAGGCTAAGACTGACTGCCTCGAGTTGAGGGGAAGTATTTAAAGAGGCAAAGCCGAACATTCTAGAACACGAAAGGGCCAGACAATTCCGGAATCTTCTTAATCCTTTTCCGACAAAAGAAGACGATCTAGAACAGTCCTAATCCTATTTAAACGTCTCCCGCTGACGGAGTTAAGCCGCTAATCCCCCGCTTCCGCCTTCCTTTGTACGCCCGTAACAATACACAATAACCTTAGGTCATTAACCCAATCTAATGATCCATTGACTCTTCTATAGTCCTCGGAACAAGTTCATTTTTTCTTTTCATTCAATTAATATTACATTATAATTGCTTTCTTCTGGGGTCAACATTTCTGTAGTTTATCGAATCATCTAACAGACATAGGAATTTGTATTGGTTTCATCAATAATCTTGAAATATATCTGCAGCTCTCTTATCACCTAAGATTAGTTAATTGTATTGGTGAAGGCGAAATCGCATCATTCTCGTAGTGATAAGGAGCTAAGTCAGATATTGTTTTGCAGATGATCAAACAACGAGAATGACATAAGTCTGCTTGTACAACTAACTCGTAAAAAATTAACCTGTGACAATGAAACAAGTCCCAAGTAGCCTTTTGTATCTTGTCAATGTCTGTGTATCTTTAGAATAGTATATTTTTGGAAATAAAAAACCAACAATAAATAACAAAAGTAAATGGAAACAAACAAGCATGTTAATATATCTCCGATGCTAAAGTATCGTATGTAAAATAAACTCATTTTTCATTTTCGATCTACAACGATTGTTGTAGTATTGATGAATGCTCTAGAAAATTCTTGGATCTGAATTCACAAAGTAAAGAATAAAAAAATAGTTATTCTTTAATCGTTAATGTGAACATTTTTTAAAATTTTGAGTAGTTTCATAGTCTGGAATGCATGCATAAGAAATTACTGAAAAAATTACTGAAGTCCGTATGCTTGCTATTGCAAATTTTGTAAAACCGTCGAGGTGTTTCAAAACATACTATCTATTATGAAACATTAAATAGTTAGCCATGGCGACCTTTTAGAACTATTCAAAATGATAGAATGCAAACTAACGAAGTTATAATAAACTATAGACACCATAGGCTATAGATAATCATAAACTATAGAAAACTAATCTAAAGAATGTGTTTTTTTTTTACTAACTAAAATGAATTTTTTCGATAATATATAATCTATAAGGCACAAAAAAACATTTAATGGTACAGATAAAATACGTTAGACGATACTCACTTATTTTGAATGAATCTTGAAACAATTTTTTCACTTTCCTTTAAAGTTGGGGTTTTCAATTTTTTTTTAGATATTGCAGTGACTTGTAGAATATATATATATTTTCGATTTTTTTAACTTTTTAACTTTAATAGTTGATCTTTATAATTTGTTATGTGCTGAATGTAAATCTGCCCTTTGCTTTTTTGTATCACCCATAGTTTTCCAGCAATATGCTTTGCATTATAAAGTATAAACCCCTATACTGTATACGGGGGAATTAATGGAATACTATGTTACATCACAAGCATGGTTTGTATTTACAGTGGCTACTTAAAACAGTGACATAATGCACTAATACAGGTTTCACTTGTCAACTGGAATTGGTCTATACTTTCTTTCTCTTTTTTCTTTTTCAAGTTTCTTGTGTAGCTTTTTCTACGATGAGTCGCTTGTTGAACTTCCCGGTGAAGTGACCTACAGTAGTCCCCCATCATGTTGGTGTTCCTGCGGCCTTGGTAGCGTTTTTCCATCCCTTTACGTTCTGGTGAAAACGCTCACCTTGCTCCTCACTAACATCTCCCAAATATTCCGAGAAGTAATCAAGGTGGCTGTTCAAAAAGTGAACTTTCAGGCTCATCAAACATTCTAACTTTTTAAACTTCTGTAACATGTTAGCTACAATAGAAGCGTACTCTATTAGACATTGTACTGAGCCCATGAATCGTGTAAGTGACGTTAGGTTGACAGTAAACAAAACACAATCTTCCACACCAATAGACCTATTTTTTCAGTTATTTATTTTAAATATTAAAGCTCTTTAAAAATCAATTAGTTTATTAAATTTAACTATAAAATGTGAAGAAATTGTGGGTGATACAGTTTTTTTAATATCATATTTGGATTCAGCACCCTAAAAACTATAGGAATAAGGTATTTTCATTACAAAAGTTTTTTCATCGTTGGCCTGTGTTATCAATAGTAAGCAGTATTTTATATGTGTTTATTTTGTAGAGAACTCTTAAAAGAACTACAATTAAAATTGATATTTGGTATTGATATATGGGTTCATAATTTTTGCATTATTTCAGTTGGAAGCACATATATATATATATATATATATATATATATATATATATATATATATATATATATATATATATATATACCTACCTCTCCATCTGATATTGCAAATCGCTCCCTTCAAGAAAACGACATAAATAAAAAAATGGAGTAAGTTATATTTTGAGTTGTATCATGTTTGAATTTGATTTTTTTTGAAGCTTTTTCAAAATTTCTAATGGTTAATAAAATAATTTCAATGCCATCATTAAACTAGAAATGTTTTTCTTTACCAATACCCAATTTATTTTTAACTCGTATGGATGAGTCATGACATTGTTATATTCGATTTCTGACTTTTTTTTTTTTATAAAGTCATATTTACAAGAATTAAAAGAATTTCAATAACATCATTTCAATAGAATTTCTTGGATTCGCCAATATCCAATTTTTTTTAAACTATTATGGTTTAATTTTTACAAGACACGGAACTTTGAAATACTTCTATTTAAAATCAATTTGGGGATATGACATTGCTCTTTTGAAGAAGCGAAATGATGTCCAGGTTTTTCTTAAATTTCATTTTCTAAAAAGAAAGTTAATAATTTGGAGAGGAAATGTTGGTCCGAGTAGATCTCCTCAAGGCATTAGGCTGGCTCAGGAGAAGAAGGCAAGGGATTTTACAAATCCTGGGGCGACCTCAGACTTCTCTGCAATGCCAAGTCTGTCTTCGAATAACCGTCACGTTTCTAGGTTGGTATTAATTTTTTTAAAAGTATTTTATGATCATTTAATTATAATACTTTTTTAAAAGAAGTCTCTAAAAAAATTTGTACCACTAAGAACACATCAAATGGTCTAAGATTATGTTCGTGATATAGACTGTACTAAATTTATCTTAGATCATGCTCATCCATTAGATCCCTCCCTATTTTGGGCATCCACTTTATAAAAGCAAGGTGAGCCCCAGGATCCCAAAGGATCCATCTCCGACTGCTAACAGATTAAATAAAATCTGCCAGCACCCGGATTTGAACCTAGGGGATTTGTTAGGCAACTCAGCATACTGCCACATAGCCACTGGTGAGTTCGAGATCACTCACTTAGAGAACCCAAAGGCTCGATGCCGATACCAATATCTGCTTACAAACTTCCACCTTCAGTCTATCATTGCAATCAAAAAGTGTTAAATCAATGGCCCACTAGTTAATTAAAATTGGCATTTGAGTTAAGCTTTCAGTAACAATAGTATTGGCTGAAACTTTTTAATTCAGGAACAGCATATCTGATTTCCAATATTTAAAAAAAAAACATATTTAAGATGTATTGTTTGAACTGAAAATTTCTATGAGAATAATGACGCAAGTTAAAATGAAAAAAAAGTTTCAAGCTTTTATAATTTTTCTAATGGTTACTACCATCATCAAAATAGGAAGGTTCTGCTTAACCAATATAAAATTCACATGAAACTTTCAAATTATTGAAAAATTATGTTTTTTGCGATATGACATTGCCCTAGATCCCATAGGATCCATTCCCGGCTATTAATATATTTACTTGCCACAACCTAATTAGCAGATAAAGAATTAAATTATATTTATCCTAATATCGTAATTCTGACATCAAATGCAACAAAAAAAAATTGAACAGAAGTAATCATAACTTCTGTACGAAAAATCAATTATAACATTGATAAGATGTTCAGGAAAGAACTAAAAATAAACCTTATTGACATTGGGAATACAGAGCGAGATATGGTTAAGTTTTAACTGACGATATAGGTAGTGAGCTAAAACCCAATTATTGATAGATGGGAAAGTTCAGTTGCGGATTGAGTTGTGTTAGTTGAGGCTATGGGGAGAATATTCCATGATCCCGAGTCATAATTTCCCAGGAGGTCGCCAACTTCTCAACTACGGCAAGCAGCACATGTTTACCTTAACTCTATAGAAATATTATCCTCAACTTTGGTCAATCTTCAGATTTAATAAGCTACGTCATTCCTAATTATTAACTTTTAGGTTCTATATTTCCATTACTAAATATAAATACTGAACATTTCTGTATCTTAGGCACAACTATACACAACTAAATAACTTTTTTATGGATATATCATTATTAAGATCCTCAAAAGGGTCTACAGCTCTAGGGTCTACAGGTCATAATAATCCGAACATTAAGCACCGTAACCCGAGAGCCCTGCAAGATCTAAGCTGATATGAGAAATATGAAGAGATATAATTACATATAACTAAGGGCAAATGCAACTACCCGTTTTATGATGTTTTGGGATTAACGACTTGATAAGACATGGGATTCCTGTGATATCAGTAAAGTCTGAACCTAAGATACTGCCTATTATAAATATCTTTCCTTCCTTTTATTTTTTGTTTACATAAAGGCGTTTTCTAGTTAAATTTTTAATAGAACTTTTCCCAATGAAAGATGGTATTTTTTCGGCTTTTAATGAAGCAATTCTTTAGTAATTGAAGGCCAATACGGAAAAATAAAACTATATTTTCTATACAATAATATTTATAAGTTAAATGTATTGTTAGGTATGTTATCCATCAATGCGAAGTTAAATAATTGATTTAGAATTTAAAAGGTAAATCGGTGAAGAGAATAGATTTGTCTGGCCGTGTTGCGAGCCAGGTTAGCTCAGTTGTTTAGAGCACCTCGACGGTGACGTGGGTGACTCCTGCTCGAATGTAGACCCTGGACACATATTTTCTCTTCAAAATGAAATATTTAAGAGATTATAGAAATTAATAATAAAATAAAATAAATTATAAATAAAAGTATGTTACACAGAATGATAAAATAGTTTATTTGTGTTGTATTATAAACTTAAGGTAACGCGATAAAGAGTAGTTAAAGTTTTAGCACGTAAACAAAACTAAAATCGTGTATACTCTTAACAGTTAAAATCAATTTTCAAATTTAACTCTACTTCCATTCCGCATCAGTTACGTCATCCGTCCTCACACACGAATATTTATTTTAACTAACGATTCAAAAAAAAAATTAACTTAAATCTAGGTAATATTAATTTTCATAAATTAAATGAAAATGATTAATAATAGGATTAATAATACCTGAGTGTAAACAAATTTCGTATAATGATTCTTCTTCACTAATAATGATTAAAAATGTGGTACAATGAAGAAGAACTGTATCAATCACGTTATAAACAATTTCATATTCATCTTCGTTAATTGAACCAACCAATAGTTCATTCATAAAGACATATTAATAAATATAAAAAATACAAAATGTATAGAATTAAATTGTTTTTAGAGACCAATAAAAAGGATGAATCACTTTTCAGACCGAAGAAAAACAACTGAAACAACGGGGGGGGGGGGGCTCGCCTTTATAATTTATTGTAAAAATATTGACATTTTTGAGAGATGAATAGACTACTAGAGAGCTCAATTTAGAAGTAGTAGAATTTAAGAGCTACTTACGAATAACAGCCCATAACCATAAAAGATGTTCCATAAAGTTGCTTTTATTATCTTGTTAACAGTTTGTCTGGCAATTGCTGTTATAAATATTATTATCCTTTCGAAATAATAAAAATCGATCGTAAAATCGATATTTGCACAATAATTTGATTCATGAAATGATAATGAAAACTATAGGGCACTTTATATGGCAATGAAATATCTCTTCATTTATAATAAAGGGAAATTGAATTATTATAATAGTGGATTATAATAAATAATTGGCTTCCTCCACGCTCTGCACATTTTTCTAACATAAATCTAAAATTGCCGTATACTTTCGCTATGGTCATTTGGTTAATTTCAGCAACAGCATCCCTAATTTTTTGTTTTAATAAGTCGATGTTATCAAGAAGATCATATGAATACACTTTTTGTTTCGAATAACCCCATAAGTAAAAATCCAAAGGGGTCAAATCCGGCGATCTTGCTGGCTAATGTATTGGACCATAACGTCCAATCCACTTTTCGGTAAAGTGCTGATTCAAAAAAATTGTAATCAAACGAGGTGAATGAGCTGGGCAGCCGTCTATTTGAAAATGATAATCTTCTAAATTCTTCCATGGAAGGTAAAAAAAGTTTTCGAGCACATCCGAATAGGAATGTTGGTTGTTCGTTTGAATTAGCGCACCTTATTGCACACCATACATTTCCTTTCTCGTACCGTTGACTGTTAGATACTATACGAAAATTAGAATTCTCATCAGACCAATACATACAATTTTTTTTAATACACGATGAGTTGTGACATATACCATTAGTTTTAAAAGTTGACTCATCTGTAAAAATTATTTTTTTATAAAAATATCTGTCGTTCAAAATCTTTTCTCCAGCCCATAAATAAAACAGCAATCGTCTAATTTATGAATGAAAGTTGGTTTAAATGGAATAATTTTATTTTCTTTGCATGTGCGATTTGCTTATTGATAATTCAGTAGATAGTTTTCTCAATGATAATTGATTATCATTGTTCACGGTTCCAGCACCAAGAGTCTAGCAGCATTGTCGTGATTATGAGTTAGCTTTTTTTTCTTCAAATTTTGGATACTTTCAGTTTCTGTTAACTTTTTCACAATTTTTTTAAATCCATTGACAAAAATTGCAACCGTTGGAAATCGCTTGTGAAACTTATTAATGACATAAGCATAAGATGTTTCCCCAAGTTAGGTGATTGCGCTGTTCGAGAGTCAACATTTATAATACAAAATAAGAAAAAATAAATGAATAAGTAATTTGCAACTTACTGAGATAAGTAATCAATTTAGAACAAATACTTCAAAGTTTTGACGTGTATCGAAGATAGTGACAGTAAATTGTTTGCGACGCGATTGTTTTTCAAACAAAACAAATCAAAAGCGGATTTTATCAATGTAGGCCGATCATTCTGAAAATTTTCATAAGGCCATAACTTTTCATTGTGAATAACTTCTCTTTGTGACACTTTGGCGTACTACGAACGGAAAATATACTTTACCTGAAACGAAAAGAGTTTTTGCTCAACTGTAAAAGCTTACTTGATTTTAAAAAATCGAAAGTAAACTAAAAATAAGTTTCAGACCAAGCAGGGCGGAATCCCAAAATATGAAATTCCAATTCGAAAGTTGTTAGTAAATCTCACCTATTGTGAACTCAATCCTGTATATTTAGCAATGAAATACACTAGACAACGAAATGGAACTTTTTTTTTTGTGTCTGAGTTGAAAGTGATTGTGTTTGCTTGGTTAGACCTTAACACTGAGAAAAATCAACAGTGTTCCTCGAAATATTTGCTTTTGAAGCCAGGAGTATGCTTTTAGTATATTTTTAATACACATAAACATCTAAAATATTCATATTGAAATCAATTCGATTTGTAACACAAATACAATATTTCAAACACAAAACACAAACACTTCTTGAATTCAAAACAAAATAAACTCAGAATTCATTTAAAATAAATCAAAAAATGAGCAGTCATTGCAGTCAAAAATGAATTTTCCCACTCGAGAGTAAACAAGCTCCCCGCCACAAAAGCAAACATTCTTCAATAGTAAGGTCATATTCCACTCTATTTTGGCATAATATGATGAAACATGACGGTCTTTGACCACACATAAAAACAAGTTGTATGGTGTTATTTTCGAAACACATATGAATTTTATGTAGCCTTCTTAGGATAATCAGCATTTATTATGCGTTTTTAGCAAACCTAAATGTATATAACTGACTTGATGTGGTGTTATGATTTTTTTATGATTTCACAATCTTTTCTATTTATAACAACAGCGTAATATATCTCCTTGAATAGAACACCTGTCAATGGATACAAGACTTTCATCTAGGATAAAATTGATGATCCAAAGTAAAAGCCTTCCAGAAGAAATGTGATTAATTGTTATAACCGTAAATTAATGAGAGCGTAAGATAAAACCTGCCATTAATCTTTAACAAGAGTAATTCATAAATTATCTGAAAAATGGATATAAAAAATAAAAACAAAACAGCTGACTAATCACTCTCGAACAAATCACAAATTAACGCTTTTATTTTTCTTGTTTTTGTTGCCAAAAAACGTTGCCATTCAATGTTTGAATAAGGTAAACTATTATTCTTACATTTTTATTCTTTATTCGACGAAGACTTTTTCAAATGTATTGATGTTGTGAAGTAGATTAAGATAGATATTTAAAATTCTCATCAAGTCCATAGACAAAGTTTTGGAGGTTGCATGGATCAAATGAGCTGATATTTACTATACATCGATGTTTTCAAGATAAAAAAAAACACAAACTATATCACTAGAGAACCTATGGAGGGTAATTTGTACCTTCGAGACGACACAAAACCGGCAGGATTACCTAACTCTCTTTATAAAAAAAACTTTATTTTCAAACAAACATAATGAAAAGAATGAAAATAATCAATATAAATGAATAAAATATATAAGGATTTTTTAAAGTCTGAATTTCTATTGTATCAAATAAACAGAATATATTTAATAACACAGAATATTTTAATTAACATTATCGTAAAATAAACTCTGAAACTTTACAATGCATGGATGGTGATGGAATCAGTTCATGGTAAAGACTATGCTGTTTCTAGGGTAATAGATGTGTAATGAGATGATTCGTCCGAAATCAGGCTCAAACGCCAGGATTTTCACCAATTAAGGGTACTCACTTTATAGAGACTAGGTTAACTTCAGTAGTGTCTGTAGATGCTAAAGGCTGCATCCTTGGCTATAAACCGAATAAATAATTTATCTCCCACAGCCGGGCTTTAACTGTGAGTCTTCAGCATAGCAACTCAGCACACTCTGCACACTGACCAATACCGCTCCCTTTTCAAGATATAACCGCATTTTTTATGTTTGGCTCACTTTAAGGTTGAGTGAGGTGGTTAAAAATTCGAACAAGA
This sequence comes from Arma custos, assembly GCA_037127475.1. Lineage (NCBI taxonomy): Eukaryota > Metazoa > Arthropoda > Insecta > Hemiptera > Pentatomidae > Arma > Arma custos. The sequence goes on along the minus strand of CM073763.1, from coordinate 48,274,105 downwards.
ATTGTTTCATTGTCAGATAAGTGAGGTTTTAGGACATTTATCATTAAATTGAAAGTACGACTTCAATGGTGGAGCACTGCTAGGGAACAGCAACATATCTGGTATCTGTTCCGCAGGTTGTCGCTTCGAGTTGAGCTACAAGTTTTAACTATTTATTCGTTTCAATTTTAATATTTTCAAATAATAAAAGTTATCACGAGCTTTAGTATCGAAAAGATAATGTAATTATGGGTAGTAAGTAGATTTCGGTGAGTAGAATCATTTCATCAAGAAATAAAAGTTTCAACTAACTTTTTGAAATATATATTATGCAAGTTTGTTGAATTGTTCATTTTTATATGGAATGATTACCGAAGTGTACACGTTTTCCATAATTACGTTCTCTTTTCCATATTAATGCTCATGATAACTTGTATTTTTTGAAATTAAACATTAAAAGGGAAACGGAGGAAAAGTTAAAACTTGTTGTGACCCAACTCGAAGCGACAACTTGCGGAATAATTACCAAATATCATCCACAATTACTGTTTAATCTGAAGTATGTCAGAAGTAAATATCTGCTTCACGAAACTACCAATGAACTGAAGTCAATACAAGGCTGCGGACTACAAAAGAACGAGGTGCCTAGAAACTAATCATGGCCCTTTCAAATGCTCCAGACGATCCAGATAACATCGGATAGTGGAGTAGTAGATAGCTAGTTCTAGTAATTGCTACTGGCTTAACAACTTCGGCAAACGAGTTCTTTCCTTTTATCGAACAGGCGTGAGGACACAATTGTCTTTCCTTCTGCCACCAAACTACAAAATAAATGGTTTGAAATACATCAACAGCAGTTTTTACATACATATATACAAATATATAGGTATGTATGTATAATATATCTGCCGCCCTGGTGAATAAGTCATAGGTGATGCATGTAAGTGTCGATCAGTAGCATAAACTTTCATGAAGAGCATAAGCTTATTTCGCAGAACTAGTATTTAAGTAACCAAGCAATAGATATATAGTTTCAGACCATAATGATGTAACATAAAATGATTATCTAAGTATTATGTTTACTAGGATTTTTGTAGATTGAAATGATGTAGATTTTAAGTGTATATTTAAGATGCCATTCATTTGTCCAATGACCACCTAAAATTAAATCGACTATCCATGTAATCCTCTTAATTGCTAAAACGATAGAACTTATTTTGTTATTTATTTTTTTTATTAATTATCAAAACTTATGAAAATTATTCAAATTTTCAACCTTCTTTATGTCGAAAAACTATATTCAGTTAAAATAAAAAGTATTTGGAGTGACGTTACATTTCTAAATTCTTATAATATATTTTTGGGACTTCTAATTTAATTTTTTATTAAATTTCATTAAATTTTATATATGGCGTAATAAAATAAAATAACACACAAATAAACAACGATGATTGCAAATTTTAGGTATTTATATTTCATACATTAAATTAATAAGATTTATGATTTTCTTGGTTGATCCGATACTTCTTGAAAATAAATGGGCTTTGAGGCCTCAGAAGGATAGGACACGACTGAAGTAGGAATAATAATATTTAATATTAATTTAATATTTAACAAACGTAATTAACATATATATATATATATATATATATATATATATATATATATATATATATATATCAGGTGGTGCTGAGGTACGTCCTGATGATATTTGCCATTCCCTAACATTAGACAAATATACCATTTTCATAGATAATATGTCCAGTGGTGGTAGGACATGGACATCCTAGATATGAATCAGTGTTGCCAACATATAACACCGTATGCTAATCACTGAAGAGCAACTACTAAATTAGGAATTCTAAATTTTGTCATAGATTTATGTACATGATTTTAGACACTAGATTCATCCATGACTATGTTCATGTTGTCTCTGGACAGTTATTTAATTTACCTTCATATCGGACATTAATATTATTTTGGTTATAGCAAAAACTGTAACACAATATCGAATCAAACAGAAGATTTATACCCTTTTAACTACAACGACATATCATTAACTAACATTTCAAAACAAATAATCATTTATGAAACACTAAAGTAATCGATAGGCGAATAGACTATATGAAGCGTATTCCTATTCCGTATTCACATCGGAATTTACGGTTGCCTAAAGGCACTATCGAAGAGTGTCTTAGGAAAAATTCCAAAACATCTAGTTGTTATCATAAAGACAGATCCACAAGTGTTCAAGGAGAGGATGCGGTGCTTAAGAATTCAGATAATATCAACTCAAAAATCATCACGTAATGGACATCATTGGGTAGTGTATCGCAGGTAGTATATGTACCGTAATTTTTCAGAATGGTTTTATCTTGTCTTTTCAAGGTTTGAATATAGAACACAATACCCAACGGGTAGAAACAAAGAAATTGAATGTCGTTTGATGGTGTATATTGCGAGTAAATAAAATAGTTACTCTATGCTGATCGAATGGCATACTATTAAAAATGGCAGAATCAATAAATTTTATCAACCTGTGGTCACAAACAATAGGATCAAAGAAAACCAAAATGTGTCACTTACATCAGAAATTTAAAAAAATATGTACTACAATATGTTAGCAGATATTAGTTTAAAAAAAAATATATTTAAAAGATTACTGACCTGACCATAAAAAATAAAAACCATTAGGAGAAACAGGTATAGAAAAGCTCAGCTATTGAAAATCGATAGTAGATCTATTTGTAGGACAGACAGATACGCATTATGATGCTTAAGATATGTAAAGATATATCTATGGATAGCCAACAAAAAACAATGTTCTTCAATTCAATACAATACACCATACTGGAATATAAAACAGAAGGTTGCAGAACAAACATTTCGATGTACCAAACGTAAAATTAACAACAGGGAAAATTATATTACAGTTATATGAAACGCGGATGCCTATCAAGCTAACAAATTCATTATAAAAACTTCTCTATCAAATCTAATCTCGAACCTACTGCAGGAAAAGTATCCTCTGCAGTTTAACAGCTAAAAGTCTCTCGAAGGCAGGTTGAGCCGAATGATGAATAGATCACTGCGGTTTGTCTTCGATGCCCGAAGGAGGTCCTTTCCTACCTTAATAACGAGTTAAAGCGACCCTTCCCCCTCAACCGTAGACAATCTTTTCTATGCTCATTTCTATTCATATATATCAACTCTCAACATTCCACATTCATCTATAGTCTTTTACAATTCTGATCCTCTATCCAATCCCAAGGTACAAGATCTCGCCTTTCCGAATGGGAGCGGAGTAGCTGAGTGGTAGAGCCCTGAGTTGCCATGCCAAAAATCCTGATTCAAATCCCGCTGTGGACGAGACTATTATTTAGTCTGTTAGCAGCCGGAGATGGATCATATGGCATCTAGGATCCTCCTGGGGCTCACCTTGTAGGCCTCTGTAAAGTCGGTACCCTGAATAAGAGAGAATATCTGGTGGTAGAGGGTGATCTAGGACAAATCACCTCCCTGCAAAACCGTTGTTCATGAAACAGTACAGTTTCTACCATTTACTGAACCCCAGACCCGTTCACGGGTTGTATTGATACAGGTTTTTTTTTTTTAACTCGAATACAAAACACTTTAAACTTATGTACACAAAACGCTATGATGCGGTCCTTACCCTGTTCAGGATTGGGTATTTAAGATTTCCTTCTCACCAGCTAATTAGACAGGAAATACAACTCCAATGTCAATACAGCAATCCTAACCTAATAATGGTCCATGATTGTAGGCCGTGTCCGTTCTACAGCAAACGTTAGTAAAGCAAACTAATTAGGGATAACGGAAATATATTAAGAAGCGATAATGACGGGAAGAGAAAACTTCTCAAAGGATTATGGTGTTCCTATGCCGAGCATTTTTTTTTAAAAGTAACTTTAATCACTAAATAGTAAATTATCCTATTGTTGCTCTTATGTAAAAGAATTTTAGTACACGTTCGATACTAGAAGAAACGCCTAATGAATGGATTAATCATAAACTATCTTTTAAATATTATTGTTTCTATTTCTTTAAACTTATTTTTTTATCGTTACATTTTTATCAGGAATGGATCAGATTTGATGTTTTGGAGTTTAAAACCTCGTCATAACCAATCAACGATATGTCATACAGAATATTTATATATTTAATTTTTTTTTACAAGTTAGTTTGTTTTCGTTTTTAAATTTTCTCGCCACCGATCTGGGTCTAGCTAGTCTCCTTCTCTACGACCCCTCCCTGCCATGCTCTCCTCCACATCCTGCAATCTTCTCTTTTTGGGCCTCTTCTTACCCTCCTTTGAGTAAGACAATAGTCGGAGATTGTTTTTGGCCCTCGTTCCATGTCATTCTTTTTCAGTGGTCATAACATTTTAATCTCCTAGTTTTTGTTGTGTAGAAGTACGTGTTCTCCTGATCTACCAGTGACCTTATTGTTCTATTTGGAACATGATGAATTCTGGAAATTGCAAAACGTTTCCACAAGTCCTTCTACACGGACAACTTCCTTTTCTCCTTTTTCGTTATTTTCTATGTTTCGGATCCGTATAGGATAACATTTTCAATTATTGAGTTTTTTTTTGGAGGTTAACCTGATACTCCATAGAAAGAGATAAGACATCCAATAGTTTTCTGTCTCTTACTATTTTTCATTTATACTATACAGAATGTAGATAATAAAATTATAAGACACAACATTTTTTGTAATAAAAGTAAAATTTTTTAAAATAATTTAAATTTCATAGCCTCCATGGACCGTTTATATAAGGACTTGATATGTGCCAAGTCCTGAATTTTGGCAGACACCCCAGAGGAGTGCTTATGACAAATAATTAATAATATTTAGGTGAGGACCCGTTTAACTATAAACTGCCTCCTATTATTTATCTATTAATTTTTCTATGGGAAAAACCTGCAACCTAACTGTATATATGAATACATAATATACTTATATTAATAAATAAACAAAAATGAAACAGAATGTTTAAAAAATAAAAATAAAATATAGCCAAATTTAAAAATAACTATTCAAACAATATAAACGATTTTTACACAAAATAAACGAAATTTATGTTAGTTTTCACGACATAGTAAATGATATTAAATATAATAGTTTACAGGAAAGTTAATATGTAAAATAAAAAATTATATTTTTCTATTTTAACTTAAAAAATAGTATTCAATAATCACATAAATGTTTACAATACAAATGCATTAATAATAATAATTGCTTTATTAGGGAACAAGAAGGCTCGATGCCGACACCACTTACTTTTGCATACACACATCCACGGATTACTACTTAAACCTAAATTCTTAAGATCAGTCTTAACGCGATCTTCTAACCTACGCTCCGGTCTACCCCTCAGACGCTTTCCATTCGGTACAGCGCTTATTAACTTTTTAAGAATTCATTCGTTACTAAGCCCAGAAACTTTACAAGCCTGTCTTAATCTCCGTGACGTTATCACCTGAATAATATTATCCGGATGCATGCTTCGCAATTCCGCGTTGTGTAATCTCCTAAATTCTCAAGTGGTCTCATCCTTTTTAGGACCGAATATTGTTCGCAACACCTTATTTTCGAATACCTTACAACGTTGTTCATCCTTCAGCATTAGCTTTTCAAATCAATTGAAAAATATTCTTTCAATTATTTAATTAGCCAAGTATCCGATCGTCCAATCGATTCATAATCAATAATCGACATTCCAATCTATAATAAAATCTAATAAATTATTTTAAACTCAATTAAATAATTTATTAGTAATTAATTTTGGAGTGCTATCAACGGGTGGTTTTTTTTTCATGTCCTGTGTTCATAAAGCTGATTTACATGATGTAATATAATTACAGTTGTAAATATCAATGAATGAATGAATAAAGCCTTTTATCACAAAAATTAACAGGAATTATTAAAATATTTTTACTACAGATAAAAAAAAATTAAAAAAGTTATAAATATTGTATATAGTATCTGTAAATATCAATCAATTATTCTAAAAAGAAAATAATTAATTTGTACGAGTTATTAAACTGAAAAATAAAAAAACTAGTATACAATAAGGAATTAACACATAAACAGATAAATAAATATGTTTATTTACAGATTTTACAGTCGTAATAAACTCATCTTCAATATCTGTACTAAAATGTCAAGAACCTACAGTCGTACAATTAAATTAACTGTTGTATAATTTGTAAAATCTGAGAGCGATCATTTTTTTTATAAAAATGTTTGATTCTTTTCAGAATGTCAATTTGCGAAGTACGTAGGCATCCTTTTGTTGAACTGTTATTAGGTATATTGGAGTGGTAGACGGGGCAGCTAGGAGCATTTTACCCGGCATTTGACATTTATTGACTTTGAAAACCCTCTAATAAAACAACTGAGAGGCGAAATTGAGTGACTGGATGAATAGGCATTATGATAATAGTAAGGGATAGAGGAATTAGAGATACCAGAAAAATCAATGAGAGACTGGAATCGATTACTAAAATGGAAATAGGCATATAATTAATTACTAATTATTTTATCATTTTGGAAATTTACTATGGTCATCCTAGCAGTTTAATGTAACTTCTTAGTTTTATAAACTATATTAATATGTTAATGCTTTGATATAGATTAGTTCACCTATGATTATTAGAATGTAAGACTACTATTTAAACTAAACAAATAAAAAAAAAAGTTAGTTACGATTCCGTCCCAGTTTTATATTCAGAACCAAACCAAACTAAACACCATAAACTAAATTTATAAATCAATTATATTCTGAATTATTTAAATTTTATAATTTGTAAATTGAAATTATTAATATTAATTTGGCTTTCGGATCTAGAGGAACTCAGAACAATAATTAATAATTATTATATACTTTTAAGTACTTTATTGATTAATCAAAACATATTATAGACTGAACAACCTCAAATGAAAAATTTAAATAATAATCAGTATATATTTATCTTATTTGTACCTTGTAATTGTATCTAGAAACACTTTATTTTTATTTTTGAATTATTATCATCGTTATGTTCAATAATACTTAGACAATTTGTACTTTCAATCATTTAATAAAACAAAATATTTAACAATAACAAATAAAATATTTTAGAGGAAACGAACAGTTCAACTACACATTGCTGTTTTACGTGTTTATTAGTACCAATTGCACAAATATTAAAAGAACAAATATTATTATTCTTATATCAATGGGATTCTAATCTTTAAACTAAAGGGTAAAACTAAAGTTTAACCCCTACTAAAAGTCGATACCACAGCTAAAGAAGTTTTCACCTCCAAAATAGTTAGTTGAAAATCCGTCCCAGTTTTATACTCAGAAGTATGTAACACGAACAATAGAGCTAGTTTAAAAAATGATCATCATCATCAATCATTGTCCATCCTCTATATAGCTCATGTAGGGTAATGTTGAAAATCCTTATAATAAATAAATAAACAAAAACAAATATGAATGTTTAACTAATAAATATTTCACATTTTAGATAGTATTATAGGGTTGATTTTCTAAGTACCTCTAGAATCTTGATAAAATATTCGAAACAAAAGTTGGCAGTATAGAACTATCCTATCCGTGGTGTCATCTTTTCTTAAAGCCTGATAATCTAAATTTACTTGAAAAGACAATAGAGGAGGAAACTGCTAAAGATTTTCCTTACTTCAGCATTTACTCGTAATCTATATCCATAGTTGAAAAAAGAGAGAAAAAAACGAGAAAGTTTTGAGGTTTAGTACATAGTAGATACTGCACTGTTTCTTGCACAACGGTTGTGCAATGAGGTGATTTGTCATAGAATCCCCCTTATTTTGGGTACCCTCTTTACAAACGCTGTGTGAACCCCAGGAAGGTCCCAGATCTCATAGAATCCATCTCCGGCCTATTACAGATTAAAAAAAAGTTTGCCAGAGAGCTTGATTAAAGCCCAGGAATTTCTATAAAAAAAAAGAAATAAATTAAAAAATGTGTTAAAATGATTAAAACGGAGACGTGAAAATTCCAAATCAAAGAGAAAACCTCGCTATATATTATTCAAATCATCCCTAATCCCTCCGATTTCCAATCCTCTTCCTTTTTACTCCCCAAATCCCTAGCAAGGATATCTTGATTTTTTTCATATATATTATTCCAAACCCAACTCAATAAGATTAAATATTTCATATCAGTTCGCAAATGAATATTTAAAATATACAGAATAAAAAAGAGACGAGATATTCCCATCGTTGCCGGATTTTCAGGAAAATTCAGCCACAATATATAAATACATATAAAGTAGAGCGTCAATTATCCGAACTAATGCTGTCGGGTTTGGTTCAAATAATATAATATATATTTCTATTTCTAATGATAATTAATAGGTGTTATCAAGAACAATAATAATTAATAGTGTTCCATCGGAATAATCAATGTTTCAGATTATAAACAATGGCGGATAACAGTCCTTGGGTACCGGCTAATATACCAAGTACCATGTACTGTATAATATATATGAGGTCTGTGACAGGTATGGAAACAACTGATGTTATGATGACGTAGAAGTAGATGGATGAAAAGTAATGAGTATGTATAAAAAACCTATACTACTACAACCCGTATTGGATCTGGAGTTCAGTACATGGTTGAGACTGTACTATTTCTTGGACAACAGTTATGCAGGAAGGTGATTTTTCGCAAATCACGCTCACACAGAGGCTGATATACATCTCCGGGCGCTAATAGAATTAATAAAAATCTGCCATAGCAGCGGGGTTTGAACTCAGGACCTTCATCATGGCACCGCAGTGCTCTATGGCTGAGCCACTCCGCTCTCTAATAAATATGTATATATATTAATATATTATTCGTATTTTAGCACAATAATCATTCGAATATTATATATTAATGCGCTCTCATGATAATGGAAATAATAAAACACCCGTGAAAGTAGTACGGCGAAGCGTATCATCATTTGTAATCGATTAACTGACTGTGTCGACACTGAGTGGCCGTAAAACATGTCAGGAGTTAGGCAGCCCATCTTCGGGATGAACTTTTAATGCGAGTGAGATCCATCCACTCCAATAGTACCAAGAAACAGTTCCCCTAGTTGTTCGTATAATGGAGGTGTAATGATAAAATACACACCAAGAAATTAAATTTATCTAAAAACATTTACTTTAGTTATAATAGCTGTGCCATCTAAATAATAAAGTGAACTTGAATGTAACAAAAAAAAAGTCCAAAATTATACAATCCAGAGCCCTGCTGGTATTAGCATTCAATTAATGCTATAAAAAATATATATTATTAAAAAAATATATTATTGTATTAGTATACTAGCAAAACATTCGAGATGTGGGTGTAACGCTGTATTCTGTGAACTTCATGGACCGCCTACATAACTAACAGAGGAGTTAAACTACGGATGTTAAAATACCTTAGTAAGAAGGGCTATATTGTATATGACACATTGCATATTACTATATTGCATATTTATATTTAACATATTTATTTTTAAGATAGATAATAAAAAAAAACCTGTACCACTACAACCCGTGAACGGGTCTGGGGTTCAGTACATGGTTGAGAGTGTACTGTTTCATGGACAATGGTTCTGTAAGGAGGTGACTTGTCCTAGGTCACGCTCAACCGCCAGATTCCCCCCCCCCTTATTTTGGGTACCCTATTTTTATAATATTTTATAGAGGCTGGGTGAGCCCCAGGAGGGTCCTAGATCTTATATGATCCATCTCCGGCTCCAAACAGACTAAATAAAAGTACTGCCTGCAGCGGGAGTTGAACCAGGATATTAGGAATGGCAACTCACAGCTCTACCATTGAGCCACTCCGCTCCCAGATAGTAAACATAATATTAATATTAGCATTCAGGGATTGTGTTAAAGACAAAAATTATTTAAAAAGGATAAACATCTTTGTAGCTTATAATTTTTGAAAATAAGAAGTGTATTAATCACTTATGATAATTTTTTTTTAAATACTCTTTTGGTTTCCATGGTCACTATTATTACAAAAGACTTAATTGGTTTCTTCTGGTTTGGACTGTGTCGCTAAATTTGTCGCCAACGTTTCGCCAGCCCTGGAGAAGTCAGCACCATGGCTGGCGAAACGTTGGCGAAAAATTTAGCAACACGGTCTAAACCAGAAGAAACCAATAAAGTCTTTTGTAATTTTTTTTTAGTTTGATAATTCATAGCAGTCCAAAATCATCCATGTTTAATAAAGGCTTAGTGCTAACTATGATTGTTTGAAATAAGCAAATTAATGTTGTATATTTGCTTTGTAGAAAGAATAATAATATCCTATAAATTAAAAAAAAAAATCACAGTAAAATAAATTCAAAGTTGTAACACAGAGAGTTGAAAACAGATTAAATAAACTGTAGAACCATCCAGCCAATTGTTCAAAGTTTTTAGATATCCAAAATCTGCATAATTTTATGTATATATTCCTTTTCTCTCAGGGTCAACTGTAACTTTTGTTAGCTTACGAAGGTCGTTTCGGTAGATTTTTTTTTACTTTCTAAACTTAATAGATTCCTGCGATTTGAAAAAACCTTATTCGTTATTTTTAAATTTACAAACTAAACATCTTCCGTTAAAAATAAAGCTAGATTTTCTAAACTGGGAGAAAGCCCTTTATGATCTGTCTTAAATAATGGGATATTCATTTTTAGAGTCAAATAATAATTGTATATGCAAGTATAATATAATTAATACAGACATATCTTAGAAGACACACCCATTTTATAGAGGAAAAAAAGTACCTATGATGCTATTAAATGATGATTAAAGTGAGCTACAGTCAGGCAAGCTAACATATGTAATCGAACAAGGAAAATGAAGGAATTGTTAATTCAGAATAATGAGCAACAAGAGACATTATTCTATTAGGAAAATATTTACTGTGATCCAGTGATACATTGATCTAATGCAGGCCGGAAAATTCGTTCACTTCTCTGATATAAGATTATACTTGAATATACCCTACTACTTTAAACTAAAAAAACCAATCATTACCAAACTTTAACGGTATCATCTTATGATCACAGTTAGCAATAATAAAATCTAGTAATAAAAGCATTAACTGTTTGTAACTGGATAACATAAAAATTGTCCAGCATTACGTTTTGTAAATCTAACTTTATATTTTAAGATATAAGTTAATTAGGTTTACATTCAAGCAAAGCTACAAAAACATAAGTGCGAAATTATTGGCAGTAATAGTAGTATTCCGAATAATTGTGAAAAGAAATGAGAGTAAAAAGTTTGAAACTTCATTAAGCTTTCTAAAGGAGTACATTAGACATTTTTAAAGTCATGAAGGGTCTTGGAATAAGAACTTATTAGTAACTGTACGTTTGTGTAGGGATGCAATTCGGTAAGCTCAAGTACTAAATTTTTCCACAAATGAAGGTTATCCACTTAAGGCTGGATGAGCCACATGATAATTAGCAGATCCGGCTGGTACGACCTGTGGCCATCAACACATTAAATAATCTACGAAAGTAATCTGGTGTACAGATCTACTAGATTGGGGAGTATCCAGAAGTAGTTCCAGTAGATAATGGAGCCAAGCAAGTATGGCATTTAAGTATTTTCTTTTCTGTAAAGGAGATGGTTGGGGGGTGCAGTCAATAAGAACACAGAATAAGTGAAATACTTATATTATGTGCCGACGTTTCGACCTACAGTGTAGGTCATCTTCAGGGCTAACAGAGAAACAAACAGAACAAAAATGTAAAAACATCAAAGTTGTACAGTAACAATACTAGTGACAAATAATGTAGAAAAATATAAAGTGGCAGATATGAAAATAGAAGATAAAGAATATTAAAAAGGAGTCAGATTATAATAAAATAAAGATATAGACAGATTTAAAAATTACTGATAATGAAAAGGCATTAAACTAGTGGTAGATATAATAAAAATCAGATAAAGACAAACATTGTAACATTGTAAACATTACATTGTAAACTATTGTTACTGTACTAGCGTTTTAACCTATTTTATCTTTTCATATTCTATTCCTATCTACTATATTTTCAAAACAGTCATTGTACACTGGTGTTATTGTACAATAGTTTTTCTATTACTCACAGTTGTTATTGTACATATATTTCCATACTTTTCTGTAATTTGGTAACATCATTAAGTCCGTTATCATACATTTTACACCTTTATTTTACTAGTTTTTCTGTATTATTCATATTCCAACCTTTCTTTATATGTAAATATCCTCGTTTTGTTCTTTTGTTTAACTCCTCCTTTTGTTTTTTCTTTATATTATTATATTGTACTGTACTATCCATTCTGTACATTTATTTTCTATTTTTATTTTATTTGCGTTATTTATTATTTATCATTTCTGCTCATTTTCTTTAATTTTATTAAATCTGTCTTACTTTATTATATCTGCCATTATTTTCATTTTCTTTCCATTATCAATATCTTTGTTATATCTGTCTTTATCTTAATTTTATTATATTCTATCACATTTTCTATAATTATATCTGTCACTATTTCAATAATTTTGTTATATTTGTCTTTATCTGATTTTTATTATATCTACCACTAGTTTAATGCCTTTTCATTATCAGTAATTTTTAAATCTGTCTATATCTTTATTTTATTATAATCTGACTCCTTTTTAATATTCTTTATCTTCTATTTTCATATCTGCCACTTTATATTTTTCTACATTATTTGTCACTAGTATTGTTACTGTACAACTTTGATGTTTTTACATTTTTGTTCTGTTTGTTTCTCTGTTAGCCCTGAAGATGACCTACACTGTAGGTCGAAACGTCGGCACATAATATAAGTATTTCACTTATTCTGTGTTCTTATTGACTGCACCCCCCAACCATCTCCTTTACATAAGATCATCCAGTCAACCATTTTCAACTCATATTTTCTTTTCTCTTTTATTTTTTTTATTATTTTTGATGGTGAATCTTTTTTTAAATTGTAATTATTACTTATGTACATGACAATCATTAGACCCATCTGGACTAGTTTCAAACCTAGCAACCTCTTCAATTCCTGAAAATCCTCCGAGACGTTTGAAAAGAAGATGACCTCGTAATCTTCGAAGGTGAACTTGCTAATCTGAGTACTACCACTGGGTAGTTCCTCTACTTGTCTTTTCATGTCTATGTGTACATTCATTCTATTTACTTGTTGCATTAGTATAATACAATTGTAAATTTTATTGAATAAATTGTGTTAACAACAAATTTAAGGGTTTGTAGAAACAACGAGTTAACTCCAGTTTTTATAATTTTTGGTAAAATAAAAAAAAAACTGTTCAAAAATGTAGAATGTATTTAAATCGACTTTGACTTCGTCCAATTATGTGTCTCCTACCGCTACATGTTTTGGCCAAATTCCATTGAGAAATTCGTGAAATTCGCAATTCCAGAGTCGATTTTATTCTGGAGTCAACTCCTTTTTGGCCCAAATAATTGAAAATTTCTTTCTTTTTAAAGTAAGGAAGCATTGAATAAGCACAATTTTCTAGAAAATTGGTTTATTTCAAGAAAATTTAATAAACGATAAGAAAAATAGCATTGACTAGCAAACTATGATCATCAGTAGTTTTGGCAGTTTTGCATTCTTATTTTTTGTTACTGTGTTCATTTCTTGAAATAAACCAATTTTCTTGAAAATTGCCCTTATCTAAAGCTCCCTTACTTTAAAAAGAAAGAAATTTTCAATTATTTGGGGCAAAAAGGAGTTAACTCCAGTCAGGAGTTAAATCCTTAATTAAGTCGACTCTAGAATTGCAAATTTGACGATTTTTTAAAGCAAAAATTACTTCTTGTTGAATCAAACGAAAGAATGATTTTTACCCCCCCTCCCAAGAAACGGCTGTTAACTCTGTTTGGCCTAAAAATGGAGTTAACTCGTTGTTACTACAAGCCCCTCAATTGCAATTATTACTTTTATTAGTGCCTTTAGGATTATTATAATTATTATTAGTCGTTGGGTGTAATTTGTAAGTTTTGTTTTAATATAGTTGTGTTTGATTTTTGATATGAGAATGTTTTGGGTTTATTTCTTAACCATGTTTTCCATATATGTCCTTGACTATGCTTTGTTTCCCCGCCCATCTCCTTTAGATGTCCACGAAGTCCAAGAGAGTAGCTGCAGGTAACAAATCTATTAAAAATTAGGCAAAAAAACAAGAAAAACACCAGAAACATTAATGTTTTGAAATGCGTTTATTTCGAAACTAATTTATAATTTATAAAAGCATGGGATAAAAAAACCCTCATTCTTTTGAAATATACAACCTATTCGGAGCGCTTGCTATGAAGTAGAAGATATTGCCAGGAGAAATATAAAGCCTGAATTGTATCAACGCCCGCAGCAGGAACGCTTTAATTCGAAATATCCAGATTAAATTTTCAAACTTTCTATTGTTGGATAGTTTAAAAGGTTGGCCAGACTGGGTGAGAGAGGGGCGAAGGGGGGGGGGGAGGTTTCGCAATCGGTGTTCCTGTTGTAGGCTGCATCCTGGCACGATTAAATGCCGGCAATTGTTCCCTTTTCGGAATTTATCTTAGCCAAGTTGAGCATTGTTCAGTCACCACCATTCAGGCTCAAGATACAATATCGTGTTTAATTATGCGAAAGCAAACTTAATGGAAAATGGATGAAAATGTATAAGGAACTTCCCTTCGTCAAACTAAGGAAGTGCGTATGCAAAGAATATGCGCAATATTAGAAGCAGAAAACAGTTTTTTTCTAGAGATAAGTGTTTATATCGCGTCTTCACCTTGATATTAAACTAAAACAACAAAAACCTGCAACACTACAACCATTGAAGGTTCTTAGGCTCGGTTTGTGGTTGAAACTGTAATTTTTTAGGAGAGCGGTTATGCAAGGAGGTGATTTTTCCGAGATCACGCTAACCCGCCAGGTTTCCCCCCTATGAAGGTTGCACACTTTATAGGGGCTGGATGAGCCCCAGGGGGGTCCGAGATCCCATTATATCCATCACCGGCCACTAACATATTAAATAAAAGTCTTCTAGCGAGCGGGATTTGAACCAAGGGGCTTCGGCACAGTAATTCAGCGCTCTAGCCACTAAGCAACTACACTCCCATAAATAAATAACAATATAGCATAACCTAGTTAAATAATGAACATGTCGCCTCTGGATGATCTACAG
Source organism: Arma custos (assembly GCA_037127475.1). NCBI lineage: Eukaryota > Metazoa > Arthropoda > Insecta > Hemiptera > Pentatomidae > Arma > Arma custos. The sequence continues at coordinate 48,258,900 of CM073763.1, read as the reverse complement.
ATCCCACAGTGTCGATTTATGATTGTTATCAGATTAATTATTTCATCTGTCAAAACTGGATGTGAACCCGAGATCTACACCACCTCAGCGCCCTAGGGCAATGGTAGAGATTGTACTGTTTCGAGGACAACGGTTGTGTAGGACACCGAGAGGGTCTTCAGATTCCACAGGTTCCAACCCCGACTGATAACAGATAAAAATTATTCGTCACAGCTGGATTTGAACCCGGGACCTTCGGTAGTTCTACTACTGAGCTACTCGATTACCTTTTATTTTTTATTAGGATTAATATGGACTTTAAAAATTCACTTATCAGGAGATTCAAACTTACTTATTCATTGGCTCTACAGGTCTTGATGACCCCTCGGCCTCCTCAGTAATTCATCTCCATTTGCATCTGTCCTGCGCCTCATCCATCCATTTTTAGACTTCCAAGTTACAGTAATCTTTCTTCCCCCATCTCGCCGTCCGCTACCCGATCTTCCTTTTCTCGTCATCAAAATTCATATAAAATATTCTTCTCTTAAATATTTTGTAATCTGTCTTCTCCCAATTTGGACTGCCCATTTATTCCTTATAATATATGATTATGTAACTCATACACTGTTACTACATTTTGCAGCAAACTCTCTATCTCTGCATTTCTTCCTAGTCTCTACTGACCACCTCCTTTTTTTGCGCCGTGAATTCTTCTCACAATCTTTCTTTCAAATACTTTTCTTCGGAGTCTTCTTGCGACAAAGACCATTTTTCGACTCCGTATGTGACTGCTGGTATTATAAACAAAAAGAAGCTTTCGAAATATTTCTCGAAACTGGCTAATGTGTTAGCCTGCACATTAATGAAGATAAACTTAATTCTTGAAAATGCCAGCATCGGAAAGCAGAAGAAGTTTGATCACCATCAATTCCCAACTACACCATAAAAACTGTTTCAGGCGTACTTTATTTAAGTTCTTCCTTAAATAACCGAAATAATGATGGCTCCAAACCTTGCCCAATTTGCCATACTTAAACTTCTCAAACCTCAGTTGCTGTTGAAATTAAAACGAACAAATAATATATTTAAATAAAAATATAAATGTTTCATTAAATTGCATTAAATTACACTGATAAAAAAACAAAACAAATAACACAATATAAGTAATGCGGTATGTAGAATAAATAGGGAACAAAATAAAGTGGGGGGTTGCTAACAAACGCAGTTCCACGAAAGAATCTGGTTTTCAAAGAAGGGAAAAGTATCTCTTAGATTTAGGGCTGAATACAGCAGCAGAGGTTAGAACCAAGAGGGTATTTCTATCGAAGAGTGTATAGAACATATAAAATCCAATTCATAAAATATATAAAAAACATACATTATAAAATCTAGAAAACTATCACAGCTTTAACATTATATCTCAGCTCATTTAAGGCATTTCCTTTTGTTATAGAATATGAAGAATAATGATTTTATTGTTTAAGGTACTTCATCGCCTTTGACGTTTTTGCTCCAAGTACTTACATCTTTCTCATAGATTTTATTTCATCATATTATATTTTTGACATCGCTGTCTTCCGCCATGGATGCTTTTCAATCACCCAAAATATTCTGACTGATTTTAATATTATTTTAATTAAAATAAGCCTTTACATCACATCAATGTACACAAATGAACACATTACATCAAATATTTATGTAGTGTAAAAGTAAAAACATGTTTTCTACTTAACTGTCATAATTTGTAAATAAAATACATCCAGTGGAGATTTTAAAAATTAATTCAGTTGAAGGTTATCCGCATATTTTTAATTAACTCACTCAATTTAGGATATCGTTTAATCCTTTGTTATTAGAATAAGTGATTAAAAAAAAAGAAAGTTTCTTAAGTTTTTGAAAGCAAATGAGTGATCGTTTTATAGATGTAATAAAAAAGAATCAACTCTCCCCAAAAGAAAACCATCTTTATTTCTTATGAAAAATAATCTGGATCAATTAAAATTTTAGATTTTCAATGAAATTATGAAGAAGTAATGAAATTTTAAATATTCAGTATACTTATTTTGTTAATTATTATAATATTAATATATAAACAGTATTAGTCATTTTATTTTTATACTAAGGACTGACATACGATAGTACATCATTTATGAAATGAACGAATATATGATGCGTTGACGATCATAACCGAATAAATAAAGAATTTCGAAAATTGACTTTTTCACTTTTTTTTGCAAGTTTAGCCAAGGTTTTGGTTAACACAAATCTTTGCTGTCTAAATTCTAATAGTTTTAATCCGCTTCTGCATCTCAAGTTTCAAGAAAATAAAATTCTTTCACTAAACTAGAGAAAAATGTGAAAAAGTCAATTTCTGAGTTATTCGCATTTGATCCTGAGCACCTCATATATTTCTTCATTTGAGAAATGATGATAAAGCAATGTAAATGATTCACTAACGCATGCCATTGCTTAATACAGCAATAAGCTAACTAATAGAATAGAAAAGAAAAACAATTTTATCCTGGGACCAGGTCCCTTTAGAATAACACGGATGAACAAATTTAAATAAATATTTCTCTGACCTACATCAGAATAAAACAATATTTACATAATATCTTGAAATTAAATAACTAAACAGGTATGTTTTGGTAGAGAATCAGAAAATGTAATACAAAATTAAAATAAAAAGATAAAAATCAGACAAATTTACAATTAAAAAAATTTAGGCTTATGGAAAAAAGAAGTGAATACATGATAGCATGTAATAATAAAAAATGATATCATTATGTGAGGAATATTTACAGTAGTTCATCAATCGATCAAGTTTAATATATCTATAAATTATTTATTGATTATAAAGCATCTGTCTGGGAATTTGGAAGATGTAGGAAAAGTTTGGATTTAAATGAGGTTAAAGAGGACGCATGACAGATATTTAGTGGGAGTGAGTTCCAAAGAGAGATAGAACTGGCGAGAAAGGAACGCTCAAAAGTTTTGGATTTAAAGAACGGAAGGGCAAGATCTTATGGCCTGGGATTGGTTAGAGGATTTGAATTGTAGGAGACTATAGATATAAGATGGATGTTGTGGGTTGATGGTTTGATATAAGTAAGAACCTAGGAAATAGAGTCACTTTAACTCAACGTAACGGCGGGACACATGAGACCTTCTCGGGACATCGAAGGCAAATCGAAGTGAACAGTTCATAATCCGCCTCAACCTCTCCTCGAGCCTGTTCGAGAGGCCACCATATGCCACACAACCATAGTCAAAGTGTGGAAAAATAAAAGAAGTGATGAGGAGCTTATGGATAGGTAGTGCTAGAAGATGCCTGGAACGGTGGAATAACTTTAGCTTATTGCTCAACAGGAAATTTGGGCAACGTGGGGTTTCCATGAGAGGAATTGGTCGAAAATGATTCCGAGGTTTCTGATAGAGGAACTGAATGCAGTAGGGTGATCATTTAAACTTAATCAGGGAAGTGAGTTGATTTAAGAAGGGTGTTGGAACCAATTAGGATGGCATGAGTTTTCGCAGCATTCAGCGATAGTTTTGTCGTTATCAATAACACAATTACATAATAACAATAATACTTATTGTAATGATTATAAAATAGTTACTAAAATAACAGCACAAAACATTGTAGTTGACTTCAAGTATTGTTATCCATACTTCAAGAGGCTTTTGATAGAACATAAGATTATCCTACAATAGCTGAAGTGTTTGTGTATTTTAAAATATTCAAAAAAGAGAGCTGCTCGACAGTACAGAGGTGTAAGGCACGTGGCGAGAACATCTCCCTCGGGTTTTCTCCAACACGGCCTATAGAGCTTATCACACTTCGACATCCGCCCCAAGTCAAGAGATATGATGAAGATGGATCTAAAGGACATTTGTCATATTAGGGAGTGCACTTCAGATGGGAGAAGTTGATAGTGGTTTGGGGGTAAACGAATCAGGAAAGTTATTACGATAATCAAGATTATTTTTAGCAAACGATCTATTCCCGAAAGACATTAAGAACCTGTATCACTATAACCCATGAAAATCTTGGATTCAGTCCGTGGTAGAGACTGCCCTTTCTCTTGGACAACAATTATGTATGTATATAATCCCTCCTAAATATAATCCCATCTCAATATATCATCCCTCATGGGATAATATCCCCTATTTTGGGTACCAAATTTATAGAGGATAGGTGAGTTTCAGGGTCTTAGATCCCAAAGGTTTCACCTCGGTTGTTAACAGATTAAATACAATTCGCTACAACCGAATTTGAGCCAGAGGCCTTCGTTATAGTGCGCTGTGTTACTAACCACAGAACAACTTAATAACAAAGAGAAAAAATTAATCAATGCTTGTCATTGCCTTTTTCATAAACAGTTTCAAAAAACATCCAGAAACATCAAAGATAGAGTTACACTTCCTACTTTTATGGTGAATGAGAAACATGAAAGCAAGAAACCTAAAGATAAATTATCTGTAAGATAAAATAATTGATAGAAGAAGCAACTATACTAGTAACTAAATACTGTATAATTTGTTACATTTTTTTTTTTTACTTAATTTTGAAATATCTAGATTTTAATAGACTAATATAATATTCAGTCATTTGTTTTGAAAATAATGTAATTTTTAATTTAAAAGAAACCTAGAACTTTCTTGGGTAAAGAACATGGTAAGGGCTTCATTATTTCTAAGCCACCGCTTTTGCATAACGGTATTAGCATTAATATAATTTGATTCTTCTCTTGATTTTTCTGCTGAAATTAATTATTATCGTCTAAAATTTATTTAATTTATAAAAAAAACGTACCACTACAACCGATGAAGGGTTTTGGGTTCAGTACATGTTAGAGACTGTACTGTTTGTAGAACAAGGACTATGCAGGGGGTGATTTGTACGGAATTACGCACAGCCAGAAGGGTTTTCCCCCAATTTAGGGTACATGCTCCAAAGACGTTGGATATGATTCAGGAGGGTCTGCAGATCCTACAGGGTCTACCTAAAGTTAGTTAATTTATCAGCCACAAGCGGATTCTAACCCGAGATCTTCGCCAGAATATCTCAGAACTTTATACACTGCACCATTTTATACTGAGAATGAGACCTTTAGGTTAGAACTGATACCCATTAAGATAATACTGATCTGTTACTAAAAACCATTGGAGATACTTTTAGTATTTACACTGAAAGTATCAACGTTTTTAAAATAAGCTAAAACTACATGAATCATTCATAAGAGAATCGGATAAGACTCCTTCCTTAAAAGGGAGATGAGAGAAGAGCATAGACTGCTGATGCAATACATTAAACATTGTATTTTTGTGACGACCCGCTTCTTGCTTCTTACATCTAGTATAAGCTCGACTCCTTCTAACAGGTTAAGACTTAGAAATATGTAGGCCAATTGTAGAGTAGTTGTGGATAGTTAGTTACCTTTCTATGTAACTGCTTATTATTACTTTGTCTCGACAATTCTAAGCTCGCGTATTTTGTCTCGAAATTTAAAAATCAGAATTTATAAAACTATCATCCTTTTAACTCTTCTTTACGGATGTGAAACGTGGCAGCTAACGCTGAAGGATGAAAAACGACTTAAGGTATTCGAAAATAAGGCGTTAGAATATCGGTCCAAAAAAGGATGAGACCACAGGAGAATTTAGGAGATTACATAACACTGAATTGCGAAGCATGCAACCTGTTAATATTATGCAAGCGATAGCGTTACGAAGATTAAGATGTGCTTGTAAAGTGGCTGGGCCTAGTAACCAACGAATTCATAAAAAGTTAATAAACGCTGTACAGACTAGAATGCGTCTGGGCGCGTAGACCGAGGAGTTCTCCGGGTGGGAATGCTCCAGGGGATTCATGGAGTATCTATCACATAGTATTACACTTAATGATATATAATGATAAACTGTATTTTATAAATAAACTTAGTAATTTAAATAAATATCGGTTAGTAATCTAAATATAAGTAAGTAATTTAAGGTAGTATCTATCTAAATATTATTATTAATATGGCTCTACGGTCCTGCAAGAACCCGGGCCTCCAACACAGCCAACCAATCTCTGCGTTCTTGCGCTATTTTCCAATCTTGTACACCTAGCAGCTGTAAGTCCTCCTCGACATCGTCCGAGAGTGTCCTCTGCTTCGTCTGCCTTCTGGTTGCTCATAGTTCCGTGTGGTCTGGCATTCTTTTCCATCCATCTTATTCTGACATTTTAATGAACGCCACCATATCGGGCTCTCCATACAGTTCCTCAATCCTTCTTCTTCTCCAGAAACTATTTCATTTTCATTTATAACTAACTTATTATAAAACCAACTTTTCCATAAACTGACAATATTCTGTGATGATCATTTATCGAAGTGACAGTTCATCACAACATTTCGTATATATATGTACAATTATTTGTTCAGGTGCTGTGCCTGCTTTCAAAATGCCTCTGGTAGTGTTGTCTTCTTCTTCATGCCCTTTACGGAGGTTGGCTACCAGCACAGCGATTTTAATTTTGTTGGTCACATTTCTAGATAATTTTATTCATGTCAGTCCACACCACAGATATCTTCTTCTACCGGTTCCGTGTTTGATCTCTATCTTCCTATGGACTGTTAATTGTACCAGACGGTATCTGTTATGTTTCATAGGATGATCAAGATATTCAATCTTCTTCTTTTTAATTGTAAATGTTCTTTCCTTTTCCTTTCCTATCAGCTGTAGTACTTCCACTTTGCTGATGTACTCTTTATTCAATGTTTTAAAAATGCGTCGATATCCACGCATCTGTGCCACACAGAAAAACAGAAAACATTTTGCCATTTTTTTCGTGGAAGAGATATATCGCTGTGTGTGAGTACATTTCATATATAACAGAATGTCACTCTGTTTTTTTGTCAATTCTGGTACTTCAAACGTTTAAGTGGTGTATAACAATGGAAAATCTTAGGTAAGTTATAATATTCGGGATTTAGATTATTTACTATTATATAAGAACTAATGTGGATAATAACACCGAATTAATTCACAACGATTAACCAGATCCGTAATTCATTAGAGTGTTTAATTGAGCAATAAATCCCTTCCACCACAAGAATAATCCTCAGGGCTTTGAAACAAATGGTTAATTAATTTTAGTGAATCTACCATTTAATTAATATTTTCATTTTACTATAAAATAATTTCAAACACATTTGACTTTCACCAATCTTATCACATTCATTATATTTTGTAATTAAATCATTTCTCATGAAAATTATTATGTTTTATTATATTCATAGCTTCATTTCACTCTTATTATTTTTTCACTTCTCATAATTTCTGATCATAATTAAGCCTTATAGACGATCCTCTGAACTTCTCATATGCATTTCAAAATGGTTGCCAATCAGAGATTTAATATTTCAATATTAAGTATTTATATATATTCTATTATAAATTAATAGATTCAATTGAATGGATATTGATTTGGTTTAATGTAACCTTTAGCAGTATATCCTACACGTTACGAGTGATAATATTGCAACAAAAATTTAGAATATACCAAAATATTTTTTTAAAAATATTCAAACTACTCATCGTAAGTGATTGGAAGGTAAAACTGAGGTCTACTGGATAAAATGCGGTAAATGTAGTGAAGCTATTTTAGTATTATTTAATTTATATAATAAACTTAGTCATTAAATAATAATAATAATAAGTCATAGTCATTAAATCATGCTGTTAATTTAAAACCGTAGAGATGTGTTATTTAATTAAGAATATTTTTAAATAGGGACCAGGGTTTAATCTTGAAGCCAGTTAGACTTAGAGTCTAGGCAAATTAAATGAAATGATTACTCTTATTGCATTCTAAGAGTCCTCGAAGATAAGAAGCCCTATTCTTCCTAACTTTAGAAAAATGTTAGAGCTCAAAGAAGGTACTGTTTAATTATGAACAACTATATTTATTGCATCAGTGATGTTAAGAAATATTTGATGAAGAGACCTAACTAGGTTATATCAAAATTAAGAAATTGATTTTGTTACTAAAATGTAAAGTATTGGGATAAGATGCTACAGTAGGAGTCCTAAGGTTTGTCTATCCAGGTGCAATTAGGATAGGGATCTTTAACGATTACCTGACACACAAAGTTATGCTCTTCCAAAGGACGGCACAATCAAGGATTTTATACTACTTAAAAAAATTTCTAGGGCCAACTGCCGGGCAAAATTTGGCATAGAAGCCCCAGAAGTGTCTACCGATCTTCTGCGGACGATCTGCGGCTTATAAAACAATATTTGTCTGCTACAACTGGTTTCAGATCCAATAAAAGGTTAGTGTACCCATGTACCCACCAACACACATCCAATATTAGAGGTCTGATTTGTTATGCCGAAGTTCCCGGATTCAAATTCCACTCGCTGGAAGACATTTATTTATTCTGTTAGTGGCCGAAGATGGATCCTATACGACCTTGGATTTTCCTGGGTCTCACCCAGCCTCTATAAAGTGTATAACCAAAATAAGTACGATTTTAAAATGCACAATCTCTATCATGTACTGAACCCACGGACCCTTTTCACAGGTTGTAGAAGTACTCGTTTAGGTTTTTAGTAAATTTATAATTGAATACAGTGATCTTAAATAATTTCAATATAAATTTACAGCTTAAAGTAAATTAATAGAAATTAGACAATGTACGAATTCAAATTAATAATATAGCAAATAATATATAAGAATATAGCAAATTGTTGCAATAAAAAAGAGCCCAACCCAAGATTTTGTTTATTCGGCATATGTCGTATTTCAATTAATTGGAGTTTTATATATTTTCCCTACGAATACCATGCAGTGTATTTTTATTCTGGAGGACGAAATGAATCAGTAACAAATAAGCATCTAGTACTAACTAAAAATCATGAAGGTGTCATTTTAGTAACACCAATTATATGTCAATCTACGAATTTTTCAGCCGACCTAATATATCGTAATAAGTGAAGAAAATTAACTATAATTCTTCCATTACTTCTCATTATTACTGATTATTGGGAATTTAGGAAATGTAGGAAAAGCTTGGATTTGAATATGGATAAGGAAGATGCATGACGGGATATCAGATGGGAGTGAGTTCCTAAATGTAGTGTAACGTGAGAGAAAAGAGCGTTCAAATGTTTTGGTTTGTTTACATAGTTTTCATAGCATAATAAATGTAAAATAGAATCTTTTACTAGTTTTTATATTTTAATTTTAAATTTTAAAATATTGCTTTATATTTTTTAAGTTAAATTTGCTATTTAATTTTTTTATATCAGGTTTACAATGATTTTGAGGTGATCTCATACCGGTTTTCCATCACAGAATGTTCTTAAACAATATTGTAATCTCCTATCTTGCCTCATTAGTAACAAAGAAGTCATTGAAGGTAAGTTAAAGACATTAATGAGCCTGCAACTATTGAAAGACACATCGCTCTTCCAGCGAGTTAAAGTAACCAGTGGAGAACTTTAATGTTGCTCATGGGACTGCGGCAGAGGACCAAGCCGATATGCAGAAGGCGAAGCAGCCGCAATGGCAAAGTAGTTTTTGGTGCAACATTAACCAACTTCAAGAAGAAGATCGTAAATATCAGCTCCACGAAATGGACTAGAGATGAATCACGCAGATATGTGTGTGGGTTTATATTTATCAGTCTTCTTCTAAAAGCGTATACGTATACTTCGTGTTGCTTTATTAACAGACCACGTTAGATGTAACATCGTTAAGCATGTACCATAATATATGCTCATATATTATGATAAAATCAGGGCTAAAACTATAGCTAAACTCTCGTAAATAAAAAATCAAAACGTCGTTTATTCAATACATCACCTTTTTCGACCCCTTAGCTGATAGTGATTACGGTCATATTTCCTCAGTTCACAACCGTTGGCTTACCTAGTACTTTATAGCAGAAGTACCTTACCTTATTTTTAGTTGAAATAACTGTTTCGTAATTTTCTAAGTACTAATTTTATAATGCTAATGCTTATATTAAAAAACCTGTTTTAGCAACTATTCATATAGCTGAAAAATAATGAAATGAAATAGATAATACTGAAAATAAAACATTTAGTATTATTATTTAAGTTCATTGCGATACTGTATTATAAACTATGAAATCTCTTAACAGCCCAGGATGGTCCCTGTTCGTCCAGTCAGGTACAATGTACGATCTGCAATCGTATCCGGCACGATGTTCATCTGCCGGCCCTCCTGTGGCTAATCCAGCCTCTCTAAATCGGATACCTTTAATTGGGGTAAAAACTCGCGGTTGGTCGTGATTTTGGACAAATCACTTCATTACACGACCGTTGTCCTTGAATCAGCACAGGCCCTAGAATTTACTGAACCAAAACCTGTCATGGTTTTATTATTTTTTTAGGAATAAGTTAAATAAAATATTAGTTTTAATTTACTCAGATACTAAGAAAATCCTTATATATTTTATTTGTTCACAATGATTATTCTCGGTCTCTTTACTCTGTTCATGGTAATATGTACATGACAAAAAGTCATATATTGACGTATATAGTATAAAGAGAAATAAGTTATTCTTTAATTTCATTCTGATCTTATTATCTGGATATTATTATGAAAATGTCTATAAGGTATTTTAATAATATTAGTTTAAACACAGTTATACCACATACATCAGCCATAATAAGATCCGAAAATAGGTCATTTATGCTCCATTAAGATCATTTTTCAGCATCTCAGAACTCTTCTATAGCCTTATCAGTACAGCCCCTCTTAGGGAAGGAAGACTACTCTAAGGAAAGGAAGTAGGGTTTTTTTCGTATAATCGATTCGTAGAGATCTTCAGGAATGCGATAAGCTAAAAATGGAAAACTCTCATATTTTTTCACCTCTAGGGGATAAGGGAAAAAGAAGGGGTATAAGTAGACGATGTCAGATTTGCCAAGTGGTTCACTGAGCTAATCCAAACCAAAATCCATACAATTAATGTATATTTATGTAATATTAGGTACTTTGGTCGGCACCTATCTATACAAATTATAAAACAAAATCCTCGGCCACATTTGTTCGCGGTAAACTCAATAGCTACTGCACGGATTTTCATGCGGTCTTCACCAATAGATGGAGTGATTCACCAGGAAGGTTTAGGTATATAATTTGTAGAGGTTTTATATAAATGGATTGGAATATCGATGGGTTTCACCGAAGACGCTGCTAATCCCGTGCATTATCTAACGTGCAAGATAACAAATTCTCCATATAAAGAATATAAAGAAACATTTTTTTATTTTTATAATTTCTATATAATAAAGTGATTATTATTGTCCATTATATGTGATTATTATTATTATAGCCCATTGGCTGAGATGGGAAGAAAGAAAATCAAGACTCCCAAAGAAGCCTAACCAATGATATTCACCTAGTCCTTAGTGGCCGGTATGTGATAAAAAAAAATACATTACACAGACAAATCATGTATGCATAATGTATGCTTTATTACCCGAGCAAATCTGGGGTGGTTCGCTATTTTTTTTTTAAAATATTTTGTTTTATTTTATATTAAATTATATACAAATTTTAAAACATTGGTGTGATAATCCCTCACAAAGAAAATGAGTTTACTTACAATGGTTATTGGTTAATATGCTTTTGTTGTTGGTAAAAAAAAAAACCAACAGAAAAAAGAAGTTCATAGGATTTAATCAATACAAAATTTATATATAACATGTTACAAAATGCATATTAATTATAATAGTATGTGTTTTGTTCGTTTGTATCTGTATTTTGGTGTTGTTTTTATATAATTTCCTATTTCTTGTATGAGTGTGTTGTCTGAAACTTGGCATGAGGTGAAGAATCTGAGGGTTTGTTGGTGTATGAATTTGTGTATTGTTAGGATGACCAGTTATTTGTGCATTGTGGTGATTTGAGTATATACTAGATAGTGTTTTATGATTCCCGGACATTTGTTATGGAAGATCTGTATTTTGTTGATATGTGTTTTTCTAGCTAAACTCCAGACTGGGCACGCATAAGTTATCATCGGCCTAATGACTCACTTATGTAATATTTTCTTATTTTTTTCAGATAGCGTTGATTTTTTGTTAAAGTACGGATACATTTTATAGTAGTATGGAAGAGGGGAGTATAGGTCTTCGTTTTGTGAAAATTTTAGCTTCGGTTTTATCAGTATTTGTATTGAGTCCCTGTTTTTTCAGATATTTGTTAATCTTGCAAAATGCTTCGTGTAGTCTTTTAATTATTGAAGTTATCCTATACGATGATGATACTATTGTTGTATCATCAGCGAACATTACGATATCTACATTATTGATTTTTGGAATGTCATTAATAAACAAATTAAATAATATAGGGCTGAGACAGGATCCTTAAGGGAGGGTCACTAGTATTAAATATATTATCACAAAGATATTACTTATAATAGAAATTATTGTTAGAAACATAATTGTTGAAAATAGTTTTTTTCTTTATCTTTATTTTAGTAATCAAATATGAAATAATAATAATCAAAACTAAATTAAGTATAGTATTTTGCTAAAAGAAACCTTAATTATACTATGATAATACCTGAAGATGAAATAGTTGTATATACAGTTCATAACTTACGGTATGTTTCAATTATTTATAATTGAAATCTTGGAGGATCAGAAAAAAAATATGAATTTGATACAATCAAATTCATAAAAAGAAAAAAAATCCTTTTAAAATTAGATTATTTGGTATAAAAAAACAATTTTTATTGATGAACGAGGAATGAGCCAGATATATTTGATGTATTTAAGCTTATTTGTATTACAATAACTAACTTCGTTGCAATATTTTGCTTCTTACATTGCACATTCAATATATAATAAATATCTTTTAAATTCATATAGATAATAAATCCTATATAATAAAGTTCATCAGGGGTTATAGTATGAGGTTGGTGTGTGTGAGTAAATGCGTTCTTGAGTGTGTGAAAATGAGAGAGAGAGATCGATCAAGTTTAGATTTTTCAAGACTAATTTATAGAATTATAAGCATTATATACATTTATAAATTATAAATAATTAATATACATTAGCAGGCAATAAATTGTTTAACCACCTGGTTTTTAAAATTTTTATCATTTCTAGAGCAGTGGGCTCTGAACAGTTGGCTGATTTCCCATATTCGATTTCATCTTACAATTATTCATGATAGCGGAGAGGTAATATTCCCCTTGAGAAAAATTTAATACAATATTTAATATTGTCGGATTTGGACCGCTATGCAATTTTCAAATTTAAATGTCTAATTTTCTTGCACAACTTTTTTTCTTTTCTTTGTTGAAAAATGAGTAGTTTATTCAACGCTTTTAATGAATCAATCATGTAATAGTAATTTTTCCGATAATTTTGTCATATTTGGTATCTTAGTGGCCCATATTTAGTACTTATTTTATTGTACCTAATTTTTTTTAATTACCCACATGTTTTTTTGTTAAATTGTTGGTACTTACTCAGTACTTCCTTCTGTTCTGAGAACGTCTGGGTACATTTCGGAGATCAATCCAAGGCTGATAACAAATCAATAATTATCTGTCATAGCCGTTCTCAAACCCGTGCCGTAGAGATAATTTGTTCAGCGCCTAACTCTTCGAACTACCTACCGTTTCATTAAAGCTGAGTAAATTACCTACACAATACGATCACAACTTGCTTTAGTTAATGATTTTCTTAGCGCTCAAAAATATCTTAATGACGAAGTTCGGTAATACTTTTACTTACTTTCAATTAAATATACAAGAAATGCTTATAGTAACAACTAATATCAAAATGGTTAAATTTAGTAAGGTGTAAGGTCCAGTGCGTTGTGTTTATTTTTAAACCTAATAGACTAAGCATGGCTTTTTGGCAATATAGTCTATTCTTTAATTCAATCTATATTCTTTACAAGGTTGTTAAAAATAGCAAAGAAGTAAGCCTTTTACAGGCATATCTTCTATTAACCTCCAAATTTGGGGTCCCGGTGGTGTAGTGGTTAGTATAATAACATTCTATAACTAAGGCCGGGTATTCGCAGCCCGACCGGTGGCTTTAGGACTCTTTAACGAGATTAAGTATTCCTTGTTCATACCGCCATTCAGGGGAGACGTTAAATGGTTGTACTGTGCGGTATGTCACGAGACGTGAATGATCTCTATCCTAATTATGACTGGATGAGCACTTTAGGATCCCCACTGTACCATTGCCCAATAAGATATAAAGTGTTGTTTTGTTTTTTGTAGAAGGTGGAAACCTCAATAGACACCTGAGGCCAAAAGTCCTCAGATATTGTGGGACTCCAACCCACTAAAACCACCTTGTTGTGCAACAACTGAGCTAGCCCAGCAAGTCGCTCCTCTTTCACATGCAAAATCTCAGGTGTGAGATATAGCCCATTGGCTAATCTCCCAATTTAGTGGAATTTCCTTTCATTGGGAGTTTTAATTTATTTACTTTGCGTAATTCATTTTTATAGAAAATCACTAGGCTTCACTCTTTTAAGCCACCTCATTTGATGCGAAGCGTCCTCAACTATAATCTGCATTTCTGGGTTTACGTGGAATTTAATTCTTCCATTATGACTATCCACAAACCTTCCAATCTCTTCTCTGACAGAATTTACTTTGGGATCCCTATTGTAGTCCGCAAATTGTCGTTTCTGACGTACCAAGTAGCATCAACTATACTTCTGAGTACTTTATTTTGGAATGTTTGGATTATTTGCTTTTCTTTGTAAAACCTCAGAGCTGAAATCCATATGTACATACCGGTTTTACGCCTGGTTTGTATAACAGGAGTTTGTTCTCAACTGTAAGTTGTGAATTTCTTCTTAGCAGCCAGTGCATTTCCCTAAATTTTATATTAAGCTCTTCTTTCTTTTTTTCAATGCTTTTTCTAGTTGAGCCAATGTCATTCCAATTATTCGACTGTATTTGAATATGGTACCTCCTGTCTATTAATATAAATCTTTCGCTTATCTATTTTTCTATTTGGGAAAATTTATATGAACAGATTTGCTTTCATTTAGTTTGATTAGACATAAAGTTACTTCACATAAATAAACAAACAAAATTGTTTTAATTATATTTATCATGTTGTATGGTTTAATGTAAAGTAAAACATGCAAATACGAATGTATTTAACATTTGCCGAAATCAGAAATTAATAGCTGACTCTTCTTTTACCATGCACCTCGGCCTAAAGAGGCACATTGTGCTCAAATGAGAAATTAATATCTAGCAGTTTTTAAGATTTACTGGGTTTTAAAAATTAATTCCATGGTTCGTCCATATACATTAGTTGTGGTGTTATTTTCAGTGTCATCCATTTGTTATTGATACCCAGTCTACTGGGTATAGTACCATTTTCATTGAGTAATTATTCTGAAATAATTGATACTAATGTAATTTCAAATATTAATATGCATTTATTAAATTTCTTTCAGAAACAAGAATATTCATATATGCTAGGTAAACAGCAATCGATATAGCTAATATCTTTCTGAAAGTTTAATGACTATCAAAAAAAACGTTTTTAAAACTCTTAAAATTAATATTAAATGTACAATTATTAATCCAAGAAAATTCTTCAAGACGGAACTTGGTAAACTACAACATTAATTTTACCCCAAAATTAATTGCGGAATACGCGCCCGCAAAGATGTTTAAATAAGTAAGTTTGTACAAACTATGGTTCATTGTTTGTACATTATGATTGGGTTTGTACGGTAAATTATTAATTACTATTTATGTTCGAAAGCTTTGTATGAAGGGTTTCTAATTTAATTGTCAAGTTCAGCGTTGCATACATGTAACAATGTGTAGTTCCCCTTTGTTTGATTTTTTGTTCGCTGATGGCGGATTTTTGGGTTTTATTAAAGGAAAATTGAGGGTGGCGAATATGTTAATAAAAAAAATCTATTAAATTTAATAAATAAGTTTTAATTAATAAAAGAGCGAGAGCAACATGTACCCCGTCATGTTGCTCTCGCTAATTTAAGCTTTTATTCCGAGAATTTCACTTGCCTCACGGTATTGTTTATAACTTACAGGGTAATTATAACGTTTTTTTAATAAATTCATTCATTGAAATTTACAAGTGTATTATAACAACACAACAAGTAAATGGAAGAAATGATACATTTGGTATGAATAATCTCATAATAATCACATGTAGAGAAACTATTCACTGATATTACTCAAGCAAACAATTCAACTTAGAATCGTGACCTAAAAAATAATAATTACTGAAGCAATCAATATTTGAAATCCCACGGCGTCTGTTTAACCCTCAATATCGTTCGGTCTTGAGGGTACTGTATACCCTGTATACCCTGTGATGTTGATTTAAATGTATTCAGACATTAAACCTCTCCGCTCTTTGATGACTAAATTTCACGTATATCATAGTATAGTTTTTTAAATTTTATTTATTTAATTTCACAACTGTAATATAATAAAAAAACAAATGTTAACAACAAAATAATAGCATGATATAAAGGTAAATAAAGAAACTACCCACTGAATTTCCTCATCTAAAATATTTAAGTTAGAAGTTCTTCGAGTACTAGCAGTAACCACTGGTAACTAAAACCTATACTAACGAACTTCATTCCCACTCAAACCTTCTAGTTTCAAAACTCGCAACCTCTTCAATGCCCGATAATCCTCCGAGGCGTCTGAACAGAAGATGACCTCGTGGCCTAAGTTGAACTTGTTATTTGAGTACTACCACTTGGTAGTTTCTCTACTTGCCTTTATATCAGGTCACTATGTATCATTCATTCTATTTACTCGATGTATTGTTCTTATTAATTTTTTATCATATTGGCTTGTTCAGGATCACGTTATTTCAACTGTCTTTTTTCTTCTTAACATTTGCCCAGTACTCCCTCATTCGTCTTCTCCCTTCTTTCTTCCGTCCATTTCTTTCCCATCAGCCACTTTGGTTTTCCTTGAAAACACACTCGAGTATCTAGTTTCATCCTCAGACGTTTGGTTTCCAGAACATCCTCTCATGTAATCCCCATCTCCTGTAAATATTTTTCTACCTCTTCGAAACAGACAGGTTTGATCTTCTTTTCTTTTAAATAAGTAAAAATCGGGTTCGTCAGTCTTGTGGGTTTCATGCATACCAAGTGGCCATAAAATGTTATGTTATTATTATTATACAGTTGTATATTTCAATAAATATTTTTTTGAAAGTAAGAAGGTCATGAGGGCATCTTATTTTCAGACGCCTCGGAGGGTTATCAGAAATTAAAGATGATGTTATAAACTAGTGTTTTTTGAGTGGGAATAATGTTCGCCATGAAAGGATTGATACCGGATCCGGGCTAAATCAGCAATAAATGGGACATTAAGGATATTATGGATTACTTTGTTCGTAACAGAGTAAGGAGCATTGAGGATTATACGAAGGATTTAGGATTGTAAGGATTGAATACGAGAGGAATTCGATGGCTTAATGGAGCTTCTAAGCTCTACTGCGTAAGTATAGATGGTTCTAATGATTGCCATGTATATGAATCTTTTGTAATTAATTGGGAGCTTAGAGCGATTGTCTAATAGCCTGAAACGACGAGCTGTTTCTTGTCGTTTCAAAATATTTAAAGCTAATTCTAAAATAGTTGTATCAGCTTAAATCGATGGTGATTAATTACAAGTAATATCTCTGAGTTGAAATTAAAAAAAAAACTATTTCATTTTTTAAAATTAAAAAATGTATTCTATTACATAATGTATTCTATTATGCAGTTTCAAATTATAATAAATAACTTGAATTGTAAAAAAATTATATATATTTTGATTTTAACAGTTATTTTAAGTAATCAAAACGAAATGATGATACCACATTTAATATTTTTCCTATGATCATCTTGCTGAAAAAATATTTTGACTTTGATGAGAGTTACAAAAATATTTCTGAAGCCCCGACACTTCCTTAATTGTTTTCACAGGCTAGGATACCTCACAGCATGTAGGAACTATCGACAATATTGATAATGAGATGTATACAGACTGGTTTAACTTGAACAATACAAACAACAATGAATACAAACACGATCAAACTTTATGGTTATGTAAGGGGGTTTATCTGCTATGCAAAACTATTCATTGTGTCTCCATAATTAACTTATTACTAATATCAACAAGTTTGACTTATAGTTATTCGGTAATTCCATGTTAAAACTAAACTGAGCAAAAATTAATAGGAACACTAATTATAATATTATTTTTATCATAAAAAGTATTACTATTTATTAGAAATTATACTACATTAAATATTAATGTAATTAATATATAATTATATAAATGCTAGTTAAAGCATATACTACAAAGTTAGCAATATCACTATTAATTTTTGCGCAATATATTGCTCAATATTTTAATGAATACATATTAGCATCTATTTTTCTCCTCTTATATATTTTACTCTCTTTAAAAAATCTTAAATGCTTATGCCGGGTTGCGAACCCGCGACCGAAATTACTGTTTAGGGTCCTAAATTTCGCCTACCAAGTTTTAATTAGGATAAGGATCTTAAACATAGTACTTGATTCCGCATAGGTTCGGAACCGAAACATTACGTCCTCTCCGAAGTACGACATAACCTAGGATTTGTTTTCCTTGTGTATCAATAATTAACGTATTCCTAATATCAACAGGTTTGACTTATATTTATTTACAGTCCCTGGACATATTAATG
The DNA here is from genome assembly GCA_037127475.1 of Arma custos. NCBI lineage: Eukaryota > Metazoa > Arthropoda > Insecta > Hemiptera > Pentatomidae > Arma > Arma custos. The sequence goes on along the minus strand of CM073763.1, from coordinate 48,240,183 downwards.
TGACCACCAAGAATGATTATTTTCTTTTTGTTTTTTCCTAATTTTTTTTATATACTTTCGAGTGTCTCATTAAATTACTGTTTTAAGTAATGGCAACACTGTTATAAGTTTTTTTAAGTATTTTTTTTAGTAATGGCAGCATTGGTTTTAGTACAGCTATTTTGTTTTACGAGTGACAGCGTGCATAATTTGTGTTTGAAATTTTTGTGGATTTATTGTTCCTTTGTCATTAAATACAAGTCGGATTCGGATAAGTTTATTATTGATTTATTATAAGTATCATAAATTTTAACTATTTCGATAGTATTTTTTCATCAGTATTTAAAATAGGGTGACACCACAAAATATTAAAAAAAAATAATGATTTATTTTCGAAACTATTTTTTTCAATTTCATATTATTATCAGATAACTAACTTACCCAGAAAACTAATATTTAAACTCGATTTACATCATTACGCATACAAAAAGATTATACAAACTTGTAACAAGAACGAATCTATCCAGTGGTCACATTAATATGGCCAATGACTGTAGTATTTCCACGTTATTAACTATTTTGCTAAATATATATTGTTGTTTATTTTTCTTGACTGCTTATAATTTGTTATTACCCCTTTTAAAAACTCTTAAAACCTGGAACCCTAGGCAGAAAGCTGTAATGCTAACCACTACACCACAGTTGACCACTTAGTCAGTGATTATAGAAATATATTTTGGCAATATTTCGAGGCCTAATTGTACTCATATCCATGCTCTTTTTTTTTAGATTAATTTATTGATGGTAACAACTGTAATAATATTACAACATGTAAATTTGCTAATATGAACAAATGACATGAAAACAAAAAATACATGTGGAGAAACTATCCATCGGTAGCACTCCAATAAAGTTCTATAGTAGAAGGTCTCGAGGCCATCTTCTTTTCAGACGCCTCGGAAGGTTATCAGGAATAGTATGGGAACCAAGGTGAGAGACTAGCGGATTCAAGTGTGTATAGAGCTTGTCATGAATAGGTATCTAGTTTAGGCCAAATCAGCAACATATGGGGTATTAAGATCATGATGGATGAGTTTGTTTGTGACATAATAAGAAGCATTGAGGATTTTACGAAGGATTTTGGATTGTAAGGATTTGATACGAGATGAATTGGATGGTTTAGTAGAGCCTCAAAGCTCAACTCCGTGAGTCCAAATAGGTCTGATAACTGTCATGTAAATGAGTCATTTATAATTAATTGGGACCTTAGAACGTTTGTCTAGTAAATGTTAAAGTAGGCGAAAATGTCGAGCAGTTTCTTGTCTTTTCAGTCTTGTATGAGGATCCATGCTCTTAAACTGAAAAAAAGGTCTATCGTAATCTATGAACTTCACTCTTAAACGATTACACTATTACTTGCATAGAACTTACAAATTGAAGTACAAATATATTTCACTTATATATTAACAAGTTTCCTAAAGTACTGTCCAATATTTGGTGTTAGTTGAAATTTGCTAACAGTAGATTTTTTATGGTATTTTTCAGATTTGTAAAATAGGATCAGCAAGTAATTATTATTTTTCTTCTTTTCAGTGAGACATAATAGGGACCACATGAAATTTTCAAATCTTCCTATATTGATCTTTTAGTTTTTTGAACAGATTTCTTTGTCACGCTTCCTTAAGATTCTTACATATTCTTAAAAATCTGTCTGCAGAGATGCCTTCCCTTATATTATATTTAAAAATTCTTTCTTTCTTGTCCATCCAGTTGTTGACTTTCTCTCCCTAAGATACTTGAATATTCTTTTCGGTAGTCTGGAATCATTATCTTATATTTTTTATATATCATCGTTATCGCAGATTTAAAGATTTTTGATTTATGGAAAAAAATGTTGGAGGCGCTATAAACCAGCTGGGTCTTTCATTCAAGAAACATTTGCACAATGTTTGTATTTTGAGTATAATACGTCTATTATCAAATGAGTAAGTCTGTTCAGGAAGTCGAAAAAGGATTGCTGATATATGGCTTAACAGTACTGTTTTAAATTAATTAACGTATATTATTACAATCCTTGGTTTAGAGGAATGTTGATGCTGCTGGTTTCTCCTTCTCTTCGTGAGAGGATCAAAACAGCTATGAGTTGTTGCATTAAGTGAGATGTTAAAGCAAATAACACTCATAGCGAGTGGGCTATGTCCCAATTAACCGCGGGGTTGGGCATAAGCCTGGGTTAATTAAGGGTTTTGCCGCCGATAAATGGACATTTAATACCTGCGAAATTGCATTCTCTGCTCCCAACCAATTCGTTTCTGTCCCAACCCACCTGTCTTCATCAGGCATTCGTATTCCCTAATTGCCGTACGACCGCTCAACTTTAGCCTTATATTTAATCGAATATCATCGGGTATCTGTTTCGGTCTACTAGTCATTATTACCGATGGTCATTATTATCACTGCTAATGAAAGTATGTTTGGTATCAGTTGCGCAGGTTGTATCTTCGAGTTGTCACATATAGTTTTAAGTTTTCATTCATTTCTTTTTTAACACAATCGCTCACGCGGTGGTAGAGCACTGAGTTGCCGTGCCAAATATCCTGGTTAATATCCCGCTGCTTACAATAATTTCGTTTAGTTTGTTAGTGGCCGGAGATGGGTCATATGGGAGGACCCTCTTGGGGCTCACCCAACCTCTAGCGGTACCCAGAATAAGGGGGAAAATCTGGCGTAGAGCGTGATCTAGGACAAATCACCTCCCTACACAACTGTTATCCATGAAATATTACAATCTACCATGTACTGACCCCCAGACCTATTCACGAGTTGTAGTGGTACAGATACTAGGTACAAGTCTCTCACCCAACATGTGTGCGATGGTCGGAACTACTCTTAGCTTCCGCTCACACATGTGTATGTGATGCTACCGCCTAGCGTTTACCAAAATGTTCTTAAAAACCCAAAGAAAGGGTTTAAATCAATTTTCTTTTTATTTAATAAATTTTCGTTTCGTCTATATGAACATCTAAATGTCGATTGTATTTGGAAATAAAAATGAATTTGTAATTATTATCATTGAATAAACCAGTTCCAGTCTTAATTCATTTATTCTTTTAAAAAGACGTTTCGACAATTGATGTAATTTTCAATTATTTTAATGAGCATCCTGCATCGATCAACATCCTATATAACATCAATAAGTTACAAGTAAAACAATTCTGTGAAAAACAATAATCACAAATAAGTTACACAAATCTAAAAAAAAACAAAAAAAAAATCTTGTCCCTACAGTTAGCAAAAACCTTGAATAGATACCTCATTAAAATGCTTCGTTATAATTCGTTTTTAATTTTTTTTTTGTTTTCTTGGGGATCAACTATTCCTGGTAGCTTAGTTGGTAGAGTACCGCGCTTGAGATGCGGAGGACCCGGGTTAGAATCCCGGCCAGGACAAATCTTTTCACTTCAAAATAAAAATACTTATTACATAGTTACTCATGTAAGGAAATGTATTTTTTTTATAATACAACTAATACAATTTATTATTCAATCTGGTAAGCTGATTTGACTCATCCAGAATCACTGTATATAATATAGTCATACAAATCTTATGTCTCTACTTGTTCCGCTTAATTTATGCTACACATTACATTGTTTGGTATTGCCTGAGTTTGTCTGACTAGCTTAGGGGGTATCGATCAACTTATTCCATACTTTTGAACCTTCTTAACGAGATTGCTATCGTACACAATAGATGATGAAAGTCGTCAGAGATGAATTGATTTCCAAGCCGATTTTATACGAAATAGCCAAGGCCCTGTTATCGTCACTAATTGGAATTCTTCACAACAGCAAAAGGAATAATTTAATGAACTCGGGTTGTATAGGAGATTTTGAATTGAAATCTTTGACGTGTTTGAATGGTAAAGGAGTTGTTATATAAAAGCAATTCTCATTAGAGAGAAATAATAAGGTGTTTTTTAGACTTGGGTATTTATTAGTCTGAATAAGCGTTTTTAGAGATCATTGTAATACTGTACTAATGCCTTAACTTAACCTTGTACCAAAAGTCACCATTTCTATTTATTATCAATGAATTTACAAAGGAGAATTCTTATCGCTATAATCTAAACAGACTTTTTGATTTATTTTCACCATGAATTGAAGAAGACGATGCTACGTTTTGTTCCGATGTAGGTGTTACGAAGAAGTCAGACACTGTCAGGTTACGATGGCACGTACGAGTGATTGTTGGCCCGTTTCTCGGTATTTACAGAAACTCACGTTTTTCGCACAGGTATTTTTTTTTTTATCGATTACCTGATATACCAAATATAAACTTTGTGCATTGAAATAGGTGGTTTAGCCTCGCTTACCAATGCCACAATAAGAGTAAAAAATAGTGATATATTAGTTTTTCCAAATTAAAACAATTTTTTGTAAAAACTTAACTAATTAAATTGTGATATAAAAAATATGAAGAAAAGAGGATAGTATGTATAGATGTATTCAGATTATCGTTGATCTTAAATATTAAATTTTTGTATGGAATAGCGTTCACTGTTCACTTGTTCTTTTCTATTTAGGTGAATTATATATATTTTATTTTTTTTATACTCATAATTTTGTTTTTCTGTTGGTCACCTTAATACTTTTATAGCTAAGCGGAGAATGCTATTGTGAGAGTCCTAAATTTTGACTATCCAGGTTTAATTAGGATTCACAGGATCTTTAACGAGTTCCGGACATAGTATTTGGATTCTCCGTTTTACGTCCCTTCTGAAGGATTTTACGCATAAATAAGGGTTTTTTTTGCTTTTCTTTTTTTTTTTTACTGTTTTTAGGAACTTTATTCGAACTAAATTATGAAAAATTTATCTTTCATGTTGTAAATTATCATCATGTTTAAGGCCGTAAATACATAGCAATGAGATTAACATTCATATAATTAAGGAGCCCTCTGTTTCTGATAACCTTTATAACCTTTAATGTTTGGTACAAACTGTTCATTAGGCCGGAATGTGTAGGACAAAGAAATGATAAAATAAAACGTTAGAACTCTTAGAGTTGCAACACCTCACAACTTACACGGGTCAGGAGTAGCTTTTACAATTGTTCCTGATCGCCAGCTAGAGGTTAAGTCGCTTGGTTAAGTTAGTAGTAGTCGCTTCGTGGAGAAACTGCCTTGTGGTTTAGTGCCATTTAACTCTCTTAATTAAAAAAAAAAAGTTGAACAGAAAAGTAACCCTTTCACACTCATATTTTTTTATGAGTAATCCTAAAGATTTTGTTCTCATGCTCTTTTTTTATATTTGAAAGAATTGCAGAAAATAATAATAATGAAAACCTTAAACATTTCACTCACTCATTTTAACATTTTTCAATCTCAAATGTAAATCACTTCTTAAAAAATTGGCATTTTTGAGTTAAGACTTTTGTAGAAATTGTATTGGTTGAATATTCCTCTATCGAAAAATTAGGTTTTTTAGTTATGACAATTTTGCTGGAGCGATATGAGCCGTTTGGTTTAAAAAACGGTTACATCCATTTTCAAAAAGTTGTCAGAACTGATCAAGATAGATTTAATCTTAAAATGTAATCAATTTAACAAAGTCCCTTAATACTTTTTGTTATTTTGCTAACAATTCAATTCAAACAATAATTAATGACAATTTTTTAAGTCTTCCCCTTTTTAAATCTCATTTAATATAAAAAATATGTTGGATATACCCCACTTTGATCTGAAAATATCAATATCGGGTTAGTTTATTGCTGATAAATCATAAATAAATAAATTAAATAAGATATTTTGAAAAACAAATCACTTAAATCAATAATATATATATATATATATATATATATATATATATATATATATATATATATATATATATATATAAATATAAAATATATATTTAAATATATATTATATATAAAATAAATATTTAAATATTAAATATATATATATATATATATATATATATATATAAATAAATATATATATATATATATATATATATATATATATATATATATATATATATATATATATATATATAGACACACACACACACACACACAGACATATACACAAAACATATATATATATATATATAATATATATATATATATACACATTGTTTTCATACATCAAAAATTTTCATTTAATGTGATAGGTATAATAAATTTTAATAAAAAATGAAATCTTTTGGTATTGGTTATTGAAGGATCTAGACGATTTTGAAACAATCACATCTAGTACATCATTTCTGGAATTAAGAACTTATAAAAAATAAAATTTTAAAAATGGATGTACCTGAGTTCGAAATTTAAAAAAATGCCTCATATGTCACTGATTTATTAATGTCATAAAAAAATAAATAAAAATTAGCAGAAACTATGTTGTCCTTTGGTGTTGAAAATATGTTTTTTTATTTTAAAAGTGGGCTCAAGCATGAGATTTTCTCTAAAGGAGGAAAAAGAATAGGGTCGGTGGTGGCTGGAGAAAATCCATAGACTGTTGACTTAGCTCGATTATCACAAAAAGCTTAGGCCTTCCCAGGGATGAGGAAACATGAAGCAGCAATTTATAGTATAATTTATATTAAAAAATACTTTATGGGCAACCTCCTATTTCAGGTCTTAGGCATAGGCAAGCATTTTAGAGACTTAAAACTTTGGTTTTTGTAAGTTTTCAATTGCGTTATAAAATATTACTACCAATTTTTAGAACATCACCTTTTTTTTGTATTATTATTGAAAGTTTCCCCAAAGTTGAGGTTTTCTTCAACCAAACTTAACATTTTAAAACATTTTTCCAGGCCTGTGTTAATTACATCTTCTTCATTCAGACCAAATCCTGTCATTTTTTCCTGTACTTGGTTCACCCATGAGATTCTTGGTCGGCCTCTTCTTATTTCTTGATGACACCAGTGGATGGTCATTTTGGGTGTTCTATTATTTTCCATCCGCAGTAGGTTTCCAAACCACTCTAATCGTTTTATGGTGATTTTTTCGAGAAATTTATTGCGAGCACTAATTATCTCTTAGATTAATGAATTGGGTATCCTATTGCGCCTAGATATTCCGGCTGCCCTTCTCGAAGCAGTGATTTCTTTTTCCTTTCCTTTCCCAATTACCATGCTTCACAGCCCTGTAACATTATAGCCATTATTATAGCATGGACATTTTTTTGAAGAATTGAGCAGGCCAATAGCTTTTCTTCCTTCCCTGGTTCTTCGGGCTCCATTCAATTCAGATGCTCCATATTTTTGAAGGACAGATCCTAAATATTTAAAATCGCTAACATTTTTAATCTGTAGACCGTTCACCTCCAATGGTCCATATTTATTCCCCAACTATTAGTTATCATATTCTTCTATGACTTTTGCACACATATATCATCTATTTTGATTTATTATTATAAACTCTTTAAAATTATGTTATTGATGGAGTAATCCAACTTAAAGTGGGCGGAGTTGCTCTATAGTAGGAAAATTCTAGTTCAAAGCCCGCTTCAGATAAGACTTTTATTTAGTCTGAGATGGATCATATCTATCGGCCGGAGATGGGTCATGTGGCAGGATCCTCCTGGGGCTCACCCAGCCTCTAGGTATCTAAAATAAGGGGGAAAATCTGTCGGTTAAGAGCAAATCACCTAGGGCAAATCACCACCCAGCACAACCGTTGTCTAGGAAACAGTACAGCCTCCACCATATACTGAACCCTTCAACCCTTCACGGGTTGTAGTGGAACAGTTTTTTTTTTTAAATTACTACCTTAGTTCTTTAATTACATTTTACCTAATTATAATCACATGTAGTTAAATTTTCTCCGTATCCAAACTGCTCACTAAACGTTTCATAGGTAGGAATATCTCGCCGCTAGATTATTCAGTGATATTCGCCTCTGCTACGTCCATATCTCTAAAGCTTTGCGGGGCGGAAAATGCTTACTAAAATAGTTTAGCGTTATGGGACAACATAAAACTATACACAGCCTATCACATTTCCTCCCCGGTCTCGTTAAAGGTTATGCACAGTAGATAGCCGATGAGGCGTAAGATAAAGGAAGCATACACGACTGTATAATCTCCACTATCTTGGAGATTGTGTCGACGCATCTGCCCGAATTACTGTTTTATGTATCTTTATGAATTATGGGAGAGCGCAGAATAGGAGTACGGAACATAACAGAATAACAATATCAACAATGCAGTCCAAAATACTTGTATTAATTGGTTTGTATTATTTAAATAAATAATACAAAACAATATATGCAAACCAATATATACAAACCAGATATATCCTTATATAATATTTCCACATCAATATGATATATCACGTTATTTTTTGTTCTTAACCCCTTGGTTTTTATTATTTTTTTGAAAAAAAAATAATAAGTTTACATGGAATAATCTATTTTACTGCACTAGGTGCATTTTAAGAGAGGAAATAAGTAAGATTTTATTGAGATTAATCTGATGGTAGGAGTGGGGGTAATATTCTCTATTTTTTTTTTCTCATCCTCCAAAAATTTTATTTACAATATGATACAAAGATATTCTCTAGTTCATAAAATGAGTTGTTTTGCCTTGTGCAAATTATTATTTTGCTTGGGAAAGAAATAATCCTAATTTAATCTGTTATTTGACGAAAAATATTTTTTTAAGCATCTATAATATGTTTATAATTGTTATTGTATATATATATATATATATATATATATATATATATATATATATATATTTATATATATATATATATATATATATATATATATATATATATATTTATATATATATATGTATATATATATAATATTTACTTATTGAACAAAGAAGCTCTCTCTTAGTCTATGCAAAAATCAGTCTTTTTCCTTACAAATTCAATTACAATAAACATATTGTATTAAAAACATATTTTTGTAAAAATACTAATATTGTATAATTCAATACGTTGGTATTTGGAGCGTTGCTGAAACTGCTTATTAAAAGCGGCAAAGTCTAAAATTGCCCACTTATTTTAATTATTTCATTGTTCCAAACCGAAGTAAGACACTCTAATTAGTTTCTGTCTTATTAACCTAGCAAAGTTCGATTGAACTTTTTTTCAGTTTCGTACATCAACAGGACTGGCTGAAGGAAAGGAAAAATCTAATTTTATAAAGATCTTGATTAAGCCCTTGCATATTGCTCGAACCATATTGCATAAATTCCTTGTTTCTAGTGAACATATTCTGTTCACTGTGCATACCTTAAAAGAAAATCACTACAATCTATGAAGGGTCTTGGGTTCAGTATGGTATAAGTTTCTAAGAACACAGTTGTGCAGGGAGGTGACATGTCAGAGGTTTTTACCCCAAATACAGTTACCCGCTTTATAGTGGTCATGGTCCAATCGTGACGGCTTAAATCCGGCTATGGCAGACAAATTAATCAATCTTTTAAAATTCGGTGGAATTTTGAGATCCTCCTGGCTTACTCAGTCTATATAAAGTTGGTAACTTAAATTGGGATAAAAATGTGGTGGTTGAGCGTGATCGAATACATCTCAGCTCCTTTGAAACCGCTGGAACAGTACAGACTCTACCATGTACTGAATTCATGAGTTTCAGTGGTACCGGGAGAGAGAAAATTTACATGAATGCAATAATGAATGAATGCATGTTAAATAGTTTTCTTCTTAAAAAAAAGTTCAGGATTTATGAGTAGTTGCCATGTATATCCGATTATATTTGTCTTTAAACAGCATTGTACATACATTAATCGGTAATTGTACTGTTTCTAAGCCAACGGTTGTGCAGGTAGGTAATTTATCCGAAATCACATTCAACCCCCTGGTTTCTACCTAATTAAGGGCATCCACTAACTCTGCGTTGATTTAAATACCCCACGGAGTCAGTCTACAACAATTAACAGAATAAATAGTTTATCTTTCGTAGCCGGATTCGAACCCTGAGCCTGCAGCACAGCAATTCAGCGCTCTACAAACAGTAGTTGTAACACTCGGTGATGGATCAGAACCTTTGTCCTGGGGCAGCAAGTTACACGGAGACTTGGAGCCGGAATAATTAACCACGCGCTCATTTGCCAGCCAACTACAGCTCTACAGCGCGAGGGCTTCACTAACTAATGCTCCTCCAACTCTCCGGCTATTACCATCCGAGAGAAGTAGTGTAGTTAACTCCAAACCTTCCACCGATGGCGATTCATGGTGGTATTTATTACCTCTTAAAAGATTTTTCAGGAGAGTAAAGTCAATCTATGATCATTTAAAAAAAAATATAGTTATATATACATCTAGGAACTAGTTATATATACATCATAATTCCCTTACCACTAGATTTGAACAATGGGTGTCGAAGCCGAGTGGGACAAAATGTTGCTGAGAACAATGATAAGTTTAGTATACGAGGTGCATATGATGTTATGATCATATAGAATATAAGAAGACAAACTATATTTTATTTATAATACAATACAGAAATATAGTTTCAGAAATAAATAGTGTAGATATAGAAAAAATGATAATACCAGAAACGTAGATACGGTAGGTATTCTAGTCTCTTTATAAGTTATAATAGTCATAACCAAAACGACTGAACTTAATGGCACACATTGACAGGTGCACCAACCGAATCATGACCTCTTCTACAAGTTGGGCTACAATATTTTAGCAAATTAAGTTGTCATCGTTGTTGCTATTTCCCTAGGGATTCTTTTCTACTTTTTAGCCTAGTTTGAAGTGTATGAGGTGAAATGACGTAGTCTTGACAACACTATTCATAATTTGTTGGTTAATAACTAAAAAAAACTACGCAGAACACGTCTGAGATTCATATTTTAAACAATCAGTGACAGTAATGAAGTTAGAAAGTGAAATATAATTGAACAAATAACTAAATATGTATTAAAATATAAAGTTTTTCTTTAAGGCACTAGCCTGAGCCAGGCATGATAGGTAGGTTTTACACCTCACGTACTAATCCGACTACAGAGATCTGCACTTACCATCGCTATCGTGTAATGTCGTGGAAACTTTTACTAGCTCATAAAAAATGGTTGAGATGAAACGTATACTTTTGAAGATCCCACTAAAAAAAGTAATTTGAAAATTTAAGCTGTACATAACAAAGCTCGAGGCATGTGTTGAAGCAGGAACTGAAACAACTAATGTAGTAACTGATATGTGTACACTAATTATACACCTTAACCAACTTGCATGCCTGATTAGTGGTGCTATCTGTGTGTGTAGAATTTATAGTGCAGGGCTGGTCTAAGTAGTTTATAGCTCCACATTATATTACTTTAATGAACCTTTATAAAAACAGGGAAGGGGTATCTAAGTGAGCGGATTGCTGAGTTGCTTTGAAGGTCCAGGTTTCAAATCCAGCTGTAGCATATAAATTATTATTTAAAAAAAATTGTTTATTGATATTTACAACTGTATTACAATAAAACAAAAATCAAATAGGCTGAATGATACGTAATGACATGAGATAATGACAAAGTTCAACGAGGAAGGTCACGTGGTCATCTTCTTTTCAGACGCCTCGGAGGATCATCGGGAATTGAAAAGGTTGCGAGGTTTGAAACTAGAGGGTTTGAGTGAGAATGAAGTTGGTTATGAAAGGATACCGGGTTCGGGCCAAATCAGCAATAAATGGGACATTAAGGTAATTATGGATGACTTTATTCTTAACAAAATAAGGAGCATTGAGGATTTTACGAAGGATTTTTGATTGTAGGGATTGGATACGAGAGGAAATCGATGACTTAGTGGAGCTCCAAAGCTCTACTCCTTAAGTCCAAATAGGTCCGATAGGTCCAAATTAGTTTTTTTCCTTTCCTTCAGCCAGTCCTGTTGATGTACGAAACTGAAAAAAAGTTCAATCGAACTTTGCTAGGTTAATAAGACAGAAACTAATTAGAGTGTCTTACTTCGGTTTGTCTTACTCCGTATGATGGTCATGTAGATGAGTCGTTTATAGTTAGTTGGAAGCTTAGAGCATTTGCCTAGTAAATGTTGAAGTAGCCATAAGTTATTTAATCTGTTTATATCCCGAGATGGACCCTGTGGGTCTGCAGACCCTCCTGGGACTCACCCAGCCTCTATAAATTGGATACCCTAAATTGGGGAAAATCTTAAGAGTCATCTCCCTACACAACCCTTATCCTAGAAGCAATAGTCTCAAAAATGTACCGTATAACCATAGTACACAACATGGGTTGTAGTGGTTCATGTTTTTTCTTTCTTTTTTTTTTATAATAACTGCATTACATCTAAACAGCATCAGTTATTCTACATGTATTGAATAATTTGAAATAGGTCAGTTTGGTAAATAATACTCGTATTATTATTCGTTTTCGGATAATAATCTGTGTAAAATATTTCTTTTAAAATGCCAGTGTAACTCTTAGCATGAAGCATCATCCGATTAGTAATAGCTGTATAATTTCTCATTTTGGTTAGAAATGTTTGTAACCTCTAGTAATAACTATGCATTCTTCCCTTAACTGGTGGATGTTAAACACCAAAAATAAAATCATTGCTAGTTGTGTGAAATAAGAACTGGTGTGAATATCGGACTTGATATAAAACCGGTTGTAGCAGATTAATTATCTTTACAGCCACGGATGAGCCCTTTGGGAATGATACATTCCCCTGGTCCTCAACAAGCCAGTACTCTGAATACAGTGAGTATTCTGAATTGGGAGGAAAAACTGGTGCTTAAGCGTAATCGCGGAACAATAGTCTCCCTAAGCAACCGTTGTCCTAGAAATACAGTCTTTGCCAGGTACTGAACTCAAGACCTTTTAGGTATTGTAGAGGTACAGGATTTTGTGAGGAAGAAAATGGCCCGGGTGGGGGTAAAAAAAATTCTATTAAATAGGGAGAACTGTTTATTAGGCTAAATATACATAATACAGACGAATTAAAATTTTACTTTTTTTATTTATTGTTCTTTTGATGGTGATGAGATAATAAATATTTTTATTTTGAAGAGAAAAAAAAGAAGAAAAGAAATACATAGCAAAAATTGTGAGATCGCGGGGATATAGAAGAAAATGTATGTAGTTAAATAAACTTGATCCACTTCAACGTTTTTAAAAAGATTTATTTTGAATGAACAAAAGATAAGAAACTTAAACTAACATAGTAACTGACTAACTAAAGACTAATGACAATAATGACTGTGTGGAGTGCTCTGGGGCGGGGTATATAAGGACTATGATAGGAAGATGTGTCAGCTGCTGATCTTGCAGTCGGTGATGTGACCATATATGGACTTAACTCCTCCCTGGGTAAATTTGTGCTGCTCCTGAAGCACATTCCTTATAAAGATTTTGTAGAATTATGCGATGATCTTCCGAAGGTGCCGAAGGTTGATATAATACATTGGGAACAGGAATCGAAGTTTTAGTACAGTATTTTAAATAGACATAGTACAATAATGAACAAAAGATAATGATGAGGAGAAGAGTGCCTCCCAAAATAAATAGTTGATGTGAATCCCAAATTTCATTGATTTCAATATAATCAGGAATAGAAATATTTAAGGGATGTAAGAGAGTCAAATTGGATAATAGATGAGTATAAAAAGGTTGTAGAGAGATATGAGGAGTATGTTTATAAACTTTGTTGAGGATAGGAAAACAATCAGTAGCACTTACATTAATTAACGCAATAGCGGGTAAAAATACAGAATTATTCTTACAATCTATGATTTGATTTACATTGGCTGTAATATATTGGTTTAAATAATCATTATATCTAATAAGACTGTTATTACTAACTCTACGCTTACAATAGCGGCTAGTCCTATTGGTTAAAATATTAAGTATACATTTATTTGTTTCTAATACTACATGTTTACAGTAATAGCCATTAATATATTGGCAAGTCCCTTTATAATAAGTATTATTAATATTAATAATTAAATTAGTTGCTAAATCTAATTTATATATAGTATTGTTAATAAGAGAGGGTATAGGTATTAGTAAATGTCCATTATAAAGATGGTCTTGTACAGGAATTTGAATAAATACATGTAAGATATTATTATGATTTGAACAATAAATCTTAGAATTAGACCATAATACATTAAGGTCAGTAGATAATATAGTGATATTGTACAGGCTATTTAATACATCATTCATTAGTTTTGAATGTATAGTTCCTAGTTTACAAAATTCTACAGATAAAATGAGCTCCTCAATTTTGGTATTAAGATAATTAATGTGAATAAATAGTTCATAAGCTTGTTCATGTAAGGAAATATTATTAATATTCATTTGATTAATAATGAAGTTAGAATTTATGGCTGTAATGTCTTTTTCGAAATTAAGAATTATTTGTTTATTCTTATTGATAATGTTGTTCATATTAGCATTGGCTTGGTGGTTGGAAAGTGATATTTGTTGAATTATGTAATCATAATGTTCTTTGTCATTTGCGTCCATATTGCCAGTCACCCATGAGATGGCAGTGCCTAATCCATTGATTAATCCTCTTTTATCTCTAATATGAATGGGATATAATAATTTCATTTGATGATTAACGTGTTCTAATGTTTCAATTAACATATTATAAATGCCTAAGGTTTTATAAGTAGGAAGTACTTGGTTGATATTATCGATTTCAAGTTGTAAAAGTGTTAAATTATAAAAGTGATATGTTTCGTGAAATTGTTGTATGATTTTAATACTGTTTATAGTATAATGTAGAAGTCCTGATGAGTTTGTTAAATCGACAACTCTAATTGTGGTCGTCTGTTGTAGTGTCAGAAGGGTGAGGGTTAGAAGAACCTTCATCTGAAACAAAATAGTGCTTTTTCTTTTTATTCGGTCTCCTTATATTATCAATATGGGTTTTAATTGTGCGATTTTGTCCTTGTACTAAGATAACAGGTTTAAATCTATCTTTTGATTTAATATTTCGTTCTTTATTTTTATAGTAGAGCGTTTCATCTGTTAATTCTGGGATGTCTTCTCGATTTACATTTAATTTTTCATTTCGTTGTGATTTGATGTGATCGATTTTGTGTTTTATAGATTCATGTACTAATTTTAAGTTATTGTGATATTGTTGTATTTGTAATTCGGTGATAGTGCTGTCATTTAAATCTGTTTGTATTTGGCCAAATGTTATTTCATTTGGAGTAAGCTTAAGTTGTTGGTTCAATGTGTTGTTGTATGCAATGACTGCTAATTTAAGTGTTTCATGTATTTTATAAGTTTTTCGTTCTTTACTAATTATTCTTAATAATTCTACTAATGTAGAGTGACATTTATTTAATAGGCCTAATGAATTTGAGTGTTGTGCGGAAGTGTAGTGTAATTCTATATTGTGTAAATTACATAATTGTTGTACTAGGTTGTTTTTCATCTCCGTTCCTTGATCTAGAATTATTCTTTTCGGTGTAGGGTATAAGCTTAAATAATCTTGTTTTTTTTGTTTCGAATCTCTATTTATTTATATAAACAAATATTTACAATATATATATATATATAATACATAAATATATATATACGGAAATAATTATAGTACTTTTTCTACCCGGAGGTATTTTAAGCAATACATAGAATGAGTCCGCTGAAGGCGGGTTCTCTAAACCGGCCAAGGCCGCTGATTCTATACATTCTATACATTCAAATAATCTTGCAATTGTTTAGTTATATTTGTGGCATTGGTTGCATTTAGTGTTTGCGCGAAGAGTCTTTTAGAAAATGTGTCTATGGATGTGAAAATGTTAGCATTATTAAATTTTAAAACGTCGATCATTATTTCTTCGAATGGTTTAATTGGTGTTGGAGTTTGTTGGAATTTTGTCTTAAGCGGTTTTCTTTCATATTTTGTTAATTTACATGTTTCATACTTGTTTATATATTCGGTGATTTTATCCTTCATGTTCGGGAAATAATAATTTCTTTTTAATTTCTCGAATGTCTCTAATATTCCTCTATGTTTGGTTTTCCCTAAATGGTAGTCTGTAATTATTTGTAATTGTTCATCTAAGTCTTCAATATCTGTAGCCATGGTAAAATACCGTTTGATCTTTACAGTTGGAAAATCGTTTTCTATTATTTTCTGTAGTTCTTTAAAATATTCGTCATAAAGTTTTTCTATAGATTCAATATTTGGACTGCAAAATACTCCGTATGATTTGTTTGGTTCTAAAATTTCTAGTAGCATTGTTTCTAAGTCTGATTTTTGTTGTAATATAAGTGTATGTCTGTTTTTATTAAATGGTTTATCATATTTTATTTCCGAGATATTACCTCGTCTTATAATAATTTGTTGTTTTTCTATATTTATACATTTGTCCTTTTCGCATAACCAGATTTGTTCGTTACTTGATTCTTGTGAATGTTATTAGAAAATACTTTCTAAATCTTCATTGTCTCTTTCTTCATTTTGAGGAATGTCGCGAAGTTCTTCCATAATGGCTTCGTATTCTGCTGTATCGTTTCCAGATGTGTCTGTGATTATTTGGTCAATGTCAATTTCACTGTCTTCAGAATGATGTAATTCTGTATTTCTTGATAACGCATCAGCTACAAAATTCGTTTTTCCTTGTATGTGTTTAATATCGAATTCAAAGTCTTGTAGTTTCCAAATCCATTTCATTATTCTGCTGTTTCCGTTTTTCATAGTAAATACCCACGTTAGTGGTTTGTGGTCAGTTTGTAATAAAAATTTTGAACCGTATAAATATGGTTTGAAATGTTGGGTAGACCATACGATTGCTAAAACTTCTTTTTCAATCGCGCTGTAATTGTTTTCTGCTTTTTGTAATACTCGCGAGGCGAATGCTATGGGATGTTCGATACCGTCGTCGTCTTTTTGGGATAATACTGCTCCTATAGCTTTATTACTTGCATCTGTTGTTAACGTAAATTGTCTATTCCAATCTGGATAGGCCAGTATTGGTGCGTTCGTCATTAGTTCAATTAATTGTTTAAATGAATGTTTGATGTCATCTGTCTTAAATATTTTAGTTTGTAAGGATTGTGAAATAGGTTTACTTATTTTTGCATAGTTTTTAATAAATTTTCTAATGTTTAATTTTAATTATTATTTATTTATAAGATTTTAGTATAATTTCTAATATTAATTTTATTTAATTTTTAATTCTAATTATGTTAAATCTAATTAATGTCCGTATTCCGATTCTTTGTTGTTTCTGTTATTAAATTCATATAATGTTTTATCCGAGGTGTATTTCGTACCTCTCTAGTGTTTCTTTTTGACTTTACCCCTAAAATAGTTGCGCACATCCGCGATCTTAGATCTAAATAAAGTTGCATATGTTTTAATATTGTTTTCCCTCTTTACATTATTTCTATTTAATTTGTTTGTATTTATTTTCTTTTGAGTTTTAATAATATTAGGATATTTTTCTGTTTTATTAATATAAAATGGACTTGTTAATATTTTTAAGTTATTAGTTGCTCTATCCGATAAATTGTGATTCCGACCTTGTTCCTTATTTGTCTTTTCTACTTGTTTTACCACTTCTACTTGTATATTCCTTACTTGTTATATTTTTAATTTCTTTCTTTACGTCGGTTTTATTATTATTGATAGTCTTTTTCATTTCTTCATTGTTACTTGTAATTCTTATTTCTTTATTATTTCTTTCGAGTTTATTATTATTCTTTTTTATTGTATTATTACCCTTATTTATTGTATTATTATTCTTTTTTATTTTATTCTCATCATATTCTACTTTATTATTATTATTTTTTCTCTTATTATTATCATTTCTTACTTTATTATTATCATTGTTTTCTTTCATTGAATAACTTTTATTTCCTATTTTTATTATTCTTTTTTCACAGTTAATATTCATTTTTAAATCTTTCATTGTTTGAAATCCCAGGAGAATATCAAATCTCGTGAAGAACGGATATACGAGAAAGTTTGCAGTGTAATTGATTCCTATCAAGGGTGCGAGGTTAAGGTTAACACTATGTGTTCCTGCTGCACGACCTGCAGGGGTTTTTATTATAAAGCTTTCTTCCCTTATGTCCGCGTTCTTAGGTACTATTTTAGGGTTAATATAATTCTTAGTGGCTCCCGTATCTATAAGCCATCTATTTTTCCTATTGTCTATAATTTGTGGTAAGTCATTAGTGTAATTTAATTCGTACTCTTTGGTTTTGTTATTTTTAGTAATGTCCGTTTCACTTGCTTTAATTGTTGTTTTTTTCATTTCGCTAGAATTTATTTCATTATTTATGACTGATCCGGTGGATCGTCTGAATATTGTCCTACATCTAAAAAATTATCAAACTTATTTTCTAATACACTTATTTTATCAGTTAATGTTTTTATAATTCTGTCTTTCTCGTCTTCAACGTGATGGACGCGATTAGAAACGGTCCTCATGGAAACAGTCTGTGAGTTTCCTAATTTTTCCGGAGGTGGTTGATCTTGTCTTTGTCTCCATTGACTTGATGAGGGTTGATTAAAAAATTGGTATTGGGCTTGCGGATCCCATTGTTTGTTATGTATTGGCTGTTCTCTATTGTATCGAGGTTGATTCCATGTATCACTTTGTTTATAGGGTTGATTTTGATAAAACTGGTTACGATTAAAATCATTACGTTGGTTTGGTTTAGAATTGTAATGGTGATTAGGATAATAATTATTATGATGATTAGGATTAAAGTTATTATGATGATTAGAATTAAAATTAAATTTTTTTTGTTTTTGAAATTGATTTTTTTGGTAATGTTTTTGTTCTGGGTGTTTGTTATTACCGCCTTTATTGGAATATAATCTTTGTACGATGTGTGCCGCACTGTTCCGTAGTATTTCGTCCAAATCTTCAATCGTGTCAAATTTTATGCTGTAAATGAAATCGGTCAGTGAAGGATGAAACTGGTGTACTGCGTGGTGACTTATCTGTTTGTCATAGCGACGCATTTCTTCCGCCTTGTCAAGTATGTCTGCGTCAGCATAAGTTCTCGCGTAAAGGTCACATCTTTTTTGTCCCAAACGTTCTAGAAAGTCGTGTGGATTTTCATTATAGTAACATTTTGTATTAATGATTTCCGCGATCAATTGTTCTCGTGTCCGCGGGTCTTGGTATTTCCTTTTCAAATAATCGAGAATAGAATCTACGTCTTCAAAATCTTTATCATATGTCGAAATTTTTGCCTTTCCTTTTAATTTTGTTAACACGGTCAATACTAACTTCGTGTGATTAACGCTTTTATGTGGGTTATCGTCTTTACAATATAGCTTATAAACAAATTTGGTGTTACGAATGAAGTCAACTAACTGTAATGGGTTTCCGTCATACTCGGGAATGAGTTTAAAGTCATGTTCTTTTATTTCTAGAGCCATTTCTATATCAATATTATTAATCAAATTTTCACTAAGAGTTATTAAAGATCTTTCAGAAGTTATTGGTAAAATTTGTCTTAAATTATTAAGTCTGTCCTGTAAGCTCATTAAGTCTTAACACTAATCAATAAAAATAATTATAAATATTTATGCTTTATAGATCTTAAATCAATAATAATAGAAATTAAATTGTTGAATAAGTATTATACTTTATAGATCATAACACACAAAAATAAATTGTTGAATTATTATACTTTTTATAAATTTTTAAAATTAACTTAAATTGAAATTAAATCTAACCTTAATCTGTTGTTCTTCATTGAATGCGTCTCGATCAAAAACGTGATGCTGGATCGTCTTTAACAATTTGTTCAGCTTGAGTTGTAAATCTTGGAAAAGATCTTCTTTTCTTGACTGAATCTAAAATCCTGGATGTGCATGAAAGTAGTAATAACTTACAGTGGCAGTCTCCTCGTGATGATAGATCTGAAGTTTACAATTCGTCAGTATATGAGGAATTATTATGTGAAGTTCTTCTTCTGTCGTGAAAAGCCCTCAAGTCCCTGTGTTCGAGAGCCAGTTAAATAAACTTGATCCACTTCAACGTTTTTAAAAAGATTTATTTTGAATGAACAAAAGATAAGAAACTTAAACTAACATAGTAACTGACTAACTAAAGACTAATGACAATAATGACTGTGTGGAGTGCTCTGGGGCGGGGTATATAAGGACTATGATAGGAAGATGTGTCAGCTGCTGATCTTGCAGTCGGTGATGTGACCATGTATGGACTTAACTATATCGTATCGAGTGTATGTGTAGATCGGTGAAGAGGATGTATTTGTCTGGCTTGGATACGAGCCTTGGTAGCTCTGTGGTTAGATCACCGCGCTAGGAAAGCCGGCGACCTGGGTTCGAATCCCGGCCAAGACAAATCTTTTCTCTTCAAAACAAAAATATTTAAAATTTTACATGGTAAATATTAAAAATACATATAGGTATCAAGATATCTGAATGATAAAACATAAAGTTGGGGGGGGGCTTAGATAAATATACAAAGCAAAGGGAGTAATTGTAGAGTATATTGTTGTACTGTTGAGTATTATTGAATATTATTACAGGATCGTATAGTCGAGTAATCTAATATTCTTGTAAAGAATCCTGCAATCCAATCTAGGATATGGTTGTGCGATTTATTTATTTTTATGAACCGTATATAAAAGCTTAAGGCCTATATAAGAGATTTTGAAACTACTGCGCCAACACATCCAACAGATTTACTGAGGCAGTATTAAAACCATAACTCCACTTCCCCATATCTTTCGTTCAGCTTCTTTTGATCGAATGTTCTTTGGAAGGAATTGGGAGGAAAGAAGAAGGGAGAGGGAATATGAGAACGAGAAATAGCGGGATCATAGTCCCATCACGTCCTACTCGTTCCAACTGAGTTAGTACTCTTTTCGTGGAGAGGAATGTTGAAAAAATATCTGCATATCTATGTAGTTTTTAAAAATATTTTGATATCATAGTATGATCATTGTGCGGACATATCGATATTCACAAATTCATAAAAAAAATCTATGAAGACGAAATAAATAAGAACGAAAACAAACTTATGGTTATTTTTGATCATGTTTGAACCTATTCTCTATGGCTATTATTATTACATTTTTATGATATCAAGCATTACAGGAATGCTTTCACTATGAGTGGGGAAATCGTTCTCACCACTATAGAGAATTTTTATAGAAAAATTCAGTCACAGTCAGGTGGTGTTGAAATTTATGATTGGACAAATAAACTGTTTATATACGAGAACAAAAAAACCTATTTTCAGTAAACAAATTTTTTATTCCTTATTTTCGAGATACGTTTCGGCCTAGGCCATTCTCAATCTTCTAGTCTAATTGTTTCATTTTTTTACTTATTATATGGTTAACAATTTGACCATAAGTCATTCATCTGTAAAAACATGCATAAATTCTATAATTGTAACAACATAAATAATTCAATAAATAAAACTGTACATAAATGACTTATGGTCAAATTGTTAACCATATAATAAGTAAAAAAATGAAACAATTAGAATAGAAGATTGAGAATGGCCTAGGCCGAAACGTATCTCGAAAATAAGGAATACAAATTTTTTTTACTGGAAATAGGTTTTTTTTCTCCTATTTAAAGAATATATTATATGATTGAGTCCAGTTGACATTTTATAAAAAAAAAAAAAAAAATGAGGCCAAATAAACTGTTTCCCTACCAAGACTAAAATCTTAGCATACAAGACCAGATTTTTGAGTTCAATGTTCATATACTGAAGTGCTATGTATTGATGCAGGCGGCACCATGAAAGGGATGCTGAGGGGGGAAAATGTGTCATGTCGGGACACATGAAAGGGAATATGTTTGGGACAATAAACAGACCCTTGGTCCCCTTATGGTTTTATGGTCCAAGATAGTGGAGAAGGAAGGAGAGGGGGAGAGAAGAAAACTCTTGAAATAGGAGGCTGAAGAGAGGACTCGGGAGATAGACGTACAGCAGGAAGGTACTCGGAAGACGAGGCCGGAAAGAAGAAGACGGATACCCCGGGAGAGAAGAGCGGCCGAACGAAGCGGGCGGAGATGTCGAGGAAGAAGTCCGACCTGTAACCCAATCTACCCCTGTCCACAGATAAGTTTAGTTTAGTTCCTGTAATGTATTTTATGGCAATCCTATTTATATATATTATTAAAATCTGAATCATTAACCTTGTGGAAATTAAATGAATAAACGATCCTTATTGTAATTCTTTTGATGCTTACATACCAGATACACTATTTAGTTCTAAATAATATATTGAAGGTAGAATAGATAAGTAAATTGGTAAACACAAGAATAGACCTTTGGAAAGGAACCCAATTAAGATTAAGGAATATAAATAATAATTTGAGTACTCATCCTAAATGAGACTCTGGCATCCCAAATATCAGTATATATATTCAAGATATATCTAAGTGTAGAAACATAGCAGAAGGTACAGGCTAAAATCCGGATATGGCAGTTAAATTATTAACTATTAAATTATCAACTGCCACAGATAGACTAAGTGGGCTCTACTGATCCTTTTCCTTCACCTAGCTTCTATAAAGTGGGTTCCATTTTAAGAGAAAAACGTCAGTGGTTATTTATCGAACAAATTAGCTCCCTGCACAACCGTTGCCCTAGAAACAGTTCAGTATCCATCATGTAATGAACCGAAGGCTCTTATGGGTTGTAGTAGTACAGAATTTTACTAATGGATTTATTTGCTATCCTTTGAAAAGAAACAATTTATTCGCTCTAAAATGTTTTTGTAAACTTAAATAATCATATTTGCCATATTCAGTTTTTATCAACAACTGAATTTATAATAATTTAAATTTTACTCAAAGATCACAGGCTAGAGTAATTTATCGTTATATTAAAACATCTGGCCATTACACCACGCAGTGTGATACTTTCAATAAAATCCAAATTACTGATTATTATTACTCCTTTTAAACTTATTTTTACTTTCCATGCACAGTTATCCCCCTCCCCATACAAGAAAAGATTAAACACTTCATATATTCAAATATTTATGGATTAATTAAAGAAAAGTATGGCAGATTTATTATAAGTTTTTAATTAAAAATTGTGACGCTAATATATTTATTGCTTAAGTTCGAACAGCTAACCAACTTCTACCTATAGAAATTTTTCAGTTCTAGGTGGTAAGGTGCATTTTTTAAATTTATAGCGGCAATTTAAAAACTTTTCTAGAGAAATTCAAGAGATTTTCCGGAATTGAGTTGGAGATAAACCTATGATATACGATGAATAAATTATAATATTTAAATATGAACAAAAGAATATATCGCTCCATCAAAAGAAAGACGTCATAAATCAAAAAAACTATTTTTTCAATAAAAATATGAAATTTCTATGTGAGTTAAGAAAATAAATATTTGGGTATCGGTAAAGCAACGCATTCCTATTTTAATGATAGTATTGAAATTCTTTTATTATGCATTAGAAAATGTTTAAAAGCTTGAAACCTTTTGATTTGAACTTATGTCATTGTTTTTATAAAACTTCTAAAACATGATAAAAAGTCTAAACATGATAAAACTTAAAAGATGACTAAAAAAAATTTAGGAAATGAATATCAGATATATTGTTCCTAAATTAAAACCTTTATTCAACACAATTGCTACTGAAGGCTCAACTCAAAAATAGCCAATATTATTGAGTTGTCTTTGTTATTTTGACAGAGCGATATGTTGATGTAATGTATAACCATAATATCCAAATTTAAAAAAAAATATTCAGTGCATAACGTCGGGTATTCGATGCTGTTGGCCTGAATCGAATGCTTTGAGCGCTCAGCTGAAAACTTTAGCGGTTTTAGTTCAAACGCTATTGCTAGTTACCCCAAACTACAGACATTTCAAAGCTAGCAGTCATTTCAGCCATACCTACCATTCCAATCATTTGCTCATAAAATGGATTCAATATACGTGAACGGAATGAGGGGACTTATGAGAAAAACGGTAATTTTTAACGGTTCAGTCGCCAAAAACATTAAAACCAATATATTTTAATAAATAAAAAATCTCTACTAACAAAAACCTTTTTGTGAGTTAATTTTTAATATGAAAAGAGATATTGATAATTTTGTAGTTTTACCTAGCATTTATATTGTTATATATTTAATAATTAAATTAATTTTTAATATACTATAATTTCTAATAAATATTAATGATTTTTATAACAAAAATAATATCGAAATATTAATAAATTAGTGGTATCCCTATTCATTTTTGCGCAGCTTAGTTATAAAACAATAACAAATTTTCAGTATCCTTCTATACATTTTTTTACCCTTGGCTATTTTAAGTCTAACTCATATTCAGTTTCCATCGAAGGAGGTTAAATATTAAAGTCTTGTCCCTTTCATTTATTACTGATTTAGAATATGGTTAGAAGTTCTAAATTAGTAAATGGTATCATGTGTGAAATCGTGGCGTATGAAAATTTAAGATAAGTTTAGATATCCACACAAAGTACAAAATATATTAGCCGTTAATTTGGTACCATTTGATCTATAAGTGACTACAACCTATAAACGTATAAGGGCTCAGAATAAGCTAGAGACGGTACTTGTTTTTAAGTCAACAGTTGTACGGGAGGGTTATTTCCTTTAAATGAGGGGTTCCATGGTAGAGGCTTGATGAGCTTCAGGATTGCCGACAGATCCTTTAGCCGAAAATAATTTCTCAGTTTTTTCGTAGGAAAGATTATAATTTATCATGTCAATAGGATTTGAAAGAGGGTAAGTACGAATTGGAACTTTCTCTTTTTTAAAAACTTATGATCTACAGCCAAACCTCCAGACTGGTAACTCAGCGCTCTACTAACTGATCAACTCCATTCCCGCAAATATTCATTCATCATTCAGTAAAATTATGTTTGTAAGACCTTTTAAAAAATGGTTAATGAAAAAAAAATAACCTCATTCGCAGCTGCACGTATATCCTCCCCAACACCCTCATTCCAGCTTGGAGGATCAGGAGGATCTGAGAGGACATTATCCAGAAGCAGTGGACATCGGACCAGAACCAATAACGCAAGATGATTGGGACGAGAGACAGGGGATGGGACAAGACAATAAAAAAGAAATGTCCCTCCTGGGAGGACATAAAAGACCATGGACCCGGACTAGACCATCTGTTACAGGAGACGATGTGAGGTCTGGGGCAACGGTCCTACCCCACCCAGATCATAGGCCCCTTTTTCTATTTCTTGTTACATCCAATTTTATATCTCTATGGAAATAATAACACTTATACATCTGCTAGACGTCCCAAGTCCGGAGATAACATGACCAATGTTCATTAATCTTAATAATGAGTGAAATTAAAATAAAATTCACATTATTTAAAATTGAAATATAGGCTTATTAAAAATAATACTACAATTTCAACGTACATTAAAACTTTAAACAAGTACAGAGACATGGTCCCCGGGACCTTTTGGTACCAATTTTCTGGAATTTCCTACCCATCCGTTTTTGACAAATCCCCGTATGCCTCAGTACCTGCCTATCTTGCCAGTACCATTTTCGAATGATCGTGAATTGGTTCTAAAGTTGTTTACAAAATATAAGCGATGCCTGTTTCCACCGACCATAACTTATTACTTGTGTGCCTTCTTTGATTTTTTCATGGTAAGCTTTCATAAAATGTTTATGTTTTATTAATTCATTTAATCAGTGATGCTTTTAGATTTAGAAATGTTATCAAAATATTAACCGATTTTCTTATTAACAAAAATAAAAATAAATCAGAATTTTTTCCATCAAGGAAGGAAACCGTTGGCTCATCCAGTTTTGGTTTTGCAAAAGAAATGGTAATATCATTTGTACCGAAAAAAAGAAAGGATTCTATTGTCTCCATTGCACCACGTTAGACATGAAGTAGATTCTGGTAAGCCAGAAATGATTTCATATTGTAACACAAAAACTGGAATTGATACATTGGACAAGGGATACTCAACGTATTCGTCGTCACCGCACACGTAGATGCGGATGGCAATGGTTTTTAGGATTTCAGATATGACTACTGATAACGCATTCGTTTATCACAAGTCAAGCAAACATGTGCAGTTCACAGATAGAAGTACTTCTTATAAAATACCAGGCCACCAGCTAGTTGAGCCATATTTGAAAGCTAGAATAGCAAACCTACAAGTTACAAGAATTGCCCATTTATTAGGCATAAAATAAATCACTCCTTCTTTTGATGACACGGGAAAATTCCCAAGAAATAAGCGAAAACATTACTAAATACCTATGCTCACCTTTTTTCTTTTGTGATTGTTCACTCAGAAAATTGTTTACATTGTTAAGTGATTGGAAGTATTGATTATAGTATTCATTTATGACCTAATACATTACATATTTTGAGGACATGGTATCCTTCACACCCAGGACATCGATGTAAATTTAAACCACTTAAGTCAGTTTTAATATAATTTTAAACAAATCTTGCCTCAAAGGTGAGAGCTCTGATTATCTCAGGCTCGTCAGCCTAAGAAAAGAATGAGAATGTGACGGCACATCACGTCCATACCGCTTTCTTATTCTAGCAGTGTCTTCCGCATCCGTCGCGACCAGTTGCACTCAGGCAACGTTATCAATAGAAAGTGAATTCTAAATACGATCGAATATATTTTTCCCTTAAAACCTGTAACAAATATACATATATTCGGTCAAACTATCTCTAGTATTTCATATATTGATATCAAGATCCTGAAAAACGTATATTATAAACAGTTCAGAAAAATACATATCATCATATATAAAAAGTTTTATTTTTATTTTATTGGTTTACACCTGAATCGAAATTTG
Source organism: Arma custos (assembly GCA_037127475.1). Taxonomy (NCBI): domain Eukaryota; kingdom Metazoa; phylum Arthropoda; class Insecta; order Hemiptera; family Pentatomidae; genus Arma; species Arma custos. The sequence continues at coordinate 48,213,438 of CM073763.1, read as the reverse complement.
ATTGTTACCTAATTTATGAGTTAAGCTTTAATAAAAAATATATAGTTTGACGGTTCTTCGTTAATACTGATAACGATGTCATATACAAATACAAATATGAGAATATAAATTAAAAAAATCATGTAATATAAAATTGTCTTGTAGTAATTAACCAAACATAAGAACCGTCCACAAGGATGAAAGTTATACTTTTTTTTTACCGACAATAAAATAAGGTAATAAAATCGTAGATAATATATTAAACATAACTTTCAATTTTTACTTATCATAATCAATATTATAATAATAAAAAAAAATTGTAGAGATCTTGAAGTTTACTGCAGAATAATTTATCAGATCTGAAATTCTAAACTAAATGTAAGATTGAACTTGCTCTAATGAAATAGAATTTAGCCAAGCCTCTGGCCCAAACTATCTGGCGAAATTAATTAAACTAGGACTTGGCTAAAAGTTTATAGCCGTCTCTTAATTAATAAATTACATACTGCACCAACTAATATGTCTTTAAAATGCAAAAGAAAGTAGCAATCGGAGAACATGGTTAAAAAAGAAACTGCTCCTAATCTAAGTTAGGTTTGGATTATTTCGTAAAAAAATGGTTAAATTCAATGACATAACTTAAAATTTCACCCACTATAATACAAATATTGTAATAATAAACCAAAAATAAGAATAAAAAAATACGATGTCCATCTTTCTACATCACTCCTTATGCAAGCAAGAAAAACTACGATATTCTTTAATTGAAAATAAAATAACATATTAAATTCTATTAAACAAAAACACAATGTTATTCTTCCTCCTTCATGTGTCTCAAAAACGCCCTCAAAAATGAAAACTAGGATTTTTTTTCCCTAGAATAATTTCTAATAGAAAAAGTTCTTGGGAGCGGAGTGGCTGAGTGGTAGAGCTCTAGCCATACCGAAAATCCTGGTTCAAATCTCGCTACAGTCAGTTACTTTTAGTTAGTCTGTTTGGGGCGGGAGATGGATCATATGGGATCTAGGACTCTCCTGGGGCTCACCCAGGCTTTATAAAATATTATAAAAATAGGGTACCCAAATTAAGGGGGAAACTGGCGGTTGAGCGTGACCTAGGACAAGTCACCTCCTTGCAGAACCGTTGTCCATGAAACAGTACAGTGTCTACCATGTACTGAACCCCAGACTCGTTCACGGGTCGTAGTGGTTACAGGTTAAATAGATAACGAATTCTTAAATAATATATTATATAGATAATTTTAAATACTACCTGTGATATTAAGTAATGTAATATTTATCGAAAAATAAGAATACAAAAATACTATGTCAATCGTTCTTCAATACCTCTTCACTAAAACTGTCCTCAAAGAAGAAAGTACGATAAATTCTATAACGAAACTTTAAATTGTATATGTCATAATAAATAATGTAATAAGAAAAGTTAAATAATAATACAAAAATATGATGTCCATCTTTCTTCTTCCTCAATAAATTTGTCCCTATATACATTAACTTAATAATTATTTATTCATTCCTTCATATTCATATCTTTATAGATATCTTGCTTATTATACAATTTTTATTGGAGCGATCTGTGGCCTAGTGGACAGTATAACAACTTAGTAGCCTCAGGGAGTAAAAATCCTTGATTACGCCGTCCTTCGGAAGGGACGTTCAAGGGGGTCCCAAACCTTTATGATTAATCTTTAAAAATCCATATCCTAATTAAATCTATATAGGCAACATTTATGGCTACCACTGTAACATCAACAGCAATAGTAGCATAAAAGTGACGTTAAATAAATAAAATACAAAACAATTTTGATTTTTTTTTTTAAATCGCTGTCATTTATAGTGGGGTCTTATAAGAAGAAAGGTCATAATCTATCCCCAATTAATTCCCAAGACTTGAAGATACACAAAGTAGTAAAAAGCCCATCTCATATTCGATCTCGACATATGGATTTGTTTATTTTTTTTTGCGGAAGCGTATCATTATCCATACTTTCTTCCTTGCCTTTGACAGAACAGACTGAAAGAAAGGAAAGTTGCTCAACTCATGCATTTCCTGATGTACTTTAGTAGAAAACTTTTGTTCTGAAAGTGAACGGATCGTATAGGATTGGAAGTGGATATCACATTACAGGACAAAGTTTATTATTGTATATTTGCGAAAACATGTTTTCCTTTCTTATTTTTTCCCTCGAGATTTACATATAATTCCACGTGTATAAATATTGTCTTAGAGTTAACGCACTATATTAATTTACTTTAAGTGGAAAATAGTTGACTGGATAATTCTAATAATGGATTGAATTGGTCAGGGGTCAAAGATAACACAAAATAAGAAAAACTTATTTTATTGTGCCAACATTTCGGCCAAAGATGTAGGCCATATTCATGGCTGGGAAAAGGAAAAAAAACTATTTAAAACATTGCAATGCCAAGGAAGAATTACCGATTTCATGAACCGAATAAAATATTTATGAATGAAACGGAAAACCTGATATTCGTACTGCAATGTTATATAGTTATTTCCTTTTTCGTTCCCTAGCCATGAAGATGGCCTACATCTTAGGCACAAACGCTAACACAATTCAAGTTTTTCTTAATTTTGTTATCTTTGACTGCACCGCCTAACAAACTCGATCCATTATCAAATTTATTTATCATCATTGATACGTAATATGTATTAATAAATCATGATAAAATTATATTAACTTTATAAAATTAATTTTTAAGTCTGTGTTGAGTTAATTAATATTACAAAAGTAGAAATAGTCATCCTGTAAGTAATATCTGTTAATGAAATAAGAGTGAGCGGTGTAGCATAGTGTACAGATCGTTTTCTTGCTGTGCTGAAGGCCACGGGCTCAAAGCCAAGGGTGGATACATTATTAATCCGTTAACAGCCACACTCAGTCTTTAAAATGTGGGTACCTTTTAGGGGAATCCTGGCGGCTGATCCAGATCTCAGACCAATATCAACCAGCACAACAGTCGTCTTAGAAACAGTTTTCTCTATCATAAAAAAAAAAATCTAAAAAGCCACTACAACCCATGAAGGTCATGAATTCAGCACTTAGAGACTGTATTGTATCTTGGACAGCAGTTGGGCAGGGAGGGGATCGGTTATAGATCACGTTCAACCGACAATTTCCCCTTATTTTGGGTACCCACTTTATAGAGGCTGGTTGAGCCCCAAAAGAGGTCCTAGATCCCATCCACCACAGGCTGCTAACAGATTAAAGAAAAGTCTAGCCAGCAGAAGGATTCGAACCCTGGAACATCGTCTCTGCCTCTAAGCACTCTACCACTGAGCCACTCCGCTCTCAAAAATAAACTGAACCCAAAGCCTTCTTTGGTTGTAGCAATGCTTTTTTTTTTTGCATGAAATGAAGTATGAATTTTCATTCCTTTTTTAAAACTCTTAACTAAATATATCGAATAAACTAATTTAGTCTGATTTATCGATGAGCAGACACCATTATTAGTTTTTATTGAGTTTATTGGATAACCATAAAGTTATATAGGCATGTCTATTAATATATCTCCATAAGAACAAGCCACAGTATTGATTATGAAGATGATTAATATTCGGTAGAATAAGCTTTGCCAACTCATTAAGCAGAGATTTCTATGAAGCAAGTTTCGCTTAAACTTGGATAATAAAGTTTCAAGAAGGTTTAAAATCATTAAGGGTAATTATTGTTAAGGATCATAGTTTATAATAGGTCTAATCTGAGAAATTTTTAATTAACCACTTCCCAGCCAGACAGAGGATTAATTTAGAATCATGCTTGAAGTACCAGTTATACTATGGATATAACCATGCTTGGCCGAAGCATTACGAAAAATGATGTAACTTTTTCCATTTCGAATATAAGTTTTCCCATTTCTCTAGCCATCGCATTGTCCACATTAGTCCGAGATTGCACCTTACATATATGAGAGATTAATCGCTTTCTGTATTAAACTGATATATAATCATTATAAACCTTAATTCCATTTATTATCACGGGGGGGTGAAAGATCAGTAATATTTGTAAAATTATATTTCATAGCAAATTTATCTGTGACATAAAGTATGCTAACTAAAAAATATCAGTCGAATTGAAATTAGTGGGAAACTCAGCTAAATTACAGAATAACTCCATGCTAAGTAAAAGATAGGAAGACTAGGGGATAGCTCCTGTCTGCCTAACGCCGGACCATACCCATTTTACAAATCAACTGTTAATTTACATGTACTGCAATTGATACTTTAAGTTCAGTTTAGTAGCTACTTTTGAATTCCACCCCTACCACCTCTAGCATATTGCATTATGGATTCCAGTAAGTATTGTTTGCAGATACTGAATATATTGTATTAAATAAAATATTCAAATTTTTTTTGTTTCTGTTTTTTTGCATAGATAAAAAAAATACTGTCCTTAAATCTAATATTGGAATAATACCTTTTTATTAACAAATTTTTACATTCGATCGATCCTATTTTTTAGTTGAATTAAAAAAACAGTGCTGTATTTTGTGCAACACCTTAAAGAAGTCAAGAACAGTGGCTTAGTGGTTTGCCAATATTTAAAAACATTTATAATTTACTTATCGAAAGCGACAAAAGACAAAAAAAAAAGTAGCTACCGAACCGTTGGTAAGCACCATCGATAAATTATTACGTCGCTAAGTTAGTAAGTGAATATAAATAATAATGAAATAAACATTATTTCATATAAAATAGCCATACATATAAATAATTGTATTTAAATGTAGTAATTTGATCTGTTAATTATGTTGGAACTAATGAATAAAATAGAGTCAAGGTTTATTTAATTAAGAAGAAAAGAAATACATTTCCCGAAATTCATCTTGCAGTTGGTTGAAAATGTATTTAATATAAATGGGAAAACGAGTTGTTTTCTCTTTTTTTTGTTAACACCGGTTTCTGATAGATCATTCGATGACAAACACTTTGTTGTGGTTAAAACAGGAGTAAAATGAGTTCAAACGTCTCAAAATGGGCGAATTATGTCCATAAAATGGAAAAATTACAATAGTTCACCCAAGCAATATGTGGGGGAAAACAATGTAAGGTGAGTTCAACGAGTTGGGCTTTAATTCCTTCAAACATCCTCTTTATTTTAAGATTGACACGAACAGAAATCTGCAATCTAATAAATATAATGATACTGATACCGCTGTAAATTTGTATTCCTGAGCATTCAGGAAACAGTCAGTTACATCGTTTGCCCTTGCAGTCTTCAAATGTCTTTATTTAAGATTATTTTATAAAAGAAGTAAACATTGAAAATATTGTCTTATTATCGCAAATTTCTTATCCAGTTAATAACGATCGCTTTAGATTAATTTTAAATAAATAAGCCAGAGCTGCTATACCAAATTATACTTTTTCAAGCCAGATCGTCATATCCCCGATTGTGCAACCAAGAGACCAATCAGTGCATGGCCGAATCGTATATGGGATACTAAAATGACAGGCTACATATTATCGACCTGACAACGTATAGATAGGGCAATATCGGGGATGGATCCAATTAGAGGAGCCGTGGGCGACAGACTATTCATCAAACTGCTGCTAATTTTAAAAGGAGCAACAACTCCCTGATAAATGCCACTACACTCTATCAACAAGCCTGTCTTCGGTGACAATATTATACCAAAGATAGGCTCGATTGGCTATGTATTTTTTTGTCAAGATATAAATCATTCAATACCACTTAATAACAATTGATAATGTATAACTCTATTAACAGGAATTGACCTTGTTGATATTCTAAAAAAATATAAAACTAGATCCTTAGTGGAATTCAGGACTAGCTCTTGACCCCAAAGTTAAGCGATTCCGCTTCCCTCAGTACAATTAGCTAATTTTGGAAAAAATTCGACTGAGATACTCAATCACCAGGAGTACAGATTCAATGGTGTATTTAAATTGCCAAGAAGGAAGATTTTTTTATTAAGGCAACTTTGCCAGGAGTAGGTTCAATGGCTCTATGTCAGAGCACTGAGATGCCATGCCGAAAACCCTGGTTTAAATCCCGCTGCAAGACCTTTTTTTCTGTCCGCAGCCGGAGATGAATCATATAGGATCTAGGACCTCCCTAGGGCTCACCCTTCCTCTATAAAATGGAAACCCAAAATAAGGGGGTCTGGCGGTTGTAAGTGATTTAAGACACATCACCGCCCTGCACAACCGTTGTCCATGAAACAGTAAGGCCTCTACCTTCAACCCCGGACCCTTTCACGGATTGTAGTGGTACAGGTTTTTTTTTTTTAGGTTACCAGGAAGTTATCCGATATGTTTTTCGTAGGAAACAATTTATTAAGTTTTGCCCTTCGATGCCTTGGGCGTGAAAGCTCTAACTAGCAAAGAGATTATTTTATAGAAAATATTAGTGTAATTGAATTTACAATTTCTTTAGTAAACATTAAAACATATAAGAATCATCATCATTATCATCCCAAAATTCTCGTAATCTCGTGCGGCTGCCCGCTATTTTCTTATGTCTAAAGTCCTTCTCTATGCATCGCCACTCACATAAACTAATCCGTATTCACTAATTTGGTGCAGCACAATTTTGACTGCGATAGAAGAAAACCTACTTAGATTCATTGTTGTTCTTACCGTTATTTTGCTTTAACTATCTTCAAGTTATTCGAGGAATTTCGAAGTCATAATCCCGATGAAATACAAAAAGAACCATCATTCTGCCAACACTTCTTGACGAATGTGAAACGTGGCCACTAACTTTGAAGGATGAACAACGTCTTAAGCAATTCGAAAATAAGATATTGCGCAGAATATTGGGTCCAAAAAAGCATGAGGCCACTGGAGAATTTAGAAGATTACACAACGCGATATTGCGAAGCATGCACCCGGTTAATATTATATGTGATACCGTCGCGAAGATTAAGATGGGCTTGTAAAATTTTTGGACTGAATAACGAAAGAATTACTAAAAAGTTAGTAAGCGTTATCCCGACTGGTAAGCGAGGGGTAGACCGAGATGTAGGTGGGAACATAGCGTAAGGATTGATCTGAAGGATTGGGTTTGGATAATGGTCCGTGGACAGAAGTTTTTAAGCAGATCGGTGGTATCGGCATCGAGCCATTGGTTTTGATAAGCCCTATTATTATTATTATTACTGTTGAAAGAAATAATTCTGGGAACGAAATTTGGTGTCTCCGTTACAATCCAAACCACTTTTTACGACTTTTAAATAAAATATTACATGTTGACTCAATTTTCAAGCTTTGGACTAAGCTAAGTGAAGTGAGCGCCAGTTACTTTCTGCAATAGACAGGCCAATTACCCCACATCTGCATGCCCGATACGTATTCATCAGTGCCGGCCCCTCACCGTTCTCCCAGACCTACCTCATCAAATATTTACCCAATCCCACCATCTTATCCTCCTGTTATAATTCACAGCCTACTGAATAATTCATCCTCATGGAAGTTGCGAACTGACCTCTCAAACCCTCTATGCCGATCGTATATTTCATTCGAGTCTAAAGATATTGAACTCAGCACTTGATACGAGGATCTATAAGCGGTAAGGTGATGATTTCCGTTCATATCTTACGAGGTTTCCTACAACTGAAACACATCTAGCTCTTTTACAGTTTTTTATTTAGTCTATTATTACTTTTTTAATTTGCATTTATTAAGAAAATAAATAATATCCCTGTCAATGGAAAAACAATGCGTGAATCACTTATGTAATCGTAAATGATACAATTCGTGCGCCGAAGAATGAACATAATGGAATGAACAGTTACTCTTTTTTCAATTCAACTTTTCTTTAATGATAAATGCTATTTCTAGGACCGTTCATGAAACAATCATATTGTTACGGCCACAACGAGAAAGACGGAAACAAGGGATTAACGTCTTAAGCCCGTCGGTGGGAGAAGTTAAGATTGGATTAGAACCTTCTCGAACATACTAGAACCACCTCCCCTTTGTCGGAAGAGATTATGAAGGTTCTCAACAATCCCAGAACAGTCTCCCCTACTTCCGTGTTCTAGAATGTTTGGCATTGCCTATTTAAATCACCCGCTCGCCTCGAGTGGGTCAGTCAGAGAGTAGACCGGGGACTGTGATGAACTTGTAATAAGTGAGTGTCAGTGTGATAAACTATTGAGTGTTGAACCGGCCAGTGTAACAAGTGTATCAGTGGACTTTGACAGTCTTGTGAGTGCAATAAACCGTTTCTGTTTATTACTGTGTGTAAATTTGTTATATTTGGAGAATCTTACGGTCGGTGGACTTTGATTAGTGAATTAGTGTCAATTAGTAGTTATAAATTGTAGTGTAATTTTATAGTATCCATTCAAATTTATGTACATAGTTAAGTCATTTAGAATTAGTAACATCTTTTATTATTTTAGTAATTAAATAGGCCTAGGTTACAATAAATATTTAGAAAATTGTTGTTGTAAATTTATATTAGTTTAATGATTGTAACTTCAGACTTTTTATCATTTTGTTAATAAATATTAGTATCTTTAATTTAGGAGTAGTTTAATTCATTTTCACACCCAGTAGCCCGTAACAATATTTTTTCTACTTTATGGCTATCTTTACAGTAAAGTCAGACCATTGTAAATCCGAAAATTAATTTTAGTATCATTAGTAATATCAATAAATTATACTTGGATAGCAATGTTATATGTATATATAACGGTAAGAATGCTATAGTACAATTCCAATGAACAATAAATGTTTCAATCAAAAATGGCGAAATTGAATATTTAAATGACAAGCTTGGTAATTATATTTCGACATATAAAAAAGTTTATATATTATCTTTTACTTATGCGTTCATATTACAAGGTAAAATAACAACATGAATAAATGTAATGATGAGATATCCTTGATATTGATATCCTTCTTTTCTTGCTTACACTATATTGAAAAAATATTACAAACTGAACTACAGAATACATTTAAATTATTTATTTAGTTACGGCGTCCTTCGGAAGGGACGTTAAACGGGGGCCCGAGCCTGCACGATGTCAAGTACTCGTTAAAAATCCCTATCCTAATTAAACCTGGAAAGGCAAAATTTAGAGCTCCCAATGTAGCATCGTCCGATTAGCCATAGCAGCATAAAGTGAGGTTAAATGAACAAACAAGAACAACATGTAAATTACAGTTAAACAATTTGAGCAACAAATAGAGCAATGAACAGTTCCATAATATTTAAAGAAGTAGTTGGTCCGCCGTTCGACTTTTTGCTGAATAGAAATCTGACCGATTAGTTTACTATCAGTAGTCTATAAACTTTATACTTCCATTTTAGAAAGAAGACTTCGGCGGATTGTGGAGAGGCAGTTAGAAACGGAACAGGCTGGTTTTCGTCTAGGCCAACAAAGGCAGGATCACATCTCTGTTCTCAACTGATATGAGACGGCCATAGTGAAGGAATAAACCTACTTATGGACCGTAATTAGTAGCACGGGTAGGATAGATGCAGAAATATCAAAAAGAATAAGTAAAGCAAATCAAGTGTATTACCAGAATAGCATCATCGGCCACCGCGAAGTAGACAAGGAGAGAAAAGTCTGTTTATCTACGGCGGAGATAATTGTACAATACAGACATTCTAGACTCATAACGGCAGCAGAAATGAGATTCCTTCGCAGATCGGTTTGGAACCAGAAGAGATACAGAAGACACATCATTAGAAACGAAAGCATTAGAGAGCAACTAGAACTTACAGAACATAAATCCACTCTAAAAATACGGCAACTCCAGTGGTTTGGACATGTCTGCCGCATGAACGAGGATATGAATCTAATAAAGGTATAAAGGAGACTCTACCCCAAGGAAGCAGACCCCACGGACGTCCCAGAATTACATAGCCAGAGTATTTCCAGAGAATAGGAAGCAAAAGAGGCAGATCCCTCAATGAAATGAAGCGGCTAAACAGAGACCGTGAAGGATGGTTACGCTGGATGAGGCTCCTTGACGCTAGCTTATGACATCAAAGGAAGATAAAGAAGTAGAAGATAAATCAGAACAGGGCACATAAAAATACAGAGGAATTTCCATTTCCCTTGCGTTTAGTACATGGTAGAGGAATGCGTTTGGTTATATAGGAAGGTGATTTGTCTACGATCACGCTCGACCGGCAGTTTCCCCTTCTCCAATTTTGTGTACTCAATCAGAGGCTGGGTGAACCCAAAGAGGGACTGTGAATCCTACAAGATCCATCCTTGGCTGTTAACAGATTAAATAACTTAATTAAATCTTCTACCGAGGGAGTTGAACTCGCAACCGTCTAGATAATAACTTAGCGCTCAACACACTGAGCTACTCCGCTCTTTACCATAAGCAGCTTCACTAAATACTTTTTAGTCTTTAGTCTTTTTAGTCTTAATCTGCCCATTCGTCTTTCAAGAATTCCTAAGGTTTTTCAACTGAAAAAGATTCAGGAAAAATATCGGCAAAAACAAGAGTCCACGACTGAAATGAAGTTGTTGAATAAGAGAAAGAAAAACTAAAAATGCCAATGACCTTAGGGGCAACATACGGCTTTTAACCCTTGCTCCAACTTGTAGGAGTAAAATAGAAGTTGCAGAAGAGTTTCAACTTGGTCAATACCATGTCCGTTAAGCAATACTTCTCTTGAAAGAAAAAGGAATATCAGTGTCTATATTAGAAAAGTTATACTCCATTATTTTTACTATCAAAACCCAAGCTGTATTATTTACAAAGAGATGACCGAATTATATCCCCCAACTAAATGTAAACAGAACGCCTTTACCATGGACAAGACAGATTAAATATTTGGGACTTAATATGGACAAAAGGTTAACTTTTACTATCCATACTGATTACGTGCGCAATAAAACTAACAGAGCTCTATGTACTATATATCCTTACTTTAATAGCAATTCTAAATTAAGCACAGATAATAAGTTATTATTATATAAAGCCTGCTTACAACCTATACTAACATACGCATGCCCAATATTTAGTTATGTGTCTAAAACTAATTATAAAAAATTACAACTATTCCAAAACAAAAGTTTTAGCATTGCTGGAAATTATGTATACTACACTAAAGAACGATGTACTGAGATACTATTACTAATATATCTTAATGAGTTATTTTGCTAGTATATTTTTTTAAGACACTGTATTTTTATAAGCTGATAAACTCTCTCAAATCAGCATATTTTTTCATATTATTTGGTTGGTAAAAAAAAAAGTGTTAATGTTTTTTTTTTTTGCTAAGCAAGTTACTTCAGAAGTTCGGAAGTTACAAAAACGCCGGTTTAGTCAAACTTTTGGATAACTCTAAACGAAAAGTTATTATCCAAAGTTGTTGGGGATAGAGTAATTAAATTTTGTATATAAACATTTCTAGATGATAGGATAAATTAAACCAAATTTCAATTAAACTTTAGGTGTTTGCTGCCAGAGTCAGGATGAGTAGGTACCAAATCATGATATTAACTTTATTATTAATTTGATTATAGTTTTGTCACGTAACTATACTATACCAGTGATATAGGTAATGATGTAGTAAAATGATATAGGTACAATAAATACTACAATAATTGTTCATAGAAAGTCTTAGATTCAGTTCGTGGTAGATACTGTACTGTTGCTTGCACAAATGTTATTCAGGGGGGTGACGCCCTAGATCAATCGATAGTTTTATTCTCCAATTTTGGTTACCCATTTTAAAGAGGCGGGGAGAGCCCAAGGAGGGTCCTAGGTACCTCCGGCTGCTACCAGGAATGTTATATGTCAACCGGATATGAACCCTCAATGAATGTAGAGTTTACGAACCGTTTCTGACGAACCAATTACGTTTACTTTTTAATTCGAATTTCTTTTTAATCTTTAAAAAAAATGGGCTGTGAAATATACCATTTGGTTTATTTTTCTGATTACTAAACTTAACAATTTTAATAAATTTATTAAACAATGGATTTATTTTGAATTAATTCATGTCTTGCTAATATATCCGCAATAAACACTGCGTCTATTGAGTATTTTAAGTAACATTATAATCATTTCAAACATTGGATGCGCTGTAAAAACTGTAAGTTTGTTTCAACTATTAAAATCATAGTTCTAATTGAATAAAACTATGCGGCACAAATAATAATAATAAACACAAATATCATTATAATAAATAATCCCGTAAAGCGGTCTCTCCCTGCTTTGTATGTATAGAGTCAGCGGCCTTGTGCTGGTTTAGAGAATCCGTCTTCAGCGGACTCATACTATGTATTTACTTAAAATACAAAAAGGGTAGGAAAAGTATTATAATTATTTCTGTATATATATATATATATATATATATATATATATATATATATATATATATATATATTGTAAATATTTTTTAATATGAATAAATGGAGATTTGAAACAAAAAAATCATAATAATAAAAATCATTTTACTAATCCTTGGTCGCTGCATTGTACGTCATAATCATCATAAAAGATAGACACTTACCTGTAAAAAATTAATTTATTTTAGTCACAATGATTGCAATAGGTTTTTGTATAAACTATAAAAATAAAATATTATATGAAAGCCGAAAACGTGAAGATAGTGAAAAAAATGTTGAAAATCTCTAGGAAGGTGTGAAAAAAAGAAATGGAGGTTAGAAAACAATATCTGCTGACTTCTTATTGAAAATCTCATCTACTCCAGGGCTCAAACAATTTCCTTTTTTTTTTTACCTCTTTTAGTATAGTTCTTAAAATGAGTGCTGCTAAACTTTTATACAAAGTAAACTTGCATAATAATAAATAAAATGAATTGTTTCAAAAATATTAGAAATAGAATCGGCGGAGGTTTTGCTGATATTGTTGTTGTTGTATAAATTTGAATGTCTAGAAGTTTAATTATTTAAGAGTCTATAATATGATCTGTTTTATCTTGAGTAACGTAACTAGCAAGAACGAAATTCTCGAATAAATAAAGAAAGTAAAAGTATTGTTATTTTTCAGCCTCGACATTACTTGCCTCGCTCATGTTGCCTAGGAAATTTAAAAACTAAAATTTAAAATTTAGCACTCGTTTATATATGTGAAACTTGATGTGAAAATGCACTAAATGTCTTAAAAAATTTGAAAATAAATTACTGCGTAGAATATTAGGAACGAAAAAGTATGAAAAATATTATGTGAGTACACTGCGAAATTGCAGAGCATGTACCCTGATATTATAGTTAAAGTGATGGAGTCGTGAAGGGCTTAAGTTAGTAATGAACGAATTCCTGAAAAGATGATAAGCTCAAAACGGACTGCTAAACGTCCATACAGTGATGTATGGAATTTGTGCTTAGGTAGTAGTTCATGGACTAAGGTTAATGGATAGAGACTGAATCTTCGAATTGAATCTTAGCTAAGCTTATTTATTACTAAAAAAAAAATTAAAAATGAATAATGTTTTGTATATTACTATTGTATTTTATATTTTTAATTGAATAGTACGATGTTTCATTTATTCATATGTTATATGGTATTTATAGGTTGGTGAGTTGAAATCTAATTATTTATAAAATTCACATGAGCCAACAATATATTAATAGCTTTACATTTTCATTATTAATAGAAAATTCCTTTACGGGCATCTTTAACTTAAAGCTTATTTGTTTAATTAATTAAGACAGCTTAATGAAGAACAGGAACGATATATTTTGTGTATAGCTTCCTAATATGACAGCGAAAGATATGAAATACAAATAATTACTAGGATACGAAAAGAAAAAAAAATGGATTTTTTTCACCAAATCATTAGAAGAATAATTAAATTTTAAAAAATAATACGAGTACGGTACAAGACAACGAAATAAATAAAGATATGCATGACTATACAATGATATAATTGTTATATCATGCATATTATAATATAGAATAGATCCAGTAGCAGAGCTATACGTTTTATGAAGAACATAATTATGTTTATATTTTATGTTTTAATACGAGGAAAAAACCTGTAACTTAGAAATTGAAATCATGCACTATATTAAGTAAACCTATTTGAATGTCTGCTGTAAAGTTCCTGCGCGAAACAGACTTGAGAGATTATACGGTAATTTTAGATTTTGAAAAAAAAAAATTGAAGTAAATTTATACAAGAAATAAAGTGCTTTTGAATTGTGTTCTAATTTTATATTCTTTAGTTTAAAAGTCGGGACTAAGTTCCATTACGTATTCTTTTCATTAGCCCAATGAGGAGACATTCTAAGTTTCACCATTATCATTAACTTCATTGTTTTACCACATACTTCCTTTCTTCTGTGTTGTTGATGTTACGTATTCTAAACACTAAAAACCAACAAAGGAGAACTGAAAAATGTTATTTTTCATTATTTCCAATAATTGTATTAAAGGAAAGGCTAAAACTGTGTTAATAAATAATCTAGTAATTTTTCGCTAACGACTTAAAGTATTTGTACAATAATTTAAAATCGGTATATAGAACAGGTAATGTGGTTTTACATTTTACTACCCTTCTTGGAGGAGGAAATATTACGACGCTTGGGGTGTTCTGTCTTGAATGGCTTCCAAAAAAAGCAATTCCAACTTGATTTATAGTTTCCAATACATATAAAAATAAAAGAGCTGTCATATAAAGTTTATATTGAATATACAATTTAAAATTATATGCGTATCTTTAATATAAAATAAATTAAAATTTTCCAGTAAGAGAAGATTTCTAGAAATATAACTGTTTGATTAGAATATATAAAAGTAAATCAAAAACTTAATTTAATACAAAAAAAGGTCTAAAATACTGGTAAAACTAATCAGTCAACTATTTGCCAATTCAAGCATTATCACAGCGTACAGAAGCAAAAGAAAAATCACTTTAATGATTTCTGTATTGACTTCTTGGTGTGATTTTTCTTTTGATGTATGTCCTGATGAAGCCTGAGTAGGCGAAACGGATACTTTCTATATATTTTTGAATTTTTGCTCATTTTTATTGATTACATACAAAATATTTAAAATAAATTATTGTATTTCTTGAGCTTACAACCCAATACTACGTGGGATATTAAGGGAATGAAGGAATTAAGAATGTACTAATAATCTGTCGAAATGTTCCAGGAAAATAACTGGACTATCAGCATGGGTTGAAAAGAGGCCTTTAGGTTTCGGACCAATAATTTAGATGATACGGCAAATTATGTTTTATTATTAATAACAGTATTTGTTTAGTCGCAAACCTGGACTGCCCGCCAGATGGAACGGACAGATCATTGCCTCTAAAATCGGAAATTTACTGTACCGCCAAAATCAAGAAGAGGGGGGATTGACGCTCAGAGCGCCCTTCACTTGCTATTAGATCGCCGAGCGGAGCAGTTCTATCAGCCCTTCGCAGCTAAGATCATCGCACACTGCCGCCTAGTAATCCGCTTTCAAGCCGCTATTCCTGTGAGGACGTCCAGAGGTTTCAAGATTGTCACTCGCCAGAAGCAATGCTGAGGTGCTAATTGAGTATACATCACACAAATTGTAAGTCACATTTCATTACCATAAGGCCTCAAATTGTCAACTAATTTTTCTCCTGATGATCAACGTATTACATGGTACCAACCGGACAGTTCAAGTTAATTCATGATATCATACTCATTGCTCCTTTATGCCGTGATCACTGGCGAAGATAATAGTAATTCGCACATCTTCGCGCCTTATTGAAAACTTCGTTACAACGTTCAAGTTTATTTTGTAGTTATCATATCTTTGGCCATTATGCTAGCATGGAGCATTTCTGTTATTGTTAATTATCGCTCCCATTCATATTAATCATTTTTCTTCTTTTGTTTGTATTAAATTACTTTGTTCATTAGATCGCTAAGTTGCATGTGTAGTTTTAAGTTATTCTTGTAGAAGCTATTATTAATTTGTATTTTCTCTTACATGTATATTTCATAGTTTTTAAGAAAAGATATCTCGCATGTTATTAAAATTAATAAATCAAACGCTTTGTTAATATCTGAGATTTCATTCGAATTCCCGTGGTACTTCCATTTGCTTCCTATTAAATTATTCAGTCTAATCACGCCTAAATAGTATTAATACAATTTATGTATCATATGTAAATTTATAATCAGAATTATTTTTAAGGATGTTGATAAGAAATGCTTATATTTTTACGTATTATACTTTAAGTAATATATATTACTGTTGATGTGGTTGTACTGCCATATTAGCATTATAAATATACAGAGCCAGTACAATTATTTTTTATGCAATCCTCAAAAAATTAAAAATATTCCCCTATTGTACTTAATGACACAATACATAAAACCTAACAGTGTAGCTACAAGACTAGAAAAAGTTAATATTAAGCCAGGATTTTGTTCTACATGCCTCAGATAATATTTTCATAATTACAATAACATAAATTTTCATTCCACATTGATGTACGATCAATCAGCTAACATCAAAACGATAGGATACATGAACTATAAAGACGAATGTCATTACTAATGGGCAATTATTTACTATAAAATATAATATTTTACTATAATAATACTATGGTTTTGGCCATGTTCGATTTCGATTAATACCTAAAATATACAAAATAGCATCTCAAAAATCGTATAATTTTCTCAATTTCTTTGTTCGTTTAAGATATATTTAACAAGAGAGATTTAAAACAAATCATTAAAAAATCAGATGCAATGAGCTTTAACAAGAATGATTTTGGGCTTTTTACTTTCGCTTTAACTTCAATTTTAATTACAAGGTCAAATGTAAAAGCCTGTTCCCGCAATTAACTATTAACTATTATTATTATTAACTAGCATGTTGAATGAATAGCACTTGAATGTTGTTGTAAAAATAAAACAGAAATAAAAGTAATTTCCTTGATCGTTTCAAATTTTAGCAATGATTTAAGATATATGATATAAGAGAGGTTTCTAAAAATAAAGTTCTCCTCTTCGTAAGAGTAGCACAGTATGGGATTTTTTTTAAATATTTTTATTATAGTAAAATTTGAGGTTATAAAATTTTATAACCCCCAGCTGTTATATTAGTATATTACCTTCCTTTGCCTTAGTTGTTTGAGTGGATTGTATGAGAATTGTCTTGGAGCAAGTTTTCTGTCTCTAGGATGAACCTGTTTGGACTTTGTGTGTGTCTCCTGATGAATATTTTAATTTTATATAAAATATATCATTTATGTATTTTCGCCATGAAATGTTTACAAGAAAGAAAAAAGAAGCTAAATAATAAAAATAAAAATAAAAATAGTACACCAATAAAAATTGCTAGCCCTCCAAAAGGCTTATGATGATCTAGCAAGTTTTTTCTTTCCATTCATGACCTTTCATGAATAAAAAATATCGAAACGCTTGAGTAAAAGGGAGGGTGATAAAAGAGATTCCATCCCTTAGAGGTGGAGATACACCGTTCCTTAGAAGAGACGCCGAGGCGAAGGATAAAATTAATTTCCCTCAACTGAAGAGCCAAGTACCAGTCGGGTCGTCTTTTGAGTCCCCAAATCTTTGCGCAGCTAATCTCTCTTACCGAAAGCCTTTCACCGAGTAATTAATCACTACTATTTCTTATCAAAGGAGTCTTGAGACACTGTCTTTTGAGCGGTCCAAGGCTCGTTTAAACTTTGTATGCATAAATACACCTCATAAAAAGAATAAACAATAGTATTGCTATATAGACTTAACTGCCCAAACAATGATGAGTAAAAGTCAGATCCATTGATCTAAATGATATTTAAATTATAAAATGGGATGCCACCCTGAGATCGTTACCACTGATGTATACTAATACTGTGCCATTAATGAATAAGAAACATATTCCCTTTTCTCAAGGGTTGACGTGGCTGACTGACTAGGAGTTGTTTCTTAAATAAAGACTCCTTTTCTAATAGAATAGCATAAGATTTATTATATGGTTATCATAGTGACAAGCTAAATTATTTCTAAACTTTCCAATCAAAAATACTCTGACTTGTCCCAAAAGAACCTTGGTATGTGAATAACAAAACTATGAATAATAAATTAAAAATTCCTACGGTTGACATACTACAAACGCTTTCAAGCAAAGCTACACGGACATCCAAATCTATTAATAGAACAAATGGCCACGACTCTCATGCCTATGGGAGGAGACTAAAAAGAACGTGGATGAATGATCTGCTATCATAATAATATTAAATCAAGAGGTACCGCTGAGAATTGTTCTTCTTCACGCCTCTCATGCTATTTTATTGTGACTTTACAGACAGAAAATGTACTGATTGTCATTTTATTTTAATGACAGGTGTGGATATATATATATATATATATATATATATATATATATATATATATATATATATGTAAAGAGAAAAAAAAGTCATATATCTATTTAGAAAGAAAGAAAAGGGGAACCATGTTGCTATATATGACTGCTAACATATTTCTTGCCTACGACTGCCACTGTCCTATCTCTTAAGGGTACAACTAGCGATCTTAATGGACACTTAAGCTAATTCCGGGTTCCAAATAGTGTCACATATAGCAGTATATAAACAATAAAAAAAGGAAGGATTAACGCTTCTGTATTATATAATACTGTATTGAACTTACATGTTTGTTTGTTTGTCTATATAATGACACTCAATACTGCTACGGCTAACAGGACGATGCTACAGTGGGAACTCTAAATTTTGCCTATCCAGATTTAATTAAAATAAGGATTTTTAACGAGTACTTGACATCGTACAGGCTCGGGACCTGGGACGGCATAATCAATGATTTTTTTTGTCTCCATTTAAACAATCCTTTTATTTAAACCTGCCGGTCAATGAACCTGCGGTCTTGGGTTTAGTAGTTAGTTATGCTAACCACTAGCCCACAGGACGCCCCTATTGATTGTCTAATTAAGGCAATAAGTTGATTGATTAGTAAATCGGTAAACACAACCAGCCTCTGTAAAATAATCCAATTTAATATAAAGTTAGAACATTCAAATAAATAATAAGCAGAGTAATTATTACTTGATTAGTTTAAGTAAACCAAAATAAAATAAAAAATTAATGATATACATTTATATCCCCTAAAACATAGCAATAGATAAGAGCACGATACTCTTGGTCCAGAGAATAACAAAACCTGTACTTTTATAAAAAATACCCATTTTCGATCAAGTACCATTCTTCCTCAGGACGCTGGAATCGGAACTGTATCCCGAAGAGAGACACACACATTCCCGAATAACCTTCTTATAATGCAAAGCTTTACCTTTGTGACGGCCTACTTCATTCCCATTTATACGAGCCTATCCAATAGTCCCTCCTTTAAAAGCGCTTAGCTATAAACAACTCCTTCTTTGAAGAGTTATATTGAGTTCGTTTCCTTTGTTCCGCATCCTCCCTCAACGGAAACCTTTAGGCTAAGAGGAGACGAATATCGATAAATCCTGAAAATCTTATTCCTCGTCATGTTGAAAATATAAGATGTAACAACTGAGTTGACAACTGTTAGTTTGAAAAGTCGCCACACCCCTCTATTTGCCCTGAAGATGGCCTACATCGTTGGCACAAACGTTGATACAACTCTCGACTGCACCCACTGACCAATTCAATCCACCATAAGATATGTAACCTATGACTCTTTTGAATACACCAGAAGTAGAAATTGGTTAATACATTTCCTTTGATGTCTAAGCTTATCTCCGATTGTTCAATGTACAGCGACATTTCATTATAATCCTGGTCCTGATCTATCTTTTTGCCTTAGAGGTATATCTATCTTTTCTACCAGGACAAAATTTTCCTGTATGTAAGGAATAGCAATCTAGCAAACCCATCACCAAGAACAGTAATTCATTTGACAATGCCATTATTATTATATAAATTGCTTATTATTCCATATTTAAATTGATTATTAGTTGATTTATTAGTTAATGAGGTATTCAATCAATATATTATATTAATATAAAATATTTTAATACATTGGTTTAATTTTATTGGATATTTTATTTTAGTGATCTAATATCAGTTTGGTTATACTTTATTTAAGTTATTTTAGTTCGCTTAATAAATGTATTCTTTCAAAACTAAATTTATATGAAGCTATTAAATTTTTTATTTAACCATAATGACATTATTATCATTAAGAAAAGACATATACCATTCACAGATGTACATATGTATTACTCCGCAAAACCATAATTAGTAAATAATTTTAGCAATCAGTTCCTTATATTCGTTATTACCATCATAAAATACATTCATTATATCAATAAGATTGGTGTAAAAAGGTGAGGGGGAGCAATGGTTACACAACAGACGTTTATTATATTTGCAATCATTGACTGCGCTCCCTTACCATTTTTCTCCACTCTTAGAATTACCCAGTATGCCATTTCTACTTAGGCATTATACTTATAGCATATTTTTTCCTTCTTTTCATCTAGATAAATGTTTAGTGTGTGCTTTCTATTTCACTCAATATGTATTCATATGATACTTGTGATTTTGGGGATCGCCTCGGAGTGTTGTCCGTCATTCTTTATAATCCGGACAGTGCTAATCCCGATACTGATAATAACTACATTCTTATTAATTTTTTATAGATTTTATTTTATTTGGAGGATAAAAATGCACAATAAAATTTAAAATAGCAAGGGATTTATGTGTACCCGCCTCCACAAAACTTCACGTTAAACGAATCGACGAGTTGCCTGGAAATGTTAATAGTTCGTTTTATTTAATTATTAAGTCATCTATTCCTTCCAAAAGCCAGAATACATTCTGGTTCTCTCTTCTATATTAGTTATAAAACTCTTTAGTATAGTTGTTACTTTTATGTTTTATTTTTACAATCCAACACTCGCCAGTTTCTCTTTTAGAAAAGAGACTTTCGTTGATCTCAAAGATTTTTTCAAAGGCCTTCCAATTTCGTCTTGGTATTGAATTGGTTTCGCTTTGTTAAATGAGGTTAAGACATAAGAATGCCACTTTCATGGCGATCCTCTAAATCACAAGTACTTTATTTATTAGGAATGCACCATATAAAAAGGGATGGGGGGGGGGGATTTATCTCATAACAGAATCGTGTTACATTTCTCAAGTTTTCGAGTTTGAAATATTACACCACATTGCTCTGTAAGAAGAGCTTTCTGTCTAAATAATCTTACATGAAAGTTTACAAACACACAGTTTCGGAAGTGGCTCATATTACTCTCATCCACAACTAGGAGGAAGAATCTACTCACGTCCGAAGAGGACGAAGAATTAAGACATGACTTAATTTCTTATCTTCAAGCACTATCCATCCTAAACAGTTTCATAATCATCATCATCATCACCATAATCCTTCCCTCTCTACAGCTGCGCAGTGTAGGGATGTCCTCTATAGAACTTGACCCAGGTGTCCCTTTCCCGAACCAATTCTCTTCTCCTGCTCCAGTCCAGCCCTCGCTTCCTGAACCCCTCTCGCACGCATTCTTCCCAGTTGATCTGTGGGTTTCACAATTATATTACGAGTAATCAAATGATGAACTATTTTTGACATAAAGTCAAATATAAATAAATATAGATATTATGGCAGATCACTTCTTGTCTTTATTTCAACTCTAAAGTGGGTACTCTATAATGAGGGAAATGCTTATGACCTCGTCCAAATCACTTTCGTCCATACTCTTTGGGTTTGGTATCGAACCCAGTACCACCTCGACAATCTATAGAGCCTAATACGTTTTTTATTTTGTTTCTCAACACTTTTATTTGCTGTTTACGCTGACTAACCACATACCTCCCCAACCGATGTCCAATAAACTGGACCTCATTATAAATAACCATTTACTGAATACAAGACCCTTCAAGGATTGTAGTGGTGTAGAACTACCCATCTTAGTATAAGTAATAATATTCTACTGAGGAAGGAAATGGTCCGGGTGGAGGTAAAAAAAATTAATATTCTAATAATTTATTAATAATTTACAATCTAATAATTTATATTCTAATAATATTTGTAATAATTTATATAAGGAGCAATCTTTGTAATTTTGTAAAGTAAAAAAAGTAACAACTAAATTTAATCATATAATTAGGTTTTATGTCAGCTTAGATATTTTTTAAGTTTTTATTTAATAAGTAAATTACAATCTACTTATATTACACGAAAGTATATTTTATCATAAATATGCTATAGTTCTTGTGACTCATAAAACACTGAAAAGACAAGAAACTGCTCGACGTTTTCGCCTACTTCAACATTTACTGGAAAACGTTCAAAGCTCCCAATTAATTACAAAAGACTCATTTACATGACAGTTATCAGACCTATTTGGACATATGGAGTTGAGCTCTGGGGCTCTACTAAACAATCCAATTCATCTCGTATCCAATGCTTACAATCCAAAATCCTTCGTAAAATTCACAATGCTCCTTATTATGTCACAAACAAACTCATCCCTCATGATCTTAATATCCCATATGTTGCTGATTTGGCCCAAACTAGATACCTATCCTTCCATGAAAAGCTCCATACACACTTGAATCCGCTAGTCTTTCAACTTGCTTACCATAATATTCCTGATAACCCTCCGAGGCGTCTGAAAAGAAGATGGCCTCGAGACCTTCTACTACAGAACTTAATTGGAGTGCTATCAATGGATAGTTTCTCCACAAGTGTTTTTTTTTCATGTCCTTTGTTCGTACAGCAGGTTTATTTGATGTAATATAAATACAGTAGTAAATATCAATAAAAAAAAAAAAAGTTCTTATGATATGCTCTAAACGTAAAATGAATGCGGAAGCTTTCGTAAATAAATAATTGAACAGTTATCTGTATATTGCCTCCTAAAACTATCAATTTTATCATCTAATTAAGTTTATATGATTTCGGTACTGAGCAAGAAAAAAACAACAACTCGCGTTAACAAGCAAAAGCGAGAAAAAAACTTTTAATAAAACTGTTCCCGAACAAAAGTTTCACGAAGGAACTAGTTAAAACAGAGAAGCCTAGTTAAAAAGTTAGCAATGAGAAAAAAGGCAGAATAGAAAAAGAAGAAAATTAAAATAAGATTAGATTCGAATTAGACATCGAATAAACGTTTATTTTAATATCCGAATGGGGAGGGATCCAATGAAGTCCGACGAATAAGAAACAACAACAGAGCAATTAAAAGAAAAAACACGCTAATCTAATTCTATAGCCAAGTATAATGAAATTTTTATTTTAGGCCGATTCTTTCCTCTTTAATTTTCCTCAAAGTAAGCATTTGGGTCTTAGCCAAAATCAAGAACTTCTGCTAGATATTTTTCAAGCCATTTAGTTTATTATGCATGCAATTTTCTTTAGATCTCACTTCCGATTACGCAATTGACATTTAAAGTATTAAGTTAACCGTTTTTATAAACTGTTTATGGCCTGCAGTGATGAGACTACGTTAAGATTGATCAGAAGTACTCTAAAACTGCACTCGATGTTTAAATACTATAGGTTACAATTAGAAAGTACACCAAGAGCCTCTGAAGAAGTTGTGATGTTGTTTAAGCATTGTCTCAATCAATTACATAATTAACATATTAAATATGAACTCCATCACAGTTACAATCTACGATAAAAAACATTTTATCGTAGATTGTAACTAATCACAAGTACAAATACTCTACAAATATACTCGAAGTTTTAATATTCTGAGTCTCTTCTTTTTTCGCCCTTATTCTTGTTAAGCCATGTAAACCATATTTAGTCTATTTCTTCATTTAACGTCTCCTTGGCTGCTGTAATACGATGCTATAATAAGAGCTTTAGTTTTGCCTGAAAAGAGATTCTACATACCCCATTTTGCGTTTCTTCCAAAGGACTAATATAACTAAGGATTTTTTACTTCCTTTAAAAATGGTAGGGCTAACTGCCGGGCAGAGAATGTAGGACATAGAGGTAGTAATGCTAACTACTATGCTACAGTTGCAGATTTACACCCGATCAAAGATAGTATGGTTAGGAATAAATGTAGTTCAAAGCAAACAATTGTTTTGGAGTGGAAATGGTTTCCTTTAAATTTAAATTAAATGGATTTGATAAAATTGAATTCACTATTAATAGTGAATTCAATTAAAACAATAGCAACTGTTTCCTCCAGAATATGTTCATTCATGACTCTTTACTATGGTGACCGCTTGGCAGCTCGTGACCGTAAAAAATTTAGCCCATAACGCAATGTAAAATATACAAGTAATTAAAATTTAATTAACATTAATAACAATATGTATTATTATTAAAAATATACTATCCTATATAAGTATAATAATTTAAACAAATTACCTCAGTCTATGGACACAATAGGCTCCTATAATGCCTAAAATTCAACCCTCAAAGGTCACAACCTTTTTCAAAGGGATTCCTCCGAAGGAAGCCTTTGAAGGCCATCGGAGATTTGGTTTTTCTATAAAGCTGGATCCTCCTTTGAACCTCATGCTGACTAAAAAAAAAATAATTTTCTAAGGATTCCGATATCCTAGGTCGGATCTCACAAAGACATGTGAAATTTCCTTTGGGAAAAGGTTAACGACTATCTGAAGAATATCCTCTGCTGACGAAAAGAATTTGGAACATCAGGAAAGATCAGGAGACTTGGCCGAGGCATCAAAAGCTCTTACTGCTTCATATATTCTCCATCAAACTTGAGGAAAGACTGAGACAAATTATGAAGAGCGCTCTTCGGTTTGTCTTCGACGCCCCGAGGAAGTCTCATGTGTCCCACCTTTGTGATGAGTTATGAGTTAAAGTGCTTTCTCCCTTCTATCCGTAGACTCTATTTCCTAGCTTCTTACTTATATCAAACTATCAACTCACAACATCCATCTTATATCTGTAGTCTCCTACAGTTCAAATCTTCTATTCAATCCCAGGGCGCAAGATCCCCCCTTTCCGACTTTTATTCCCGTTCCCACAGAACCAAAACTTTTGAGCGGTCCTTCCTCGCTCGGTCTACCTCTCTTTGGAACTCACTCTCACCTAATATCCGTCATGCGTCTTCATCCACATTCAAATCCAAACTACTCCCGCATCTCATTAATTCCCAAACAGAAGCTATCTAATCAATAAAATAAATAAGCTATATTCAACATAATAATTTTTTTTCTCATTAATTCTTTCTCACTTATAAGGCATAATAATACCCTGTATTAATATACTCTAAGACGTAATAATACCCTATGTACCTGTATTGTTATTCTAAAGGGACTTTTCCTGGAATAAATAAAGAATTTATTTATTATTATTATTATTATAATAGATCGAGTAAATATTGTAAATATTCCACACTCATTATGATACTATTATTCATATTATTAGATGTTCTTATCTACTTTTTTATTTTTCCATTAGCCAATTTCAGTTTATTGTAAATTTATATCCTATTATTTTATTTTAATTTTTTTTGTCTTATATGTATTTTTTTCTCTATGAGAACATCCGTTTTAGTTCATATTTAATTGTAGTATTCCAATAATGTAGCCGTTTGGCCAGAAATATTTCTATTAATTTCTGTACAATATCGTTATTCTAAAGGGACCTCGTCCCAGAATAAATTTATTTTTCTATCTATTCTATTCTATATTAGCTCCTTAAACATGTATGTAGTAATTGTATAAATAAAAGATAAAATATGAAAAATATATGCTTACTAACTGAAAATGATATATATTGTCGTTTTCCCGAGCTGGATGGAGCGATCAAGAAAGCTATTCCTACCAAAATAAGTTCGAAGAGTATTTTCCCTAAAATTGGAATTCCTTGAACCACAACTTAATACTTACTACCATACTTCGATACTCAGCAACCACGAAGAGGAAGTCAACATTGAAGCATGCATATTTATCATATTTCCCTTGTGTCAAAACCTGTATAAATCTTGGACGTACGTACATATTTTTGTTGACCATTATTTGTTTAACTTACATTACGGATGTGATGATTGTCCAGCATTTTCTTTTCTTTTTTTTGTGAGTAACGAGTATCCGAACTTTTGATTTCGAACCACACCCGAAACCATTAATTCAGATAATCGAAACTTCTATAAATTAATAAATAAATAAATAAAATATTTCTAGTACTCGTCACAGGGAACTCATAACATAGTAAGTCTTAGAGTAGGGTCAACCAATGAATAGCAATATAAGGTTGGACTTAAGGATGGAGCAAACATTTTTTTTTCTTTAAATATTTTATTTGAAAAGAAAAGATATGACCAGGACCGGGACTCGAACCCGGGTCTCCCACCTGTCCGTGGTGGTGCTTAAACATCTCAGCCATCCTGGCTCGCTTCTCGGTCAGTGCTTTATTATTTTGATGAATAACTAAAAATGCCTTTATGATTTATTTTTAGAGAATAGAGATGGCAGTAAAATATTTAGATATGGTGATTTATTGTTACCATTTGATTTATTCTTTCCAACCGTATATGATCTCTGTATTTGGATTTGGCATTTATGACGCGTATAGTCCGAAATTATATACTTAAGATAGATTTTTTTTATTCTAACACGTTATAAAATTTACTGTTACTATTTTGCACTTATGCTTTATATACAATCGATACATTTTGACGACCGCTGACACCGCTGAAACTTTAACGAACAGTGTAACTTCTCCGCATCAAATTTTATACTGAATGGAAATCTCGATACACAGCAAAATGACCTCAAAATGGCTGCGCTTACCCCTCCACCGCGTGCTATGCTTCACAGTCCACACTTATCATAATGAATTCTTTGATCCTTTTGCTATCCAGTGGTCTAATAGAAGGATAGTGATGATATGTAGCTGCAACACTAAACTGTATCCCCCGTATCTAAACTGTATCTTTTTCCATCATTCACTTTTTTAAATTGTCTCCCATTATTGAAGCAATTCTGAAGACGTATTCAAGTAAAAAAAAGCCAGAATCTTCAAGAAGTTCCATTTACAAAGAAGTAAATATATAACATTGTGCTTTAGAAGATTATGACATTATGCTATTTCAATAATTAATTTTGGTAGTTATACTTATTCCAGGGCGGACATATCTTATTTTTTATATCAATTAGCAGTTAACAATAACACTGGTCGACAAAATTTAACTTTTTTTTCTTTTACAAGAATTAAAATAACAGATTCTAAAAGTATTTTTTCGTGTTGAATTCAAATATAATTACAGTTTTTCCCAATCGGGCAGGAGTTTTGTGTGATATTCATTTGAATTTTTTATAATATTCCAAAAAATCCGTAACTAGCTACCTAACTCAAAATTATAACTACTGATTCTGACTTACCTAGAAAGTGGTAGATAGTGATTTTCGGGTATATTTTGCATCTGCAACGTCTCTCATTTTAGTCTAACAGTAGTCAGCTAGCATATTGGAACTCCACTTGCCTTGGTACCTCTTCTCTATTGTAGAAATTTGCTGATGAAAACGCTCACCGTGTTCATCGCTGACAGCTCCAAGGTTTTCGGGGAAGAAGTCCAAGTGAGAGTCCAAAAAGTGAATTTTTAAAGACATGTTGCATCCCATAAATTTATAAAAATGCAGAAGATCAGCCACTATGTCACGATAGTTTTCTGCTTTATGGTTTCCAAGAAAATTGCAACACAAACTTTTGAAAGACTGCCAGGCTGCTTTCTCCAGTGGATTTAACAGTCCCTCGAAATGTTCATCAGCCATTAATGATCGGATTTGTGGTCCTATAAAAACTCCTTCTTTCAATTTAGCATCACTGACTTTGGGGAATTTCGATTTCAAGTACAAGAATCAATCAGAAAGTTTATCCATAGCTTTGACGAAATTTTTCATAACTCCTAACTTAATATGCAATGGAGGTAAAAATATTTTTTCTGGCTTCACTAAAGGGACACATGCCACATTTTTCTGGCCAGGGACAAGAGATTCACGTTTTGGCCATGACTTTCTAACGTAGTGAGACTTCTTATCTCTGCTGTCCCACTCGCACAAAAAACAGCAAAATTTGGTGAACCCAAGTTGCAAACCATGCAATAAAGCAATGACCTTTAAATCACCACAGATATTCCATTCATATTTTCCATATTGTATTTTCTCTAAAACTAGTTTTTTAGAGATTTCATATTTCTAACATATTTTCATATGTCTCTTTCATATCAGCGGCATGCGCTACCGGTATTGATGGAAGTTTATTGCCAATATGTAGCAGCACAGCCTTCAAACTTATTTTAGAGAAGTCTATGAACAATCGCCACTCATCTGGCCGGTGTTGAAACCCAAGAGTTTCCATAACTGAACAAATATTATTACAAAACACAATACCATTTTCTTCAGAGAAGTATACTTTGAAAACACTATGGCGGCTACGATATCTACTAATTCTTACATCTTTTTGGAGTAGATTCCACCCTTTGAGTCTGGAAGCTAAAACTTCCGCTTGTTGTTTAGACAGATTTAAATCGCGAATCAAGTCACTAAGGTCTTGCTGATTGGGAAAGTATGGTTCTGATGAACAGCTACTGGCTTCATATGTAAGATCATTTTTATTTTCATCTGAATCATTTGAAGTTTCAGTCAGGTCACAACCAGAGTTATCAGTTAAGGTTGTATCTGCATATACTGGTACGGGGAACTCTTCACTGTGTAAGACAGGTCTCATTGCAGATTGCAAATTCGGATACTTAACTGTTTATTTTGTTTTAGATGTGATTCCTTTAATATTTGTCAAACAAAAATAACTAAGTTAACTTTACTAATAACTAAATTTAACTATTAAATAAGTCAGTTAAATGATCCTTCGGTTCCCTCCAAATCATGGGAATTGCAAATGGCATATGATGTGTACAATTTTTCCACCCAGTCAGCAGTCTAACACACGAAACACAGCATGTATTTGGGGCCCAGCTCTTATCAAAATCACCAACTTGACAGCCAAAGTAAAGTTTATAACACTTCTTTACAAGTGGGGTCAAATTTCGCCTCTGCGACTTGAAGGTCAGCTCACCACAAATATAGCAGAAATTATCTGCATGATTTACACAATTTCTTGGCATGATGAAAAAATAAAGCACAGAAATACAACATGCACAACATACACAATACACTTCTAAACAGAAAGGAAGGAAATATTTCACTACTCAACAATCTCACAGTCAGCTCAATACTGACACATCACAATGCCAAAGAGGTCTGAACATGTATAAACAACAACAATGAACCTGCACAGTCATGTTTTATTGCGCTTCAGCATCACATTGCAAATAATTTCAATAATACAGCTTGAGTGAAATAGCTACATATGAGGTAACGGTTCCTATGACAGGTCAAAGAAAACGCTAAAATCATATTTTGAAAAACTATGCCTGATGGGAAAATTCTGACTACATATCTGAATTCAGGATGGAAAATGCCACTAGATTCACTATTCAGATCTCTTGTGAAAAAAACCTTGTCGAACAGTGTAACACATAGTAAAATAAATATTATTATTAATACTAGTATTAATTTATAATATTTTCTTTCTCCACTATAAGCTAAAAGGTCAGAAAAATAGTGATTCAATTTATAGGTCTATAAAACTAATAAATTAGGGAAAGGGAATCGCCTTGACCCAGTTTATTATTTCGGAAGCGGCCTAGTTAGAGGAGGAGGTGTGAGATTTGGGATTCCGTCCACGACCTCAAAGTCAGGAAGGACTATTTGATTTACTTGAGCAACACAACCTTCTTGCCAACTTCCAACTGGGCAATCGCAAAATAAACTATAAAATAGTTTTATTATAACGATATATATGTATATAATAAAACATAATATTTTAGGAAACGGAATCATACAATGAAACGATACATACCACATTAACATATCACATTTGGAACCTTTGCTTTATGATTTTTATTTGTTCTCTGAATATGTTAACTTATTCAGGAATTATTTCCTAAACATTATTGTAATTTTAAACATTAAGAAACCATTACAGATAGAATATAACTGCCCAATAATATTCCAGAAGGAATACATGGTCGATTTGGAAAAGAAGTATCTTAAATCTGTATCTTAAACTTTTCCTTTGATTTCAACATATTTATTCCTACATCTGTACCACTACAACCGGTGAACGAGTCTGAGGTTCAGTACATGGTAGAGACTGTATTGTTTCATGGGCAAGGTTGTGTAGGAGATGGTTTGTCCTAGCTCATGCTCGACCGCCAGATTTCCCCCCCTTATTTTGGGTACCCACTTTATAGAGGCTACGTGAGCCCCTAGAGGATCCTAGATCCCATACGACCTATCTCCGGCCACTAAAAGACTAAATAAAAATCTTTCCAGTAGCGAGATTAGAACCAGGCTTTTCGGCATTGCAACTCAGTGCTGCATCACTGAGCCACTCCGCTTCCTATGATATAAGATAAATGTGTAAAAATACTTTAGACGGAATAATCAAATTTGAGGATTGATTTCAACATATTTTTTCCCACCTGATTAGTAGTTCAAACATCTTCGTCTATTGATTTTTTTAAGAAAAACATAATTAGATCAGTGAATATTGCCAAGTCGTTACAATGATAATATAGCTTAGGCACAAGTAAATGAAAATGTTAAATATACATAAAATAATAATTAGTAAGTCATAGATGTTTTTTAATATTAATCGTTCTCCTAGATGACAATTCAACGGACGAATGAAAAACGAAATTTTAATTTAAAATAATTAATTTGTAGAGCCCAAATTAAGGTTCTTGATAAAACTACTTGTGATGAATGTTTACTTTTATTGATAATTTGAGAGAGAGAGAGAGAGAGAGGGAGAGAGAGAGAGAGAGAGAGAGAGAGAGAGAGAGAGAGAGAGAGAGAGAGAGAGAGAGAGAGAGAGAGAGAGAGGGAGGGAGGGAGGGAGGGAGGGAGAGAGGGCGAGAGGAAGAGAGAGATTTCAATAACCTTTTTCTCTTATTATACTTACTGTATCATTATATTCATTATAACTATCTGTTTTCATACACACATCATGTTGACAACGAATACAAATTTTAAAATATCTAAAATTCCTACCAGAAAAACTCTCAATAGAATAAACACCCCCAATACTAAGTTCTACAATACTTCATTAAACTATTCCGCCTTAAATTAATATCAGACTAATTTAAATTGGTCTCATTGAACATGAACGAAATGGTGTCGAAAAATTGCGAAACCTCTAAATTTCGTAAACGAATATGCCCCACTTAATGTTGGAATATTAAATTTCGTAAATAACCTGAAATAAAATTTATATCGCAGGGCTAGGTTAAAAAAATCTAAAAAAAAATCTGCTGTTCTCTAAAATTTCATTTAAAATTTTGAAGAATAAAAATGCTGTTTTTTTCAAGGGTAAATGAATTTTGGTCTTCTCGGGGGCTTGAGTCACAGTAGGATCTCCGGAATCCTGTATTCCAATTTTTCCTCTGCTTTTTTTAAAATAGCTGTTTTAGGTTTCATACGCACAAATATCATTATTTCAATTTTTATTTAAAGATTGTAAAAGACGTAGTTATCGACTGCGTAATGTCATTAAAACATAATATATTAACGCCCTACATATTTTTAACAATAACAGTTTAGCTATTAGAAATAAAACTTTTTATTTATATGAGGGTATCACACGATGAATAATGAATTATCTTTTTTTTAGAAAGAAAATAAAAGAGGCCGGATGATGATGATCTCTAGATCTCTGGCCATATTTATCGCACTAGAGGACATTTATTTTTAATCTTTTCCAGGATGCCGGTTTCATATGTGATACCAAGGCTTAGTACAGTTTATGTGGCTATAAAATCTTGCTATAGGCCAACTGAAAAGGGAAATATTAAAAAATGATTTACTATCTGGAGAATTTCGTTCCGATCCAACTTTCTAAAACTTTTTCTATATTATAATAATACTCAAACAAGTGACATTATGATAACAAAATAAAAACTAAAATATGATTACTAAGATGATGGAAATAATGGAATCTTTTCCGCAGGGTGTCGCTTATAGTTGAGTTACAATAAATTTTAACTGCTTATCAGTTTCATTTTTAATAATTTCCAAAAATGTAAGTTATCGTGAGCTTTATTAAGGAAAATGGAATGTAATTATGGGTAATAAATAGGTTTCGGTAATCATTTAATCTAGAAATGAACGTTTCAACAGACATATGTCATCTATACTTCCTAATTTCTTGATGAAATGATTACCGATTCTTATTACCCATGATTGCATTCTCTTTTCCATACTAAAGCTCACGATAACTTATATTTTTGGAAAATATTAAAAATGAAACGAACGAAACCGGTTACATTATAAGTGAACAAAAGTTAAAATATGGTATTGTATAAAACTGATGTATTGTAAATATTTTTTATAAAGCCTATATAACTAAAGTAAAAGGGTATTTTATGCGCATTAGGTTAATAAACATGTTACATAAGTGGCTTCATTTCTGGTAGTAATATGTCAGCTCAAAGTATCCACATAAAAATACATCATCTACTCGAGTATCTTATGTACGGATGCAGAGAATGACCAATAGATTTCCTGATTAGGGATATATTAAAATATTATGTACTCTCTAGTGTTTTTCGTTCAGATTCCAACTTTCGAGAGTAATCAGTTTTTACTATTCTGATACTACAATAATACACCAACAACTGTGTGTCATTATGATAACTGAGAAATTGTAACTACTTTTTAGAAAGCCAAAATAAGTAACTTGCTTCTGATTCTCCAAGTGCATTCATTTTTTATGGTTCTAATGATCTTTATCAGGACTCTTCTATATTAAACCAGGAGAGGTTTTCTGTTTTTATTGGTCAGAGTCCTCGTCTCGTTGCATTGCATTACCACCGTTCTAATTATTATTTTATAAAACAAAAGATTTGCTTTCCTGGACTTTTATGTCAGAGAGATTTTTACAAGGAAAAGGTACATCTGGATCTGCTAACATTTTGCCCTTAATTTTAAATTCTAAATTATTCTCTGTCCTCCGAAACTCCTCCCATATACTTGAATGCTCTACACCCAAATCACAAATATATCTCCACTTCCAGGACTGTCTAGAAGTTTTCATATATCTAGTACTTTCAAGTTTTCTTCAATGACAGAATTTGATGCTCTTCAATTTCTTGAATATTATTTTTTACGCTAGAAATCATGTTTATTTCATCCAAAGAAATCATTTTATCCGAAAATCCATATTTTACTAGAACATATAATGAAGGGCAATCGAGTAAACCATCAGTCAAAGTGAATTATATGCTTAAACATACCACGTGTAAAACACATCAAACTTCAATCGTAAGCTCTTCGCTTAGATTAAACTTAAAATTTCGCAACTTCCATTTAAAATGTCATGTTTAAAGCAAACAATTTTCAATGAACTGGACGGGATTTCGCGTTCATATGTGTATTATCAATAACTTAAAATGGTTCCCAACTCTAAGTCCTTTCGTCGAATGAATCCGTCGCCAACACCCGAACTATAAGGGGCTTTACATAAGCCTTTGTTTGGACTTAATAAGCTGCTTTTGTTAAGTTCGTAACATAATTGGCTGGCGTACTCAACTTGTAAAGCCTGTTTACCTCGTGTAAATTGTGATAAATTTTTGTCCAACTCTCCGAGAAATAAAAGGAATTTGTTATACTTCATTTCATCCCAATCATTATTATATAAAAAATATGCCTATTTTTTGTCGAAATTTATTTAAGTTGATATCGAATTGATACGCAGAACCGGTCAGAGCGAAATTATAATTCAGCATTGGAGACAGGCATTACATCAGGAATCTGAATAAATTGAGGAAATTGGAACCATTAAGATGAGAAAGAGAAAATACTAAGATGACGCGATTCATCGCCGTGAGGAATTGAGATATTTATAACCAAATCGTGATTTGATTTCAACATATTTATTCTCAGCAGATTATTGGTTCGAACCACTTCCTCTTTTTGTCTTCCTGAAGAAAATGCATAATCAGACCATGGAGTTTATTACCAAGTCAAATTGCAACGATGTAGACACAAATAGACGGAAATATTAAATATTTATGATATTTAAATCAATAAAGTAAATCATTTAACATTATTAAAGAGGGCGATATAATAATCATCATAGAAGAAGATATAATAATTAGTAAATCATTAATCAACATAGAGGACAAAGTAATCATTAGTAATTGAGATTAAGATTCAGCAACCAAAGTATTGTAGTTTGGGTCTGCAAACAGCCATTATTACGTTTTAAGAACTCCGCAATCACAAATTCTTTTGATGCTATCGACACCATTGTTATCGACAATAGAACAATCATCGGATATATCCCATTGAGCCGAGACCAAACTAATCTGTACCGCCTGTTTACAGAATTACAGAAACACATACAGGACGCTCTACGTGATCAGAGCACTGTGGGGTTTGTAATACAGTAATTAGTGTTGTTAGTGAAGGTCTGAGCATACAGCCACTGATAATTGTATCTCAAACAGAATTAGGCTTATAAATTATTGAATAATTTCATTAATGCAGGAACCCACATATTCAAAAATAGATATGGTTTAAGCATGATAAAATAATATAATACTATAATACATAATTTAATCTTGATCTACATCATAAAATTGTATATAGATTACAGCGATAAGCTCTAAAACAAGGTTTGTTATATAAGTAATATTGACTCGCAAGTTTTATTTTGATAAAAAAAATCCATAAAAATACTAAAGGCTCTAAATTAAACTATTATAAAAATAATAAATAATTTTTTATATTATATGAAATCCTTTGAAATATATTAAATAAAACATAACCAGATAGGTCAGATTGAAAGGATAAAAAAATTATCTGGTAGAGAAAATACAAGATAATGAATTAGAGAAAGTAGCTCTTGGAGATCTGACTTTAAAATTGGAAATAGCTTATGAGTTAACAAGGAATTGCAGAAACAATTCATGCATCTCCTGGTATGCCAAAATAAGACTGTCCCAAAACCGAATGCCTCTTTGCCAATGTATGTCTCTCGATGAAGAATAGGTTCTAGATACTTTAGAAACATTCTCACCCTGGAAAGAAGAATTCTCAGAAAAAGTACGGGAGCAGTTCAGACTAAGAACCAATGGGAACTGCGAAATATACCAAAAATTGGAAAGAATCCCGGATACAATGGGAAAGAGGAGGGTGAGATTCTTCGGACAACTTAACAGAATGAACAACAGCATAGATTGAAATGCAAAAAATACAACCGACTCTAAATTAAACTGTAATAGTATAAAAAATAATTTTAAGTAATAAGATATTCTTTAGAATACTACATCTTAAAATATTTTATACATAATTAAAAAATTATAAATTTAGTTTCCATTATTTTTAGGGGCAGCTCAAAGTGTAGAGTGCTGAGTTACTGTGCTGATGATCCCGGGTTCGAATATAGAACGTTATGTTATATGTTTCAGAAAATGGACACTGTGGGTCGACAGATCCTATTGGTGCTCACCCAGCCTATAGAGTGGGTAAAATGCGTTATAGCGTTATCTCAGAGAAATCACCTGTCTGCAAAACTGCTGTCGTAAAAACAGTATAATTTCTATTTGTATTATATCCTGAACCCCTCATACATTAGCTTATTTGTGTACAGCTTCTCTATATGAGGCGGTCATGATCAAAAACGGATTATTCCAAGATTTCAAAAATTGACTTTTTCACCAGTTTAGCTACGCAATGCTTTATCCTACCGAATCATCAGGCTTAAAAGAATTTTGATTTGATTGAATTTGATTTCGAATGCCTGCAATATGCAAGACATATTCCGTCAACCATTTACTAGTCAAACAAATAATAATCATTATGTTACTACTAGTTATAGTTATTCTATCAGTTAATAATTTAGAAAGCAACCGGTAGCTTTACCTTAACTTTTTTTCTATAAAAGAAAACTCCTGGAAGCAGCAATAGAAAATAGAAAATCCCCTGGGGCGGATATAGCCGGGAAAATCCATTATCCTGGATCCAGACAAAGGGTGACCTCTTGGAGCTACAGAAGAGATCCTTTGGCGGACACTATTGTACTCCTACTGACAAATAGTAGCTATAGCCTCAGGAATTAATGGTACCCTCCTTGTCTTCACCGCTTTCCTCCTCCGACGTCTTACACACTGTCGCTAGTCTCCGTAAGATCCCAGGACAGTAAACAAAGTAAATGCTATTCCTTTTGGTAAATTGTATAAAAAAAGATTAATGGGTTATCCCAAGTAAAAAAAAGTAATAACTTGATGCGGCAGGAAGTTCAGAAATGAGGCCTTCGCCAAAATTCGTCATTTTCATTTTCACATGATGATCCTCAAATAGGAAAGACAAATAATCAGGATAATTATTAGACAGAATTGGTTCACGACAGAGAAGTTGTCCAACTTCTTGAGTACATACATTCGCTCAAGTCTGCTACTCCCTTGATGACATAAATTAATCCGGAAAAAGCCCAGGACTTATAGGACATCATGAGCAAAAACGTTTTTGAACACAGGGTATACAAGTGGGAAATGACGTTAGAAAAGACAGCGCCCACAGCCCAAATACCAATGTTGACTGAATAGTGGGCCTTAACTGAATGAATGGAATGCTTCCAGAACAGAAAGAAGAAGTTATGAATGCTTCGCGAGATCTGAAAAAATGCCTGTAACACGTATATTAATAATATACCTCCCTGGGTCTAACCCAACTTTCATAAAGATAAGTTTAATAAGGTGAAAACCTAGCGATTGAGTGTGAACACAGCCAGATTGCCACCCGAAACTACTATTTGTTTAGAAATATTACAGCTCCACTATGCACTGAGCCCAATACCTTTAGTGCCAAGACTGAGGTTTAAATAGGTTAATCATAATATCTTATTTATCAACTAGCAGCATTATTAAATATTACTAGTATTCTATTATACTCCCCATAATATGCCCTACAAATAATTGGATATATAAACCAATGCTTTCCCCTGGAATTTCGTTTGAGTTTGTTTGTTCGTTAGTTATTTAAAGCCTCAAAAACTACATTGTTAATCAAGATCGTTAATTTAATTATTTATTTTTTATTATATGCATCATATATATAGATTTATTATATGCATAGATTTTTGTTTATTTAACTTCAATTTATCCTGCAATGGCTAATTGAACGATCATACAGTGGGAAGTCTAAATTTTGCTTATCCCGATTTAATTAGGATATGGATTTTTAACGAGTACCCCACATCGTACAGGCTCAAGAACCCCGTTTAACGTCTCTTCCGATGTTTAATTCCCTTTTAAAAATCATAGTGCCACCTGCCTGGATGCCAACACCCGGTCTTATGTTAGTAGATTGTTACGATAACCACTAGACCACAGATTGCAATCTACCCAATGTAAAAAAGTACATATTTTTCGTTTCCGATCTATAGCGATTGCTTTATAATTGATAGATAAAAAATTCATATAAAGCCATCTGTAAGGCACAAAACCACGTGCATTGGCATAAGTAAAATACGTTTTCTACAGGCATTGATTTTTAATGAAGAGTATTTTCAATCTCCTGACATGTGGTGTTTTTCACTTTCAATACTTTATATTTGTATCTATATCATAAGTTTTTCGCGGTTTAAATATTCCTATAACTGGTC
This sequence comes from Arma custos, assembly GCA_037127475.1. NCBI lineage: Eukaryota > Metazoa > Arthropoda > Insecta > Hemiptera > Pentatomidae > Arma > Arma custos. The sequence goes on along the minus strand of CM073763.1, from coordinate 48,175,828 downwards.
TATCAGATTCATTTTGGCACCGGGCAGTGGAAGAGAAAAAAGGGATTTACCAACTGTATTTTTCGTTCAACAGTTTATTTATTTCGATAACAGAAGAAATGATGTTAAAATAAACAGTGTAACCCTATTAGAAATGTACATAAGTTAAGAAAATAACTCTTGAATAGAAATGATCTCTAGGAATAATGTTAATTGAATTTTAGGAAAATGTTGGTGAAAATAGAAAGAGGATGAGATCTTCCCTTCCTCTTTGCATAAATAAGACTAGAGCTAAAGAGGGTCTTATTTATCTGTCATCTTGCAATCTCGCCGAGCCCTCACTGTTTTGTCAGCGGAGAAAATCCCCAGCCTAACCCCGTGTCACTGTGGGGCGGGAAAAGTAGGACGAGATCTAAAATATCAAGCTGATCTATTATTTTTGTAAGTTTCAGGTTTCAGAAACTGATCTGTCTATGCCTAATAACGTTTGATATCATTCGAACATCACTAAAAGAGTCCCAAATTTGCTTGTGAAGAGATAATTTAAAAAAAAACTGTACCAGTGAGTTAAGTGGATGGTAGAGATTTAACTGTTTCTATAACTACCGTTGTTTAGTTCGGTATTTATTTATTGTGAGTTCTATTTCTGTTTAATTCCGGGCGAGCGTGTTTACAGTTAATAGAATTAAAACCCTCTACCCGGAGTCTAGTCTATTGTATACCTCCGCTGAAACGAGTTGCCCCCCGCTTGAAAAACCGCATTTATCCCCCGCATTTCCCTACATCTATTATTTGTTATACCGCTTCCTGAACCTGTTGGTCACCGCTTATTGCTACACCGCTCCTTTGATTATCCCTCTTATTTTACACCGCCACTTCCTATTTTTGATGACCGAATTGAGAGGACCGGCATTGGACGTACGCCACCGCGGTGAGCTCAAACCTACGAGACGTCAGTGAGGAGAGGAGTGTCCGGCAAGATTCGGTGAGTCAGTTTTTCATTTCCTTGCCTGATTATTTCCTTACCTTATTGCCATACTGTCCGAGGACGACTTACCGGGTAGCGTCGTATTCCAGTTTAAATATTTTTGTTTTTAATTTAATTTAATTTGTTTTGTTTTTAATTTTATCATTTATTTTATTTTATTTTTCTCTAACTTTTCAACCGCGTTTCATACAAATATTTATGGTCCTCCGGGGGCCGGATTAATTAATTAAGAAAATTGATTAATTATTTTCTCAATTCAGAACATTAAAAAAAAAGGAAAAAAAATTTATTTTTCATTTTAATTTGATACGTTGCATGAGCCCCGACGTCGCTGGTGAGAGAGCAGCCTGCTTCTGCCTTATCTACCCCCACCTCGCGCTGCTTCTCCCACTATTACGACTTCGTTCGGAAAGAAGCGAACTGCAATTTTATATAAAATTGATACAATTGATCAAACTCATTTTTTCTCTTCAGAAGATAGTAAAATTTTATTAGTTAAGATTTAAATTTGATTAAAGGTTAAACTTTGTTGTTTTTTTTGTTTTGTTTTTCTGAATAGTTTTCTGTTCAATTTTGTTGTCTCAATTTAATTTAAATTTATTTCAATATGTCGGAGGATAAAATTAAACTTTTAATTAAAAAGAGGGAAAAATACTTTCACAAAATTCAAACAGCTTATGACTTATCGAAAATGCTTAACAAGAAAAACTGTCCCACTTTTTTATCCCGAATGGAACAAATTGATATGGATTATAAATCCTTTGATGAAATTCAGGATCAAATTATGGAAATTGCTTCTAAAACAGAATCTCCCGAAAAATTCGACACGGCCGCTAGTCCTCAAGCCTGCGACGAGTTATATTATTCTGCAAAGGCGGTAGCATCGCAGTATGCTAAGCCAGCTACTGGTACTAGCCTGTCTACGAAAAATGAGAAACCGGATATAGGACAAGCGAAACTTCCAAAAATCAATTTACAAATATTTTCCGGCGATCTTCAAGAGTGGCCCAATTTTTACTGTCTGTTTCGGTCTCTTATTCATGAAAATCGACAAATAGCCTCATCTGAAAAATTTTACTATTTACGCTCATTTTTGAGAGGCACGCCTTTGAAATTAATTGAATCGATTCATTTGTCCGATGATAATTATCAAATTGCATTCGAAACTTTAGTTGATCGGTACCAAAACAACCGGTTACTGGCGAATTTTTACTTGGAAAAAATTACGAATTTTAAACCGCTTTCCCAAGAAAATCTTCAAAATTTCAAAGGTTATCTGACGTTTTCCTGACAAATGTTGCTGCACTCAAGGCCTTGAATCTACCGGACTTGTCTGATAAACTTTTGCTTCATTTCGGTCTTCGTTGCCTGGATTCGGAAAGCAAAAAATTATTCGAAGCCAAACATTCAGGGGTTCAGTATCCAACATATAAGCATTTCTCGGATTTTCTAACTGAACGTTGCAAAATTCTCGAACTGAGTTCTCCAGGTAGGAAGGAGTTTAATCCTAACCAACGTGCAAACTTCCCGCGAAAACCGCTCTGATCACGACTAAACCGCATTATGACCGAACTTCTTCTTCACCGCCAAATAAATCTGCTTCCAACGAATGTTCCACCGCTCATATTGTATGCCCGCTTTGTTCAGCTTCACATAAGCTACCTCATTGTGCAACATTTTCGAAACAAAATGTAGATGCCCGCTGGGAGACAGTAAAAAAATTGAGAAAATGCTTCAATTGCCTAGGAAACCACATGTTATCAAAATGTAACTCTAAAGGTAAATGCATCTCGTGTGGATCTTCGAAACATCATTCACGTTTACACCGCTCTACTTTCACAGCTCCACCTAGGGAATCACTTGAAAATCCGCCTCCTACGCAAGCACTATCCTGCAGTGCCCGTACTTTTCCGTCTAGTACTGCGTACTCCACGGTATTGCTGGGTACAGCAGAGGCTTTTCTTACAGCTTCGGATGGTCGGAAGTTTCCTATACGCCTCGTTGTGGATCCTGGCTCTCAGGTGTCGTGCATAACCAGGGAAATGGCCCAACGGTTAAATTTAAAGCCCCAGAATTGCCCACTGAACATCACAGGCATCGGTAACCATGCTACGGTTAGCAAAAAAGAAATGGTTTCTTGCACTTTGACCCCAAGACGCACTCGAGACAACTCTATTTCCGCAGAAGCTGTTGTTCTCAATGAAATTTGTGCAGAGTTACCGGTTACGACGCTTTCAAATGAACTTAGAAATAAATTTTCCTCCATGTTATTGGCCGACCCGGCTTTCCACGTAAAAGGAAAAATAGATTTTCTTTTAGGTGCGGATCTCTATCCCGAAATCATTTCCGAGGAAAATAATTCAGTCATCAGGGGTAATCCTTCAGCAGTGAAAACTTCCTTTGGGTGGATTTTATTGGGGAAAATTACCGAACCAGTTGAAAATAGGGTAGTGACGCTTTTTGGTTGCACCGCGCCACTTGATAATGCACTTCAACGTTTCGGGAAGACTGAAGAGGTCGCTTCTATAACACCGCAGAACCCGGAAGACGAATTATGTGAGCTTCATATTATGAACACCCACCGCAGAACACCCTCTGGCCAATATGTAGTTTCTCTTCCTTTTAGAAACACCAAGGCTCAAATGCTAGGAAATAACCGCGAAACCGCTCATAAACGACTCCTGAACATGGAGAGCAGGCTCAAGCGGACAAATTTGGAACTTCAATATAACGCCTTCCTCAAGGAGTATTTGGACATGTCGCACATGAATTTAGCTTGCCAATCCCTTGTCATATGTCATCCCACATCATGTTGTGGCTCCACCACATAGCTCCGCGTCGTCAACAACTTTCGCACCGCAAAATATCATCATAAATCCGCTGACCTGTCTGTTTCAGAACTGCGAGACAGCATGAATTTATGTGACAGTCTATCCCAGGAACAATACTTCCATACTGATCTTAAGACTACGTCCCCTGAACAAATGTCTCAAGCTATTAAACCGGTATCACCTTTTATTGACAAGCTGGATTTTCTCAGGGTGGGCGGTAGGCTAAGGCACTCAGATCTCACGTATGATGCAAAGCACCCACTCATTTTGCATAAGATATCGGATGTAGCAACCCTCATTTGTGGCTGGTATCATCAAACCACAGTTCACGGAGGCCCTCGCGTAATGCAGGCGTTCATTCAAAGAAAATATTGGATACCAGGACTTCGTCAACTAATCAGGATGCGCATATTTAGGTGTCTGCCATGCTACAAACTCAAGGCCAAGGCAAACCAACCTTTAATGGCAGACTTGCCACCTTCCAGATTTTGCCAGGTCCGCGCGTTCACCAATATTGGGATTGATTTTGCTGGCCCTTTCCAGATTAAGGAAAGTAACCGCCGGAAGGCTGTGATTGCTAAGGGTTACATTTGTCTCATCGTCTGTATGACCACTAAGGCGATCCATTTAGAAGTGGTCTCCGATCTGACCACCACTGCATTCCTTGCTGCGTTAGACCACTTTATCGCCCGTCGTGGATTATGCTCGAATATCTACAGTGACTGCGGTACAAACTTTCTCGGGGCGTCCCGCGCACTGAAGGAAGTTCATCAATTCCTCCAAAGACACGCTGAGGATGTTCACGATAATTTAGCCAAACGTGAGATTGTTTGGCATTTCAATCCGCCCGCGGCTCCTAATTTTGGTGGTATTTGGGAAGCTGGTGTCAAATCCGTGAAGCGTCACCTAGTTCGAGTTTTGGAAAGTCGGACTCTCACTTTTGAAGAGTTCACCACGCTGATCACCCGCATCGAAGCCGTCCTTAACAGCCGCCCGCTTTGCGCCATTTCGTCCGACCCAAACGACGATGCCGACTATTTGAGCCCTGGGCACTTCCTCATTGGAGGACCACTATTGGCTGCGCCGGAAGAGGACTTGATAGATACCAATCTACACCGCTTATCGCGCTGGCACGTTCTCCAACATTCACTCCAGAGCTTCTGGAAGAGGTGGAGTCATGAGTACCTCCAGACTATGATTGGTCGACCTAAATGGACCCCAGAGTTCCCCGAATCCTGCTATAGGCGATGTGGTTATGATTATTGGTCAGAACACCAAGCCGTTGCAATGGCCCCTGGGAAGGGTTGAAAAACTTCTACCTGGTCGTGATGGAGTAGTACGGGTGGTGCAACTACGAACCACTTCCGGTTCTATTACACGGCCTACTAATAAATTGATTCCTCTTCCAATAAACTAAAGTTACTTTTCATTATTTTTTTTTTTTTTTTGTACATAGCTTTTCATTGCAAGTTCGCTTCTTCTGTTCTAAAGTTTCATGTCACCTAATTACAAAATTGCTATCAATTTTGGGTGGGCGGTATGTTTAGTTCGGTATTTATTTATTGTGAGTTCTAATTTCTGTGTAATTCCGGGTGAGCGTGTTTACAGTTAATAGAATTAAAACCTCCTACCCGGAGTCTAGTCTATTGTATACCTCCGCTGAAACGAGTTGCCCCCCGCTTGAAAAACCGCATTTATCCCCCGCATTTTCCTACATCTATTATTTGTTATACCGCTTCCTGAACCTATTGGTCACCGCTTATTGCTACACCGCTCCTTTGATTATCCCTCTTATTTTACACCGCCACTTCCTATTTTTGATGACCGAATTGAGAGGACCGGCATTGGACGTACGCCACCGCGGTGAGCTCAAACCTACGAGACGTCAGTGAGGAGAGGAGTGTCCGGCAAGATTCGGTGAGTCAGTTTTTCATTTCCTTGCCTGATTATTTCCTTACCTTATTGCCATACTGTCCGAGGACGACTTACCGGGTAGCGTCGTATTCCAGTTTAAATATTTTTGTTTTTAATTTAATTTAATTTGTTTTGTTTTTAATTTTATCATTTATTTTATTTTATTTTTCTCTAACTTTTCAACCGCGTTTCATACAACCGTTGTGTAGGGAAGTGATTTATGATCCAAAATCGTGCACAACCGCCAAGTTCTTCCCTCAATCTTTACACAAATTATAGAAGCTGTGTGAGCCATATGAGGATATTTAGATCCATCCATAGAGTCCATCTGTGGCTCTTAACATATTAAATATTTTATCTGACTCAGCTGGATTTGACCTTGGAACCTTCAGCATAACAACTCAGTCCTCTATATCAAGCTGAGTTATTTCGTTCTTCAGTAGAATAATAAAGAAGACGAAATTTACTATATTGGGGGATGGAATAGGGCAAGGAATATATAAATAGAATAAGAAAAAAACTAGAAGAAACATTTTTTTTTTAAATTAGAAACACCTATAAAAAACAATTACAATTTAAAAAGCTATAAGTCAGACGACAGTAGTTCTACCTCAAGCCTTGTACTGCTCTGGATGTTTGCAATATTTTTGTATGAAGAGGTATTACAGATAGGAAGATATATGGACCGATAATCAGAAATGAAGATTTCGAAACAGCAAGGTGGTTTATGGACATATAAGAGAGAATAGAAAAAAAAATAAAAAAGAGAAGTTTAAAATTTCTTGATGATATTTATAGACTTGACGAGCCGAAGAAATCTAGAAGCCTAAATACAGGTATAGAACTGATCATTAGAATTTTCATAAAATTTAAACGATCTATATCTAGCTGTTTAGAATAAACCAATGCCACTCACTTAGGATAAAAATAGGGGATAATATAAGGGAAAATTTTTCTAAAGATCAGTTATTTTAAAATTCTTAACATAACAATTATATTAGAGAGATACAAAGATTTATAAAATGTATTGTATAAATCTTTTACAAACATAATATGCCATCAGACAACTGTTCTTGTTCCATAATTTTTTTTTGTTGCTTGTACCACCATGGCTATATGCCATTATATTATCATTAATTTTAGATGCACTTGATTATAAATTAAACAATATAATAATAAAGTTTTAATTTATTTACTGATAGATAAAAACAGGTATAAAATTAATTAATCATTACTTCAATAAAAGTTTAATTTTTAATTAAATACCAATTAGCTTCTTTCTAAATAAATCTGTTAAAATCTGTTGGAATATACTTTGAAAAGATTTTAATTATATTAAGCTGCGAAAAATAATTTGTTTAGAACTAATCAAGCCTCCTTTCTTCTTTTTTAATGAAATAAATTAATACACTACATTAATTGAATATAAATTGGCTTCATAAAACCCTCATTACAAACTTGTGTAGAGCCAACTGATGAAAATTGTGAGCAAATATCAAGCCGATCTCATTTACATAATTTATAATTTCTAAAGTAATGCAGTTTTACTATTGTAATATATAATGAATGTGTAGTAATAAATATTATTAAATATAAGATGAATAATAGATTATCGATGGTAATAGGTTTTTTCTACAAATTTAGATAGAAGAATGATAATCTTGATATTACCAGTGAATTTATGAATACTGTATTAGACACACCTCTATTTATACAGATTATGTTCTTAATTCAACTTAAATGCTTCACATAATTATCACGTTGCAAAACCGTTGTTATACAATGTGTGTTGCTCTACCTTTTAAGAGTATACTGAGAAAGACAATTTTTCTGCTAACAATCAAGAGCATTCAAATAAAAAAATATATTTTATAAAAATCAATTCTAGGAGAACCCCAATCAACAACTTGTTTCTATTATTCTATTTTCCTCCAAATATTTGCTTCTATATTCCCTATTGCCTTGAAATACTTTATAATGACTCTGATTTACAGAAGGATCGGTATTGTTCAAAATTTGAACAGAAGTACAATATGTTAGCTACTGGCTCTTCTTATTTGGAAAGCTTAATCGTTCATGAATACCGATGAACATCTCATTTGGTTTCCTGGAGTGCTACATATATTTATAGTATTTATAATTTGAAATATATGCTGTATAAAAAATAAAAATTAATTATTTCTTCTATATTCAGTGAAACATGTCGAAACCAGGCATGCTAATTATCTACAGCTACTCGCGCATATATAATTATAAAATCTAAGCGTAGCCCTACAAATTAACTGCAAATTTCAGGTTACATTAAACATATGGAAACACTGTTTGTTGGGACAATTTCCGTCTCTACCTATTTACTGAAACCATTCAATTACGGCCGGTATTACCTCTTAACTTACAATAAGATAGAAACTATTAACCTTAAAAAAAAAGTTAACAAGCTGTTGTTGCCACTTGTAAATTGCCTCCACATACGTTCTTGTATCACTATCGTGATGTATTGTCTGAAAATATAATGATGATGATTTACAGAAGGATCGGTATTCTCCAAAAATTTTGCATAAGTATTATCAGTGTTATTTTGCCCTTCTTGCTGGAAAAATAACAATCGTAACACGAATATCAAAATATATCTCTTTTGATTTACTTCAATATCACCTTTTTTCAATATATTTAAATATAAATTAGATTACTTTTTTATTTAATACTCAATTCAATACATTTAAACAGTTGAATGTATCATATTAAACAAATATAGTATAAAAAAACATATACACGAGATTTCATTAGTCAACATCACAAAAATTCTTTTATACTTTCTCTTCACATATTTATTTTACCTGTAGTTCCTAAAAGAAGATTAAAGAGAAAATGGTCTGATGACCTTATCATAAAACATTAATTTGTTATCATAAATTTCTTTTTCCTGCAACTCGAGAATTAAAACTCACTTAGTTGATCAAAAAATTATATAAAATTGATAAAAAATTTAAAAAATTTGATGGATGCGATACTGCAAAGGTCCAAATATGTCATCAAAGAATGATCTTCAGGATAAAATTAAAATATTCTATCTCACTCTAGTCTTCTTACTCACTATTGTATGTAAACATAATGACGAAGATTTACAGAGGAATCGGCATTCTACAAAATGTGTACAAAAGTATCCCACTGGGAGGTAAATCAAGACTACATAACCCAGAACAACGTCAGCAAGTTCTGGCACAGAAGGACTCGCAATGGTGGCCACACCGAGCATCATCTCTGGGCGCTCAATACTGTTTAATCTCCTTAGTGATGTACATATAATCATTGTAACAACAAACAATACATGTAATATAATCACTACTGTCTGAATATATAATGACGAAGATTTATAGACGGACCAGGATTCTTCAAAATTTGAACAAAAATATTTCGCTGAAGGGTGAATCACTGTCCAAATCAGAACACCTTGTTCAACAAGTTCTGGTACAGAAGGACTCCCTGTACCACACCAAGCATCGCCTCCGGGCTCTCGACAGGTTTAATCCTCTTACAGCAGACAAAGTGGCGGAGTACGATCCAACTATTGGCGAGGAGCTGTTGGAACAGGGATTGGCCGTGAAGCGCTGGAGGCAATATCTTCCTGGCCTCTGTCCCTCGAGAGCAGGAGCTCATCACCCTCTGACGCTGTAATTAACTGCTAGTAGGAGCTCTGTTATCCGCCGCCCTCTGCTAACTCCTGACAACTCCCTCCCTTTTATTAGCTAGTCACCGCTTCTACTTGTGTCTGATTCCCTATGTATATATGGGGGGCCAGTGGTCCGTATAAATCACAGAGATGATTGAAGCGGAAATGCTTTTGGGTTCAGTACGAGTGTATCTGTCCTCTTTCATAACGGTAAAAGCATGACAAATGACAAATATAAAAACTACCCACCGGCAGTACTCCAGTAACATATTTAAGTTACAAGGCCCTGTGGTCACTTCTTTTCACACGCCTCAGAGAATCATCAGGAATTAGTGAGGAGGCTCAGTTTGAAAGGCTTAGAATGAGGATAAAGTTATCCGAAAAGATAAGCTGATAGGTCACATCCTTAAAGAACACAGTATATATTGCTATATTTATTGTTTTTAGGAAAGAGAAAAAAATATATCATGTTATAAACTAAAATGAAAATAATCCTGTTTTATATATCTTAGAAAAACATTCGAATGTTAAATACTTCATAATTTATTTATTTAAATGCTAACCTTCAATCTGGAAAAAACTCAATAGTACATACATAATGTGAATAACATGTACCACTACAACCCGTGAAGGGAGTTGATTTATCCTAAATCTAGTACTCAGTACTCACATTACTTAATTTTATTATTTAATTTTCAAATTAATTTTGTTTTCCATTATAGGAAACTTATTTCACTCGTCGATAGCAATTAAGATAAAATTGAAGTGTTTTCTAAAGTACGCCTAGGGCCAACAACCGTAATCAATGTAATTAAATGGATAATTAAAGTGATCATTCTATATAATAAATGCAGCCAATTATTATTTATTGCAACATGATTTGAAGGCGGGGTCAAGTAGGTATTACTGAGATAAGTGAACACAGGGTTTATTACTCCGAATTTGAGAATTTAGAGGCTTATTTTGAACGGAATTTTATTTTTATATATAAAATAAATTTACATAATTGGACTATGTATCATTGGTTAGGTATTACTTTTTTAATGTTAACCTGTACCAATACGACCCATGAAGGGACTCGAATTCAGTACGTGGTAGAGACTAGGACAATGATTGAGGAGGAAGGTGATTTGTTCCCGACCAAGCTCAATCACAAAGTTCTCTCCCCATAGCGTACCCACTTTGTAGAGGCTGAGTGAGCCCCGGGAGGGTCTCCAGATCTCCGGCTGTAAACAGAATGGTATGTATATAACATCTCTATAAGATAAGGAGATAGAAATGGGTACATAGATCAGAATTAATCGGGAGAGAAAGCGGTGTGGCTAGGATATAGTATGTTAAGAGTATAGTAGTCACTCAATGTTACTTGATAAGTTATAGTGTTAGTAAATAGTTAATAGTCAATCTAATTAGTTCATATCAGAAAGTCTCTTTGGTTATTCATGTCATATCGTTCAATTTTACAATAAAAATTTCTTACCGTTCAAATCTACTGTTTGTTAACTATTCCATAACATTTTTCGTGAAAACTATTCCATGATTCAAAACAGTAACTGAGGATGAAATGTTGAAAATCTAAGACAAAATTAATCAAACAAAATAAAAACTAAAAATTATTTGATAATCATATGATATCGCTCTATAATGCAGACAAGGGTTTCATACTCAAGATCAGTAGCTACTCTTAGAGCTAATAGCTTCACAAATTAAATGAGCACATTTTTTTTTACAGATCATTGCAATATTCTTGTTTGAATATTAAGATATACGTTAATATTAATATGTTTGAATGACATTAAGTTAAATGCTGCCTTGACATAGCATTTAAATTAATGAATAATAGTATCGATAATATCCAATGAGATTGAGGATCTCAGTTCTACATTTGAAATAAATGAGTCACTGTTGCCAAAAAAAAATCCTTTCAAATTTTTTTAATGTCTAATCAACTCCTAGGAACAAAAGCTGTAATAGAGTGTTATTTTGTCAGACATCGAAGAACATTATCTAATATATTAATATATCATAAAATCTTTTATAAAATATCTGATGGTATAAATACTTTATTTCAAATACTTTATTAAGTTAAAAAAAAATAATATATAGATTGTAGTATAGATCAGGATAGTAACAATACGATATCTCTGACATTGGGAAATTGGGGGACTGGACTAGTCTGAGCAATATTACTCAGAGGGTAGAGCGTTTAGTTGCTATGCTATGGTCTCGGTTTAAAATCCGGTAGTAACTACTATAAATTTCTTACTCTATTAACATAACCTCTCAAATCACGAGATGAGATTGGAGGAAAAACCTAGTGGTTGAGCGTGATCATGAAAAAATCACCTAATTTCAGAACCGTTGTCCTAGAAACAATGTAGCCTCTACCATCTTCTGAACTACATAACTTTATTTTTTATTTTTCGAAACATTAAAAAGTTACTTTTGAAAAAACTGTAATAAAATCACAACAGATTTTTGTTTATTATGAATTCACTGTAATTATTTACTTAACCAAGATGTGGCAATCATTGATCTACTTTTAATTATATTTTGATATTGATAGAGTATAAATCCCGTATTATTTTTTTTTTCATAAGTCTTAGCAACACCTAAAATTGTTTAGCTAACACCTTAAGAAATTGCAAGGTTCCTTATTTCAGAGTTCATGGAAGTATGATTAAGAATGTAATATTGTTAAACAATTTTTTTTTTCGAATCACCCACTTTGAGGTCCTTTAAAATTTTTACATGAATGTTTAGGCTCTTTCTTGCGCTTTCTGCAATATTCCTTTCTTTTTTTTTTTGTTTCCTTTCTTCTCTCTTCCGAAATTAATATTTTTCTTCAAGCCTTAGTTTCCTCTCGGAATCTTGTATTCTCATGTTTAAACAGCTTATTTAATTTTACTGTATTTTAATTATACTATGTGAAGAATTTAACTCATTTGAATCCAGTTGCACTTGTTTGAACCAATTAAGTATTGTTCTCCTGTTTTTAAAAGTATATTTGATTTGTCATACTACGTTATTAAAAAAAATATTCAGAATTTTTTTCCAAAAATATTCGATGTCATATGAAATCGGCGACCGAATGACTTAAACTCTCGTTTAAATCATATAATGATTGGAATCACACGTTGAAATAAATCATTTTAAACCTGACGGAGCCGTGATCAGTGCTAATCTTTGACAAGCTATAAAAGGGATTTATGTCTGAGCCCTTCGATATATCGGCAATAAATCAGATGCGAGGAGGTGGTTGCCGACATATCGCATAGCTCCACCTGTCCTTGGTACAATTCTCAAAACGAAGGGAGGTGATTTTCATCTAATGCTTTGATTAATTCATATTCCAATAGTTACTTCCGAAACTGAAGGAATCGTTGGTTTGGTTTCGTCCTCATTAAGGTTTTTTTGTTATTACCAATAAAAGCATTGTTTAGGTTTAAAATGGAAGAAATGTTCTTTTGATGCGAAACACGCAGGGATAGCGACCCACTGATACATTACCCTATTTGGAGAGGCCATGGCGGTTAGGCGATTTACTGACAAGGCCCTTCAAGATAATGCTATCTAATGAGAGTAATCTCCGTGGCTAAATTTATCGGCTAATTCTCTCGCTATTTATGTATGCAGCGAAGGGGTGTTGTGTGGAATGCAGAGGCACAATGGTTTACGCCCTTTCCTGTAGCTTAAGGAAGATGTACACCACAGTAGAGATGTCATTTGCCGAAACATCGTTTAACTTAAAGGAGTCCACATTACAATAGGCATAACTTTAGAATGGAAATATTAAGTACGGTATGAATTAATACATTATTAATTTAAATTAAAAGTAAACATATCCGGTCTTTATTTAATATAAAAACTCTAGTTGGAGTCCTAAATTTATCTGATTATTCCTGGTAAGATTAGGAAAGGAATCTTTAACGAGTACGTGACACCTTATAAGGACCACCATTTTACGTCCCTTCCAAAGGACGATATAACAATAGATTTTTTACGTCCTTCAAAAAATCTTAAGATCAACTGACGGGCTCCATTTCATACAATCGTGGGCATGCCATTTCTGAGCCAACGGTTGTATGGAGAAGTGATTTGGCCAAGATCACATTCCTTCCAGGCCAAATGTAGAGAATTTATAAGACCTGGGTAAGCCCTAGAAGGGTCTCAAGATCCCACAGGGTCCATCCATGGCTGTTTATCTGCCACAGCTAGATTAGAAGTAAGGACTACCATAATCAAGAGTAAATATTTATGAATTTCATTTGAAAAGATTTTCGTTTTAGTTTACAATTGTATTATAATAATACAATTTAATATTATTAACGAAAGAATAGCCTGACAAAAATCAAGAAGAGAAACTACCCACTGGTAGTACTCTAATAACAAATTTAAGTCAAAAGAAGAGGTCATCTTCTTTTCAGACACCTTTGAGAATTATCAGGAAATAATGAGTAAGCTCAGCTTGAAACTAGTGGGTTTTAATGGGAATAAAGTTATCCTAAAAGAGTCGATAGGTTACATTTTTAAAGAAGCCAATATATATTGCCAGATTTATTATTTTTAAGAAAGAGAAAAAAATACTCTTTTTTACAAACAAAAATGATAATAATACGGTTTTATATCTCTTAAAAAATATTCGAATTTTCAATACTTCATTATTATTTATTTAAATACTAACCTTCTTTCGGGAAAAAAACCCTCAACAGTAGATACATAACCTGTACCACTACAACCCATGAAGGGTCCGGGATTCAGTTCATGGTAGAGACTGTACTGTTTCTTGGGAAACGGTTGTACAGGGAGGTGATTTGTCCTAGATCACGCTCAAACATCAGATTTCCCACCTTATTTTGGGTACCCTTTTTATAAAGGCTGGGTGAGCCTAAGGAGAGTCTTAGATCCCAAAGTATCCATCTCCGGCCACTAACAAATAAAAATCTGCCAGCGAGCGGGATTACATAGTACGAATAGCAAGGAACAAATTAATTAATTGAGTTACAAGAATAAGACCTGGAGATAACTAACTATCGACTATAAGGGGACACAGCTTTTGCATATTCATCAACAGCCGCCTGCGCCAGTATAGAGCTAATCATCCTAAGCAAACCATTTCCCATGTATTCGTTAAGGCTATTTGAATGGATACACGTAGTTGACTACAATACGGCTAGCTGACTCGATAAAAAAACAGATTATAACATTATCTTATGTCAAAATTATAGTGATAACTATATTCAAAATAAACATTCGTATCATTTAACTCTCCTTTAATTAGTAATAGAGTTATAATATAAACAAAAACTCCATTTCAAGCAAAGCCAATGATGCACTATGAGAATAACACGATTCCCCACTACCCTTGGCACAATTAGCACATTTTGGACAAAATTTGAGATAACCACTCATTAACCGGGGAATGGAGATATAATGTAAGGGAAATGTTTGTAAATTCAATTTAATCATTCATTGCTTGTAATATTATTTTGTGAAAATTATTTTATGCAAGTTTTTTTTGTCATACAAGCTAATTTTTACTACACTACTGCATACTGTAAAAAAGACTTATGTAGGTTACCTTAAAATTATTGTTATAATAAAAAAAAATACAATATAGTTTTTCGAAAATTTTATCTGGGCAAGGAACATGTTGTGAGGTGATATGATAGACGCTGTGGGATCCACAGAATTCATGTAGCTCACTCAGCCTCTACAAAGTAAATCTAGAAGTTGAGCATGATATCGGACAAATTAACTCCATGCGCAACCATTGTCCTTGAAATAATACCATCTACTGTATCAAAGACCGTTATGGGGTTACATTGGTACAGTTTTTTCTATTGTATTTATTCATTCAAATATCTATTATTTTTTTCAAAATATATAAAAGTTACATATATTCAGCCAAAACGTCTATACAATTGTAATCGTTATAAAAAATTCATCAAAGTTTAGAGACTATAGGCATTAGAAAAAAAAAAGTTTAAGGAATATAAAAAATAAAATAAAAGAATGTATCAAAGTCCTGTTTATCTAAATTTCCAGTTTTAATAAATTGATCCGATAAATACACCATTCTTAATATTATAGTCTTAATATTATAGTTTATTTTTATCTTTTATTTTTTTTTGGTTTAATTTAAATAATCGAGCTCATAGCCTAAGGATTCAGAAGATGATTTAAAAATAAAATAAAAAGTCAAATATTGTTATTATTCCAGACCCATATTGAAACTACCGAAAAATAAACGACTTTTTTTTTGTAGGAAATAAAGTTTTTGTGAAAGGAAATAATACCCTAAATAATTTCTATACTCCAAGTTCTTTCTGCTTGACATATTGACATATTTCAGTGAAGTATATAAAACTTCATGAGCACCACTTCATGCTCTGGTGTTTTCAACCCAATCATTCTAAAATAAAAGTTTAAGGACCGGGAAACTGGTAACAACTCCCTCGTATATCCTATAACGTTTTCCCCATTGGAAAAAATTCTTTTCCATTAGAAATGGTTACTGAATTTCAGGGTAGCCTTAACAATAATTATTCAATGATAAAAAAAAAAAAGAAGTGGAAGAAATACATGTTTTAACTTATCATTTTTATTATTCATTTCTGTTCGTATTTATTTATAATAATTTGTTTGTAAAATTATCAGACATGAAACTTTGCCTTTGAGTATTATTTATTAAAATTTCATTGGAGAAATACTTATATGAGTAATAAAACTACATCATTACGTTTAGTTTAAAAACATAATACATTTTTATTATAATGATCGCCGTTTCAGGCTATTTTAACACTTATTAGATAAACAATTAAGCTCTAATTAATTATAAAAGATTCACATGTATAGCTATTACAAGACATATTTGGACTTACGGAGTAGAGTAGCTTTGGGATTCCACGAAGCCATCAAATTACTTTCGTATCCAATCCTTTCAATCCAAAACCCTCTGTAAAGTCCTTGATGTTCCTTACCTTTTAACGAAGAAAGTCATCCAAAATGACCAAAAAGAGGAATTTCAGTCGAACAAGAAGATAAAATACTATTTATTTGTGAGTTCCAAACCTAATTCTAGTTCTTAACAAATTAGAAACTAGCTAAAGGTTGATTAAAATGCACAAATCCTCTTAATTCTACATAAAACAACTCTGGTTGCTATTTAAGCATTTTCACGTGGAAGTTGAAACTACATTTAACCCTTAGAATCATTGATATAATCTCGACTCAGCTCGCATACATTATGTGAAGACGGTAACACCTCTTTATTTGCTGATCTTAGCAATAAAAAATCATTTAAAAAAATACATATTTATCGAAATTTACAAATGTATACTGAATAATAATAATAATAATAACCTCCATAAGCTTCCTGGTCCATCTTACAGCATTACTTCTGATGACATGTCCGGTCCAGGTCCACTTCCTTAAATGGACTTTTTCCATAGTATCTGGGGGTCAGCCCTTGATCTAATTCACTTATTTGGTTTTCGATCTTTTCTAGATATTCCGAGGAGGTATCGCTCCATACCTCTGACTGTTACTCTCAACTTGTGGCTAATCTTCTTGTCTATTATCCATGTTTCGCAACCGTAGGTCATGAAAGGAAGTACAGTGCTCATCAAGAGTTTCCTCTTGACTTCCAAGCTCACAGAGGAACTATATATATATCCTTAAACTTGAAGAGTGCGCGCCATCCTTGAGTACATCGCCTGTATATTTCTTCTATTTGCCCATTAAAAGAAATAAGATGCCCGAGGTATAGACATGATTCTACTTTCTCTATAAGATGCTCTCCTATTATTGAATCTCCGTCAGCCTTTACTGTTACATATTTACAATTATTTTAGTTTATTTTTAGCCCTATGTTTTCTCCTACTGCTATCATTTGTTTTGCCATGGTTAGGATTTCTTCTTTGCATTTTCCTATTAGTACTTGATCATCTGCAAACTCTAAATGGTTCATCCATTCTCCAAGAATTTTTATTCTTTTGTTCTACCAATTCATAGTTTGCATCAGATCATGGAGAACTGTTATAAGAATTTTAGGAGATATATTATCACCTTGTCGTACCCCTAATTTATAATCGGTGTTGGATCTTGAATGCATGTCGTCCAACATCTTGCATATTGTTGGACTGATGCTCCTCTTCTTCAACATATTAATAATCCAATCGGTTTTTAGAGAATCGAATCCTTTTTTATAATCTAGAAAAAGAAGACATATTGACAAATTATAATCATTGATAGAATGATTGATATCGGATTCGGGCCAAACAGCAACAAACGGGTCATTTAGGTCATTATGGATTACTTTGTCTTTAACAAAGTAAGGAGCTTTGAGTATTTTACAAAGGATTTTGGAGTGTAAGGGTAGAATACGAGAGGAATTCGATGGCTTAGTGGAGCCCCAATGCTCTACTAAGCCATCGAATTCCCCAACTGGACTTACGAGTCCAGTTGGGTCTAATGATTGCCATGTATATGAGTCTGTTATTAATTGGGAGCTTAGAGCGTTTGTCTAGTAAATGTTGAAGTAGCCTGAAACGGCGAGCTTTTTCTTGTCATTTTAGTCTAGTATAAGGATTCTAAGTTAAGCGTTTGTCAAGGTGTAGTCCTAAGTACCGGACCTGTTCTACAGGAATCAGTGGGATGTTATTAAACGATACAGGAGAATAGAAAGTCGTTGGTTTACGACAGTGAAAAAAAAAACAATAAATTATAAATTAGTTCTTATCCTACTTAGTACAGTTCCTTTTTAGCCTAAAATACTCGGCATACATGACTACAATAACACCTGTTTGGACTTAGGTAGTAGAGGTTCTAAAGTCACTAAGCCATCGAAATCCTCTAGTATCCTGTGCTTAAAATCCAAAATACTTCGTAAAATGATCCATACTTTTTTGCGAATTAAGACATCAATATCCTATTTGTTGCAGATTTGGCCCAAACCTGATATCATTCCTTCTATGAAAAACTTCCCTCCCATTCCCACTAGTTTCAATCACCGATAATCCTCTGAGGAGTCTGAAAAAATTATGGCCTAGTGTCCTTCTAAAATGAATTTGTTAGATGAGTACTACCATTGGGTTTCTGTACTTGCCCCCCCCCCCTGCCATTACAAATCATTCATTCTATTTACTTGTTGTATTATAAGAAAGCAGTTGTAAATTTCAATAAATAAATTGTTAAAAAAAAACTATACAATGATAAATGTAAAATATAATAAACAAAGAATAAGAGGCTTCGTATCTGAGTACACTAAAATGGAGCTCTAAGGGGCAGGCCGCACGGCATTGAGGGTTAAGCAAGACGCCGTGAGGATTTAAAGTAACTACAGTAATCACCTCAGTAATTATTTTTTTAACATAATCATCATTAATTCTTGTCTACTTTGATGATATAAACAATTTTGATAATATAAATCAATAAACAGTACAATAAACGTCTATTTAAATGAAATTTTAAACACAAGTTTAAATAAAATAATGAGATCATACGAAAATAATCATGAGAAGCTAAAAAAAAATATAAAATTTGTTTAATATACTTTTAAAAGATTCAAACATCTTTAACATTTAGAATCATTCAATTTTTCCTGGAATTAAGCTCTAAAAATAATTCTTTAACTACTGAAATTATTTATTATACACCGACCATTCGATCAACGTTCCAAGTCTTCTTTAGGGCTGAGAAAACATTAAGTTTACCAACAATTATATAAAACCGATAATCGTGGTATAAGAAGCAATATTTTGTATAAAATAAATATTTTTTCAAACCGCCCAAAGGAAAAATTATTTATTTTTCACCAAACAAAAAGATCTGACAGTTATGGTTTTTTTATTCATTTAAAAATCGCTGTCTGCTGTTTCAATATTTTCATTTTCATGTGATACACCCTATTTGAGTATTTATTTTTCTGGAAGTCATCGATGTAGTTTAATCCTATCCTTTTTAATAACCGAATGAGGTTTGGTGACTTGAGATTGTCTCTAATTAAACAAATTCATAATTTAAATTGTTATCATACGCTTTTGGTCAAGATTATTATTAATGAAGGTATGGATAAGCTAGCCTTTTAATAATATAGAAGGATCAGGTGTCCTAACTGATGAAAATTTCAGGCTAAGGCTTCCATGGTAAGTGGTAATGTTAATAACTGAAGTTGGGTCTAAGCGAGGGATGTGACTTAGAAGAGGAAAGTCCATAATCCGGTTAATAAATTGAAGACTTAAATTTAAATAAAGTAAACCCAACGGCAGGCCCATCCCTATTTTACAAATTATACAACTGCTCATTCAATAGTAAGGGGAGACATCTGACGATTGGCAAATCACCTCCAAGCACAACCTTTGTCCAAAAAACAGTACAGTCTCTAGCACGTGCTGAAACTAAGACCCTTCATGGGTTGTAATGTATAACAGGTTTTCTTTTTCATTTTAATTGTACTACACTAGGTACTTCAAGTTTTAGTTGAGGACCATGATATACTAGAAGTTCAGCTTAGTATTCATTTAATTATTTAATTATTTACATGTGAGTAGCCACTTTGTATTATTTTTAGATATCGACTATTTTGCATTAAATAAAATTATAAACATTTTTGTTTCGGTTTAGTTTATTAAATTTTTTTTTAAAATACAGTTTGCATGGAAAACGTCTTAATCCTATTATTATATCTGTATTGATAGTCCCAATATAAAAATATGAGAATAACATGTAGTGAGCCCAATTAAAATATCAGTAGCTACTTATTATTATTGAGATATTGAATATTTTGCATTAAATAAAATTATAAAAGTTTTTTCATTTTAGGTTTGTTTTATAGAGGCAAAAAATATGGCTTAACCCTATGTAACTGCATTCTCTATATTAAAGTAACAGTTCTAAAATCGAAATATTGGAATAAGATGTAGCTTGTTTCGTTATTTTAAATCGATGCGTTCCGTTTTAATTTTTAAAAACAGAGCTATTTTTTTAATTGAACCCTAAGAATCTAGGAAAAGCCTATGGAACAAGATAGAATCTTTAAATATCTGGGAGCACACTTGGATGAGAATGGAATCACGGACGATCAAATCCACGAGAGGGTTGACACAGAAGTCAGATTTTTTTCATGTCATAAATAAAAATGGGATTTAGTATATGGTAGAGACTGTACTGTTTCATGGATATGTTCTGCAGAGAAGTGATTTGTCCTAGATCATGCTCAACCGCCATTTTTTCAACTTATTTTGTGTACCCATTTTATAAAAGCTGGCTAAGCACCAGGAGGGTCCTAGATCCCACATTATCCATCTCCGGCCACTAACAGACTAAATAAAAGTCTTACCAGCAGCGGGATTTGAACCAGGATTTTCGCCATGGCAACTCAGAACTCTACAACTGAGTCACTCTGCTCCTTGAAATCGCCATAAATAAAAGGTTCCTGAATAAAAGAGAAGAATCCAAGTACACAAGATTAAGGGTGTATAAATCCACATATTGGCAAACTCTTCCGAATCTTGGATATTAACGACCAGGAATAATAGCAGGATCCAGGCTTCTGAAATGAAATTCCTTTGGAAGATAATGGTGAACATAAGACGAGACCGAATCGCTAACTCAATCATTAGATAAAGCCTCCGGGTGGAGCCATGAGAAAAATTCATTGAGGCGGTTTGAACATGTCCTCAGGATGGAAAACAGGCTGGCCAATATAGCACACGAGGCTTAGGTTGATGGAAGGTCCAGAGGAAGACTTCGATATACCTCGGAAGAAAGTATTAAGGAAATCTTCGCGGTTTAGTCCGAGCTGTACAGAAGGAAAGAGAGGATCCATCCTCATAGTCCACTATGATGATGATGATGATGATGATGATGATGATCTTTTGAGCAACGGCTTAATAAAGTCAGGAACGGTGCATTTGTGATTAGCCAATTTTTAATAATATTTATTATTTAACTGATCGATCACGAAAAAAATAAATGAAATGTAGTTCCTCGTTGCTAGACGTCGCCTTTAAAATAGGACGTCACCAACAATTTTTTTTTACAATAAAGAGATGAACAGAACGACAGAGTTTTAAAAGATATTTCTTGAAGCATTAAAGGAATATACGTTTGAATTCATGACATTTTATAACAAGTCTAAAAGTAATAACACGTTCTGAAAATAACTAGTTATACAAAACTTTTATATAGCTGTACAAAACTTTTTCAGATATCTTCCTCTACATACAGCCCTAAATTAAAATAAAAATTATAAAATATATTAGAATATAATCTTCAAGACAATAAAGAACATTACCGTTGACCAGTACTTTTACCAGCCATTAAATATTTATAATTATTTTGGCTTATTCGTTGCTCATCTATTGCTACTTCACACCCCAAATTTAGATGAAGAAATTTTATCGCTTTATTTTAGGTATAACTTTCCTGTGTAATGATTCCCATAAAAATTCAAGTTCCAACATGATACAATTAAAAATATGATTTTATTGAAAAAAAAATTGGAAATGGAAGATATGTCGTTCCTAAATTAAAAAGCTTCAACCAATAAGATTCCTACTGAAGACTTCATTTGAAAATTCCAATTTCTTTTTTATGTCGTTCTTTTGAAGGAGCGTTACGTTATAAGTCTCACTCTTGTGACATTAACAAAGCAAAATACTTTATTACCTCTCGGTGAATTTAATCGACTGCCTTTAATAACTGTAATTGCTAATTTTTATGATTATTGAGCGCAGAGAGAGCTCTACGGCAGGCGGAGGAGGTCTGCGCGAGCATCACACAGAAGCTAGAAGGACTCAACATCACAGTGAATCCTAAAAAGACGGACTGCATAATTTTCTCATTTTAGGGAAAAAAGCGTCGCCCTCTCCCTAAGGTCTATAGGGGAGCGGGACGCGAAAACAGACCAGCAAGCAGCATAGTCTACTTAGGTGTCACACTAGACCGACACCTGAAACTAGCCTACCACTGCAGGAAGAAACTCAGGGCGGTTCGGACCAAGTCTTACAGACTTAACCACCTGCTTACATCTCCTAACTTATCCCTCCGCCTCAAGCTGACCATCTACAAAAGCATCTTAAGACCGGCGCTCCTCTACGGAGAACCACTTTTAAGTACCATCACACCGGCGACAGCAAAAAAGCTCCAACAGTTTCAGAACGGCGAACTACAACGCATAGTGAGACACACCACATTAAACAAAACAAAAATGGACCTCCTACACACTACTCTCGACTTACCGACAGTCACAGACTTCATAAAACGCAGACACATCAAATTTTTTGACAGTCTGAAATACAGTACTAACCCTCTTTTCATAACACTCACCCCAGTAGGACGGCCACAAACGTGGCAAGATCACGTACAAGTCTCAGCCTGAACTGAGAAATAAATAAAATAAACAATAAAAGGAAAAGGACACGGTGTGCCCCATCACCGGAAAAATCCAAAGTTAAGAAATAAAGAAAGAAATTAGAACCTTCCGTCTTCTCATCCTCCTCTTAAAATGTGCGCAGTACAGTAAAAGAGATTCCTCTCCAACCTAATCGTAACCCAGATTACAAATCTTCAAACTTATAGGGGTTAAGAAAAAAAAAAAAAAAAAAAATGATTATTGAAAAAAAAAGATTATTGATCTTCAAACCTAAAGGGGCTAAGAAAAAAAGATTATTGAATAAATAAATTTTGAGAGTAAGAAAAAAAAAAGATTATTGCTTGATAAGAAGCGAGTGGTTCTTCCACTAAACTACCGGTGCTTAACTAAACACCGTCCTTGTGCCGGATTAGAGAACCCACCCTCAGCGGACTCAGCCTTGTAAATACTTAAAATACCTTCGGGTAGTGTAAGAATTTTAATTATTGCCGTACATATAGATGCTTTGTATTATATTATGTATTGTATATATATATATATATATATATATATATATATATATATATATATATATATATATATATATATATATATATATTGTATGTAATTTATCATGAATGAACGGAGTCTTTGAATGAAAAAAATATGATTATTGCTTGAACATAGAACAAAATTCTTCTACAGTAATTCTTCGACCGATAAATATATTGTCAATTCTTGACTTAGAAATGAGTTGCGGAACTAATAACCAAAAACTACAGATTGATAATAGCGTAGGTCTTCAAAGGATTATTGATCTGAATCAGCCCTCTCAACATCCTGAGTTTGAATGAATAGTTTCCTAAATTAAAAGTTTAACGGAATGAGAGAAGTGGAGTGTATAAGCTATTTGATATTTAATAATTTTTTTCTTCAGTACGACAATATATTTTATCTAGGAACTAAGATTGAAGAAATAAAAGAATGAGTATCGACTCGCGCAGATATCGGCAGATATTCATAAAAATACTAGACTCAAAAAAAAAAAAAAAAAAAAAGGGATGCAATATTCTAGAACAGTATATTCTTGGAAAGTTTCATTCTGTGCTGCCTTCAATTCTTTTATAGCTTTGATATTACATCCAACTTCCTATTTTAAATTGGATGATAACCCAAGTTTAAATAATTAAATTATATAAACTTGAAGATCACAACTGAATTACAATTATAATATCGAATATTCAAACACATAATGGAATTAAACTCGCCTAATAATTTTATTTCACTTTTTTAAATGTTTGATTAATTTATCTCTATAGCATGAAAATATGTAGTTTTTGTATTTTTCAAGCGATTTCAAGATCAGTAACTTGCGTTATAATAAAGTAATTGAAGCTCTTAACGTTCCAGAACTTGAATCTGAAGAAGACGTCCAGAAAATAAGTATTCAACCTGCAGATATCTGTAAGTTCATATTTCATGATCACGTACTCATGAAATTAAAGCTTTTTAGCTCCTATTTGCCTATTCTTATTGCATTCCTAGTGGCCTAAATAAAAGCGGTGACACCAAATATCTAATTTCAGATTGCATAATTATCTGAAACTGCTTGAAATTCTATTGTATTGAATTAGCTCTACATACGTACCAATAATATGTATATTTATTGAGTTTAGTTTCCCTAAATATTTTGTTATCTTTTTAAAACATGAGATAGTTTTTTATCAATGGAATTATGAGATAGAAGGATTAATGGAACATTAGGTAATGGTATGATGTAGCATTTTCAGAACGAATAATGGAATCGGAAAAGCTTTCAGATTACATCAGTTTTTAGAAGAGATTTAAGCTTTTCCTATTCCATTATTCGTTCTGAAAATGCTACATCATACCATTACCTAATGTTCCATTAATCCTTCTATCTCATAATTCCATTGATAAAAAACTATCTCATGTTTTAAAAAGATAACAAAATATTTAGGGAAACTAAACTCAATAAATATACATATTGTTGGTACGTATGTAGAGCTAATTCAATACAATAGAATTTCAAGCAGTTTCAGATAATTATGCAATCTGAAATTAGATATTTGGTGTCACCGCTTTTATTTAGGCCACTAGGAATGCAATAAGAATAGGCAAATAGGAGCTAAAAAGCTTTAATTTCCTGATGATTTTCTTCTTCCTTTCTATTAGTGGTTCAGCATTCTGGTATTTATAGGGATTGGCTTGCCTATTGTCCGTAATCAAAATATAGTTCAACTGATATACAAAAAATGCAAATCGCATAGGCATGGATATTGTAATTCATATTATTTATTTCAATCTAAACTAAGACAGCAATAAAAGTCTCTGTTTAAGGAAAAGAGATAATAGTAATTAAAATATTGAAAAAAATAGAAAATCTAATAAAAACATTTACATAAAATTTCACCTTGATAAGGCTGAATTAACGTTTCTCGCTTGTTTTTTACCATTCAAGAACTTCAGCTTGTGACATTATAAGAATGTTTATTTAAATTTTATTAGTTGTGCTATATTGGCTTCACGGCTTAAGCAATGACCCCAAGGAAAAGCCAGATGATCTGAATAATTTGTAAGTAATAAAATGGAATGACACGCTGAGATATAGCAAGTCTGTATCATTAAGGAATAAGAGTGATGTCCCTCTCTTCTCCAAAGGTTGACGAGGTTGACTGACTAGTAGTTGTTTATTAAATAACCATAATTATTGAATAACATTATATTGTTGCTATGCTGATCATATTTGCAAGTTTACTTATATTTTTACTTACAATGTAAGAAAAGGGAGCCCTTTGGCTATATGTGAGAGTCTACATGTTGAGTTGCCCGCTCCTTGCCTTCAACTGCCCTCCTGTCTCTTAACAGTAAAGGTCCTACCGTCCTAAGGGACATTTAAACTGCCTGCTCAATGCTCCTTACCTTATTTATCTAGGTACTCCCAATGCTCCAGGTTGCGTCATATGTAGCAGTTGCCTGATTATAAAGGTATGATAAGGATATATGTATATCTAATGAAGTAACAGACACATGTCATAATGGAATTATACTCGATACAGTACAAGAAAAAATTAAAGATAAACAAGTTACAACCTGCATGTTAAATCTAAGACTTGTATTCCACTAGTATTTGCATTAAAATATCTGGTTAACAATCCATAAAAGTTCTACTAATAATGTAATACTAATTTATTCTGAAAAGTCCTTATCGTTTATAAAAGGTGTTTTATTTTATATTATTATATATTATTTCAATACTTAACAAATATTTTTCCTATTGATTTAACACGTTAAAAAAATGGCTTTGAAGATCGGATTTTTAGAAAATCATTGCTTTGTTTCTAAAAATACAATTGATGACGAAACAATAACACGTGATTTATTAGTAATTAGCGCTTGAGTAATGAGGACAGAATGTCAATGATAAGCAGGTATAGGATCTATACTGATTAATGTTAATTGATGCAGTTAACAGGAATTGACAAGCAATTACAGCGGTGACTTACGGTCCTTTTAGCTAGGACTGTTGATCCCCTAGCCTCTAATCGCCTGGTTTTTACATGTCCGCTCATTTCAGATTCAAATAATTGAATATTACACCATCGTTAATTACCATACTTTATTTCATAAATGCGCAAGGTTTCGTTAAAACATTTCGCTGCTTCGAGGATTCGTTAATTAATTACATCACATCATTTTTTTAAATTTTATTTCGACTTTTATAATATAAAAACATCGTTTAATTAAATATTATACATAATAAACAAATAATTTCATGGCTGCTGAATTGAAAACAAAAATTAAGTGTAATAATTCCAAGGAAAAACGTTACAGAACTTCATGACTTTAAGATCCTCAAATATAAAAAAAAAATGCAAAAAACAGTTTCATAACTATCTTGGCAATTAGTTAACTGTATGTAAATGAATACTTGTGCTTATATTTCAGTATAGCATTTATGATTATGACTGATGAATTATTTAATCTGTTAAAAAAATATGTTTTTTTAATCTTATTAACAAATGTTTTCAGTATTCCAGTATTTTAGTATAGGGAAATAAATTTATTTAATGATAAACATTGCATTAATAAGTAATTATAGTAAATGGCTAAAATTTATTCTGTTAACAGCCAAAATACTGTGAGATCTGCAGACCCTTCTATGGCGGCGCAGCTTTTATAAGCTGGGAACCTTGGGGGAAAATCTGGTTGAAAGTGATGTCGAAAATCCCTGCATAACCGTTGCCCTTGAAAGAGTGAAGTCACAACCACGTACTGAGCCTGAGAACCTTAGAGTGTTGTCGTGGTACATATTTTTTTATTTATTTATGGTTATAAAAGTTGTTAGACTACCAACCAAATTTAATGAATGCACAAATTTGTGTAAAACTGCGGATATTCCAGTAATAGAGATATTCCTATTTTTCACAGCACACTTTTTC
Source organism: Arma custos (assembly GCA_037127475.1). Classification (NCBI taxonomy): domain Eukaryota; kingdom Metazoa; phylum Arthropoda; class Insecta; order Hemiptera; family Pentatomidae; genus Arma; species Arma custos. The sequence goes on along the minus strand of CM073763.1, from coordinate 48,148,626 downwards.
AAGGAATAATTATGGGCATTGTATGTAAAACTATGATTTAAAACGACTTAACGTAGGTTAAATTAGCTTTCTTATTTCTCTATGGCAAAGACCAATCTATCGATTATATAAAAAAAATTTAGTGGTGTAATATTTTATCGGCCTAGCTTAGCAAAGGATCGCGAAACTAATGTTGGTTTAGTATTATTCCGTGCTTGATCGGTGATATTATAAATATTTTCAAAAATTAGCAAATCACAAAGAAATTGTTCCTAATTTGTTTAAGCCCACAAAATATAACACTTAAAAACAATTTTCTAAGATCAATGTATTTATATTTATAACTGCAGTAAAATTACTACAAGTAAATTTGCTTATATGAACAATAAAAACAATTAAATGAAAAAAATGTAATGTATCTATTTAAAAATAATACAAGCTACATCTTATTCTAAAATTTCGATTTAATATCTTGAATTCAGTTAAATAAGATTAAGACATATTTTTATAAACTGCAAAATACAGTATATTTCAAAACAATATTACTCATATTTTAAAAGAGGAGTAATAATTACTAAGCCTACCTACTTTATTACAATTATATTTAAAAAAAAGTAAGTTCACTACAATTCGTGAACGGGTCTGGGGTTCAGTAAATGTTAGAAACTGCACTGTTTCATGGACAACGGTTCTGCAAGGAGGTGACTTGTCCTGGGTCACGCTCAACCACCAGCATCCCCCCCTATTTTGGGTACTACACTTTTATAATATTATATAGAGGCTGGGTGAGCCCAAGGAGGGTCCTAGATCCTATATGGTCCATCTCTTGCTGCAAACAGACTAAAAAAAATTCTTACCAGCAGCGAGATTTGAACCAGGATTTTCGGCATGGCAACTCAGTGCACTGCAACTGAGCCACTCCGCTCCTTAAAATCGCCATGAATAAAAGGTTCTTTAATAAAAGAGAAGAATCCAAGTAAACAAGATTAAGGGTGTATAAATCTACATTTCTCCCCATATTGGCCAACTCTTCCGAATTGTTTGATTTAAAAATTAAATTATTCAGAACAAATATTGTTATTGAAAATATCGTTATTGTTATTATTTATTATACGAGATATCATTATTAATATTACAAAAATGGAACGGGGTAGCTCAATGGTAGAGCGCTGAGTTGCTTTGCTTATAATTGAATAAATGGCACATCCTGTTAGATCTTGAAACCCTTTTGGGGCTTAATTGGGGGGAAAAGAGGATCTACGACAATCGTTGGCGTAGTCTCTACCACGTACCGAACCCAAGTCCCTTCATGGGCTGTAATGGTACAGGTTAATATTAAAAAAGTTATACCAAACCAATAAAACATAGGATGATTAGATTTAATTTAGAAATATAATTCCGTTCAAAATAAGCCGCCCTCGAAATTCTGTCATGTATAGCAATAGACACTGAGTAGCCGGCTCAATTATCCCGGTGGTACCTCCTTGACCCGGCCTGTATATCATAAATAATAAATAATAATTGGCTTCATTAAGTACATATAATGACTAGTTTAATTATCCATTTATTTGATTACGGTTGTTGGCCCAAGGGCTTCAGGAAACACTTCATTTTTATCTTAATTGGTATCGACAAATGAAATGAGTATTCTCTGACGGGAAATAAAATTAATTTGAAAATTTCATTGCCGAGGGAGAAAACGATAACAATTATTGTTATTTTAATTGAATCAATTCAATTAGTACTAAGTGTTTCTTGAAAATAATTCAACTCCGCCCTTAGACGAATTACTCCTTCGAAACTAATCCATTTGGAATTAAGGTCAAGTGAAAAGCAGGTTGATCTGTGAAAAGCGCATTGCTCATAAAACGGCGCAGAACAGTTTTGTACCGAGCAATTAGTTGAAAAACCTCTTAGCTGAAAGATCAAGGAAAATATACTGAATGAAGGAACTGAGTTTGTAAAGAACATCAAACACGTTTCCAACGTATAAAGTACAGCTAACCTATGGACAGTACTCTGCGATATTATTTTGGACCCTTTCATCAATATTGGGGCTGTGACAAGCTTTGAGAGGGATTTCCAAACCCCCTTAAGAAATTGGTTATAAGTACCTTCATTGCAAAGATTGATACGAAGAAGAGAGAGAAATGCTTTATTTACAGCAATGCTGTCCAACTATATTGGATTGCCGTAATACACAGCAGTAATTTTGCAGCAGTCAGAAATTTAAACATTAAATTATAGCGTCAATATCCAATAAACGGTGGCGAAATAATGTTTAAATTATAAGTTTTTGATATTGGTGTTTGTTGAAGATGTGTTTTTCTTGTTATGTAAAGAAGGCGTCTTATTCTCATCCACTGAATTTTCAGGAGACTTTTTATCCACATAACTCACAAATTATACTTACACGAATAATTCAAGTAGTGCACGATTAATTCAAGTCGGCCACGATGTGACCTGAAAATTTATAAACAGTATACTGTACAGTATTACTGTATATTGTAAAATAAGGTATTTACGCAAGATAGTAGAGCACTGAGTTGCCATGCCGGAAATACTGGTTCAAATCCCGCTGCAGGCCAGGACTTTTATTTAGCCTGTTTGCAGCGGGAGATGGATCACATGGGATCTAGGACATTGCTGGGGCTCACCCATCCTCTATAAAATGTTATAAAAATAGGGTACCCAAACTAAGGGAGGAAAATCTACCGGTTGAGCGTGACCTAGGACAAGTCACCTCCTTCCAGAACCTTTGACCATGAAATAGTACAGTCTCTACCATGTACTGAACCCAAGACCCGTTCACGGGTTGTTGTGGTACAGGTTTATTATTATTATTATTTTATCATTTATTAATTATATATTTTTATATTTATATTATAACCCTTTTAAAAACCCGCTAGCTCCCAATAGACTTAAACGTAGTAAAAAGAACCCTAATTATAATAAATAACATGGAAGGGATATAACAATAACAGCAATAAAAGGAGAGAATAGGGAGTGCAATAAATAGTTTAGTATCGGCTGGCTGATTATTGGTCTCACCGGCCACACCTCTATTACTGGACATGGAAAACCACTCAACGTCATATTTATATGTTTCTAGGCCCATTTCCTCTTCTATTTTCCCCTTCGTATGGCTTTCTGATCGGAATCAATTGCCACCTATTCCCGACATAAAAGGTCTGCATAAATAAGAAAAGGTTTTAAAAGGAAAGAATAAAGAAATGTAACAAAACAAGATCCTAAGATGATTATACTACTAATGATGATAATACTAGCAATTATTATGGTATGTAAAATATCAATATTATGGATATTGATATTAACAAATTGGGTCGAGGTAGCTCAGTGATAGAGTAATGTAAACGATTTAATATAATTCTCTTTATTTCTTCTTATGTAGATGACTAAAGATTTCACATTATTATTTTTTTATAATGGAATGGGGTATTTATCTAATCAAGGGTTATCCAATTTCTTAAATAAATAAAATAAATCTTAGTGAAGATCAGAAGCTGCTACTGAATTATAAGTATGCATACCATATAGTATTATGTTTCAGACTGGGGTGAATTAAAATATTTTTTAATAATGGATTTAACTAGTCAGGGTGCAGTCAAAGATTACACAAAATAAGTTTTTACTTATTTTGTTTAATCTTTGACTGCACCCCTTGACCAATTTAGTCTATTATTAGAATTATCCAGCCAACTAGTTAACAAAATTAAAATTCCCAGATGAATCTAAATTTTACATTTTTTTCTTAATAATCTTATTCTGCCACGGTATTGTTCTTAATCTATACGATTTGTTTGGGTGCCAAAACAATTATGTTTTGAATATATTCAGAATTCTTGACAATCCTATTTTATGAAAAGCCATTTCTTAGCACCTAGAAAAATGAATTCACGACTTTTTTGAATGAATTATAACTTGTTATTCGAATATCTTAAGGCTTTTATAATCATTTCAAGTTTATGTTTTTTATAGGAAACTAACAAGAATACAGTTAACAGTTCCGCAAGTTGTCGCTTCGAGTTGAGTTACAACAGGTTTTAACTGTTTATTCGTTTATTATTTAATATTCCAAAAAATACAAGTTATCGTAAGATTAATTATTAAAAAAAAGAATGTAATTACGGGAAATTGGTAGATTTCGATAAACATTTCATCAGAAAATAAAAAACGTTTCAACTGACATTTTGAACTATTGATGATATACGATGTGATGAAACGATATATATGTTTATGTATATTTCTCGATGAAATCATTACCGAAATGTACACAATTCCCATACATTATTATATTATTTTTTCCATATTAAAGCTAATGATAATTTGATGTTTTTAGAATATTAAAAAGGAATCGAATGAACAGTTAAAACTTGTTGTAACTCAGCTCGAAGCGACAACCTACGGAACAGATTTCAGAATACATTATGGATTAATAGCAAAGTATCAGCATACCCAAACACGTAAGCCGGGTATTTCCCACGAGCACGAAGTGATTACTACTCCTGATGAACTTCAAAACCAGGTGATCTATTTCTGAAGCGGGTTTAAAGCCCCCCTAAGAAAACACTCAAGAAGAAGACCCTCTTGAATACAAAGCGCAGGTTCACCTCTCACACAAATCTCTCCTCCCCCAAACCCAAACTTTATCACGATTCATCCCTTCTTATCCTTCTTCTCGGTTATTTATAAACTTATTTTAATCGCCACACTTCAAGATCGATTCCTTACCCGAATCACTGGAATTCGTACAACAGACGAACTTGAGATATAAGTTCATAAAGAGACAATTAAGGGCCAGGGTGGGATCCCTACCTGGAGTGGCTAACGCAGCTCTAACTCTACCAACTTTTGACAGGGCCGAGTAAAAATGGGAACCTTTATCTGCGCCAGGTCGGGCAAAGGCAAATTCGTAAAGGCTTCCAGAGATAGAACAACAGCCAATAAGTTACTCAAGGTTAGTATAATGACCAAAATAACTATGTTTATTATAATTAATGTGAAAAGAAAAGCTATTCAAATAAAATCAGAAGCATGTCAAAAATATATACAAAAAAAAACTGTATCACTACAACCCGTGAAGTGGTTCCATATGAAGTGTAATATTGAAAAATCGGACTTCACTTTGTAAGCAATATCGATATCACAAACCTTGCTTAGCAACATAACTAAGTGGCTTTGATGACTAATATTGTTTTACGCCGTTAAACCTTGACAAACAATATTTAAGAGTAAGAATTATAGTGGGAGGTTAAATAATGGTTTCACATAACAATATGAAAACAATGGATCTCAGTCTGACAAAGGAGAGTATTTTTGAGAGGCTCATAGATCCGAACATAGCCCCACAGCCAAAAAAAAAAAAATAAAAATATAGATATACATATATATATATATATATATATATATATATAAGTTAGAATTAGAAAAGCGGTTCTACAAATTCTACTCAAAATAAATGCTTCAAAATCGAGCCGTTAGCTTCTTCCTACGGAAAGCTTCGTGTCCAGCAATCGAAATTGACAATCTTCTAATAATAAATAACAGTCTACTAAGATCCATTTGTAAATTTGGAGCTGAACTCAGGTTTTCAGTAAAACAGGTCCATATAGATTTTTAATTTCCCCAGGAAAGGCGGAGTGACTGCAAAGGATTATGATAGTAAAATGCATAGCGAACCAGAATGTTCAATGCTGATAAGTTCAATCATTGGTTGTAAATGTCCTTCCAAGGATTACCACCCAAACCCAAAATCTTAAATCAGCATTGACCAATCCTTCACCACTGTCCACTGCCCACCCCAGATGAGAAAGATACTGCCGACTATCGCTAATTATCTGTTTCAAGAATTCCTTGGTCACTAAACTAAACAACTTTACAATGCCACCTTAATAGTCGCAATCATATCGCTTTAATAATGTCAATAGGGATCACGTTCCCTAATTCAGGACCAGTAACTTCTTAAATTCTCCAAAATACTCCTTATTTTCTGAACTAATCGAATATTCTTAATGCCTTCTTTTCGATGACCTGTAGATATTCTTCCTTAAATATTGACTTTTTTTAAACTTATCCAGTTTCTTCGGTGGTTCTGAGCTGTTTAAGTTTTTTTTCTCGAGTTTTGACCACAAAATTGTGTTCTCCACTGAAAAATCAATCAGAAATCGGTGTTATTAATTTTTAATCGAGTTACTTCGCTTTTCTCCTTTAGTCTTCATATATATGAATACTCCAAATAAATGACAACCCTTGGATCTAGAAACGCTGGATCTATCAAATAGCAAGTGTGAGTAACAACTATACCACAGATAGTAACAATCTTTAACCGACAGGCGGCAAGAAGGATCTCGAATTCCGGGGAAGATAGATATAGATGATAACTTAAAAATATTTAAAGAGGACTGGATAATCCTAAGAATAATTGTTGAACCAAGATTAACATAAAGATATAAACTTTCCTTAAGAAAGACGTACTTAAGAAAGAAACAGGTAATATTTCAAATTTAGAAGCAGATATGAGAAAAGAACGGTTGAAATTCTTTGGGTGCATCAGCAGACATGAAGACATTCCCACAACAGGAATAAACAATATGATTCTTGCTTACATACAAAATCCACAATACAATGGATTACACAAAAAAAGTAGATCTACACATGGCCTAAATGTAAGTTCCAAATATTGAATTTAGAAAAGGCTATAGAACGAAAATTCAAAAGTGGAAATGACAGAGTGCGAAGTTTTGGAATTCACGAGGGGACAAATTGGAAATAAGAAAGCCAATTTTCTTTCAGTACTGATTTTTCACTGGAAATAAGTGATTGCTTCAAAAACCTTAATGTTATAAGCATAACTAGTGTTTATAATGATCTGCAGTTTATGAAATAAGAAGGGCAAAATACAAAACTGACATAATTGAAAACGACAAAACTGATAAAAACTTGGACCACTGCAACCCATGAAGAGTCTTGGTTCAGTACATGCTCTACAATGCACTATTTTCTAGGATAAAAGTGGTGTATGGAGATGAAATGTCTGAGATCTTCAACAAGGTTTTCACACAATTTAGAGTACATAAGAGGCTGGGTGTCTGTAGATTCCACAGAGTTCATCAGTCGCTTTCAACTAATTAAATAATTGATTTTTCACAGCCGGATTGAAGTCCATGACCTTCATCATAGCAATTCAGCACTCTACACTGAGCAAACCCGCTACCAGAATTGAAACTAGTAATTTTTTAATGTGGTAAATATTAATCACACATTAAAGAATTATAACAACAAATTTCAAGGGAAAAAAGTTACTGCCGCATTAATTTGTCTTTACACTCTTCAAAGTGTTGATGTATTCTTGGAAGTAAAACTCCCAAGCTCAGAGACCTTTAAGTGTTAAAGTGTAAGCTCTTCGAAAACAGCAATGTCACATTACGGCCCGTATATTAGCTTCCACTTGTGTCTTGGATAGACCTGTAATGATCGCAACTTTATTTCGAGAAAAGGTGGGGAGCGTACCTAGCCCGTTTCATTAATAAATTAACATAAATAAATGAACTTTAACATCTTTCATCCAACCCTAGCAAGTAATACGATGAATATCAAAGCTAACTCTGCACCAGTTTCTCAAAATGAATAATCTCTGACTCTTTTCAAGTTCAACTATAAATTACAATTCTGCAGACAACGGATGCCTATTAAACTAATTATGTTAATTAGTTGGAAAGAGTAAGTTTCTGGAATCTTATATTTGGTGCAGTTCTGTTGAAATACAAATACAGTTATGTCATAAGATGTTTAGCCGGAGTAATATCAGTTAAAAATTGAATAATTTATTATGAACCGTCATAAATTCGCTTAATAAACAATCATATTGATTGTCTATGGTATATATACAATAACCTTAGGTCCATGATTCTAACGGAGTATGCGGTTTGATTTACAAAATGAATTAGAAAAAAACATCACTTACCATTGTCACAGGACTGATAGAACCAAAGCTCCTGATGTATAATTCACAATAAACTGTTGTGGCATTATCTGGAAAAAACAAAACAAAATAATTCAGTTTCATAATGAGAAAGCAATACTATATTATTTAAATCAGGACTGTACCATAATTAGTTGTATATACATTTTACAAGTTTAAAGAGTAAAAAACTATTTGTCAACTACCCAAACCATTTAAAAGTGCATGATGAGTCTCGCGCTCCAAAAAATACTACAAACTCTTCCACATACCACAGGATCGCATCGAATAATCAGTGTAAATAAATGCGCAAAAATTATTCATATGAAATAATTAAGGAAATACACAAAATATCCAAAGACTTTTTTTTCAAATTAATAATTATCAATAACTGAATTTTATTATTAATTATATAATCAACGATTTCTAGACTCTTACTCTGGATTAAGGAATCATCAAAATCTTAAAATCTGTCACTTTATTTATAACTACAGTGATTACGGTCACTAGTTCACCAACCTCAAGGAGCTTAATTTTACTTAGATTTGTTTTCTCTTGTCGAATTTTACGAGAAAAAAGTCTAAAAAATTATATATGTGGGCTCAATTTATTGAAAAATAAAATAATTAGTTGTACCATATTATTTTTCGTCGCACACATTCGCAAGTTAAATAAATAAAATAGGATATTTAATATATAATACATATTATATAAAAAAATATATTGTATAAGATAATAAGATGATTTCATATGAATACACGTTTCAGTAGCCCGATTTAATATGGAATAAAATTTTAATTTTATTACGGTATACGCTGCCACAATATTGGTTTTATGGCCCAACTTATTTAATTTTATTACATCTATGAATCCTAAAATTAAGCAATAAATACATTAATGGTTACTATAATCCAAATAAGATGAATAATTATTATCAAAAAATTCAATAGAAAATAAAAACTTTTCATGAAGCTACATATATAACATATATATAACATATATATACATATATAACATATATAACTCATAATAAACATAATAGGACAAAAAATTAAAAAAATAATTTTTAAAATGCAAGCCTCGTAGCTCAGCGCGTAAAGGCACCTTGCTGCTAACCTGACAGTCCATATACGAGTATTTGAAAGTGGCTGTGGCATATAATTTTATTATTTTGCTGTCAGATGTGGATTTAACCTGAAGGATCTGCAGGCCCTTCTAATATTCACTCACCTTTTACGAAGTAAGCAACCGTAATTGAAGGAAAACCTTATGGTTGAGTTTGACCTCGGTTAAATCATTTCCAGGTAAAGCTGATTGTTCAGAAACAATACGGTTCTAACCATGAATTGAACCCAATACAATCCATGTATTGTTTCTATTCATTTTTTTTTTTTTGGTGCAATAGGCCACGTTTTCTCCCTTGTATTAGCCCTGTGGTACTTTGAATACGTTCCTCGAAACAATAGGGCTATCATATTGAACGGATTCAAGTATAACAAACAGTTATAAAGGAATAAACTACATGTTCTTTTCCCCATGATATTCATTAGCTTCAAAATTATCACATTCTTGCATTCAGTCCCTCAATTAAAATAAATTTTAATTCTGAATCACTCTCAACTATAACGAATGCGAGGTTGGACAAAAATAACATTTTTTTAACATTTTACATATAATTATGACAATAATTTACAATTTTACATACACTCGTACATATAAGCTCCGCATGTATGTACAAGTGTATCTAACGAAATCATTGAATTCGAACTGGGAAGTTCCGTATATTTTGCAACAAAAAACTTTAAAAACATGCTTTGTAGCTAACTGAATTAAAAAGTAGAAAATTAATATTAGTTAAAAAAAAATAAAGAACAAGCGTTTATTGCCAGCTGGACTAAAATTTAGTAAATAAATAATAGTTTGAAACACTAAAACCCCCATTTAAATAAGAAATAAATTAAAAAGTACAAAACCGTGATCAACTACAATGAAAAATAAATCATTTTATCATTAAAAAGCATGGTGTGATTTTTAAGATATTTTCATTATGACTTTTACTTTTACCCACGGGGTTTTATGATAAAATGATTTTTTTTTCACTTTATTCATATTTTAAATTTGCTGAAAATTATTTTCTACTTTTTAGTACTGTTTTCTATTAAAACGTGTTTTTTAGATGTTTAAACTTTTTTTTAAAAATTAAATATCCTGAATTTGATATAATATTCAATCATCAGCCAAACGAGAATGAATTTATTACCAACGTTAAATAACAAATTACTTAAGAATTGTCAATTGCTCTTTCTTGGTTTTAAACATTTATTTTATTTCTCGTGCAAATCTAAAAATAAGAAAATATGGAATCAAGTTCGGGGACGTGGCTCTACAGGCGATAGAAGCTTCGAAGAAGCCTTGATCCCTTGTGTATAGCTGGCTTTAGAATCTTTCTCTAGTATTCAGGAAGGGAAGCAAAATATAGAATATTTTATAAATATATCAAGTAAAAAAAAACTCCATATTTTCTTAAAACTTGTAAAAATCAAGCCTATGCTTTATAAAATTTGATTATTAGAATAGAATTGAAAAAATAATTTTATTCTGAGACCAAGCCCCTAAAGAATAACAGATGTGTACAAAATTTAATAAATATACATTTATTTGCTAAAGGGCAACATTATAAGAATAAAACAATATTTAAATAATAACATGAAAATAAATGAAAACTAAAATATATGTTCTGGTAGAGAAAATAAAATCTAAAATAACAAGAACTAAGCAGAAAAAAACCTAAATAAATAAAAGCAGCTAACAAAATAAAATATAATATCGTCAAGAGTGAAGAATATTTACAGTAATCCATCAACTAATTCTGATGAATATGAGCTATTAATTATTACTGATTAGAGAGCATCTGTTTGGGAATTTAGGAGATGTAGGAAAAGCTTGGATTTGAATGTTGGTAAGGAAGAAGCATGACGGATATCAGGCTGGAGTGAGTTCCAGAGTGTGTTGGGACGGCGAGAAAGGAGCGCTCAAATGTTTTGGTTCTGAGGGAACGAGTCGGAGAGGCGAGATCTAGTGCCGTGGGGTCGAATATAGGATTTGTATTGTAGAAGACTATAGATGTAAGATGGATGTTATGAGTTGATGGTTTGATATAAGAGGAACCCCGTATGCCAGCAATGGCAGGAAGGGGGGAAAAAAAAAGGTTTGGTAGAAGAATGAACCTAGGAAATAGTCTATGGATGGAGGGGAAGAATCACTTTCATAGAGGTGGGACATATGAGCCTACCTTGGGGTATCAAAGATGAACAGTAGTGAGCGTTTCATAATTCGCCTCAATCTATCTGCGAGCATATTCAAGAGGCCCTCATGTGCCACATAGCCATCTTATGGCATATTCTAAAATAAAATAAGATTGAGGGCCATTATTTATCATAATTCATAACAATAATAATAATAATAAGCTTTATTTTTTCCTCTTTCTTCTATGTACAATTTTTACATGGTTTTTATATTTACAAGGTTTTTTGAAAAGAAAAAAAGGCCCTTCTTTGGGGATAAGCCTCTCCCAATTTACCCCAGCTACGTCTGTTCCAAGCCGAACGGTGCCATAATACTCCTATGAAGTTTTGTATGTCGTCCCGCCATCTCGTAGCTGGTCTCCCTCTTCTCCTAGTGCGGTGTATTGGATACCAATCCGTTGTTGCCTTAGCCCAATGTGTTGGTGCCATTCTTGCAATGTGTCCAGCCCACTGCCATTTAAGATCAGATACTGTCTTGAGAATATCGCGCGTACCAGTCAGCTTCCGTAGTTCTGTCTTCTTTATTTTCTCCCTTCTACTTTTCCTTAACATACTTCGCTCCATTGCACGCTGAGTGATTGCTAGGGATTTAGATGTATCATTATTTAGGCTCCAAGTTTGGCATCCATAAGTTAAAGAGGGAATGATGCAAGCATCAAAAACTTTTCTCTTGTGATGTATGGCCATGTTGCTTTTAAAAATATTTTTCATAACAATAAGTTTGTGATTATTAATCCACATTAATTTTAATACTCGATTGTGTAGGAAATCTGCAGAAAAATTACAGATCTAATGGATTTGTGAACATTGAAGTGAATAATGTTTTCAAGTTGAAAGATTAATGCAAGTTGTTTGTCGGTCTTAGCGTGCTGCTTCGGAAAACTTCTATTGTCTCTAGAAGAAAGGCTTTTATCTTATTAATGAGCAGCTTCTAAAGAAATGATTAACAACTCCGATGACTTAGCCACGGAAAATTTAATCTTTCGTAATAATTTTAAATTTTTGTTACAAGAGAAGCCACTAAAAACATTAATTATTTTAAAGTTGAAATATAAAAATACATGGCATAATATTGTATACTACAATCGATCATGATCAGACTAAAAAAAATTTAATCGATGATTGAGAACCCGGGAAAATTTTTAATATCAGTTTTTTTGAGAACGGTCCTAGACTCTATGTTTTTTCGATAGCTTTTATAAAAAAAAATAAAAAAATAAAAAATTGGATACAAATTCCGAACAAAAAAACTAAAACAAAACCCTTACTAGTCAGATTGGATTCAACAATTGAATTCATATTTCCTTGCTTAATTTATATTGCGTTCACCATTCAACCAGTAGTGGTTTTTAAGTTCGAATTTCTTTATAAAACGTTCTGTTGGAAGTTTTTTTATACATTTTATCTTTCACAGTAAATTATGATTCTTCACAGATACAGTTAAATTTTTACAATTGTTTTTTATTTGAAACTGGGCTATTTGGTACAGCATGTAATTTTGTGAATTATTCAAGAAATAAATTTAAAAAAAATGTATATATATATTTATAATACTTGAATAAACATTAAACTTTTCAACAAGTTATAGGTCAGACAGTAAATGATTATTGATTGGAATAGAGCATATTCCGTTTTCATCCACTTACTTAAGAAACATTTTATAGAACAAATTTTGTTGAAGAAAAAAAATTTACTAACGTAATAATTATTAATGAAAATAACTATTTCGGTAAGTACTATCGTATATTTCGTCTAATTATCATAGGGTTGTCTTATAATCAGTTATCTACGGGGCTTCATTTATGCAGTCATTCGTTTTTCAATTATTAAATCTAAATTCGTAATTTACAAGAATTAAGTTTCTTACTAATGATTATAATAGTAATTATGATGTGATTATAAAAATAATGTATTTTTGGAACTCATTTTAATACATGGGAAAAATAACCGATAACAGTTTTGTTTTTTTTAACTGACACCTCTCGTGTTAGTCTATTCCGACTGGCAGGTCTATTTTTCTGTGTTACTATGGAATTCGTGGTCGATCTAATATAACTTTAACTGGGAATAAACAATTAATAGAAATGATTTATTATATACTCCTCATACTTATTTTTATATTTATGTTAAATCACATTTTTCCATCGTTCAATAGTTTATTATATTTAAATCTAAAAAAATGCTATGTATTTATTATAAAATTTAAAAAAAAATTATATTGATGTAATAGCTATGCAGTGAATTGTTTATCTGTGTGTGAAAGAAAGCATAAACTGTTCTTTTTTATAATGATGCTCATGGTTAAACTAATAAAAATTGATAGACAATAAAAGATAAATGCTTTATTTTATAATCCTAGCTCTAAACGGTATTTGGGTGAATATCAGAAAAAGTGGTATTTTCTGTGGGAAGAAACACAGGGGAGATAATTCATTTTAATTCCTACCAGAAAAATGAGAACATAATTTTATTGGAACACGTTCTGGGACTTATATTTTCTGTATTTGAGTTAGTGATGAGAGGTCACTTTAAAAGGAAATTCTTTCCCCTGCTTCAACATTCTCTCCTTGACACTAATAAAGGCAGGGGAGTTACCACCAGGGGAGAGAATATTTAGAGGTTATGAGAGCCCAACTGGAAACTCGTTTCTCTTACACAATACTAATAAAGTAAATTGTATGGTCGTCCATAAGTTACTTACCATTGTACTAATCATTTGCCATTAAACTTAAATATTCCCCAATATAATTGAACCAGGTCAGAGAACATTAGAAAAACCAACTCGTTATTTTTATTCAAACATTTAATTATTTTTTGTGTTGACTGATGAAAAAAATGAAAATGGGGCTGTATTTGTTCATATTGGAGTTCATCTGTAAAATCAGCTGTTTGAAGAACAAAAAAGCCCTGTTTACAAGAGTATAGCAGGAGTTTTCTAACAGGCCAGGTTAGAGAAACAAAGGATTGGGACAGCAATAAAAAGTCGACTAACTCTTTTCAGCTATTTTTTCCCGTGGCACTTGGTTATTTAATAATTCTGAAGTGTATTTTATAAATCTGGCCCATTCATTACGACCTAAAACATAGACTAAGCCTCCAACTAAGTAGGCGAAGTATTGAACTCAGTAGTGGGACATGGCAGGGGAGAGAAAATCAAGCTGTTTGGAGGGCTTTAAAGACCCTTTAAAATCCTTTTAAAGGATTTCTTTCGAAAGAACATCTTTTTCAAGACTTATATTTTAAGATTCTGCATAGTTTAAAAAGGCTTGTCTACTTTTAGTATGAAATATACCAATCGGACATGATATTACAACTTTTTGTGATATTCACCCATATATATATATATATATATATATATATATCGATTTATATTTATCTTAAATTTGAAGTATTCACCTTAACCCTATACTTTTTCTGTTAATTGAATGATTTCAGACTAAAATTTAAATCATGGCTGATGGTACCTGGTTAATGTTAAACTATTTACTATAAATAATTTAAAATTATATTTATATATGTTTTTAATATATCTTGAATAATCAAAACAATGAACATTTTTATAACCAATCCATTAGAAGACTTTCATCGTAAGTTTTACAAAATGCATTCAACTCAAACATTTAAAAAGGATTATTTTTAATTTTTACTAAATTAAAATACAATACCGTATTCGCTTTCCAAGTTAGCTGCTACAATAAATACCGCTCTCCACGTGATTTTTTTCTGTGTGGGATCTTGCTTCATTATTGTGGAAAAAGTAAAAAGCATTTACAAGATTTTTAAGAAAACGAAATCGACACGCGACTGAAATAATTGAACGATTTAATAATGTACTGTACGACTTCCACCTGAAACATTCCTGACGTACATATACCTCAAAGCACACAATGGCACATGAAATAGATGATGACTTACAGATTTCTTTGCATGTCAAGAGTATAAGAATAAAAGAGATATTTTTTATTTTTATAACAATTGTAATAAGCGTATTGGCGCAATAATAGATATTTTTTCCATAACCACGTTACGTTAAAGAACCCACTACGATGCTGTATCAAAGGCAAAAATTACATTCCTGAAAGATAAATTAATTTTTTTCATTAACCTAATGGTTAGTTTTGTATTTTATTAAGATAATTTAAATGGTAGGTAATGGAAACTAGTGCCTAGTACTACACATATATGTCTTTTTTAATCAGTGTACAACTATTTCTAATTATTTTTTATAATTATAGGTCAATTTTTTTTTAAATATATTTTTTTTAAAAGAGAAAAGATAGGCCCTCGGCCGGATAGCAGGAGTTTTCTAACAGGCCAGGCTAGAGAAAAAAAGGAGTGGGACAGCAGTAAAAAGTCGACTAACTCTTTCAGCTATTTTTTTCCCGTGGCACTAGGTTATTTAATTATTCTGAAGTGTATTCGTTCTGGTGTATTCATCGCAAAAATTGCGAGAACACGAGGACATGGGATCGGATAAGAGAAAAGATTTGTCCTCTGCCGGCAGGCCGCCTTGGTGGCTCAAATGGTAGGGCGCTGTCACGGAAAGAGAGGATCCAGGTTCGAATCCCGGCCGAGGGCCTATCCTCTTTAAAAAATGTATATATTTCTAATAATGGCTGAATTTTATTGAATCCATTGGGGTGTACACATTTATCTTGTTTAATCGGTGTATTACTAATTCTAGTTATGTTTTGGAAGTTTTATAGAAACTTTGGTGCAGTACATTGTAAATATTAAATATTTTATGTTGTGAAATCGTTGTGGACTGCAATATTTCTATCTGTGGTTTTTGTATTAATGGACATATAATTAAAATTTCTTCTTGGAGTTTGATAGTTTTAATTACTTCAATGAAGACAATCCATAAATGTACACATACATACAAATACAAGTAAAAACACAAGTGTCGGCATTGTATTCCCCAAGGACATGAAAGATAAATAATACTTAACTTTAAAATGATATATTATAAGAAGGTTCGAGAGAAAGCTAAAATTAGAGAAATTTCAAATTCCGCGAATGAAACGGCAGAGAAAAAAATAAACAAATTAGAGAAAAGAGGAATTGTGGCGGAGATGTTAGCAATCTGGTAAAGTGCCCGAGGGCGAGGAGAGCCGAGGCCTAGCGAACGGGCGCAAACATTAAATTCCTACTCCCGGAATCAGGTAGCCTACCGTCGTTAATTGGAAAGATACATCCACCAACTTTCTCCTCAGGATAGCACCCCTCCAAATCTCCGTCGGAAAATTCCATTACATACAAGCCTAACTTGTATTTAAACCAAATATGGGCCCATAATTTAAATGAGGTGCTATATTTTGTTTTACTTGTCTGTTGCATATCACATGTTGAATATATTGGCACTTATTTAACTTGTACTTCTCTACGGCGCTATAACTCAGTGGCGAGTCCTGGCCTACGAAACCAGCTTCTTCCAATCCTTACAGTGGTCTTCTAGCTCCTGACACCCAGGATATCCCTCGCGTCCATATCATCCGACCATCAGCTTCGGTCTCTCCCTTCTTCTGATGTTTGTAGCCACATGAACAAGCTCATCATAGTCTTTTAATCTTTAAGGAGTAAACATCCACTTCGTTGTACACTGAGTAGATCTCGTTGTTTGTTCTCCTTCGCCAGTTTCCATCTACATAAACTCCACCGAAGATTCATCGGATGATTTTTCTTTCAAAGGCTAGGAGCTTATGCTCAATCAGCTTGGTCATTGTCCATGTCTCCGATCCACAACACAAAACTGGGGCGGATAAATGTTTTGTAAAGATGGAGCTTGGTCTGCCGTGATAGAAGGCGAGAGGAGAATTCCTTGATTAGACCAAAGTGACACTTAACTTCAATCTTGACTAATTATTAGTTCAGGGTATAAATAAACGGAGGAGGAAATGGTATAATCAATATTACTATTCCAAAATTAGGATGTTTTTAATTAAGGGCTGATTAATATTTATGTTTTTATTTTTTTATCTTGCTCTGGATCATTTCATTTTCCATGATATTTAATTTTAAAGCAAGTTAAAGGTACCCACTTTATAGAGGCTGGGAGGAGGGTTTCATTGGATCAATTATGATTGTTAACAGATTAACAGGTGTATGCGTGCGTGCGTTCGTGTGATATTTAATTTTAAAGTAAAGAAACAATTTGTATACCTCTTATGATTTTATCTATAAAATTAAATTTTAAAGTCAACGCCAAAAAACAAAACAAAAAAACCTATGCCACTACAACCCAAGTAGTAGTGTATCTTTTTATCAGTTCATATACCATAGGATAACGGTTGTGCAGGCAGGTGATTTATCCGACCTCAGACTCAACTGCCAGGTTTTTTCGTAAAGAGTAACCACTTTATTGAGACTGGTTGGACAAAGAAGGGTCTGAAGGTGCCCTAGGACCCATCGTAACCGTTAACAGATTAAATGATTTATCAGCACTAAGCTGGATTTTAACCCAGGGCCTTCCGCATAGCATGTGGGTATGTGTATGAGTGATGTGTGCGTGTGGTTAATGGATCCATGTAATATCACAGTATTGATGTATTTACTTTGCCAATAATTCAGTTATTATTTACGTAAACGCTTCATAAACGGTTTTTGTATAATATTTTATGTCTGAGGCTAAAACAAATCCAAGTTTGGCAACACAGTCTTTAGGACGAAAAAATAAATTTGTCGTCTCTACTACTCTACTTTTATACAGAATCGAGTCGTGTATATTTAATACAATGTATTTGTTTTTTAATATGAAAAAAAAATGCTGGCATAAAATAAAATTAGCATCAGAGATATAAAAAAAAAGACTTGAGACATTATATTAAAAATGGAGAATTTTCTGGAAGAGAATATTTGAAATATCAACTATGCCCCAAAACTGTCTTAAACACTGGATTGCAGAGAGAACGGTCTTGTAATGGAGTGCGATTCACCACAGTCAACCGCTTCTCATCTCATTCTCAATCTTGGCTAAAAGACATGTCACTAGCACCCAAAGGAATATTTTATTAAATCAAATTATGAAGTATTACAGTAAAATCTAACTATGTATTTTATTAAAGAGATATTAGATTGTATTACGCAATAGATGAAATTAATTAGAATAACTTAAATACTAGTTCCAATCCATTTACTTCACAGATACTTAATGAGTTTAAAGGAAAATAACGGTTGAAAACACGATACATTTTATTTGAGGAGAGTTTATTTAAAAATGAAAATATATATTTCTAACAAAAGAGGACTTTAAGTGTATTATATCATTGTTAATAACTTGATTTGTAGAGGAACGTGGATATTCCTTCGTTCTTAAGCAACAAATTTATAAGCGGCATTATACATTACAAAAATAATACTTTAATAAATAAGAAATTCTGTGCAAGTACATAAAATTAGACTCCACCATCAAACCTAATTCACAAATTGTGCTTACAACTACGCCTTTCGTTCCTGTATAAGATATGGAAGATATGCAAGATATTGAATACTGATCTTTATAACATTAAGTTTTGTTTTTCTATCTTTATATTCCGGAGAGTATAACTTCCGTTGGACGTTTTTTTTTTGCCGGGATAAGTTCGAAATGGAGAGTTGTAGGCAGGATGGAAAAGTGTCAAGATGCAATCTTACTTAGGAATTTTCAGATGTATAACACGTCCAGTAGATAGGAGCGTTTTGTAAGTAGATAATTATTTTTAGTAACCATATTAAAGTTATATATATATATATATATATATATATATATATATATATATATATATATATATATACACAAATATATATTATCTAATGAAAATATATGATTAACTAATCAATATATATATATATATATATATATATATATATTTTCATTAGTTCATTATATATATCATTATATATATATATATATATATATATATTTTCATTAGTTAATCCTTTGATTTTTTTACTAGTACCTTCGTGTTATCCTATAATTCAATTCCCCTTCTATTATAACTCTTTTATAATTATCTTATTGATCTATTGTAACTCTTCTATAATTTATTAATAAACTCTTCTGTACTTTAGC
The DNA here is from genome assembly GCA_037127475.1 of Arma custos. NCBI lineage: Eukaryota > Metazoa > Arthropoda > Insecta > Hemiptera > Pentatomidae > Arma > Arma custos. The sequence continues at coordinate 48,129,311 of CM073763.1, read as the reverse complement.
TTTAAATAATGCGGTTAAGTCATGTTATTCTACATTTTTCAACATTTTTTTATTATATAATTTACTATAGAATTTATGTGTTTTTTTTACAATATCTATATCATTAATATTCCTATTATTTCTTTGCATATTCCACAATCTCCCTTTTGTTTATATAGCATTCATTAGATTAATTTGTATTACATATTTAATAATATTATATAATTATTCCCTATGTTTTTATTTATTTAAGGGTCCTCAATCATTATTTTTTAGGCCTCATATGCCTAGATGTATTCTTATTATTTACCATGTATTTTTTAATTTGTTTGCATCTTGTATATGCCTGAAGAAGACCTGCGATGTCGACCGAAACTTTGGCTTCAAACAGTTCTCCCTACTTAAGAGATTTTTGTTTACCTCCACCCGGACCATTTCCAATAATAATGATAATGGTATTAAAAATCAGCTAGTTAATATATCTTATAATCCAATCTGAATTCTGACTAAGATAAACAACGTTAAACTTCTGTTCTCCCAGATTTTATATCAAATCAGGTAAAAATATACAATAATACAGCTAGGTCAACTTCATGAGACATTTTATTGCCACAACCGACGAATAACTGTTGTACCATTGCAAATGTGAATACTATTTGTTTTCTAAACATATTTCACATCTTTATCTGCTTTTTACGATAAGATAAGATTTTCAACAATCTTTATCTGCTTTTTTCGATAAGATAAGATTTTCAAGAGGGTTGTAATTTTGTCCAATCTGGATCCTTAGGTTTTATCTCCGTTTTGTGTGACAGTACCAGCTGTCCTGTTACTGTTTTATTCAACATTCAACATCCTTGTTTTATACTACTATCTTATATCTGAATTTAACAACTCAATTCTCTGCTACTCCATTTATTTCTAAATGCCCTGTAAACGGTGAAAGTCCATATAGAACTAATATAAAACACTGAGCCATTACAATCCATGGAGGATCGAGGGTTAAGTACATGTTAGAAAATATTCTGATTCTTGAACAAAGGTTGTGAAGGGAAGCGCATTGTCCTCTGCCACGCTCGACCGCCAGATATTTCCATCTTATTTTGAGTACCAACTTTATACATCTCCAGTCATCTCCGGTCGCTAACAGATCAAATAAAAGTCTGCCAGAGAGTGGGATTTGAGCCCAGGGTCTTCGGTATGGCAACACAGCACTCTACCACTGAGCCACTCCGCTCCCTACAACTAACATATCTAATTTAAAACCAAATCCGATGGTATGTATGTCATGCAATAAGAATTTATTTGTTGATATATAGAAGTAGGCATGTATTTAGACGGAATATTTAATACAAAGTCATCTAAAACTGAGACATTTAGCTTCATTTTTCATCTCGTAACTTTGGAGAGGAAAGCCATCTCCAAAGATGCTATAGAATTCCCTTGTAGATAAGATGCTAGGCAGGAAAAACAATCTTATAAAATAACATTTTAATAATACATATTTAAGTAGCCTACACATTTAAAGAATTAAAATGTAACAGCTTTTTAAGTTGCAAACTAATTTAAACTAATTGATTTATAAATGAAAGTATTTAAAAATTACTAAAAACCAACAAGGGAGCATACTGTGTAGAGTTTTAAGTAACTAAGCTGAAGGTCCCGGGTTAAAATCTGGCTCTGGCTGATAAATTATTTAATCTATTAACAGCCACGAATGGGATCTTTGAATCTATCCCATGTATATATATATATATATATATATATATATATATATATATATATATATATGTATATATATTCAATACATTGGATATATATACAGTAGTCTAAAATATATTCAGCCATATATTTTTAGTGGTATAGTGTATATTACATAAAATTGTGTATAAATTATATAAGTATATTTGATATTGTACATAGGAAATTGTAGTCTATTTTATGTACAATGTAATATATAAAATAGACTATAATATTCGTATACTATGTAGTTTTATTTCTAAATATAAATATATTCAAAGAGAGAGAAAGAGAGAATTATTTAAAATACTTTTTCAGTGAAAATGAAATAACTCACGCTCCACAATAGCCTATTGTTCAGATTGCTCTCATGATAATTAATTGGCGTTTCAAAGGGATTACAGAAGCGAAAATTAATTAACAATATTAATCAATCATTTAACACCATTCCGTTTATAACATGAGATGAATGGGATCATGGAATAACAATAAATAACAAGTGTAATCACTTCAGTCCGAAGAACGTTTTTACTTCACGTTACTAGCTGTAAACTAAAGGACGTTAAATTTATGAAGATTAATAACTTTATATTTAAAGATTAGACTCGCAAATTATAGTTAATTTTTAACTGTATAGTAAAAAGTTTTATTACAATATAAAAAATATTTTTGTAATATATATACCTAATATAGAATAAAATAGAAAAACAATTTCATTCTGGGACCAGATACCTTTAGGTGAATTATTGTAAATATTCTTCAGTTATAACCATTTATAATGTTAGGTGTTGTTATTTATTTATATTTTTCTCTCGGCTCAATTCTTGTTATTTTAGATTTTTTTTTTATAATATTTTTTTTCTTTACCAGAAAATACCTTTTATTTATTTATTTTCATATACTTATGAAAATATTGTATTGTCCTTATAATACAGCACTTTGGACAGACACATATATTCATTTAATTTTGTAGATATCGGATATTTTAAAGGTATGGTATTGTTGACTAATAATTATTCAAGATTAAACATAAATAAATTCAATTTATCAAAAATACGCCCAGTAAAACCTCATTTTTTTATAACTATAAAGCATAAGCTTTTCACAATTTCAAAATGATTAATCAGACTACAAAATGGCTTACTTGATGTCATTCTTAGAATTTTTTTAAATTAAAAAATTAGCAAATGGAATTATATCCTTACATTTTTTTTCATATTCCGACTCCATACAAATTAATGAAGAGCCAAACAGCACAACCTACTACTCCATGTAATATGAGAACTGTTTATTTGGAAACCGACGTTTCGACCCACACATCAGGTCTTCTTCAGGGCTATTGTAGTAAGATCACACTTAAAAATGAAATATTCTAATATATAATATCCAGCTACAACCCATTAAGGATCATGGGTTCCGTGCGTGGTAGAGAATGTACTGCATCTAGGTCAATTGTGCAGGGAGGTGATTTGTGAGCACGGTCAACTTCTAGGTTTATCCTCCAATTTAGGGTACCAACTTTATAGAGGATGGGTGAGACCCAGGAGGGCCTATATGTAAACCCCAAAGGATCCATCCATGCCTGTTACAAGATTAAATACACTACCATTGCCGTATTTGAACCTGGAAGCTTCACCACAGCAGCTCAACACTGTACTCACTGAGCTACCTCAATCTCATACAGTACTGTAGTATTATTTATTAAATTGTATAGAATTATATATTATATCAACGCCAACTCCGGAAATCAAAACGGTCTTCATAAACACACTAATTTATTATGGAGATATATAGGTCAACAACCTGAAAACTATTATTAAATTTGAACATACTAGGAGAAATAATCAAAATATTGTATTAGAAAATTATAAAAAATAGCCGCTATAAAACTTCACTATGTGAACAAACAGAGTCCGGTTTTTGGTTGGTTGGTTGTTATTATTTAGAGGCGTAAAACCGGTTGGTCATCAACGCCTTATTAGTATAATAATTTTTTAGTAACAATAATTTTAGTAATACTAACATAGTACAAGTACAATAATGTATGCAGTAGAATAATAATATATGCCGGTATAATAATATATACAGTAGTATAATAATTATTTGTAACAATAATTCTAGTAACAATTACAATAATAATAAATAAAATTAAAAAAACAGTATAATGATTTGAATGATTAAAAGTAGTATGATTTTTAGTAACAATTTTTATTAATAAAAAAAAGAAAAAAGCCTCAGATATTCCTAATAAGTCCTTCTTTTGATAGAAATATGATCACATTAATAATTAATAAAATCTTCCTCATTTCCCAATATTATGGATACATTGATAGGTAGAGCTATTTTATCCATCGCTCTTTTGTAAAAGGCACAGCCTTCGAAGATATGGGCTATTGACAGGCTCTGGTTGCACTTCTCGCATGTTGGCGGGTATTCTTTAGTAATCAGGTGAGCGTGGGTAAGCCTTGTATGTCCTATCCAAAGGCGTGTAAGGACCACTTCCTCTCTGGAACAGGAGCTGCTCCATGGTTTGACATCGGTCTTAATATGCTTCAATTTGTTTGGAGGGCTATTGTCCCAAAAGGTCTGCCATTCTTGGAGTACGTGCTGTCTAAGTGGTCGCGCTAGCTCAGATGGGGTCAATACAGCTTTACCGCGACCTGGAAGAGCAAGGGCTTCTTTTGCTGCCCTATCAGCCAGTTCATTGGCTATAATACCTACTAACACCTACATACCGGTTTTTGGTATTTAATTGCTTATAACAGCGTTTGGCTGGATGCACATTGAGACGCAGTTCAAACCAGGGTAGTGTAGGTTAGGCCGGGAAGATTAGAACAGTTAAAAAGCTGCGCTACTCATATGACCGCACATTGAAACGCAGTTTCTTGTCATCTTTGTATAGATATAATCGGTAGTCGAACGTTCAAATGGATGAACTAAACGAACCTGACGTAAGTTCCAAGATCATCAGCAATTTTGTCCTATAAACCATTTTTTAATTTTGATTCCATATAATCAGCGTGGATAGTGTCGTATAATATTTTATGTGGACGAAGGGCTTCAATTAATTTTTCTTCCATAGTGATATTATGAATAATATGATGACAATATTATGTGATTTGCGAATAATATTGAACAAAATGATATGAAATATAATAAATTTTATCCAAAACTTCTTCACACATTCGCAGTAATCACAAACTGCGTGAAGCAGGTTCACACATGCACTGAACTGTTCTACACTGCCCTGGGTATCACAAAACTTTTTGCTGAGCTGCCCTGCCTAACCTGCGTTCGGCTGCGTCTCAATGTGCGCCCGGTCTTACTCTCCGTTGCTTAAAACGCTTAAACGCTTAAAACGCCGGCACAGCCCATTCCCTATTGTTCATATCTAATTGCCTGTCAAAAACCAGGACATCTAAGATCGACTGCGCTGAGAGACAATAGATTTTGTATCCAATGAACAATCAGCATTGTATTTGAATATGTCGCTGATTCACGTGACGCACATTGAATAACAGAAAGGACATTGTTGAACTTGAGTTGAATTGTTAATTACCTAATCAAACATGCAGGAGCGTGTTTCATATGTTAACGTACATAAATTTCTTACATAGTGAGACTAGTTTTGAAATGTATAAAAATATATGAATTTTAAAAATCCATATTCAATTTTTGCATATAAAATTTTAAATGTTATTAAAGTAATACAAAGTAAATTTATTAACAATTTACTTAAAAGACAAGTTTAGAACTATCAATGTTGACTTTCCCCAATCAACTAGTTAGTTGAAAATTTTAAATTATTATTAGAAATAAAAATTTCAAATAAAATTGTTATCCATTTATAATATATTCGATTAAGTGAAACATCATGAACTTTCCTATAAAGAAAATTAAATATATTCTATATTAAATATACGATTACAAAAAATTACGATTAAAAACATAGACAAATGAAAAAATGCAACACTAGAGCCCATGATGAGAATTTGATTCAGTACAAGGTAGAGGCTGAACTTTTTTTAGTATAACGGTGGTGCAGGGGACATACATAACCGAGATCGCTTTACAGAGACTGGATGAGCCCCATGAAGATGTAAAGAATCCATATTTGGCGATAGCAGATAATTTTTTGTGCAATAGCTGGATTGGAATCCGGAACCATCATCAAAGCATTTTTGATATTTCAAATAAGGTTACAGCTCACACTTAAAATTTTAACACTATGTATTCTTTTATGATTATTGTCACATTATGCTTGCCTACAATTTGACTGGTCTAATTGGTATAATTTTTTTTTTATCTATTTACAAAATACATTATCAGATCCTTTCTGTTTCCTTATCAATGTTTTCCATAGAAGATTCATGAATTTTGAAAAATGAAAACAAATTATATAGTGCAATAAACAATTGAAATAAGAGGCAACTATATACGCAATGAAATAACAAGGAGCCATTAAACTGAGGCCGAAGCAGAAATGTTATTCCAAACTAGACTGACAGCTGTGAACTGAATAATGTGCCAAAGTTAGCAGTATTACTGTTAATTGACAGATAGTTAACATAACCTTCTGCTGGCAGCTTAGCAATTCCCATTTATTGGATTATACTAGTTAGTACAAGGTTGTTATAGATTAAATTCCGGATCTAATAAAGATCATTTATCAGAATAACAAACAGTCGAAGATTTCTTGGAAATTTTATCTTAATAAGTGAGCTATTGGGGAAACATTCCAAATAAGGAACCTTAGGCCTTAAGATACAAACGAGCATAATCAATAGCCCAAAAAAATGTACCACCTCTAATCATGCAGAGTCTTGAGCTCAGTACATGTAGATACTATACTGTTTTATGGACAACCGTTATGAGGGGAGGTGATTTGATCTAAATCACGCTCAACTAACAGGTTTTCCCCTTCCTTTGGGAACCCACTTTATAGAGATTGGGCGAGCCCCAGGATGGTCTCCAGATCCCAAGGGTCAATCTGTGGATGTTGGCAGATAAAATAATTTATCTCCCATAGAATGATTTGAATCCAGGACCTAGGTATGGCAACTTAGCGATCTACCACTAAGCCACACATAAATAATAAAACATACCTTCATAATAACTGGTGTCAATGAAAAATCAATGAAGGAATTATCCAGACCCTAACCCTCCATTCCATCGTCCGACTTGACTACTTCTATCTCCGAAACCTAAGTACTTAATTAAGAACATACCTACTGGGTAAGTTTCAAATATAAGTTTATAATAGATAATAATAATAATAAAGATAGATCCAGTAGCATTTTATGAGATTAAGATTTTTTAAAATTCCCTTCAAACCAACTCCCACCAAGTCACGAGAATCTGAGTCAATTGAAGAATTTTACATGCTCACCAGCAAGTCCATAGAGCTTATTAGGGCGGAACTTCCAAGACATTTCCGCTGATCACTACCACAAGATTAATAATGAGCTTTCACAACATTAATGAAAGTAATTACTGAGTTATTTTCTCTTTTTCCTGTCGTGTTCACAGCTATCGGACATGCAAATCGATGACGAAAAGTGCTTCTTCTGGAATTATGTCACTTGTTCTGTTGCGAAATTCTTTAAATTCCATGGTACAGTCTTGGAGTATCGCATATCTACTAGATATTGCTGCTCTTATATCGCCTCAGTGTCGACGCGATTAAATTCGCAATTTTTAAATTAAGCAATATAAGTTTGTTTTAGGAGCTGAAATGAAATTTAACCTGTATATAGGATCATCCGTTACCACCTACTTTTTTAAACGGTTTTCTTAGTAGATAATTATAAAAAATTGTATGCTTACCAACATTTTTTAAACAAGGAATTGTTCAATTTAAGTATTGATTAAGTGTCTTAGAACTAAATTTTGATACGAAATACTGAGCTAGTTCTTTTCACAATGTTTGTATATATATATATATATATATATATATATATATATATATATATATATATGGAAAAATTACAGTTAAGTTGACTTTTGTAATTAGCATCCCATTAATAAACAGAGCTAACTCCTCCGCAGGGAACAGATTAGTGCATTCCTCAATTGACTAATCGCTTCCTCATTTATTCACCATGCCATTGAATAAATTATCAGTTGAACCGTACTGTGTTGGAAATGCGTTGATGGCTTTGATCACACAGTTGGACACTTGCTTCAAAAGGAAACTATTCCCTTAAGGGCTTTAATATTAATTAAAAAGTTTGGTTAAGTATCTCCTAAACTTTAATAGGATTCCTTTGTAACCAAGGAATCGAGGGTCTCTTCAGCTAAGAATGACTCAAATATTTCTCTTCGATTGGGTTTCATTGAAACAGATCCAGGCCAATCGCATTCCGGCAAGTGTCCGAGTTACTCAAGTCGTCCTCGGAGTCACAGTAGTCTCGGAAACTAGCTGTTAACAAGCTCTTTGTTAACATTTTTCTCTTTTATTTAGTGCAAAACATTGGAATTATTGTAAAAAAATAGGAGTAAGTTTTTCACATTTTTTTTATATTCCTTCCATCGTATCCCCAGTCCTTTCAATTGATATTTCCACATTATCCTCTGTTGATTTTTTTCATTTCTTAGTCTATCCAGCCTGGTGACACGGAAGCGCCTCCTCCAGAAATACATTTCAACCGCCTGTGCCTTTGAGTACAAACGGGAGACCATAATCAAGCTTTCCGAGTATTAAGTCAGGATAGATTCGACTGTGTTAGTGAAAATGCGGTGTTAATTTTCTGTAAAAATCTCTGTATTCCAGAGGATCAGATGAAGCATTCTAGTAGCTTTTCGGGCTTGTTCCACCTTTATTCTGACGTCATACTTACACGACCCGGTAGTATCCAAATAAGATCCCAGGTACTAAAATATATTCACCTTTTTACAGGCCTCCCAGTCCAACAAAAGCGCATTAGTATCAGGATCTCCAATGGCCATATTCTCGGCTCGCCATCTTGCTATAAATAACGTGTGAAAGCTGAAAGAACTCTTTGTTATCCAATTACTTACAAAACATGAGCGAATAACTTCAGGACTACCCAGGCTGAAGACCCCCTGAAGAGGGGAGCGGGAGAAGAGTTCCGACCGAAGAAAATGTCAAAAACAACCCATCGGAATTATGCTCTAATATTATTTTTATTTTATTAAAAAAAATTATGTAATTAGTTAAATAAAATTATATATATTTTTAATCAATGCAGTCCACTAAATTTGTAAACATGACCGGCAGACTACAAGTTAATGGTAATATCTCTTTTACCATCATTATCCCTATTATCATCACATGCTTTTCCTACTACGGGAGTACCTTAATCGAACAGATATAATATTGTTGTAAATTTTAATGAATAAAATTTCAAAACATAAAAAATGTTGTTAAACCCATACATTGTTTTAAACAATTTTATTTAATTAAAGTTTAATTAAATTTAAGTATGCTGTAAATTTACTTTAAAAACTATTTAAATGCTAAACATTCGCTAACATATGCGAATTCTGGCTTTACTACTGTGCTATAGTTATGTCTAGTCAGGTACTTTTTTATTGTAAATGCAATTCGTAATATAATATGCTCCGATTTTATTCATCTTTTCCTCTATTGAACATTTTTTTTCAATATTATTATTATTGTAATTATTTATAATGATTCAAACCATAAAGTCTCTTTGATTTTTTAAATGAAACGGACTCTTTTGTGTAACGCAGAAACGAAAAATATACAATTGCCGAAAATGATATTCCCACATTAGGGGAAAAAGGTTTTCCTGAAAGCTTTGAAATGAATGATGATTGCCACGGTATAAAAGGAAAATCTAATTTCATATGGGGCCATTATATTTTCTATTTCCTGATGATTATTTTCCACGTTATTTTTAAATATAGAATATTTATTTAGAATTAAATAAACATAATTTTAATGTAGAGGTGTGGTGAAAATTGTATGTAATGATTAACCAGGTAATATCTAAACAGGAAACTTCAGTATTTTTTTTTTAACAAGAATATTTAAATAAAGTACAAATAAACATCCAACATGCATAAGATAAAGCAAAATTATAAAATAACACTTTTAAAATTGATTTCCAAATACCATAAATAAAACATACTCAACAAAATAATTTAGAGCTGGGGTCTTATTTCCAATAACCCCACCAGTGATTTTACCTAGTAACTTTAATCTAGTGATTAATTTATTCAATTGAAATGATCGTTTGCAAAATTTCAAAAATAAGTAAAGAAAAAAATATAAATACTATTAGTTTAAGTAGTTACCTCTGGCGGCCAAACTCCTTTCAGTATCCTCTCAAACAGGTCGTCATTTCTGAACCTCTGCCTCCACATAAACTCACACCATGAGTCAATCATGGAGAGATGAGTGCCATTTTCTTTTTTATTTCTTCCTTTGGCTTTGGCCCACATTGACTCAACCGTTTAAGTACGAACACCAATAACTGGATCGACAAAATTTGTTGAATAATTCACAGTAAAATGTCTATAATCCGTTCCAAACAGTTTTTCTATTCCATTGTAGGTCTTCCACTGATCCGACATAATTATAATGGAACCTGGTATAATTGACGTTCTAATACACTCCGCCAGGGTTTGAGTTGTTATCAGGCACTGTGTATAGAAAACATTCTTTCGTCTCACGATAGATCCCGCCAAAGACCCACTGCTGTGGATAGGACCGTACGTTATAATTGCGAGGAGAGAAACACGGCTGTCAATCCTTCCCCTCCAATAACTGTGGGGCTTTTCAATAAACTGAATGCGCACGCCTCTCTCAGATAATTTTTCTATTTCAGCAATCGTACGAGAGGTCATATCAAATTCTTTCGAGCAGAATTTAACCGTCGTATATTCCTTTGTCCATGAATAAATAAATAATAACCTTATTTAAAGGTAACTTGCAATGACATAGCCACGTTCCTGTATAAGCGCCACATTCATACCGGCATTGCCTTTTATTGCATCTGTATGTGTTCCGCCCTTCATAAAATTTCATGATGTGGCCTTGTTTGCAATGCATTACTTTTGGAAAAATTCCTCTTTGTTCCAAAAATAACTTTTTCCGAAGAATTATAACTCTTCACCGCATAATTTGTACAATTTGTAGTACAATCCATACTACATCAAACTATGGAAAATTTGAGTTACAAAACTAGTGTGTAAGAAAACTATGCAATTCAAAGGCATTATTATGTGGGTAACAACCATTTATATGTTACTGGGTGAGAGCGTTCTGACAATTAGAAATTTAAATAGAAAATAACTTCTTCTCCCACAGGCACGACAGACGCCTAAAGCGGTCCTTGGCCAGCTCAACCATTTTACCCCAGAATTGTCTATCTGCAGCTTGGGCTATGTTAATTCCTCCTAGTAAACGTCTGTTAGTACATTGCGCCACCACCGACATCTAGGTCTCCCCCTCCCCCGACTGGAGTATTTTTGTATACCTTCAACGGGACACTTCCGATCCTCCATCCTAATAACGTGTCCGAGCCATTTTATTCTCTACACTCTGACAAAATTGGAAAGGCTGAGATCCTGCTATTCCCTATGCAACTAGATAGGACATAATATAGATTAAAAATATGATTGTTGTGTTTAGTATTCAATACAATACAAATATACTGATCTTATGAGCTTAGATATTTAATTCTAGATTTTACATAAAATGGACAGGCAAAAAATATGTGTTTAAATTCGTCAAGTGAATTATTAACACATAGAGGGCAATTTTATTCAGTATTAATGATCTATGGATGGTTTTATTGGCGTCATAAATTATTTGCTTGCTGGGAGAAACTCTAAACTAGCTTAGAAGCATTATCCTCCCTACGGGTAAATCTGATGTCATTAAGGCTGAACTGAATTTATAAATAATAAATTTTTGTATAAAACATTGTACTGAGAATGTTCTATTTACATTATGTTCGTCTAGTATTTCTTTGTATTTATTTATTATTTCTTTTTTATGCTTGAACACTAACATTATTATATATTAATATTACAGCCGTCAGATTACATATACAATTAATAGCGATAACATTTCTAAAATTTATCAACAAAAAATACAAATAAATCCTTAAATCCCCAAGGCTAAAGTTAAATTACATTTACAAATTTTACGGAAGATTTCTTCCTACTTATTTTATTTTCTTATTAATTAAAATCTTTCTTCTCGAATACGTTTACAATGAACTAAATGATATAACAACTACATGCGGAAGTTTGGCGAATTCAAGACACTAAGTTTCCGTTACTTCTTAATTTTTTTTTATGACCACTAAATACTTCTTTTTTTATGACCAGTATAATAACATGCCATAAATTTCTGCAGGAAACTCCGCGTGTTACTAAATAAAAGCTGTAACCATAAAACTGTGATTTACGGCATTTTTATAAACGGCCTTACAGCAGCTCTTTATATTGAGATTACGTGAGTGAAATATTTTTAAATGCCCTTTCCTACTGTACGTAATGTTTCTATCAAACACTAGTTTATTTGAAAATGTTAAAAATTCTTTTTAAAAAATAGTGCAAACATTATATATCGGAAAAATCGTGGCATTAAAGGGAAAAATTTATCAGTGCTTATAAATCATCAGTGCCGCTAATCTAATAAAATAATTTACTTTATTATTATCTTCACATATCATATTCAAATCATATATTATCCAAGAATAATTTCTTTACAAAGATTGTAAACGAACGGTTGTGCATGGAGGTGATCTGGCCAATATGTCATTCGCCAGATGTCCCCCTAACTGAACTCCATTTATAAGAGGCTGGGTGAGCACCAGAATGGTTTCTAGACACTGCATGGTCGATCCACAGTTGAATAAATAATTTTTCTGCTACTCCTTTTCTCGCGATTTGTAGCCAGCGCTCTTACACATCGTGTTACCTGCTTTCGAAATAGTTAATTTTTTCACCTACCGAAGAATAAAAGAAATAATTTTTATATTTTCACTGTTCCGCTGATTTTCTTCAAAGGTGAATGAGTTGTATAATTTAAAATATCTTGCTTGGTAACATGGCTCTTTCTTTTTTATATAAGCATACCAAAAATTATTTTTTTAAGATAACTTCAGCAATACCTAATAACATTTGTGTATAATATAAATTTTATTCAGGAATATATTTATTCAAAGATAATACATAGTATGTACAATTATTCGTCGATTATCTTATAATTGAGGTGTTCAGGAACTAAAGCACATAGCTCTGGAATTTAGAAAATTAACTTTTCAAATTTTTCACTAGGTTAGCCTAGCAGTTTTGTCTAACCTGCACTTTGCAACCTAATTTCTCATAGGAGAGGAGCATTGAGTATTGTTTGACTGAACTAGAGAAATTGTGAAAAAGTAAATTTTTGCCGTATGGAGTATATGCAATAACCACTTTTGCCTCATTCGTTATGGAAGTAGTTACTATTTTATTGTTTTTGGTGTGTGCTAAAACGCATAAAATAAAGAATTATACTCTCGAGCAACGAAACTGATAATGTAACTTGTTCCAAAAAGCTTTTCTACTTATCTGAAACATCCTTTAAGCTCCAGAGGGAGGAAGTTGGCTACTATTTCCATCGAGGATGAGATCTGCTCAGTAATGGAGTGCTCTACTCGGATTAGAGCTATCTTCCCGTCTCCGTATCGCCCTTTATCAAGATAAACCTTTTCGTAGATAAAAATTAACTAGGGTGGTGCGAGCAAGGAGGGTGAGTATTCTGTAAAGAGAGAAAAGTTTAGAATATTTAGAGGAATTTTCAAGTGATATCTTTTATGGAGTCGAATGTGTAGGATAGGCTATATTGAATTTCACTGTTTCTTAATATTCCAATACTTTTTATATTCTATTTATAAAAATATGGGATATTTTACGACTTTAATACTAGTATATTAAATACAGAGGCGATAAAACCATTATATGATACTATAAAAATCAATATTATAGATATGAATTTGCGTATTCACTTTAATATAAATATGGCTCACTATTGAATAGTTAATCGTTTATTTAATGTCACTTTATTCTATTATTGCTAATCGGACAATGCTACATGAGTGGGTCATGAATTATGCCTATCCAGGTATATTTAGAACAGGAATGTTTAACGATTCCGCAGAGACTCTGTACATAGGTCCCCAAATAATTTTCCAAAACTAATTAATCTTTTTGAAAACTTAACCAATTAAATATCTTTTTTTTTATAATTTACTCCGTTAAATAAAATATACTTTTTAATATTATTATTTAATATTAATACATTAGAGATATCCTACGGGAAGAAGACTAATGTCGGAGTGCATGTCTTGGGACGGGTGCCGAGTCGAGTTCGCTTAACGCTCTGAAATCCAGTTTGGAGCGAAGCCAGTAGAAGATTAAAAGACCGTAGAGAGTATTTTCCGGAACTAAACGGCTGATAGCTTTCATGCACGGCTTTCTTATACAGTTCAATAGTAAAATAAACTATATAATTTTAATCATTAAATAAATTATATTAGAATGGAATTTAAAAGGGAGGGGGCAAAAGAACCTAAGACAATTGATGGTAACTTTGAATTTTTTTTCCTGATATTTCCAAGAAAGTCAGAAATATTAACTCTTTAAGAGCGTTTGAAGAAACTGATACAAAAGATTAGAGAAAATATGAGATGAAAATGGTTGACTGGATGATCTTATGTAAAGGAGATGGTTGGGGGGTGCAGTCAATAAGAACACCGAATAAGTGAAGTACTTATATTATGTGCCGACGTTTCGACCTACAGTGTAGGTCATCTTCAGGGCGAATGATGGGAAGCGTGACCGTTACAGATCGCGGCTAGAGTGTACTGGGCCACGCTGTAACGGTCACGCTTCCCATCATTCGCCCTGAAGATGACCTACACTGTAGGTCGAAACGTCGGCACATAATATAAGTACTTCACTTATTCGGTGTTCTTATTGACTGCACCCCCCAACCATCTCCTTTACATTAGAGAAAATAGTTCTAACACTTCTTGCATACAATAACTATAATCAGCAAATACATCATTAGAATATATCTTGAATAATAATAGTTCACCTTATGTGTATGAGGAAGAAAATGGATTTCATTTCAATGTATTTTAGTATCAATATTTACCATACTTAATTTTAATTATGTGTATTTTGCATATTTAGCCCTTAAGAACACCTGTGATGTGGTTCGAAACGTTATCTTTTCAATAAACAGTTGTCCCTACTTAAAAGAAATTTTTTTACCACAAATTTTCCTCCACATCATTAGTTATTTATAAATGCATGAGCTTAATTGAAAAGATGAAATATTTCAAATTAGACAAAAATATTCTGGATTAGTGCTGGAGTCCTTATCAAAGTTTATTTCAATGTTTGAACATATAGGAATAAATATACTCGGCTTTGGCTACCATTATTAATTAATAAACTATATAATATAAATATATGTAAAATGCGTAGACCAAACGTCTTTCATTTGAAAGCTACTCATACGGTAACTATGGTAACAGCTAGGATATAAAAACCGGGAAGGGTATTATTGGTTATGTTTTGTAATGAACAGTTTAAAGAGAATAGTTTTGTAAACAGTGTGTGTGAATCGTATCTATTAATGCAGTTTCATTTTTTACAGGTATGACTATACAGTATAATGAGTTAGCAAAATTAGTGACAGATAAATATTGTTATAATAAAAATAAATTTTTTTACAAACTCAGTTTAGAAAACTTACTTTAGTTTTTATTTCAACAAGCCAAATTTAGGGTTTGAATCCTAATTATTATTATTAGAAATTTTATACATGTTTCATATAGCCAAAAATACAAATCTTTAAACTATGCTGTCAGAAGCATAACATTGAAAATCACCGACGCTTTAGCTGCACGATAGGTGATGTTTGACAAGATGAATTGCTATGGCAGGCTACAAGTTTTTGAAAAAGAAACAAAATAAAAAAAAAACACGAGCATTTCATGAAAATCCCTAGATGATTCGAAAAGTTGTCTTCCCTATACAGGCTTAGCAAATAGCTCTGAAGATTCTGCTTTCACATTTTGGGATGGAACGTAGAAATATTTATTATTTTCAGAAATCACCTAACTTTATAATGTTACCCAAAATCTACGTAACTTAAAGTAATATAAACAAATAACTAATAATGCGAATATATGCCTCAAAACTCTAATTATAGTAAGGCAAAATTTGTTCGAAGAATAATCATTAAAAATGATACCAATACGGTTCTTGAGTTTAATACACGGTAGAGAGACTGTACTATCTATATAACAAAGGGTACGCAGAGATCTGATATGTTCAAAATCAAGCACAGCCGCCAAGTTTCTCTCCGAGTTATAAGAGTACTTACTTTATTTAGGCTGAGGGAACACTAGGAGGGTCTTCAGATCCATGAATTCCATTCATATGGAGCAATGCCAGTAAATATCAAACTGAGACGTTTCAGTCAAATGGTAAGAGACAGTGGAAATACACAGCAAACTCATCTATAAGATAAGGAAAATAAGTTGCATTGAATGAATCTCTTGTGGAATTCTGCTATATGAACCGATTCCGAAATCAGACACTGTATTGGAAATTCGCCAACTAGATTTAAACTAGATTCAGAAACATCTAAAAAATTATTAATTGAATTTATACATTTCTCAAGATAACGTAAAAATATTTAATCTGAACTGATATTAACAAAAATGATCGGGATAGCTCAGTTAACAGACATGAATGGATCCTGTGAAGCCTATCCTAGAAGCACACCCAGCCATTAAAATTGTTTTTCCCTAAATTGTGGGAGGGGAAGTCTTGGCAAATGAGAATGATCTAGGACAAATTACACCCCTAAACAACCGTTTGCTTAGAAACAGTACAGGCTCTACCTAGTACTGACCTCAAACCCTTTTGCATTGCAGTAGTATAATTTTTTCGGTATTGGCGATTCGGTAGGTCGCAATGGAATGTTATCTGCTATTCTTTATAACCTGAGCAGTAATAATTCTGATACTGATATAATCATCTTCTTTTCATACTAACGCTAATTGAAATTTACACAATGTAATAGTTTGTTTTGTTTGTTCATTTAACGTTACTTTATGCTGGTAAGGCTAATCGGACGATGCTACAGTGGGAGCTCTAAATTTTGCCTATCCAGGTTTAATTAGGATAGCGATTTTTAACGAGTACCTGACATCGTACAGGCTCGGGACCCCCGTTTAACGTCCCTTCCGAAGGACGGCATAACTAAGGATTTTTTACTCCCTTAAAAAAATCCTAGGGCCACCTACCGGGCTACGAACCCGCGATATTGGGTTTAGTAGTTTGTTACGCTAACCACTAACTACTAAACCCAAGATCGCGGGTTCGTAGCCCGGCAGGTGGCTCTAGGATTTTTTTTAAGGGAGTAAAAAATCTTTAGTTACGCCGTAATGTAATAGTAAAATGCTGATTCTATAACCTCTAGCCACGTTACTTTTCTTATAGAAATGTTTTTTCTACACTTTCAACGAAAACATATATATTTCATCTTTATTTCAAAATCCAATGGACTACCTTCTTCACCTAATTTGATCTATGGGATTATTCTGAAGTTCTGGAAGTGTTCTTTAATCTATCGAAGACTATTCGATGCTATGCAGTTCATTTCAAATAGATAATAACTAAGCATCAATTTGACCACTAGAACTACATTAACGAAGTAATCCATCCAGATAAAAATCTAATTCCAGGATTGGAAGCGGTAGTCGACAACCGGGTGACGCAGTGATTAGATCGGTAAACGGGGACCAATTGACATGACTGCCGCCCTGTATTCTACCTACCCTGTCCTCCACAGGCCAGCTACCTGAGCAAATCCCTTACACTCGAGTCAGGTCGAGCCGGCTTGGATTAATGGCTTTCTGAAAGCCGTAAAAAAACCATCAATTTCCAAGACAAATAGACCTGAAACTTCAAGGAGGGAAAGCATTGCATGCGTACTGTCAAAGTAAATTTAATAAATAATAACTTAATAGTATTTTAATTAAAGAAGCTGACCGCATCAAAAATAATAATAGCAATGATTCTATAATTGTGAAAAATCAATAGAATTAAAAACCTCTGATTTTCATGTTTTTTATTCATTATTTTGTATAAATTTTTATGATATAGTCTTCACTACTTTATTTCAAATTTTAATATTTTTTTTTTTAACTTTTATTGCATGAACGATTTCATTTCAGGCTATATTGTGATAAGCCATATCCAGGAACAGAACGTATTTCTAACTTGTACAAATCGGTCCTTTAAAAGAATGACATAAAAAAATTGGCATTTCTCAGTAATGCCTTCAGTAGCAATTGTATTGGTTGAAACTTTTAAATTTAGGAATAACATGTATCATACACAAAACTTCAGTGGTTTCTGGTTTAGACCATGTTGTTGAATTTTTCTTCGCCAACGTTTCGCCAGACATACTGCTAGCTTCTTCAAGGCTGGATCGAGAATGAAGCTAAAATGAACTCATTTTATCAAGCTAGCAGTATGTCTGGCGAAACGTTGGCAAAGAAAAATTCAACAACATGGTCTAAACCAGAAACCACTGAAGTTTTGTGTATAAATAATGGCCGTGGAAACCTGAAAGAGTATTTAACATGCATCATATTCCATTTCAATCATTTTTTTAACAAAGTGATATTTTGATGGCATCATGTTTGAATTTGAATTATCATGGGACTAATGACGTAAGTTAAAACAGAAAAGCTTCAAGCTTTCATAAATGCTCTAATGAATAGTAAAATAGTTGTAATACTATCATTACGATGGTAATACTTTGCTATTACAACTATTAATATTTACTATATTTGCTTTATAAAGTTAATACTTTGCTTTACTTCTACCCATTCTTTAAAACTCTCATGAAATTTTCAAATACCTCCATTAAAAAAATAGGTTTTTTGATCATGAAATCTTTTGAAGGAGCGATATGCATGAATATCTATGAACAGATATTTTCAGAGAGAGAGAGAGAAAGAGAAATATTTAAAACTTATTAATTAGTAAAATATCTGTGCATACTATTTCAGATATATTTCATATTAAAGAAATCTAACGAAAATTATAGTTGTAATTATTTCAAAAATATTATTTTTGCTTAACTTACTGCATTTAGTTTCATTTTTTTATTTAAAAAAATTATTAAACTTCTGAATTGCATGTCCATGATTGGAATAATAGTGATAACATTAATTTTTAACATCCATTTTATTGTTAACATAAATTTGTATAATTAGATAAAATCTACAATAACTGTCAAATATTAGGCTAAACATATAGGACACAAACGGTATTATGATAACCACGCTAAATTAGTCAGATGAAACATCGAGAAAATATTTTTCATTTACACGAATCTTAACTTTTGAATAAAAAATTACCTTCACTATCAATAAAAATTCTAAAATGAAAAGTTCCTACCATCTATATGCTGACGACTTCCAAATCTATTAATTATCCTTTCATCCATCTGAGCTATCATATGCGTTCGCCAGTATTCAGCAAGACCTAGATAGGATCAGTTCCTGGGCAAAGCTGAACAAACTGGAATTAAACGCAAGGAAAACTCAGGTCAATGTTTTTGGTTCCAACTGCCTCCTTACAACTATCGCCACCCTTCCAACGTTAATCCTAAACGACCACCCCATCAGTTTCAACTTTTACCATTGACCAAAGCCTTTCCTGAAAACCCCATGTAACCCAAAGATCCCAACGATCAATTAGTTCCCTGACATTATTCCATCGATCTCGGCATCTCCTTACACAATCTGCCCAGAAGCTGCTCGTCTTCCCTCATCCCTCATCTTCCCCCACTTCGACTACTGCAGTGTGGTATACGGGGGCCTCTCAAAAATGCTTGAGGGCCGCTTAAAAATAGCAATGAACTGCGCTTTAAGATTTGTCCTTGGTACTCCGGGGCGATCCCGGGTGTCACACCACTATGATGAGTTAAAGTGGCTCTTCCCTCCCATTCGTAGACAATATTTCCTTAGTGCTTTTCTATACCATTCCATTAACTCGCAACACCCTTCATATATCTACAGTCTCCTCCCATTCAAATCCTCTGTCCAGCACCACAAAACAAGATCTCGTCTTTTCGATCTCTTCATTCCTTCCCACAGAGCTAATGCATTCGAGCGTTCCTTCCTCGCCCGCTCAACCACTGTGTGGAACTCAAGCCTTCCTTTCACCCACCATTCTTCTTCACTGGCTTCATTTAGATTCCTGGTTTTCCATCATCTCTTGGCATCCCAAAAAGACGCTATCCGCTTCAACAAATTAGTATTGAATACTCGACCTCGTTACCTACGTGTTTTGTTTATTTTTCCAACAACAAAGAAGATATTGACTTTGTAAATACTTTATCCGCATGCTATGTCATTCTTTTATTTTATTTAGCAATTTCGTTATTAACTATTATATTAATGTTATTTATTATTATTTTGTTAATATTAATATATTTATTTTCGACAATTAGTTAAAATCCTGTCAAATTTCGTACTTTTTATTTATTTATTTTCTTTTCTATTTCTTTTTATATTATGTTTTGTCACTCTTGATCATTTCATGATTTGTATTATTATTTAGCCTTCTGGCCAGATGAATATTATGCTTTTTTATTTGTTCATTATTGTTATTCTTAAGGGACTTGGTCCCAGAATAAAGTATGTTTTCTATTCTAAAAAGCTATAAATCTGCGTACTTTGAATATTCCTCCTTAGGCTGTCACAACAAATACATAAAAAGAAACTCAACTATTTTTGCTAAGAACAGAACACTAAGTTACAAGAAACAATACTACTCGTTGCACTTTCCTGGATATCAAAAACCGAACCATTACATTACTAACATTACAACTGTTGTGACTTTCCTCCTTATGGTCTCACAACCAAAACAACACTAACGGTACTATTGTTGTGGCTTTGCTACACAATCTTCTTTCCACATGTAATTTTGTAATTCAAATCATTTTATCTTAATATTTTGGATCGACATTCGCCAGACCAACTGAACATTAGAGTAGAAATAATAATTATTATTACAGAGTTTGGATTAATAGTGTTTGTTTGGATAGGTGTCTTTAAAAAGGCTCCTTTACAAAAAATTATCGCATTTCAACACTTCAAGAATACACTGTTGCACACAGATACACATAGAATACACATAGATATTACACGTATCTCTTCCCGATTAGTCCCGGAATTTAAATTTAAATTTCTATCTATAATGTAAAACAAATAATAATCTTATCGAAAAGGGAACGTAACGGGCCACTTTTAGTTAAAACTCGATGTTACTCCTCATTAAATTTTCATACCGCGGGCTAAATATGAAAATCGTTTCTTAAGGAATAAACTCCAATAATTATAATTAAAACGTCAGATATGGTATAACAATAATATATAAGGACGAAATTCATAAAATTATAAATTATAATGTCCTTAAAAATTATCAAATGATAATCTATGCTGGAGGATAAACGTTACAACAGGGACCTACTCAAGATGTCAGGAGCAAATGCGACTAAACCAGCAATGCCGGGCGGTATTTCAAAAGTGTAGCTTGTGGCGCCGTGATTTCAGCTTGGATTTGACAACATTTATGGATCACCACTCCTATATCCTTTATAATTCACATCTTTTTGGTATAATATTATAATTGATGACACTGGATAATTAAGACTCTTCATACCACTTATTGTTTACTATAATTTAATGATACCATAGAATAAGCTAAAGTAATACTAATCATAACATTTTATTTTTAATTTGCAAGCCACTCGATAATACAATTATACTTCATAGTGTAATTGAATCCAATAATAGAATATCGTAAACATCATTCTATTAAAATTATTATTAGATTAATTTTAGGATATAAGAAAAATATGACCTTTTCTTTTTAACTTGAATTCGTTGAGTACATCCTTATTTACAAGAAAATAAAAATTTATTATATAAAAATGGTATGTAGTGCAAAAATAAATTGCATATAAAAATATTAAATTTATTTAATACTATAATAATAATATAATGAAATCAAAATATTATAAAAAACATACAGTCCCGCATTTTAGTACGGTTGGTTCATTGAAAATTTCTGTACCATAAGTTAAAAGTCCTTATGGTGAATGAGTCGGTGAAATTGGTTTAGGTGGTGCAGTGGGGACATTTTATAGAATAAAATAGAATTGTAACACCGGAATTTTCAACACAGCAACTCTGAGCTCTAGACACTTAGCTATCCCGCTCTCTCGTGTTGATAAAGAATTAAAATTAATAAAATGTCTTTACTTTTATTTTATTAAGCTAAAAGTGGGTTCTAAAGGATTGGTTTGCTCCTGGACAGCTGGTCAGCAATCATTCTATATTCTCAGGGGAGATAATAATTCGGTGAAAACTTGGTAAATTAGAAGAATCATAATAATTATAATAATAATAAAGAAAATATCACCAGACTACAAACACGCTTATTAAAATGATACATAATAAAAACAATAAAATTTCTGCAAATTCTTTAACTATTCCTTTCCCCATTCCTTAAACTTTGTTTGAGTCGTTTTCTATTCTCTTTGTTTCTTTTTTTTTTTTTCTGTTCACTATTGAGAGTTAGCAAAGTTTTCTGTTATGTTATTTGTATTATTAATTGAAATTTTATTGTTATTAATGAAACGAGAGAACACTGTTTTTCTGATGCTCATCTGTTCATAATATGTGTTAATGATTGCAACCTGTCAGATGATTTCCGCGATTGTTTACTTGTTTCACACTGCCAATAGACTCTTCAGTTAGCTAGTTCGTCTCGTGATTCAGAGGAGACCACGAGCGGACATCGATCGCCGATCGATCTTCCAGGTGTATTTTTGTTGCTTCGCAGTCGCCAACTGAGTTGTTCCAGCTGCCAGCTACACTTTTGACAGACTCCTGACAGACTGTCTCCAGGTATTTGGGTACCCAATAATAATATAACAATATAAAAAATGCATTTTTTTTTGTAAAAGACAATTGATTAGTGCACCCATCATTTTTGTGGTCCTCCGGGCCGGATTTTGAGCATTTTTGGTCCTCCGAGCGGGATTTTCAACTGTTGGGGAGAGCGACACCAGAAAGATTAAAATCAACCTGGCGTAAATCTCTTACCTCGTATCAACTAGTGCTGGTAAAATTTTGAGCTTATGAGAAATTAAAATAAATGTTAATAAATAAAATAACAACAGATGTATGGTAAATAAGATGTAAAACTATTATTAATAGGAAACACATTAAAAGAAGAACAAAATTACAACTTGACAAATGAATTTAATGAAATGAGAGATTACAACCATATTTTTCTAAAATGAAAGAGAGAGAAAAAAAAATGTAAACTTTGTCCCTATACGTTGCTATAGAAACTATACATTGAATGGTTACTTATTAATAAAAATAACTTTACTAAATACACACAAAATGTCGTGCACTAATCAATTGTCTTTTACAAAAAAAATGCATTTTTTATATTGTTATATTATTATTGGGTACCCAAATACCTGGAGACAGTCTGTCAGGAGTCTGTCAAAAGTGTAGCTGGAACAACTCAGTCGGCGACTGCGAAGCAACAAAAATACACCTGGAAGATCGATCGGCGATCGATGTCCGCTCGTGGTCTCCTCTGAATCACGAGACGAACTAGCTAACTGAAGAGTCTATTGGCAGTGTGAAACAAGTAAACAATCGCGGAACTTGAACTGTTAACTTTTGGAAATCATCTGGCAGGTTGCAATCATTAACACATATTATGAACAGATGAGCATCAGAAAAACGGTGTTCTTTCGTTTCATTAATAACAATAAAATTTCAATTAATAATACAAATAACATAAACAGAAAACTTTGCTAACTCTCAATAGTGAACAGAATAAAAAAATAAAGAAACAAAGAGAATAGAAAACGGCTCAAACATACTTCATGAAAAAAAGGAAAGGTCTTCAAGGACATTTTATTTATTTTATATCAAAATAAATTACTCTGGCTGAAGTTAATATTCCCCGCGATATTAGATAAAAACAAATGAGAGAACCTTGGAACAGTTTTATTATGTATGAAATATTATACGCACTCCCTACATCAAAAATTGCAAGGACAATATTATTATTGAACACATTCAAAAGCGCGATGTGTATCCAGAAGGCATCTAAAATAAGGAATGTGATTGATGAGGCTTTGGTTTCAGCCCATCGCTTTTTATACACCCACCGAGACACGTCATTATTCTTGGCTGACAGTGCGCGCTAGGCAGCCATGTTTGTTAGCTGTGTCATACTTATCGGCACGCTGCCTTACTAACTCTTATATACGAGAAGTTTTTCCGTATTTTTGGTCTAACTCTGCTGGACAAAGTGATCAATAAAGCATGAGTAAAATATAAACAACTGTCAAGTTTTAAAAAAAAAAAAAACAATTAAGATATGTGAAAATAAAGTAGTTTTCAAAGTTCTAAACAATAATAATCATTTTATTTTTAAAATAGTCCATAGTACTTTGGATATAATCCTAAATTAATTATACAGGGAATAGAAAAGTAATTATAATAAATAGGCACCGGATATATATATGTTATAATCAGTACTAGTAGAGACTCCCAATATCTCGTTGGCTTTGGCCACTCTAACGGATTTCTCACGAATCAGCTTCTACCGTATAGTACGCCACGAAGATCTACGGGCCGCACTTGCCTGCGAAAGATGTTGCCGCAAAATATCATTATTAACCGTCAAAAGATCCCCGCGATCTCGGTGAGTCTGGCTAAACACAATCTCGACTGGAGATGGTCCAGTCACCGAATGGATAGTTTGGTTATAAGCGATCACCGCCCGCGGCATTGCTTCATAGGGGCCAAAATTTCGCCCCAACTTAAGAAGTCGGATATGCTCCCCGAGGGTGTTATGGAGACGTTCAACCGCGCCCCTGCCTGTTAAATGATGAGGGGTATTTAATCGCCAGGCGATCCCCAAAATCCTACTTTCTTCCCTAATCAATGCATTGTCCTCTGGTACCCCGTAAGTTGCTCACCAATGGAGAACGCTTTCAAATGCTGCTACAGGAGTCTTCTCCTCGATGGGGTACGACATTGCGAGTTTACTAAAAGAATCGATGGCAGTGAGCCAGGATTCACCCTCGTTGGAGTAAATATCCGATGCCGTGGGAGAGACTATCTGCTCTGCCATTGGGGGTTGTCTATCATACTTGGCCCGTTGACACACCGCATATTGTTCAATACAATCCCGTACCGTACTCCCCATGGACTTCCAGAAATACAACCGTTTTAGAGCCCGTAATGTTTTCTCGACCCTTGATGATGTGACTTGCCTTCGTGGTGGTCCAAAAAGAATTGGCGTTGTCTCGACTGATCACATACCGTATCAACCTCCCGTAAGCCCCTAACTATCGCCATAATCTCCGTAATTTGTCGACGAGGAGCTTATTTGCGACAAAAATATGGCATCTACGGCCGGGACAGGCGAATTTTCCCTAAATGATAAGTAGTACAATTTATTCTTTCAACAGCCATGTATGGACCCTCTTTGGTCTACAGGCTCTCCTCTATAAAATAGCATCTATAAGCCCTGCACAATCGTTGACATACAAAAAGTACAGCTATGTCCTACTATGTTTATGTTTATAATATATATATATATATATATATATATATATATATATATAAACTTATAATATAATAACTTATATAATATAATATAAACATATTATGATATGTTTACTATGTACTAAACCCAAGACCAATCGTAGCTTGTAATGGTATTATTTTTAAATTATATATTAGGATGGATAACCAGTAAGTTAATAATGGATAATCTAACATCTTATCAGATTATCATTCTTTAACTGTCACCGACAACAACAAACCTTTTCCTTTCCCGGAACTCCATAATAAATTAATATTTTCTTCAGCGCCCAAATGATATTTTCTTATAATTATTTTTTTTTAGTTTTCCTTCTTTAAGGTAGGCAAAAACAAATTGTGGAATTGGCTTTAACGGTTAATTAAACAACCTGTACCATTATAGACCATGAAGGGTCTGGAGTTCAGTGCATGGCAGTGTCTGTAATGTTTCTTGGACAACTGTTGTGCAGGTGATTTGTCCTACATCACGTTCAACCACCAGATTTCCCCCTTGTTTTGGATACCCAATTTATTGAGGGTAGGTTACCTCCAGGATGGTCCTGTATCCCATAGGATCCATCACTGGCTGATAACAGATTAAATAAAAGTCTGCCATGAAGCGGGATTTGAATTCAGGGCCATTTGAACGTCAACTCAGCGCTCTACCGCTGAGCTACCGCTTAATAATATTTTTGATTTATAATAAATATTTATAAATAAAGGTAAATAACTGGTAAGCACTATAAATAAATAAGTATATGCGAATTATTTAATATCACACAAATATCAGAAGAAATACTAACACGGAAATGAAAAGGAAATATGTCGGGCTATTCGGAAGGAGAAATATTAATTTGTAATTCATATTGAAATCTTTTTTGCGAAGCATATTTCATGCTTTGAATTTCCTCTGTATTAAATGAAATACAAATGAAATCTTATACAAAGAGGAATGCAGATCTATGCCCAGGTGAAATGGACTATTGAACAGGTCTTATAAATATTAATGGTAATGAGTGATAGCTTATTAATATTATGTCATAGAAAATTGTCAATTTTCAAACTGATTTATTGTTGAAGTCACCTGATGTTAACGATAAATTAATGAACGGTGATTTCAAAACAAGAGTAAATCTAAAAAGAAAATTAAATAATTAGATTATAACTTTAGCCAGAAGATAAGAAGATTCCAATATACTATAGATTGCACCAAACAAAATTCAATTACCTTGTAAAATGAAAAAACTGAAACAGTGAAAAAAAATTTAACGGGTAATTGTATTTTTAAATATAAAAAAACAAAAGCAACGAAAAACCTGTTCCACAACAACCCATGAAGTTTCTCGGGTTAGGCACACGGTAGAGGCTGTATTGTCTGTCTCTAAGTCACCGGTTCTACAATGAGGTGATTAGTACGAAATCACGCTCAACTGCCAGGTTTTTCCCCGCTAAGGGTTTCTTAACCACATCCAGGAGTTGGTTAAGTCCCAGGAAGGTCTGCAGATCCCTTAGGGCCTATTCGTGGCAAATGAAATAAGTCGTGAACAGATCAAATAAGTTATCTGTCACAACTTCGAATTTGAAATCGGGACCATCAGCTCAGCAACTTAGATTTTAACCATCTCTTTTATCTTAATAATGTTAGAATTATTTAGAAATAATTATATACCAAGGTGATGCTGAAAATAACTACATTCGTTGTTCGATTAAGGTAATTCCATTAAGTCTGGTATATTGCCATTAATTTGTGATTGCCGGTTATTAATATTTAACATTACATTAACTATAGTTATCCACTTCCCAGTAGGAATTGGTCTCCAGGGAAGTTAGACCATCACTCCCTAAGGGGAAGGCCTACAAGAAATTAACAAGCAAAAATTGTATATAGTATCTGTAGTAAAATTGTTTTAATTTTTATTATTTTAATAATTCCTGTTAATTTTTTGTACTAAAGGCTTTATTCATTCATTCATTCATTCAACTATAGTTCTAAAAACTAATTACCCACGTGTAGATATTTTCTTATACATCTGGGAGTTTATCGAGCAGCCGAATGAGTTTGAAACCTAAGCATTCTGCTAAAAATCAAGACAACACTTCCACCTAACTATTATTTTATCATTCATTTCCGAAATATTTTTCTGGCTTCGAGAGGGTTCAGAGCTATTAGGTCTAGTTCATTGAGTGCTGCAAGGTTCAGTGTTCACTCGATGAGCAAATATACACACATACCATCCCTTGAAAAACTATTATTCTAGCAGAAACATACGTCTATAAAACACTTAAATACAAAACATGTTTCTATACAATACAGTATTTACCGACCTTACATAAATGGTTAAACTACGAAAAAATTACTAAACTAAACTACAAACTACTAGAAAAAACTACATTGTATACTTATTCTCCACGTTCTCCATTTTTCCTAGACAATTAGCATATCCCAAAGAAAAAATTAAGCGGGGTCCATGAATCAAAAAAAAAGATTTAATCAACGACCAAAATTTCTTAACTTTCCTTTTTAAATATTGAAAATTTAAACTTGGACAGAAATCGAACATCTATATTTACAGAAACCTATTCAGATCTACGAATCACAAATACATCGAATACCCACATCTTCAATTCTTTTAATATATGTAAAGACTTTCAAACTAAAGACATCAACTTGGTACGTTATCAAAATAATTTTGTGTACTTAGCATGCTAATTGGCAACAAGCACATTCTATCAAGAAACGACTTTTTAATTCGCTCATTATTGACAAGAAAACTCTCTGCAGTTGAAGGAAGACGTAGAAGGCAACAGAGAAGCCTGACGAGATACCTCGTAGTTTAAAAATGCATTTTGGAATCAGGCCAAAAGAAGTATTACCCCTCTTCACGTATATCATGACTTGGTCTAGATTTACATAGTATTCACTCGATGTCTATAATACAATAGGCTGGCGTGGATGAAGCCTTAAAGAAAAAATAATAATACAATAAAATAACAGAATAACCAAGGAATTGTTGGAATTGAATAATCTGTTCGACCAACAAATAGTCATAAATCGTAAAATGTATTGCTCTTATACCCCGAGATATCAGAAGCTTGATAAAAAAAATTATATTAAATTGTATCCATATAAAAAAAATAAAAAGTAACAATAAAAATTAATATTAAACGGATTACTAAAAACCTATAAAAATATACAATAGCATTTATCATTAAAGAAAAGACTCTTTGATTCATAAATAGACTAAATGGATTAAATAAAGCTTAAAACAAAAATCACAATTGATTTACAATTGACGTAAACTAGTAAAAGAATAACGGAACTGATAGTAATATTCCAATACAGATGTCCTATGTCGAATTAAAACTGTCAAGCAGAAAAACCACTATATCTCATCTTGGTTGATATTTTTTAAATGTCCTAAAAGCCCATTAAATATAGATTATAAAAAATTATAATAAAATATTTAAACCCGATATTGCAAAATATCTATACATTCTTCCGATTTATCGAATTGAAATTCAAAAACTATTAAAAAATATAAATATTTTTACTACATACAAATAATTAGATACATTTACGTCCCTAAATAATTATCAACATTGTATAGTATTATTGAAAATCCATGGTGAAAACAGCCCACTTTCGCTAAGACGATTCCATTCCAATTACTGGGGCAACAATAAGATGAGTAGGACCTCTTAAAAATAAAATAAATACTCCATACCACTGCAACCCATGAACTTTCTTAGATATAGAACGCAGTAGACTGTACTATTTCTAAAACAATGGTTGTGCAGGGAAGTCATTTCTTCCTATCTAAATCTCGAACTCTTTCCCCACACGAAAGATTTCCCATCATTACACCTACTTAATAAAGGTCGGGTGAGCCCCAGGAAGGCTTTCTATGGCCGTAAACAGATAAAATAATTAATTTCTCCCAACCGCAATCTTCACAGCAACTACTGCGAAAACCCTACTTAATTTTTAATTACAATTAATCCCAAAGACTAATTAACTCGGGGAAGCTATCAGAAGAAACAATAACAACCGTTGTGCTCTTAACAGAGCCCTGAGGGCTAAATGACTGCATCAACTGTCGGCCTCTTGGATGGAGGTCTCTTTATTTTCTGGGGCCCTGACCTTTGAGGGTTTGTCCTGCTTAGCCGTTTCCATCTTCTTAAGCTCTTTCATTTTTCCTTTGACAGCGATAATAACTTACCTGGGCTTCTTCTCTGCCTTGAGCGCTTTGCTTTGTATTGGACAAAAATGGAAAAACTAATTCACGACACAGTCCGGCGAAGTGCTATTGTTGGGCGAAAATCTATTTTTGTACGGTTTATGTTCAATATATTGTATTGACAAATACTAAACACAATACAAACCTTTAGTACTCCTACAAGAGAAAGTCATTTTTTACTTTCTTATTGCTTAACCTGACTTTCACAAGTTGAGTTAATACTTAAGTTGAGTCAAATTAAAACACCTTGGTACTTCTCCAAAAGATTTACATATTGGGCGTAATATAAAGCTGAGATTTAAATCTTGAAGATCGATCATCATTAGTAAAGAGAATTATGGAAAATATTCCATGCTATTATGCGTCCATACATCCATCCGTTGTACCCTTACAAATTATGAGACGCTTTGTCATAATAAAATGTGTGCAGCACTTGGTTTTTATGGAGTCAAAACGATCCATTTTCCTCTAGATACACAAAAATTCGTCTCAATATCCTTATTTTAAACCCTTCAATACCCTCAACTGATGCTTTAATTAATATCCAGGTTTTCGATGCATATGTCAAGGTGAGTTGGACGAGTGTTCTGTGCCTTCTCAGGTTGTGCGACTGAGCAGTCTTCTATCAATGAGTTTGGACAGGCTGAAATACACTCAGTTAGTTTATCATACACTTTAATAGAAATAAAAAATATATAACTTTTAATAAAAATTTCTGAGATTATAAATAAAAACAAGGAGTAGAAATAGGAAGTATAATGGCAAAGAAATATGGAAATACCAAGAGTAACATGTAAAGATGAAATGGGAAAAATCTGGGTAGGAAAACAGAAAAAACGTATTAGAAAGGAATAATCTAAAAATAGGAAGATGTTTTAGAAGAAGCGTATGATTCCGAGATGAAAAATATCTATAATTTTTTCGGTATTTTTCTGATTTTTTTCTTATCAAGTGAAGATGATAACGGAGTAACATCATTAGTTTGTTTTGTCTTATCTTACAATAAAACTTTCCTTAATTTCTTCTTCTTCTTCTTCAATCAGCGCAACAACCCATTGTTGGGTCCTGGCCTCCTCAAGCAGCTTCCACCAGCTTAATCGGTCAAGTGCAGCTGCTCTCCAATTCCGTACTCCGAGCAGGGTCCTTGCATCTTCCTCAACACTATCCAACCATCGCAGCCTAGGGCGGCCTCTCGGCCTTCTTCCGTGTAGGCGCTCATTAAGCAGTTTATTTGGGATCTCATCAGTTCCCATCCTTGCTATATGGCCTGCCCAGCGCAGCCTACCGTGCACCTTTGTGCGTCTTCTCCAAACTAAACCATCCTTTACTGAGCCGTAGATGCGTCTGAGTATCTTTCTCTCAAATGTTTTGAGATCCTTTTCATCAGACTTCGTAAGTACCCAAGTTTCTGATCCGTAGGTTAGTACTGGTCGAATTAGCGTCTTATATAATTTCGTTTTTGTAGATCTTGATAACGAGCTAATTCCTAAGTGGCGACGCAGTCCAAAATAGCACCTATTGGTCGATGCTATTCGCCTGTTTATTTCTGCCGAGACGTCATTGATGGAATTGACCTGAGATCCGAGGTATACAAACTCATCAACCTGTTCGAAAGAGTAATTGCCAATTTGGATAAATCTTTCGTTAATACCTCTTTGTTTACCAGCAATCATATATTTGGTTTTGTCAGAATTGACAGCAAGTCCCAGCTTCCTAGCAGCATCATCAAGGGCAAGAAAGGCCTCTTCCACAACAGTTCTTGATCTCCCAATAATGTCGATATCATCAGCATATCCCAGGATCTGTACCATATGGTTAAAGATGGTCCCACTGGTCTGAATCTTAGATTCTCTTATAGCTTTTTCCAGACCAATATTGAAGAGCAGACAAGCCAGGGAATCTCCCTTTCGAACGCCATTATAAGAGGTGAATCCCTCAGACAGTTCTCCCTGAATTTGCACCATGCATTCGGTATGGCTCTTTGTAAGTTTTACAAGACGGATGAGCTTAACAGGCAAATTGAGATCTTTCATTGCCTGATACAGGGCCTCACGTTGAATGCTGTCATAAGCTGATCTAAAATCAACGAATAGATGGTGCGTCTTTCCTGGTATTCCCTTCCGCGCTGAAGTATGGTTCGTAGGGCGAATATCTGGTCTGTTGTAGATTTACTTAGTATAAATTCCTTAATTTACTTAGTATAAATTAACCGTAAAAGTTGGTGTAATAATGTTTGATAAGCAACGCTCGTAATATTATATGTAAAATATATACAATAATAATATGGTAGGTGATAACATTATCAGTAGTTCTATTAATATATCGCACTCTGA
The DNA here is from genome assembly GCA_037127475.1 of Arma custos. Lineage (NCBI taxonomy): Eukaryota > Metazoa > Arthropoda > Insecta > Hemiptera > Pentatomidae > Arma > Arma custos. The sequence continues at coordinate 48,097,310 of CM073763.1, read as the reverse complement.
AATGATAATATATAACCAATAAATCAAATTATAGTAATACAATAGTTCAGTGGAAAAATAATATTTTTTTTAATATTTTATTTGAAAAGAAAAGATATGGCCAGGACCGGGACTCGAACCCGTGACCTTCACCTCTCCGTGGTGACGCCTTATCCATCTCGGCTTCGCTTCACGGCCAGCCATATCCCCTCTTTTGAATTGATCCTACATCTCCGTGTTCTCTCACTTTGCGATGTATACACGGAAATAAATAAATAAATTATAATAATATTAACGACTTAAAGTCAACTAGATTCAAAATAAAATAATGTTAAAGTAACATTCTCTCCGTGTATACTTCGCAAAGTGCGAGAACACGGAGATGTATGATCAATTGAAATATGGCTGGCCGTGAAGCCAAGACAGGAGAGCCGAGATGGATAAGGCGTCACCACGGAGAGGTGAAGGTCCCGGATTCGAGTCCCGGTCCTGGCCATATCTTTTCTTTTCATATAAAATATTAAAAAAATTATATAATATAAAGATAAAATAAATTATAAGAAAAATAATAATATTCTAAAAATATTGACAATTATAAATATAATCGTCATCCAAAAGCAATTTTTTATTTTTATAGTTCTCAAAAATTAGGAACCAGAACAATATACTTAATCAATTATAACAGATCTATTGAATCGGTGAAATTCGAAAAATTTAAATGTACTCAGTGCTCACTATATTAGATATAAACTGTGGGTAATTTTCATTTTTTAGTTTATCAAAATTGTGAAGTTTCATCATTAGTAAATTAACTACATTATTATTTTTATACATTAACTGGATCGTAATAAAACAACAAGTGAAGAAAAATAGAGAAACTCTATTCTGGTAGTACTCAAATAACAAATTCAACTTAGAAGGTCATGAATCCATCTTATTTTTAGTAGTTATTCGGAGGACTTCATTATTATTAATTTTATATTTTTAGATTTCTAGTATATAGATATTTATGGACAATGGAAAATTTATGGATCGGAGACATAGACAATGTCCAAGCCGATTGAGCATGATCTCCTAGTCTTTGAAATAAAAATCCTCCGAAGATTCTTCGGTGGAGTTTATCTAGATTGAAACTGGCGAAGTAGACCAACAGCGAAGTATGCTCGATTTACAACGAAGCAGGTGTTGTTTACTACTTAAAGATTAGAAGACTGCGATGGACTGGTCTTGTGGCTAGAATGGAAGATGAGACCATTCCTAAAAAGGTTTTGACAGAACCTCTCTACTGCACGAGAAGAGGGGGAGGCCGAAGCTGAGGTGGTCGGAATGTGTGGACAGAGACACGAGGGATATCCTAGGTGTCAGGAGCTGAATAATGGCTGTAAAGGACAGAGAAGACTGGAAGAAGCTAGTGGAAGAGGCTAGGACTCGTCAACGAGTTGTAACGCCGTAGAGTAGTGGTAGAAGGAGATATTAATTGATATTCAAAGTTAAAATCTACCATTTCTCAAAAAAAAAAAAAAATAGAAATATTTTAATAATATCTTGGCAAGGAATAAATATGAAAATAGAGTTAAAGAATTAATCATTATAGTGTTCATATATCTTTAAAGTTTTCGGTAGTGAATGTATTATAATGCTTTCGGAAATGAAACATTATTTTTAAATTAGATTAATAGTATGTAATCTAACTATAAAAGAACGAGAAATAAAGCGTGAAATTTGTTCTTCCCCCCAAATACAGTTTTCAGTAAATAAGCATAAACTAACTTACACTTCCGGAATAACACAGTATTTATTATCAACAAACTTCGCTGAATTCATCCGATAAAACTTTATCAACTTCAGAAATCGTAATGTAACTCCGACAAACGTAATTCAGGTCAGGATCATATAAATTATGGAATATACTGATGCGAGAAACTCAAATCGTTACAGAGGGAGGATAAAGTAATTACTCGAAAAACATAATTAAACAATCCAACAACAAACACGATAAGTTTAAATGACAAACAAAAGATCAAACTTCGATGAGTAATTAATTGTTATAAAGCGTTAGTTTTGTATCTGTAAAATTTTGTTTATTTTGTATCTATAAAATTATAAAATATCGCTCTGCTTTTTCCTAGACCCGTTTAACGACGTACAATTTTCGGCCTCCTATTTCTTACTTTCCTCAATACTCAGGTGCGAAGAGTCGTTTTCCTATATCTCGGGTCTTACGGCCTTTTTTATTTAATTTTTTTAATATAACATTTTCTATCTACTATTTAAAACGTTTATAGTGATTAGCGTCTGATATTTTATTTTACGCATAAGGTGGAATATTAAAAATGAGTAGTAAAATAGAACAAATTAAATTACTGCAATGAAGGGACGAGTTTGCCTTTTTTTTTTCCTGCTTACGCAATACAGAAAACGATAATACAATCTGAAATACGGAATACCTATAAATTGCAGTTATATAATTTGAGTGACATGTGGTACAACTAACTCAACAGTTAAAAAAAAATACGGATTGGGAATGCATTAAATAAATAAAAAAAACATTTGTCTATAATTAATATGATGAAAGAAATAATTTAAAACATGGAGTGCAAGAAACAATTGCTTTCTATCAATTATTACAGAAACACCTAGCTTCGACTGAACCTCTACCTAATTTATTTACCCAAAGGTTCTCCTAAGGAGAGAGAGGAAGACCTTGATCCAAAATCCGAATGAGGATCCAAAACTTCCAGCAAAAATGGTCACCTGTGGTCTAGTGGTTAGCGTAACAAACTACTAAGCCCAAGATCGCGGGTTCGTAGCCCGGTAGGTGGCCCTAGGATTTTTTTAAGGGAGTAAAAAATCCTTCGGAAGGGACGTTAAACGGGGGTCCCGAGCCTGTACGATGTCAGTTACTCGTTAAAAATCCCTATCCTAATTAAACCTGGATAGGCAAAATTTAGAACTCCCACTGTAGCATCGTCCGATTAGCCATAGCAGCTTAAAGTGACGTTAAATGAACAAACAAACAAACTTCTAGCAAAAATTAATATCTTAAAACATTGATGAGGAAATGTTTGACGATATACAACTTATGTAATATGGTCTGGGAGAGATGAAATGAAATGAATTGTGTACACGAATAATGTAATACCTTTACAAATATTTGTACAAGATAGAAACTGCATTGTTTCTAAGACAACGAATGTGCAAGGAGGCGATTATACAGAGGCTACCTACGGATATTTAGTATTGTGATTCCATTAAATTTAAGTCTAACTATACGCTAAGCACAATTAAGTATAAAAACTCGAATATTAAACATTTAAGTTTTTATTAATTAACAAAATTAGGTTTATAATCGAATTTTTTTTAAAGAAAATCTTCATATAATTATATAAATAATCTTTTCTCTTAAAAAAAAAAATTAAATAATCACCATCAAATAACAATAAATAGAAAATAGGTTTATAATCAGTTGATAAACTTCAAATTTTAATTATTTGATAGAAATAAATATTTTGTAAGGACTGGTGGTCCGAAAAACAAAAGTAGTGCCGCATTCATAAGCCTCTGAGATTTTAATTTACATCAACTTCCGACGATTTCAGAGCCCAATAATAAAAATTCTGTGTGATTAAAAAAAAAAGTCTGTATTTCTGTCTCAAAAAAGCGGAAGTACGAACACGATGTAACTATTTTACATAATTCTCTCCATTACGCAGCAACAGAAAAAAAAGACGGAAGAAATACACAAAGGGAGTTCTCTGTTCAACATCCTCCGTCCAAAAATAAAAATTGAATAAACACAAGCGACCCACGTCGACATCTCTCAGGCGGGGGTTTACGAATTCAAGACGAGCCTTCGATGTAAAATATGTTAACTAATTCAAGCGATATGCTAATATAGAAAACAGCGCGGGGTATCAAAAAAATAATATTACATAATTCTATTATTTTTAAATATATAAATTATGACACCCGAAAGCGAATATATGGTCCAAGAAAATTATAGGAGAGCTACAGATTGAGATCCAATAAAGAAACATACGAACAATAAAGAAATATACGAACAAAGGACAGAGGACTTGAAAACAAATATGAGGAAAAGAAGACTAACTTTCTACGGGCACATAGTAAGGATGAATCCTAGAAGGTTGAATAAGCAAATATTCAATAAGATATACAACCTGTAAAGTCAGAGTAGTTATGCTAAGGAGATAAAAGAAGAATTGAAAGGACTTGGAACTACCGATGAGGACTGCCTGTACAGAGAAAGATTTACGAACGAACTAAAAAGCATTACAATTATTTATAATTATTGGTAATTTTTTTTTTAGTTTTAAATATTTTTATTATTAAAGAGGGTCCAAATCCCGACCGAGGGCCTATCTTTTCTCTTTAAAAATAAAAACATTACTGTTCTTGTGGAAGAGAGAACGAAGCGGTAGCACGAGGGATGGACGGAAGTGAGATGAATGCATCATTCGGAGAGAATGAAAGATTATTATTACTTTAAGATTGGAAGAAGGGGCTAAAAAAATGATGTCTGCTTGGAACTTCAACAAGAAGAATAACACGATTGAACAAGAGCTGATGGGAGGAATTATTAGTATCATATTTAATTAATAAATTTTACAAACTTTTTAACAAAGATAATAAGAATATCCAGCATGAGCGATATCAAAGATGAAGCCACAAACAATACAAGTCTATAATATTTCAAATTTTACAATTCAGTTTAGGGATTTGTGGAGTGGACAAGTAAAAAAAAATTATTAGTTTTATATTTTGTTCTTGTTTGTTTATTTTTTAACTAATACAATTATTAACACGTTATATATAAATATTAACACGTTGCTATAATATTCGTATTATTGGTTTTTATTTATTATAACCGGGTGGTGTAGCTTACTGTGTACAGAGCTGTGTTGCTGTGCTAAAAATCGCTTATTGGAATGTGGCTGTGGCAGATAAATTATTTAATCTGCTTACAACCACAGACTCACCAAGCCTATTAGTCCAGGATCCCTTAGTTAATATAACTTAGTTAATATTTATATAATTTAACAGTCATATTGTCCTACAATTGCGTGGTACGTTATCCTTAAATTTTGGAGAATCGTCAAATCGACATATTTTATCCTTGCTATCTCTGTTAGCTACCACAATCGAGAATTTTCGCAAACGAAATTGTTGGGCGTCTCATCAAAACGAAGCTATTCACGAAGATTCAGCTTGATAGTAATCAATTGCAAAAATGTACCAGGGATCCTGGACTATATATAAAGTAGGTACCTTTCCCTGCACAGCTGTTGGCTACGTAACAGTAATAGTAAAGTCTGTACCATACACTATAAACCCTTAAAGGATTATGAGGTCAATAGTGGTAGAGGTAAATTCTAAAATATATTAAAGATTAGAACTACCTTTCGCAATTCAAAAAACAAACTCAAGAGTATAAAAAAACATAATACAATACTGAAAAATTACTGCAACACTGCATAATTTATAATTCTGAATAAGAGCAGTAACTAAATAGGTTTATGAATGATACACAACAAACAACTAAACTCAAAAAAGGTAAATATCTAAATATTTTCACACAAAATGCAAAAAACACAAAAACCTTTAGTCCAAAATTCATTTGATTTCATCTATTCTTTATATACGTTTCGACCCAAATTGGTCATTTTGGTGGAGATTAATAAATTCAATATTTAAAATAAACTGGGTGAGTTCCATCCCATATTCAGTTACTATAGCTAATAAGTGGGGCTGTGAATTTGTCCTTAAAATATAATTTTAAGGTCCAGAACCCTAGACAATTAATATTAATATTTAGTATGTAGTTCATTTTTCCGTAATTTGTAAATTTTATTATGATATTAAATTTTATTGATTAGATAACAATTTTATTAAAACTATAATTGTAAAAGAAAATACGGGGTAAAAGTGTTTACACTAACCCTAGCTAAACTTAGTATTAATACCTAAAAATGACATTTATCTTATAACATTCGCAAAAACTATTTAATGATATGACATAAAATATGCAGTCATAAATGAAAATTAATATTCGTGTAGGTGTTCATGTTTACTTATCCCTGTTTTTTGCCCATAGATATGACTTCCAGTTGACCGAGCTGAGTTCTCCATTACAATGGGGCTCTGAACGAAACCTTACCACCGACTTTACCTATTAAACTACGTGCAAACAAAGCCGAATAGAGATCGTTGCAAACCAACCTAAAGGAACACGGCCTGACTGGTTTTTGCGATGGAAACGGAGAAGAAGAGCGGGTCGGTTTTTGTCAGAAACGTCGACCCTGGGGAGATATTGGATTAACCCAATGGTCCAGTGCGTTTTTGCAGAAAGCAAGCAGCACTGAATCAACAAAGGTTTCACCATCTCAATATCAGAAATTGCAGGATATCATTGTATTTCTTCTGCTGTGCAGTAAATAGAACGTATCTTCTGCACTATAGAATACAATGAAATATTACAATTGATTATTAATTCTCAGTTCCATACTACTGGAATCCATCAAAAGTCTTGGATTCAGTACATGGTAGAATGTACGATCTAGGCCAACGGTTGTTCAGTGAGGTGATTTAGTCAGGATCACTCTTAGCTCTAGGTTTCCTTCTGATTAAGGACACCCACTTTATAGAGGCTGGGAAAGCCCCTGAAGGGTTTGCAGATCATCTTGGCCATCATCTATGGTTGTAAAAATATTAAATAATTTTTCTACCACTGCCAGAATTCGAAACCGGGATCTTTAGCACTACAGAGCTAAATAAATAAATAACTGAGCTACAGAGGCTTCTGCAAATAAATACGTGGATTTGTAGCATTTACAGGAAGATAAAAAAAAGCAGCACCATCCCACTCTATGGTTCATTACTTGTCTGTACTGTTTCTAGGATTACGCATGGTTATTTGGCTTAGATCATTCTGAACGCAATGGTATTTCTCCAAATTAAAAATATGTATTTTATAGTAATAAAATTTCTGCATAACTGTTACAGTAGATGAAGAGATGCTAATTTAATAAACTAAATATAAAATGTTTCAACAACAGTTGGTCTCAGATGAGAGAACTGCAGATAGGATAGTAGAGCCCTCATGCAGGATAGTAGAGCCCTCATGCATTATCTACTACGTTCCCTTACAAATATAAATCCAAATAAAAATCATCCTTTTTGTACTACTTTCACGAATAACTTAAAAACCATAGGTTATTAAAATTAAAATCATATTAATACTGGTACTGGTGGAAATGGTACTCCTAAGTTGAAATTAGAACTTAGGAGTACCATTTCCTTACATCACCCTCGGTATTAAGAAGAAACCTTCAGCGAAATTTATCCAGAATGAGTGCGTTTTAATAACGACACTTTTAATTATCATCTCTACAATTAATATTTATCAAATCAAATGGATTAAAAAGGTATAAAAAAAGGAAACATCAATATCAATGAATGTGTGGTTAATAAAAGCCATAAAAATGAAAGCCTCAGTATAAACTTGTATTTTTTCAAAATAGTAAGCCAAAAACCGGTTTTCTCTAATAAATTAGAGATGAAATAATTTATATAAAATTTGATGGATTAATGTTAAGTGGAATACTGACAGACGAGAAATTAAATGCATGCACACTTATACATTTAGCTAAACCTAAATTTCGCATTTTAGTCATTTTATCTCATCTTCAAATACCTCATTGTGAAATGGGTTGGCGGAAAATGAAAGAAATAATCTTATAGTATTATCAAAAACAAGTTCTAAATAGCTTAAAAAAATCAAAATCGTATATCAATAAAAAAAAATTGATGATATAAAATTTCTTCTATAAATAAAAAAAAGAATATATTGAATTTGAACCAATTGAAATGTATTATTATTTTTTAAAAACAACTATATTGACATAAAATAAAACTTTTTGAGAATGGTTACGGGTATAAAATTTTCAGGACCTATTTCAAAATGAAAAAATTGTGTTAAACATTTCAATTATTCATTATTCAAGAATTCCCAACTCCTTTCGAGGTAAGAAAACGGGACTATTTGGGCTAATAAGCTTGGGTATAAACAACAAAAATATTACTGGCTAGGGCTAACATTCCAACGAAGAATTAAAATACAAAAGACGGAAAAATATAACAAATTAACATTAAAATTATGTGGTGTTTTATTGCGATAACATTTAGAAGTTATATGAAATATATTTTCTTGAATAATTTACTTTAATGGATTAGTTATTATTGAAAACAAATCGAAAAAGGTTTTCTAAACATCTTAGGAATTTCGCAAAGAAACACTTTTGTATCTCACCCCCTCAGTGATGCTGTTTACGAGGAAGATAAAACTGAGTTAATTGAAATTCCTAATATTCCACATAAATATTCCCCTTGGGTGTCTCGTATTTCTCGCGAAATATTAAAGGGAATTCTTCTTTTCATTCCTCGGGGAGCAAGTAAGTTTAAACTGGAGGGGGACAGTTTTAAGGAGCTTCCAGAAAAGACATATTAATGAAAATATTTTAAAGACTAATTTGTGTGATAATGGTTTTAGTTGCGAAATATTATTAAAAGTGATAATAATCTGAATATTAAATATGAATATTTTACTTGGTTACAATACACGAATACAATACCATACAATAGACGAATGATGCCTAAATTGGTTTATTTTATATTATTTTTCTTTCATGTTATAAATATGAATTAGGTAAACATGGTTACTAGATTTACAAATGGATTTTTGAAAAAACGATCTTGATATATATATATATATATATATATATATATATATATATATATATATATATATATATATATATATATATATATATATACCACCTGGTTAAAAAAAATCCCCTCGAAAATGTCCATCCTCCTCCTGAATAGCAACATATTAACGAAGCACTACAAGGAGGGTTGCGAATACCGGGAAAATGGAAAAGGCATGAAAAGGGAATAAAAAAAGAAAAGAATAAAAAAAAAAGCTCAGCTAAAAGCGAATATATGTTATGCTTCATCATTTTATTTATAGCAAAAATAAAATAGTCTTAGGGATGTCTTAAATTTGTTTATAATTTCATTGATACCAGATAAAAATCTTTGACTATCAATGCTCTCATGTGAAGGAATTTTGCATAATTTTTGTTTAAATATCTATGTATTAGTACAGTAATGGTAGTGCCTGATGAAAAACAATTTTTTTTTACTGTTGAAAAATTAAAAAAAACCTTTGATAGTGTAATGGTATCCTCAAGTTTTATGAACATTCATTCATTATTGGTATTTGGTCATGGAATATTAATTACTTTAAATAATTCGGTAATTTAAAATATTAATTAATCATAAAAATAAAGGTCTAGAATTACTTCTCTATTTGACCATCAGAGAGAGCCATTTAACAATTTGACGAAAAAATGAAATTATTATTTGTTGCTTTATTGAAATTTAAAATTGTATTATAATAATACAATAAGCAAATATAATGCATGATACATAATGGCATGAGTAAAGACATGTAATGAAATTACCCAGTGATAGTTTTGTTTTCTTGGGTTTAGTGGCGTAAAACATCTAGGTCATCAACGCCCGTTGGTTATTAAGTTATGGTAACCCACCTATCCGGGCCCGAGAAAGAACGAAGCGAGAGGCGCGCACAGACCCGAGGGGGCAGGCCGAAGTCCAGAAGGCGCCCAAGTCCCACAAGTCAAGTCAAGTAAAAATGAAAATATTAAAACGTTCACAGGAATATACTACTAATATTTTTTTTTTTGTTACAAGGAGTATTGAAACTAATTTTGTGTAAGGAGTAATGTTCTGCATTTAAATACACATTTCTTGGTAAATTTTGCAAGTGCAGAATCATGTTCTGTTAGAGTTGAAGCGTTTGAAATGTTTAAGCGTGAATTCTTTTACTCCTTACACAACAATACTCCTTACACAAAATTAGTTTCAATACTCCTTGTAACAAAAAAAATATAAGTATATTCCTGTGAACGTTTTAATATTTTCATTTTTTTTTTATCTAGGGCAAACGGAAGGCCTCCTTAAATATTTAAAACAAATTGATGTTATTTCTTCTTGTCGAAAACTAGTGAAAACACGTCAAGAATCTATTATATCGAAAATTGTTTTTCTTATTGAGTTGATCGATTGGCCTGTCAGGGTAAGCTTCATCAGAAAACTAATCAATAGACGGTTATTGGTATAAAATTGGATTGATATGTCAAGTTGAGAAAATTGTTTTATTTCTCTGTTTAGAGAATAGTTAGGATTGATTGTTTTTTAACTTCCAAGTTCTAATACAGCCGAGGTTGATAAATTATTTAATCTATTAACAACCTAATAGGCCCCAGTGGGACCAGCTAGCCCTCGTGGGGTAAAATGGACACCCTTAATTAGGGAAAATCTGGTGGTTGAGTGTGATCTCAACCAAATCATCCCCATGCACAACCTTTGACTTTGAAACGGTAGAGATTATACAATGTACTAAACCATGATCCTTTTTCAAGTTTTTTTCAATTGAAACTGTGCTTAATAATTTTATAGTAATTACTTACAGGCTCAACGTCCCAAGTTGGGACTTCACTGGCTTCAGCATCGACCGTCATTCTTTACAAACAAGTGGTTCCGCCTTTCAATTTCGTGTACCAAGCAGAATTCCTATATTAGCAGCTAAGGAATCTTCCCGTCTAAGTTTTGGACGATCAACTCTCGTTGTTCCTTAGACCCATCGTTAGCTGATCAGTTTAATGAACAATTGAATCTTTAAAACTAACGCTCTTCCTCCTTAAAATTTTTCCTTCGTCTAACATCAGGAGTGAAAATTCAATTGTTTTAGCCATTCCTGTGTTTGTACCAACCGAAACTAAATATAAACTAGCCCTAAGATTAGAAGGTAGAAGATAGGAGTAGAGATTGAGGAGGAGATGAAGTGGTTAGTTTATAGAATGTAAGAGAGTAATCTCTAAGTTACATGTAGTCTACAGCCAATAATTTATAATGATAGTCTATAGCATTAAGTCACCTAGTTATCTTAATATCTTCAGGATTTATCCTTATTATGGCCCTGCCTACTTTAGTGACATCCACAATATGTATTTGTAATGGCTAATCATTTCAGAATGTAACAAACCTCATTAAATTGGGCCTGTTTTCATTTTTAATAATATTCCTCTTCCTAAACTTAAAACTAAATAACAAATAAACAGCGATACTTAATCGGCAAATTTAAAGTTTATATATATATATATATATATATATATATATATATATATATACATATATATATATATATACATATATATATATATATATATATATATATATAATTTATACATGAAATAATTTAAAACTATTTCATACGAAGATTACATAATTCTAAAAAGAAACGAGAAAATGAAAATAAATAACTTAGTTTACTCTAACACTCCACATATCTGGAGTGGAAGCGTAGTTGCTCAGTGGTAGAGCGCTGAGCTGCCCTGCCGAAGATCACTAATTCAAATCATATAATAAAAAAATAAAATATTTTACAGCCTGGAAACCTCCTGAGACTCACACAGTGGACATCCAAAATAGAGTGGGAAAATCTAGCGATTATCTAGCATTATCTGGAACAAATCACCTGCCTCCTCAACTGTTGTACAAAAAACAATACAGTCTGTACCACGTACTGAACCCAAGACCCGTCATGGGTTGTACAGCCATTTTTTATATACATGGAGTGGGTGATGACATCACTAAATATCTGACCCTGTTGGGAAATATAGGCACTGCTAAAAATGGAACACTTTTTTTCCATTTGTCGATATCTTGTTGATGGAAGAATTCTCAAAAAAAAAAAAGATAAATAAATGTGTCATCTATTTTATTTATTGAGCCACTATCTCGAATATTTTATTCCAGTAACCAGGTACGACGGCGAGAGCTGAGTCAGATAGTAGGACACTGATGAAGCCAGCCATCCATGTCCTAATGAGCCCTGAGATATGATAATGGACCCGCAGGGAAAAGAGCTCCTGTTGGTAGTGCGCTATCAGGACTTGACACGTACGTCGCGGCAATTTTATTCAATATTCATCCTGGAAAGCGATTTCCAAAAAATACTCCGAGAGACTAACGACGTTACCTAACCTGCTAAGCGAGGCGTTTGCTCCCACCGTTTCACTTCGCGTTCAATAATGTGTTCAGTAACTACTTACGATACCTATACTCAAAATACTACCGCAGAATACACATAAAGCATCGCCGCAAGAAAGTATAATTGTTATTATTACACAATACTATTTCCAATAATTTAATGGCGACTAGTTAATGGGCGGTCGATGGTCTAAAGACTAAATAAGTTAGTTCTTTGAATAGTCATAGTAGTACACTAAGTTATAACGTTAGTCCACAATTAATAGCCAATCAAATTAGTTCATATTTAAAAGTCATTTTGTATATCAAAGTTTAATCGATCCATGCAATGGTAATCTATTTGTCTACTATTTTTTAACGAATGATTTGACAGTGAGAGTCTTAAACTTGGAATTCTTTAATTTTGCCTAATTATAATTGGAATCTTTAACGAGTACATGGCATCGCACAGGTTCGGGGAGCTTACTTTACGTTATGGTTGGGCGATGTCGATTGTTACTATCGATATATCCATAAGTCATGTCTATAGATTTTCACTATCGATAGTTCGATTATCGGATCTTTCTACCCACAAGTTTTGAAACTCTTGGAATTATGCTAATCTGTCTCTGTCCAGTGTCGAGTTCTTTTTAAATTGAACTCGGAATTCCTAGAGCTCAAGGGTTCTCTTCTATATAACTTTGAAGACTTGTCATAATTTAATTCTCCGAAATTACTAATTACATTATGCTGGGTAGTACACGTAGTCTCATCTTGTGCAAACAAACAAAATTCGTGGTATTGAGCATTGGCTCTTCTACGTTTTTATAACCTTAACTTTCTCATTAATTAGGGATCTCTTTTTTACAATTCTTGAATGTTAAACTAGAAATGCTAGTTTTTCTTTCGGGAATTTTGTGGCTCAAGGAACACACTTGACTCTTGAAATTAACTATTTCGTTATTTTTCTTTTCTAAAGATTTGATTTGTTCTTTGTTTTTGCAAACATGTGAATTGTAAATACTTTTTTAGAACTCAAATAAATTAGTTTATTTTTTCTCATCTTTATGATATAATCTTATCATTTATCATCCTACAAATTTCAAATAGTAGGTAATTGAATTTTTTTAATTAGTTGAAATTCTTTATTGAATAAGTTTGAAAAGAAGGAAGCAGCTATCGAAAAACTATCGATAGGATTTGATAGTCTTCAGCCGATAGTATCGGCCTATCGGTAGTGCTTACTATCGACTATCGCCCTACCCTACTTTACGTCCATTACGAAGGAGGGCATAACCAAGGATTTTGTACTTCCTTTAAAAAAAATCAATGGGTCATCTGCCAGATTATATATATGATAATATATTTGCATATGTTTGCAAAAGAAGCGTTGTCAAGAAAAAATTTTACATCATTTTCTCATATATTTTTTAATATACTTATATAACAAAAGAACAATAATATCGCTCCTTAGGAAGTAAACCGGCACAACTCAAAATTACAGAAAATTGCCCGAATTCGAAACTAACATAACTGCTCCCTTGCGGCCGACCACTCGAGTTACTTTTGTAACATAAAAATTCCCCACATTTTCGTTTTGTTTAATCGAAAAATCACACTTTTATGAGTTAATCCGGTATTCTTTCAAACCGATCAAATACAAGATGTGAGGAGCCAAACCGTTCCGCGATATTTTAGTAAGTATTATTGGTATATGCGAAAAATAAATAGTAAGTGCTATTGGTTAGGCGTTACAGAACTAAAAGCGCAAAAACCAAACAAGTTTTTGAAATTTTGGATCTATTTCTAATTTAACTTTTAAGCATATAGAGCAGGCTTCAGCAAACTATGACTAAGATATTGAAATTTGAGCTTGACAAAATTATTCAACCCTTAGAAACATCTAGCATCAATAGTAGATATAAGTACAAAAGTGTGAAAACAATTTTAAAAAATTAATTGGACAAAAATGAAAATCCCTTGATGGATTAGGACAAAAACCTCAGGAATGAATCGCGATGAGGCTTCTTATGAAAAAAAAATAAAAGATTTACATTTATTTTTTTTTAGTTCATTAAGAATCGGGAAACCTTCACAATAAAGGTTTATGTATTAATGCTATTTATCGATAGTAAATAAAAAAGTAGCAATGGCTTGATAACAATAAGATTTAAGTAAACACATAAATCATGGCCATGTTCTCCTGTTTGGAGGGTGAACGTATCCAGAACAGCAAGAGAAGATAGAACAGAGGCAGGCTGCCAAACCAATCACACTCCGGCGCGCCCTAAAGTACCACGGGCCCAAGCAGCTTGAAAAATACTTCTCCAGGTACTTAGGGAGAGGTGCCCCTTCCTTTATAGGGCCATCCTTCACTCCTCTCCTGCCTTGCACGTATCACGGCTACTCGCCCTCTGCCACCGTCGCTTCAACAACTACAATGTATATATAAAAATTATATATTTCATTAACGCAATATATATACCTTTCCATTTGTTAAAAATTTTTATTAAAAGAACTAATAAGATAAGATGTTTATAATTTTAAAACTTTTGAAATGAAAACTTCCTTTGCCGCGTTTAGCGACTTTTGGTAGAGTTTAAAGATGATTAAACAGTTGTGCAATTCATAGTAATATTAACTTAAAACATCGATAAATAGTTGAACTTTTCGTTTCTCCTAAAAGATTTTTGATTTGTTATAGTAAAATGTCTTGTTTTAGGAAATTATTGAAGTACAAATGATCTACGTTTTGTTGAACTTAACGATGATAGTAATGCTAAAAATTAAAATTAAATCTATGCGAATACAAATACAAGGTACTAGTAATATAACTGTATACTAATTTTTATTTCAATTAAATTATTGATATTTTGTATTGACCTTGTGCAACCCATCTTATTTTTTTATTGATAAGCTACTTGAAAATGTATATTATTGTTCGGAGTGTCAATAAAGGTGAAAGCTAGAATAATGTTAATAATATAAATTTACAAATTTGAACTTAAGTTAATTTAGACTATAATTGATTTAGAAATTTAAAAAAAAGACAGTTATTCGAAAGTCTTGAGTTTTTACTTCTGTCGGCAGTCCTCATGACTGCCTATTTATTTATTTTTTAATTCTGTATATCTTAAATTCATGATAAGGCAAAACAGAAAATAAAATTCATTAACATTTGGGTTATGTCGTCCTTTGGAGGAGTCGTAAAATAGGGGTCATAGCCTAATTATACCGTGATAGACAAAATTTAATACTCCAACTGCAGCATCGTCCTATTAGCAGTATTTTCATAAAGTGATATCAAGTATATTAGTAATTAATCAACATCAGACACTACCTTAACGTTGGCGGATCAACATGCTCGTACTATTTAATTTATTTTCATATAATTTTTATTATACTTATGACTGGTAGTTATTATTGTCCATATGTGTGTGTACATGTATATAACTTAGAGTGAAATATATTTTTATTTTTATCTGTTAGATTAATTTCAATAAATATGAGTTATCATCAAATTAACAAGGAGTTTTAAATAAATGAGTAAAGTTAGTGAAATTCAGATTCATAAAGGTCACTTGGAAATTAGAAAATAGGATTGAGTTAACGAGCCGATGCAGTAAAATAAAAAGTATTGTAATAGCATGATAGAGAGTGGATGAAGCAGAAAGATAATAGAATATAAGTTACAGTCGCTGAACATAAGCGAATTTATAACATCGACGGCTCTAAAGGACTCTCAATAATAACTTTTAGTAGTGCAACTTTAGCAATTTTTTACTTAATTTAAAAACCTCATTAAATATCGATTAGCTAGAAAAATCAATTTAAACTTATATTCGGTAAAAAAACACTCAATACTAAAAGATATTTTATACAATTAGGTCTACATCTAGACTTACAATTCCCTATTCCACCCAAGCTTTACTGTTTCTATACTGTACCGGAAATGTATAAATATATAAAGCTTAGCGAACTCGAAGGCCTCAAACCACCAGTTTCTGCTTAAAAATTTACTTACACAGACCAATACATAAAATCTGTAGATCATTTTTACCGTAATCCTCCCACGCCTGACACAAGAACTTAGCGGTTATTAACATTACACTTTAGCATCTATCATGGAGTAGAAAACACAGAATGAAGCCGGCAGAGTAAGGAGAGATCCAGCAAGCCAACAACCACAAGAAGTATGTGATTCATTCACAACCAAGATGCATCCCATTCATAGATGAATCATCGCCCATAATTAGAATCAATAATTAATATTTCATAAGTTCATTTTTTGTTACCGTTATAAATGGATAATTTACATTATGCATTCCTTCTCTTTCTAGTATCCATACGAATTTTCTATTATTTCATCATCATCAATGTTCTATTATTCCATCATCATACTATTCCGTTCTCTTGAACCGCCTATTCAATGTGAGTAGGAATTCTGTAGAGCCTTCTCCAGCTCTGCCGGTCATCCACCAACTTCCTCGTTTTCCCTCCACTTTGACTCGATAGGATCCATCCGCAAGAGGTGCCGAAGTCTTCTCAGCCGGTTTTTCTATTCTATCTTCTGTATTTATCATCAAATACACTCCACAGTACCAGATCGGGAATGTACTATATCCCATACAAAGATATGGTATTATTTTGTATAGATTAATCATGAAAAATCATTTTGGTCTGTGAATACCGTTATCATACAGTTGCAATATAATAGTTACTTATGCACCTAGGATCATAAGTAAAACCAAAGATAAAATAGGTACTGAAGGCATTTGGCATTTGCACCAATCTAATAATGGCCTCTTCTACGTGTTGGATCACAATACTTAGGTAAATAAGTTGTCATCATTGTTGCTAGTTCCCTAGAAATTCTTTTCTACTTTTTATTCTAGTTTGTAACGGATATCGTGAAATTATGTACTTAAGTATGCACCTATTAATTGAGCCAAAAATACCTGTTTTTATACCAGCTGGAGATAAACTATTTGAAGTAAAATGAGGAATTCCCTATTGCATGCCTAAAAGAAAAGATTAACACGATTTGCATAACGAAGAGTAGAAAATTTATTCGGAATACGTTAGAAGCAGATTTATAGAACACTTGACAAAGAAGTGGCCAAAGAGAAATGAAGTTGATGGGCACATGGAATCCAGAGAGGTCGTGGTAAAACAGTTAACCAACTTCCAACTCCACTTAAGAAAACTTTTACACCGCACTATCAATCCCACTTTTTACTAGCTGCAGGACTTCTAAACTTTCCAGGGCTAAGTAGCCTACCATGTGAAATTTCTTACGTTGTTACTTTCAGCAATTTATATTTTTTTTCTAAAAACTCGTAAAAATAATTCTGTTAAAAAGGTACACGACCATTTAATAGGAACAGTGGTTGTTAATAGTCAGATAAAAACACTTAACATCAAAACGATTTGGCAAGGGATTGTCCATATTCATTTTACAAATAATTAAGTTTTCGATATCTATTCCTCAGGTTGTCGCTTCGAGATGAGCTACAAGTTTAACTGTTTATTCGTTTCACTTTTAATATTTTCCAAAAATACAAGTTATCGCATATGCAAAATAGAATGTAATTGTGAGTAATGAGTAGATTTTGGTAATCATTTCATAAAAAAAAAAACGTTTCAATTAACTCTCCCAACTATAGATGATATATGTTGGCTGAAGCGTTCGTTTATAGATGGAATGTTTACCCATAATTTACTCATACCATGTGTATAAAAGTATACACATTACCCATAGTTCCATACCTTTCACCATACTAAACCTCTTCTTCTTTTTCTGATTGCAGCAAGATGACTGGGCGATGGGGCCGCCAACTCCTTAGGCCAGACTAAACTTTATGAACTAGTATTTTTGAAAAATATTAAAAGGGAAACGATTAAAAAGTTAAAACTTGTTGTGAGTCAACTCGAAGCGACGACCTGCGGAATGATTACCAATTTTTCTGTTTGGTAGTAATAGACGACAGTTCCATTGTAAAAACTACACTGTGAAATGTCCCACTATTTATTACATATTTATCTCAATCTCTGTGATTTAAAATGTTTGACTTTCGCGCCGAGATCTAACATATTATATCTACAGCCCCTGTGAATAACTGGTTAAGTCGGATAACCGGAATCATATCTCATTCTCGTAGTTTGTGACTTGAAATGAACTTGTAATATAAAGATTAACTCCTTTTCAAGCCAATGCCTTAATTAGCCTCTTATTAACTACGAAAATATCTTGATTCCGCTTACTTCAGTACAAGAAACTCATTTTGGAGAAAATTAGACTTAACCACTTATTCACCGGGTTGTAGATAAACATCGCAGCCAACCGGCTAAAATCGCCGTTTATGAAATAGTATAACATATAATATAAACTTCCAACTTTTCATCTCTTTACTGGAAATATGTGCGGCGTTACAGGATTAATTATCTTTATAAGTATAGAAAAGGAATTACACAAATTATACCTTACCAAAGTTATCTTATATTGCTTCTACAATTATCGGCGAATTAAAAATTTGTACTAACTTCCAATACCATTACTTATGAATTGCATTATGTTGTCCGTATTTTATTGGAATGATCGTTTAACTACACAGTCGTACAAAAGTAATTAGGCATAATTCCTCGTTTTCACCTGGAATATTGAATTTCCCTGAGTGATTTAGTAGCAACGTTCTAAACGTAATTCATAGTGGGTCATTTAATTCATGGGCCTGTAGTTGGTGATTTGACGCATAGTTACAAATATTAAATTTTGGCAAGTTGAAATATTGGTATGTTTAAGACAATTGCAATGCCGCTCCTGATGTAGAGAGGAAAATTCTACGAAAATATCACAAGCGAAATACATTAATCAATCCTGGCAAAGAAGGACAAATAACGAGTTGAAGAACCTTTATAAACATGTAGATATTGTGCAGGCCATTAAACAAGCTAGCCAGGCCGATCACGTATTAATAGCAATAATAATAATAAAAATATTTATTTAAGAAATCATACAAATGCCATTTGGCACATATTGCATTTATGGTGTTCTTCGGAAAATCTCCCCTAAGGGATTCTCTTGAATGCGTGTAGGGAGAAATCTCCCATTGAAGGCACTCCTAGCGTGGTTCATCTTATTGTAGTAGATCCCTGCTCCAGAGACATTTCAGTCTCCTTTTCGGATTATGTGGTAATGTGTCTGTCAGTAATGTTTGTACCAGTAAGTTTGGATGTCCAGCAAGTGAGTCATGAAATTGTTTGTAGTTGTTCTTGATTGTGTCAGCCACTAGTGGTATGTTGAGATCTTTGTTTAATGTTTTATTAGTGATGTAAAAGGGACTATATGTAATATAACGAAGGAACGTATTAATAGTAAAAAAAATAAATCCATGTAGGGTTCATTACATGGAGCTACTTAACTGTTTCTTATTTCTACTTAGCTGCAGGAAAGGGATTAGTCTTAAATCACACTCAACCAGTTTTCCCCTGATTAAGGGTATCCTCTTTATAGAGGCTGGGTGAGCCCCTGGTATCCAGATTCAACAGGATCCTTTTCCGGTTGTAAAAGATTATTAATGACGAACTGTGAAGAGTTCCACGGAAAGTGTTGTCTGATCGAGTGTGGAACTAGGAAAGTATGTCGTCCGAATCATAGATGAGAATATTCCCTAAATGCTGGTGCCAGGTTTCTGCTTGGTAACCGTAATTGGAATGTGGCAGAACTTGGAAGGGAAAACTAGAGGTTGAAGCTGGAGCATGCTAAGTCTCAACGTGGATCATAGCGCCAATAAAGTAGTAGTATTGGTACTGTGGTTTCACAATTCTTGGAGGCGAATTATTTCAAGTAAAATATAATCTAATATATATCAGGAGCTGAAAATATCTATGAATGCTGAAATAACTACTTTTGCAAAAACTTTAAATATAAATGTCTTTAAATAATAGAATGTCATGCAGTTTTTTGTAACATACTGATCCAACTAACAGTGTTGGATGCTTTCTAAATTATTTATTTAGGTTGAAAGTCCCAAACCATAATCAGTCACTAAGCCTTCTCTAGGGTATTCCCCACTGCTTAAATTAAGCATCAACTTTGCTCTTAAATATACAACTGTCCATGTTTAACATTGGGTTGTTTTAATCAAACGCGCTATTAAATATGAGTGACGACCTTCCGGGTCTGAAATTACATGGAACTGAGGTTATTTCCAATAATTTCGAGATTCGTGATTACGCTATTGTAATTATTTGAAATCTAATTAGGTGAATACAAGTAAAAAAATGACAGATTATTATGGTAGCAATAGCTTACGTTAATAAACAGAAGAAAACAGTAGGATGGATGGATAGAAGCAGTGAAGGAAGATGCCAACAAAATAGGTTTTACAGAAGAAATAATATATGACAAAATCCACTTCAGGCTACTGATAGAATACGCAATCTATGAAGAAGACTAGCCTACGCCTCGACCGAAGAGAGTGTGATATATATTATTTACTACTGTATCAGTTACTACTGTTCTCGACTGTTATAAATTATTTATACTAAAGGTTCTCTAGTTTCAGTCAGGTCTTCAAACTTCTTTCTGGCGACGTTTCGGGACTAGCCAGAAAGAAATTTGAAAAACTGACTGAAACTCGAGAACCTCAAGTATAAATATATATATTGCTATGTATCATACCGGGCGGCATTGCAAAAACAAATATGTTTTTACATAAAGAGTAATGTTTGGTTTGAAAAGAAATAGATCGATCATGTAAAAAGGGTCATACCATGATGGTAAAGGAGATATTAGAAAAGAGGGGGGTCGAAGACTCCACTTTGAGAAGGACTCTCTGAGAAGATCAGGAGGAGGAAGTACCGAAGATGCGGTAGACGGAAGCCGGCGGACGATGCAGGGCGCAGAAGACCCGGACGCGACCTATAGACCTAATCTACCCCTGATTCACAGTTAATTCGTACTTAAGTTTTGTTATGTATTTAACGTTTATCTGAATCATTAAGTGTGCTTCTAAAAATATATATATTAAATCATTAATCCTGCTTAAATCTTATTAATAAAATATAATCATTTTAATTCCATTGGTGCTTACTTACCCCAGATGCACTATTTATTTATGATTAATATATTGGAAGTTTAAGTACTGAGTAAATTGGTAACCACAAGAACAGACCTCTGGAAAAGAATCCAATTAAGACTAAGGCATAGAAATAATAATTTGAGTAATCATCTTAAATGATACTCTGGCATCCCAAAATCAATCAGAATATTTAAAATATATTTAAACATATAAAACATAGCAAAAATATATATATATTTATATATAATTATCTATTTTATTCTATGTTTACCTTAAATTCATGTACTAGTTTCTTATAAACTGTTTAAAAATACGATACCCATGAACTTCAATTAGACCTACAAATAAATTCAGGAATTCTAGAAGCAGGCTTCTGATATTTCAGATAGCATATTTACACTGGCGTAGTCAAGAAGGAGAAAGTTAAGGAAAGTAGGGCCTTGGATATTGGGTAGATGTATAAGGATGATTAAAATCCTGGGCCCTTTTCGACAGATTGCAAATATCCTGCACTGAGGACTAATATCGAACGGAATCTGTTTCATAGGAAATTGGTTTCTAAGCAGCCATAACTCAAACAATGTCGCGAATGCGCAGATCAGAAATCTATAAAATTGTCTCTCAGAGTTTATTAACATAAAAATACTGTGATTTTGAAGAAGTTCCCATGTTAGAAACAAATAAATATGTATGAAATAGCACTTATGACAAACATTTCTTATTAACTCTGGTGCCATAAAAAAAAATTACATCTACATAATATTTATTTCTGGATATTTATATTCTCAGAACTTTTCAATATCCTAATTATACCTCATAACTGTGTAAGCAAACAGCCAGCATTAAAAAAAAAAATAATTTAACATTTTTTATTAGTCTATAAAAAGGTTATTTAACGAGTCTTATTAATATATTAAATGACCGTTACCAAAGGAAACATTAATAAGTAAAAGACTTTATGAAATTAAAACATTTTTATTCAAGGTATTTTGCATCATCCTAATTTTCTATATATTTTTCCCAATGTGTAATCAAATTTCTAATCCCACAACTGAAAAATTCAGTGTCTTGTGATGAAATAAAAAAGTTTTACCCAAATAGAAGTTGTTCTCTAATATCTGAACAAATGGAAATCTGTTGCACTTAAGTCTGGTGATTAAGGTTGGAGTGGGAGGATTTCGTAACTCTACTGTCTGTTGTAAAACGTTAGGTCTGAAGTTGTCGTGTAAATGTATAGGTCCCTTCCAAGCAACCAATGCAGATTGCTTTATGATAAATTGTTGTTGTATTATGTCAATGTCTTTGCTGTGCGAGGTGGGTGTGGAAGCTTCACATTAGGGTAGAAATGGAGAAATGAATTCCTGCCATCCATCACCAAATTCTCTGAATTTTTAAAAATAATAAAAATATTCATTCAAAATGAAACTACCCAAAATGTGTATGAAATAGGAGTGTGAGAATAATTAATAAAAATTCGATAATCTAATACTTACTGTTCACGCCATTTGGCGTTCTTTTTATAAATGAATAATTATAATACTTAAAAAATAGGTAAAGTGTCAAATACATCTTAAAATAGACACTACACCCCAACTAGCGGTTAGTGGTATTAACTAATTCTTTAATTAGTATCTATGGTCATAGGCAGATGACGATACGGGTACTCTTATCACCTGTTTCCTTTCCTTTGAATCTCGCGCTTGGCAGTCTTCAGCTTGCAGCCACTCGCAGCAGTCGCGAGTCTTTTCATATGCCTCCAGCTATCCAGCTAAAGCAGTCGCGAGTCTTTTCATATGCCTCCAGCTATCCAGCTAAAGCATTCGCTGGCTCCTGCGTGCAACCTCTGAGCGAGACACATGTTCCTTTCTTTAATCCAGCTATCCAGCTTAATTATAACCACAAGTTCTTGATCAGTTTAATAATTTCCGTTCTATTCATGTGTTACAATTATTTCACGTTTCACCTGCAAATAAGGGTGGATTCCCCTGGAGGTTTTCAAAAGCATAGGAATTCATCAGGACCAAGGGACGCTGCCAGCTTCTTTTGGTCTTTGAGTGCTCAAGGGCCAAAGTTGCTGCCCGGCCTACGTTTTGGGTGAGTCACTTTTATTTTCTGTGTTTTTGATATCTTCCTATTGTTTCTTTATAATATCGAACGCTTTTCAAATTACTCATACAGTCCACATCCAGAGCGAGATTTATTTAACTAAAACTGCATTTTTAAGAAATTTATATCGAACCTTCGAGCTTGTCTCAACACTTACTGAAAAGAAACAAGCCTTTATAAAAAAGGCATAAAAATAAAACTTTATACTCCACCACGAACCCATGAAGGGTCTTGGGTTCAGTAGATGGTAAAGATTTCTGTTTCTAAGACAACGCTTGTGGAAGACGGTGATTTGTCTGAGGTCACGTTCAGCCGCCAGGTCTTCATCAATTAAGGGTACCCACTTTACAGATGATGGGTGAGCCCCATGGTGTCTGTAGACCACACACTGTTAACAGATTAAATAATTTATCTGCCACAGATGGATTTGAACCAGGGACCTGCAACTCAGCGCTCTACACACCTTAACGCTACCCCGTTACCTCATGAAAATTCAGAAAACTGATAAAATTTAGTGATAAACTTCCTTTATAAAAATGCTGTGTAGATTTAGCCTACTCCTTAGGAATGTCTCGTGTAGATTTTTTGGAAAATTTTTAATTTCCTGTGAATCATAAGACAACAAAATTAGAATAAATTAAGATATATATTTCAAGCACGATTAATAGGCACTTTCATTTATATTAATACAGATTTTCCTTATACTCACAATATTATTAATTTTATTTACTATATTGGATATTAAAAATATCTGATAACGGTTGGTCAATTATGACAGTACTGATAAAATAGATGTTCGGGTTGCAATCTATATAGCTTCATAATTAAATTATGCTATGTTGTCAAGCATGATTATCGGTTGACAGACATACTCAGCATAAAATTATTTTGAATTTAATTTATTACAATAATTTAAAAAATATCTTGCACTCATAGGTTTGATACAGCAAAACATTACTCACAAGTAGACAAACTAGGGTTCTTTAAAAAAACTAAGTATAGATTATTTTTACACTTGCCGAACGCCTTCATATATACATATATATATATATATATATATATATATATATATATATATATATATATATATATATATATATATAAAATTTATTTTCATACTTACAACATTACTTCTTAAACAAAAAGTTAGCTGAATAAATATATTGAGTGACGAAAGTTTGGAGTTTAATCTTGCTTTAACATTTTAGGCATCTTTTACATAAATTATAAATTAAAAAAAGCCTCTCCAGACGAAAGAGGCCATAATTAATGCTGTTAACTTAAATTGGAGTATATTTAAAAATATGGATACAGATTAGAAGAGGGCCCCAAAATTCCGCTGGATCCCATTTATAATTCCGCAAGATTTTTTGCCCCGATATTTCTAAGCCTTAATGCGATCTCATTTTAGCATAAACATTCTAAAAAAAAAATCAAGGGGATTTTAAATACATTACCAAAACGTTAGCAGCATTTTGTATTTCTTAGAAGTAAGAAAAAATAACGTAGTTCTAACTTCTTCAAAATTCTTCATATCCAGGTTATTTGATAGTGTGTGGAATTGTGTCTATCGTCAATTACCAAAATATAGCCTTTTTAATAACAGAAAATAAAATTAACATATTCTCAGAATATACTTTAACAACATTAAAAATATGTTACGCTCCCAAATGAAATTGATTCTATTAAACTTAAGGTATCTATTCCGCAAGATGTCGCTTCGAGTTCAGTCAAAAGAAGTTTTAACTTTTCATTCATTTCTTTGTTAATATTCTCAAAAAAGAAAGAAATAATCGTGAGCTTATGTATGAAAAAAAAGAGTGTATTTATGCGAAATTTCGGTAATCGTTTCATCTAGAAATAAACGTTTCAACTAACCTTTCGAAATACAGATGATATTTTTTGTTCAAACCTTATTTTCTTGATGAAATTATTAACGAAATATTTCATATGATTACACTCTTTCAATCCTAAGCATCTCGGTTATTTGTATTTTTGGAAAATATTTAAAGGAAACAAATGAATAGTCAAAACTCGAAGTGACAACCTGCGGAGCTAATACCAAAATTAATATTGAAAAATACAAAATAATAAAGACAAAACGTTTACTTTAACTGCATATAATCAAGAAAAATCATGCGCCATTTATTGATAATGGTCTTATATTTTTATTATGATTTTACACAAGCTAAAACTTTTATTACAACGAAGGTTTAGTTGCTTTATGATTTTTTATGAGATTGTTACGATTTTTATCCAGAAGATAAATTATACTTATGTTTAATAGTTTATTTAGTCGTTCAGTCCATAGATTTTTTTTTTATCTAATTTTATTTTATAAGTTTTTTGTTAATGAATGCTTACATATACCAAGAATTTTAAAAAAACTCGTTGTTTGACTTGTACATCAGACATTTCAGTAGACAACAGTGTAAAGGTATTTGAGGCATTTTTCAGCAGAAATTTTACGAATTCCTCTCCTCTTTCTTTTATGAAAACAAGCTGACATAATCGTTGCAGGCTTTGTCTTATATAAAATCAATATCACAGCGATTAAAAGGTTTCAGTACAAAGAGATTATTGTATTTTCATACTTTTTTCTCTGAAGTACGGACACTATGACTTGAGACTTTATCTATATTTTGAGTTAGAAAAAATTGTTGCAAAACAATAGTTTACAAATATGACATAAAACATTACAGTTGAGTTAATATTAAAAAGTCTGAAAATATTTATTAATAGTTTTATTTAAAAGTTTTACTTTTATTTTATTACTGTTTTATAAACATTGTTACTAAATAACGAATACAAATAATATATAAACATTCAAACCAAACTAAATTAAGGCGTTGATGACCAATCGGTTTTACGCCTCAAATTTGGAACAACCAACCAACCAGCTATTTAATTTTTGCTGTTTTTCTTATATATTTTTTTTTCGCTCATCAATTCTAAGAAACATGTTTGTATAATTTGGATTTTTTCTTTTCACAACTTGTACGACTTGTATAATTTATTTTTCTGGATACTTGAAATTGTAAATTTTCAAAATTGTAGTATATTTTTAAACTTCTGCCAACCATTTAATTTTTATTTTGTTTTTTCAATCAAAATATAATAATATTATAATATTTCACATGATTACTCAGTGCTCTTCTTGTGTTTACTCAGTACTTTACCATCTATTCTATAAATGTGATCGAAAAATCTTAACTGTCCCTGTTTTATAGTTTCTTCTATTTTATCTATTTCATAAATCTCCTTTGGTGAACTCTATATTGCTGATATGTGATTAATAAAAAAATGCATACATCATCCTAAGGGATTTTCCGTTCAGATCGAAATAATGTTTTAATGGAAAAACATTGCAGATATTCCACCTAATCCAAGAATTCAGGCACATAAAACTTCAAGTTTGACCCAGATAGGGAGAGGATGTGACACAGGATGTAAGGGAAAATCAAGATAATCCTGACTCCAACCTAGAGAACACGATGCAGGTTTTTTTCTTTATTTTGTTTCATTCATAGACACGCGTGTTACAAGATAAAAAAAAAATTTATATGTATTTAAATTCGCAATAAGTTAAAACCTTCGTAACTGGAAGAATCCAATTAAAAGTAATACATGTAAATGGTGACCAACGAAATTACACGAGAATAAAGGTTTCCTTTCTAAATAAATTATTTTACAGAACAATAGTAATATGACTAAATAAAATGGTTAGACAAATAAATAAAAAAGGTTAAACTTATTTATATGTATAACTTGAGTACATTTAGCTCACTAACAATTAAGGATAATCGTATAATATAATGATGGTAGAGTCGAAAATCACAAGAAAATATAGTAATTCTTCCGCAGGTTGTCGCTTCTAGTTGAGTTAAAACTTGTAACTCTTCATTCATAACTTTTCATTCGTTTCCCTTTTAATACTTTCCAAAAATATAATTTATTATTAGCTTTATGATAAATAAAATAATTTAATCATGGGATATGGTCGGAACCATTTCATCTATAAATGAACGTTTCAACAAACATATCTATTCATTGTAATGTTAGTTGAAACATTTATTTCTTGATGAAACGATTAATGAAATCCATTCAATACCCAAAATTACATTCTATATTATATACTTAAGCTCCCGAAACTTTTATTTTTGGAAGAAATTAAAAATGAAACGAATAAACAGATAAAGTTTGTTGTAACCCAATTCGAAGCGACAACCCGCGGAATAGATATCTAAAATATAATTAAAACAAAATTTAAAAACATAACTAATTAAGATTAATTGAAACAATGAATGAAGAAATGGGAATTCATAGACAGCACACTGACTTCAGTGAACTCAATTAAAGATAGTCAATTGAGTGGTCTATTCAATTAACAGTCGGTAATGGAAAGGACATAGATGGTCACAAAACATAGAAACCGACAAAATAATATAAACGTAATAATGATTTTTCAAAAGGTAAAACTACATTATTCTTGCTACTGAATAAAGTTAATGTCACAAACATTAACATATATACATGTTTCGTATAAATTAGTTTTTTCAAAAGATAAAACTACTATATTCATGTTTGAGAAGCTGGGTTGCTCAGTGATAGAACACTGACCTGTCGTGCCGGAGGTCACGGGTTCAAATTCCGCTAGCTGGCACACTTTTATTTAATCTGTAAGGGGCCCGGCATTGGCATATTTTTGTTTATTCATTTAATATCACTTTGAGCTACAATTGCTAATTGCAAGATGTGTGAGCCTTAAATTTTACCTAATCCAGATAGATCTATAAGACATCGCAAAGGCATGGAACGCCCATTTTGAGTCTTCTCTAAACGGCATAACCAAGGATTTTTTACTCCTCTTAAAACGTTATTGGGAGCGGAGTACGTACTGAATGTCCAGGATTCAAACCCTCTGCTGGCAATACTTTCATATAAGGTAAGTTATTTCAGTTAATTTAAGTAACATCCGATTAAGTAATTGAAAAATTACCCACTTTACTACTAGTTTTGAACTTCTAATATTTCCAGTACGTAGTGACTTCATCGCAAGGAGGCTTATCAATATCTTTAATAGTCTCCAACACCACACAAACCTGCTTTCCAACTTGCACCGACAGGCATCCCTCAGCGTTGACGAAAACGTACACTGACGTTAAGCCTAGAATGACTAATCTAACTAACTAAACCAATTAGAAAGAATTAGTGAGCTCCATCACTAGTTCCACGTCCCATTTCTGCGATTTAGCAAATTTCCATCTTCATCCCACTCATCCGATGCACTTAATGCAGCAGTGAAAGAGATCCTTATATAAGATTCATCCATTATAATGATTGCAAAAATAAATAAAGCAAGAAGTTTAATCAAAAGAAACATGTCTTAACAAGGAATATTTCTTTACATCTTCGGGAGTTTTAAATTACATTAAACGCAAGAACTACAAGATTCCTGAGTTAAATCTTTCCTAGCGAGCAAGGAGAAAGAAAGAGAGGGGGGGGGGAGGAGCGAAGAGAGAATCCTGGAGGAAAAGGACCACTAACGGAAATGGAAAAAAGCCAGAAAATGCTGAAAGGGTAATCATTAGCCGTGGCAGCCATGGCAACTATTCTCTGCGTCAGGACGCGAGACCAGCTCCTTTTCAGCGCGAGTAATCTCTCTCTGGAGAGCGCCTGAGGAGCAATTAAGGTTGAGATGCTCGGACAGCAAGCTATTGTTCTATTTGTCACCACTAATGGAAAAAATAGTGGGACACTGCAACTAGGCCACAACGTGTGGTTTTCTTCATGAGGAATCGCAAAAACACATGCAGAAGCTATACTAAACAAAAAATTAACAAATATATAAAAACAAATCTATACAAAAAATATTAAATAAATTAAGAGAAATAAATTAAATAATTAAATAAATTCAGGGTTTTGTGATGAAATAGAGTCTGAAAACCTGAAATAATCTAGTAAATCATTTTCAAAAACTTTAAACTTAAGGAATTAATCCAATTTTAAGCTCATAAAAAATTCCTCGAAAATCGCGTGTTTCCATGGTCATATATTATGACAGTAAACAATCTTCGTTCAATTTAAGTGTTAATAAAGATTATGATAATAAAGATGAAAGAGTAGCCATGCCGGAAATCCTGGTTCAAATTCCGAAGCAGGCAGTTACAAAATATTTAGTCTGCTTGCGGCGGGAGATGGATCATATGGGATCTAGGACCCTCCTGGGGCTCACCAAGCCTCTATAAAATATTATAAAAATAGTGTACCCAAAATAAAGGAGAAAACCTGGCGGTTGAGCGTGGCCTAGGACAAGTAACCTCCTTGCAGAACCGTTATCCATGAAACAGTACAGTCTCTACCATGTACTGAACCCCAGACTCGTTCGGGAGTCGTAGTAGTTACTGTTTTTTTTATGAATTAATTTGTAACACCAGCTGAAATTTCTCCAGCGGTGAATAGAACGTTTCTTACAACACCCTTCCCCAATTTATTTCTTATTTCTTCATGTAGAATACATTAGATATATATATGATATATACATTAGATATATTTATGATATATACATTAGATATATCATATGTATTCTATTATAATAGAATACATATGATATATATCGTATTTCTTCATGTAGCTTGGGCTGCAGAGTGACCAAGTTTAATCCCATAAACAAATAATTACACAAAAATTTCGATCATATTTGAAGACATACTAAACAAAGTTTGCTCAATAGTTAGTAATTTTAAATATGTATTATCAAAAAAGAGAGGATTAATAACAGCCTATTACAATCTGTAACTATAAACTTAGTAAACAACAGAAGTCCACTTTTATAAATAACAAAATCGGACAACAACAAAGGGGCGACCTGTGGCCTAGTGGTTAGCGTAACAAACTACTAAGCCCAAGATCGCGGTTTCGTAGCCCGGCAGATGGCCCTAGGATTTTTTAAAGGGAGTAAAATCCTTAGTTACGCCACCCTTCGGAAGGGACGTTAATCGAGAGTCCCGAACCTCTACGATATCAGGTACTCGTTAAAAATCGCTATCCTAGTTAAACCTGGATAGGCAAAATTTTGGGCTCCCAATCCGATTAACCATAGGAGCAAAAAGTGACGTTAAATGAACAAACAACACCTATTTAAAAAAACTTTATCAAGAAAAAGCATTAAATAGAAAATGAGATAGATATGTAAGACAAAAAAATACGTCCTAAACATTTTCCTGAATAGGATAATAGTCACTTCAGCTGCGAATCAAGACTAGAAATGAAAGAAATGCAACTATTGTCTAGAGCCAAAGGCTCTGTAGCCATTCCTTTTACAGATATTGCTTATTTCATCAAAGTTATGAAGTTCTAAAAAAAAAAAAACTGAACAGCTTCATTTTCGGTATAAGCACTCCAGCAGGTATAACACCTGTACCAGGACAATTCACGAAGGATCCCTGTGTTCAGTAGGTGATAGAGCCTATATCGTAGGTGGGACAGCGGTTGTGCAAGATCACTCTCAACTGCCAGATTTTCCAACTAATAAGAGTACCCACTTAATAGAGGCTGAGTGAGCTCAAAGAGGCTCTCCGAATCCAGTAGGATCCATCCCCAGCTATCAACAGATTTAATACATTATCTAGAAAATTGGGATTTCAACCCGGGACCTTTGGCATGCCAACTCAGCCCTTCCCAACAAAAATATGTTTAAAATATTCAACATTGAATTATTGTTTTCTATTTCCATAACGATATTAATCTTGTTCTTTGTTTTCCTTCAGACATAATTCTCAAAGAACGGCTCGGCTCGACTAAGGAGTAATGGGATCCATTAGTAAGTTAAGCATAAATATATTATTTTTCGAGTTAATGGATGTAGGCATAAACAAACAGAATGAATGGCGGATCATCCCAGGGGCCTCCTAGTCGAGCCGGGCCTTAAGTAACAAAAGCCTCAACGGTGGTAATTAATTTGCTGAAGGTCAGGCCATTTAGTTAGAACTCTTAGCAAAAAAGATTAAATAAATAATATAATATATAAACAAAATAAATCAAAAATGAAAAATTTCAAAAAATATTATTATCCAAACATATTTAATAAATATTTATTTACCTCGCCCAATATTCTGAATCCATTCATCAAATGTATCTTCTGATTTCGAATGTGTTGTCAAACTCTTCTCCAATGAATGATTTGGCAATGATAAGGAAAATTTGTACAACCCAGAGTTTGGGCTTCACCATTGTCCATAAAATAACTCGAATAAAATCTACTCTTAACTAGTTAAAAAAAAATCATCAGTTTGAATTCGAATTTGCTATAATTAACGTATCTGCAAAAGGTAAAAGTATCTGCAGGTAGGCTTAAGTAAAAGTTCGCAAATGTCAAATGAAGTCGTAACGAGTCTCTTAAGCATATTACACTAGAATGTTGGGTATAAATAAAACAAAGAGAGAGAATTTTTAGTGACCTTAAAAAAAAGGAAAAAAAAGTGTACCACTACAACCCGTAATGAGTCTGGGATCCAGTACATGGTAGAGACTGTACTGTTTCTTGGACAACGGCCGTGGAGGGAGGTTATTTGTCCTAAATCCCTCTTAACCGCCAAATGTTTCCCCTTATTTTGGATACCAACCTTATAGAGGCTGGGTGAGCCCCTTGAGGGTCCTTGATCTCATTGGATCCACCTTCGGCCGCTAACAGAGGTTAAATAAAAGTCTTGCCAGTGATCAATAGAGCTATCATGCAACTTAAACAATTAATATCTGTCTGTATGGAATAAACCAACATTGGTAATAAAAATCGAACCCGACTAAAAAGTTTTAAAAATAAATACCTTACAAGTATAAAATACCTTCTGCCAAGGAGAAAATCTATAAAAGGAAGACAGAAATAAGTTATGCCGACCAATTCAAAGAGAACACTTTGCTCAATGGATACCCCACGAGGGTCAGTTATTTTTAATACTACGTGGAACAATAACCCGGGAATACAACACATAAACACAAACAAACTAATCCAACATTTTCAAAGATTACTATACCTTGTTCTCTTGTGTAGGCCCCTTTGGTCTTTCATTCTTATAAATATCCTATACGGGATTGCCTCGTTGGGTCTTTTATTCTCTCCTATTGGGTCATATGTATTACTAACATCCCTTCCAAACAAAAAGCAAAATGCTTTTATTGTGATATAAGTATGACAGTAAAGGAGGAGCTGGGCAATGCCCGAACAAAAAATGCCAAAAAAATCCTCTCGTTCACTAAGAAACTTTTCCAATAACGCGTTTTCTAAAGAAAT
The DNA here is from genome assembly GCA_037127475.1 of Arma custos. Taxonomy (NCBI): domain Eukaryota; kingdom Metazoa; phylum Arthropoda; class Insecta; order Hemiptera; family Pentatomidae; genus Arma; species Arma custos. Next base: position 48,064,721 of record CM073763.1, on the reverse strand, counting down.
AAAATAAAATTTAAACTAATGAAAATGAAGAAAATTCGAGATTTAAAAAAACAACAATGAATTGATATAGCAAACATTCATTATTATTAATATTTTAAAAAATGAAGAATATTACGGTGATTAAATAATACTGAAATCAAGAGTTGTTTTTTTTATGTTGTTTGAGAGTCAATGTTTTTTTTATATCAGATCGCACTTAACATAAATATGTATTGATTAATACATTTTTATCTTCTTCTTCTTTTTAATCTTCCTCTTGTGCCTTCAGCTTCGAGGTAGCGCATCAATTCAGGATCTCCATCCATCTCATCTCTCACCATAATCCTCAGATCCTGCATGTTCTTCCCTCCCGCTTTTCCCAACATGGAAATGTTATAGCAGTAAGTCTGCCTTGGTCTCCCTCTAGGTCTAGTGCCCACGGGTTTGGCTTCCATTAAAATTTTTATCATGAGAAAATATTCTTTTTTGTTTCATTAGGTACAAAAAAAATTATTTAATCTACTAATAGTCCCTGTAGGATATGCAGACCTATAAAGTGAGTACCCAAAAAAGGGGAAAAACCTGGCGATTGAACGTGACATCGGGCAAATCACAGTATAGTCTCTACCACGTATTAAAAAGTAATATAAATATAAATACGGTGTTATACTTACATTTTACAATTGAACGATATACGAAATCCGCGCATGGTAGCCACTAGCTCTTTATGGCATTGTCGTACTCAACTCATGACTCCTCTGGAGCTTATGCTAAACCAGAGATTTTTTGAGCATTTTAAAACTTTATTACAATGCTCAATTTTATTAACTACAAATTTATAAATATATTCAAGGTCATTCTCATCTCAGCCCTGAAGAAGTCAGTAGCATGGCTGGCGAAATGTTGGCAACAAATTTATCAACACGATGTAAACCAGAAGAAATCTCAGAGAGATTAGAGTTTATGAAATCAACATAATCTTTTGTAATATTCAAAGTCGTTATGACATAGTGTTATAGTGTTGTTAGTTATTAAATACATACATATTCAGTTATCATTTATGTTTTTTTTTATTAAAACAACCCATTGTGAGATATGAGTACACTTGGAAATGTTCACTTAAGCATTTATGAGCATTGAGATCTTTATGATCTTACAAAATTTATATGATCTGAACACATACTTAGATGATCGAATGATATGATTCGAAAAGACTTAAGTATATACACGCGTAAGTATAAATAAGCGCCATCAACGTGCTGTAAACATTTTTTAAAGATTCGCTCTTGTGAATATCCTGAAATAAATCAATTCATAAAAAATGTTAAGAAAATTTTCCTCCATATATTTGCGAATAGTACTATGAAACTCTAAAAAAGTGCTTTTTCAAATAGCATTTAATTATGATCATTCTGAATAGTATTAGTAATACGATTCTACTATATGGCTTTTGTACTTTCTATGGGTATTTATTCAGTAGTATGTTTTTTTCATGCAGATATATGAATTGTGAAACATTAATTTTATAGTGCTACAAAACTTTATGACAAATTTTAAACGTGATATGATATTCAGAGGCAAAGTCTGAGCTATATAAACTTCATGCATATATTCCAACATACATTGCGATCATCTGAAATATCGATCGCAACCTTCGTTAAAACATCAATGATATATCCTAAACATACTTACATTAAGATCCTAAATTAAAAACAGGTAATTATTCATATGTTTATATATTATATATATATATATATATATATATATATATATATATATATATATATATATATATATATATTTTATGTTTAGATACTCCAAAACTAAGGGTTAAATTACTAAAACTTTGAGCATTAATTATTATTCATTAAATAATTATTGATACCATTGAAAAATCATACAAAGAATAGCATTTTTTAAAAAATAAATATAAGTCCTCCATCTTCTCTGATGCACTAAGTGGACATCTTTCGTATGGTTTTGAAAACACGAAACAATCGTGGTTATGTGAATGGATTCTAAGTCCTTGTGTTTGTATTGAACATAATTGAGATCCAACTGTCACGTTTTATTATATAGTTTTGATCTGAAAATCTTGCTGGCCGAATGAGAAGATTGACAACCAGAGAAGCGTGGATATCGGGTGTGGGGTTTGCGGGAAGAAGGTAAGAGGTGAGGAGAAAGTGGAAACAAAGGACAGGAGAATGGAATTATGCTAAAATATAAATAATATTAATAATTGCGCGAAAGCTTGTCAGTGTATTGGAACAATGGGCTACTGATTGTGCAAGATTGTGCAAAAAAAAAAAGGTAATGATTTGTTCTAGAAGAATAAACATGGGAACGATTTGTGCTGTAAGAAAATACAAGCGAATGAATTGTGCTAGAGCTTGTGAGTATTTGGAACCAGGATTTGTGGTAGAAGAAACGAAACAATATTGCAAAACCTTCTTAGTACTCGTACTTGGAACCATTGTGGTGTTAAATGTTCCCTACTTTGAAGTTGTTTTACTTTTTCATGTAAATATATTCTGTAAGAAATATTCTGTGCTGATTTTTTTTATTATATTATGTAGGTTTATTTTTGCATATGTTCCTTACTTTGTTAGGAACAAAGTAATCCATAATTACCTTAATAACCCATTATTTAATGATTCGGCCCGAATCCGATATCAATATTTTCATTACAAACTTTATTGCCACTCAAGCCAACTAGTTTCAAACCTAGCAACCTCTTCACTTCCTGATAATTCACCGAGGTTGAAAAAAAGATGGCCTCATGACCTTCTAAGCTGATTTTTTTATTTAAGTACTGCCAATTCGTAGTTTCTCTACTTGCCTTTATCTCGTGCCATTATTTATCTTTCATTATATTTACTTGAGGCATCTATTATACAGTTGTAAACTTCAATAAATAACTTTCTCTTTAAATGTACATAATTAAAGATAATTATCCATTGTTTGTGCGTGGAAACTAAAACTCTCCCTTTCTTTGTTTCTAACACCTCATATCTATTTTATACCTTTCTATGAAGGTGTGATTCACCCACTTGGAAAACTTAACCGTGCGTGGTGTGTTTTTAAGATCATTCTCTTACTTAATATAGTTTTTACTTAAAAAAATACAATTTTTTTTATTTTAGTAGCCCGTATTAAAATGTCAAATGGTGTCTAGAACACCCTGAACGTGCATTTCATCCATCTAGAAACAAAACGAGCTTTATCTACAGGACACCTGTCATTTGGAAACATATATCACACACCTGATAGGATGGAGCAACGCTTTTACAAAATGTAAAATCTCTGTCTTTTTCAAAAAGCTCAATGTTAATACTATTTAAATAGCAATGATAAGTCTATTATTCATTTAAAACTATGAATATAAAGTAGAATTAAGTTTTAAAAAATAAGATTTACAACTAACTATATTAAAACAGAAAAAAATACTTTTGGAAAGTAACATTAAAAATCTCTCTGTTCTGGGAGGTTTCAGAAATTAATCTCTCATAAGAAGAACATCTGACTGTTATTATTTGCTCCGAGTTTATGATTGCAAAAAATTGTGATTTTATAAGTTCTGGCCAATTTAAAACTATTAGGTATCTAATAAAATACGAATCTAACAAAAATACAGAAGACAGAAAAGAATAAATACATTTTTTAAAATAATATAAAAAAGATATTTGAACTTTCTTAGCATTTGTACAGTATTAGCAATTAATTTCTAATCGAAACATAATGACATCTATACTATTAGCTCTATGTAAACAACATAATTACCTAACTACTCCGAAGAAAATTGCAGTTTTGGCGATTTTATTGGTATTTTTACTAACCAATAAAAAATTCAAACTTCTGTCTCAAAGGATAAAATATAAAAAACTTCCAAGACTCGTGAAATATACACTGCCTGAAAGAACGACATATCTCAGAGAGAATTCATAAACTGACTGGGAATAGAAAACATAAGGAGGTAAATGTGAAGCAATTTGGTACAGTGTTTCATTTTCCTGAGACTTGCAGAAAAATCATTGAAGCATAGGGCACCTTATTGCCGCTTCAAGGCGAAATCAGCTAGTCAATTCTTAGTTTCTCTCTTGTTCATTTGTCCCAGGAAACTTGCATTCATTTCATATGCCACAGATGAAATATATTTGGGTGATTGTTTTATATCTGATAAAGTAAAATTCTGTGATAGATTGAGAAACCTAGATGTCATATCAACGTTGCAATTCTCGTATAATGATCGCTAAACCTGAAGCCACTAAAACTCAATAAACAATCCTTTGCATATAAAACAGAAAAAAAAAACCTGTACCACTACAACTATTTTCGCCACTCCTTTTCTTTATTTCGTAGACCTTCAGAGCGCTTGGCTTTATTTTTTTTCAACTTTTGCAAGTCATTAAACATATTTTTTATCTTCTTTATAGCACATTTTTTTTCAATTTAGTCACAAGCATTAGAAGTGTTTGCTTCTTTACGAGTTTAAAGTGAAAAATAAACTTTACATTTCTTTTGTCCTCGGTTACTTGAATATATTTCCGAACTTATATTCACCATACTACGGATAACCTATATACATTTGGCCATTACTATAAATTATTATTTAAATAAATATATTACAACTAGAGGGAATATATGTACACAATAATGCAGGCACGCCCACGCATACTGCACAGCATTTGTAGCTAAAATCAGGCAGCTTGGTTATTATGGATAAATAGAGATGTTGGGGAACCGCATGCACCGTAATGACCTGCTCAAACGGCACATTCCCATGTACACACGATAGTCTGCTCTGTCCTCCTTTAAACTAGGAGGTAAGAGAATCTGCAAGTTGTAATAGTTAACATTTTAATAAATAAGTGTGATGTTCTTGTATCTAAGAGTATGTAAAATATGAAATAATCCAATTAGAATCATTTCTTAAAATTTATTTAATTTAAAACAAAATGCACAATCGCGAGTAGGTGCTATGGAATAATAAAGCTGAATAAATTTCTTCATTCATACAAAATTTAAGAACAACAATAATATGATTAAAAATAATAAGAGCTAAGTCAGTATCCGAACCCCGATATTCTCTTTCTATCATAAAACGCGTTCTTCTCGTTCAGTCAAATTCAATATTTACAAATCTATCTCTATTTTATCCCACTTTTTATATTTATAAATTTATTACACGTCGAAAACTTAAAATGAGTGAAAGTCCTTTAACATTCCATCAACGGCAGTCTCAATTCTTTTACCAAAAGATTGGGGAATACTAAAAAATTGAAATAAAAAAGAAAACAAATAAATAAAACGATGTACATTACAAATGAGTAACTATAACAAAAATATTACATATACTTCGAATAAAGTATCTCTAAATTTTTGAAATTAATTTGGATAAGGAGATTATTTTTTAAATAATTAAAACTTTCCATTAGTTTTTGGATATTTTAGTATGCTTAATGTTATATAAGACGTTTGGGATCAAAAGAAGATAACTTAGAATTTTCAAAAATTGACTTTTGCACATCTTTCTTTTGTTTAGTCAAGTAACTTTATGCTCCCGAAACGTCAGGTTCCATTCTAAAACTATAAAAAATAAGGCTACAAAGTGTCAGGATAGACAACATTGTTTGAATATCGGATTTTGATCACAAACGCCTCGCGCATTTAATTTATACTTAAGCATATCCGGATGTAGATGATCACAAATAACAATAACTTTTAACTCCCTAAAAAGATTAACAACATAAAGGCGAAAGGACGGGATGGGGAAAGAGAGTGTGGTGACATTTTCCTAAAAACAGCCAGGCCTAAGTAGTACTTTCAGGTTATTATATATTAAAGAGTTAATTATTCAATCCCGAACGGCTTGTATAAATTTATTACTAATCGGAAACTTTTTATTAAAAAAAACAGAGATAATAATAAAAATAATAATAATTTGTCTTGTCAAGGATTGTTAGAGTAATGAATTGTCATTGCAAAAATATAATTCAACTTTTCAAAATGGTATAAGTTTGTAAATACACAATTAGTGTCTTCTTGGAAAGAAGAAGGGGAAAGAAATATTTATTGTACTAACTTTTTTATTCCTTGAATAAACTAGACATAAATAAATGTTACTTTAATTTAATGTGAATTACAAACTTATTCTCATTTGCGGGTTAGTGTACTGTGTAATCACTGTGAACCAATCTTGATGTGTATGTAATTAGCCTTGATTTATACATATCATGGTATGATATAAAAAAACTACCCTCTGGTGGTATTTGCCTATCTAAGAAGGTCAAAATCAACAGAAGTATTAAAGAGACGTTTGGGTCAGAGATACTTTCAGTCTTTTAGTAAATATGAGAAAATAATCACAAACCTCGTTACATTAACTTTGTTCTAAACGTTCTCATCTATATCCATGATTATAAAACTCCCTGGCAGTCAATGCTGCTTTGTGGATGATTAAACCCTTTATCTCTTCCATATCTCCTATCCTATCCATATATACAGTATATATATATATATATATATATATATATATATATATATATATATATATATATATATATATATACACATACATATACCGAATTAAGATCATGCACCCATTAGATCAGGGGTTCCCAACCTTTTTGGTGCCGCGCCCAAATGTTCAAATAAAACCTTTCCACACCCCCCTCTCTTGCGAAATAAATTGCGTAGAAAAACGAGAAGAAACATTTAGTTTAATTGCCGCAATATACAGCATTATAATTTTTTATAATTATTGGTAAACTGTTTTGATTCTTAAATATTTTTACTTTAAACAGAAAGATATGCTCCCGGCAGACAGAGGTTCCGGGCTCGAATCCTGGCAGGGGGCTTATCTTTTCTCTTTAAAATAAAAATACAGCATTATAAGATTCCAATTTAAAATAAAGAACTTATTTAAGCGAAAAATAACTAAAACTAATTAATAATTCATTCCAGAGTTGTATTCACGCCCCCAGGCTGGCATCCACTCCATTAATTCACTTATATTTGTCATGTAAATGTATTTTACTTAATAAAGTACCTTTTTTATAGACTAGCATTAATTCAATATGAATAAGTACATTAAACTTTCGATAAAGTTTAACTGTTGAACTAGAATAGGATCTGAGAGATACTTGAGCTAGCGAAAACAGGGTACTACGGTTTTTATCATGATTCGTGTCTGGGGGTGGTCTAAGAATGTAGGATGTGCGTGCTGCGAGAATTAACTCGGGCAGATTTAGTGGGACAGAAAGAGCTCTTTGCGCCCTATCAATATTCTTTAATATCTAGGCAGCCTCCTGTTTTAAAGAAAAATCTTTGAGGAATTTTCATTTCTTATTTCTCAGATATACTATATATTCTCTGCTATCACAAAAGCTCTATTATTTCTTCTCTAGTATTTCTTAAACACGTCTTTATTCCCAAATCGGCTAGTATGAAAATTCAAACAATAAAACGGTAACTTTTTATAGCATAAAAATATAACGCAACTCATTATTCATCAATTGATAGGGATAAAAATAAAAAGTATAAAAGAAACGCAAAAAACTTAAAGATAAATTAATTAATATTAACTGGCTCTTTCTCGACATCGCATGGTATGATCGTTTCTTAGCATTAATTTAATTTCTGATTAATCGCTTCTTAGACAGCGATGATGCTATGGAGGAGAACCTTGGACGAAGTGTACTCAACAGCTTTAGGCAACAAACGAGTCTAATGAAGAAAGCTCTTAGATGTCAAGCAAATTTGCACTTATTGCTCAGCAAACAGAGAAAATTCAATGAAATGCGACGTCAGAATCATATTTAGACTAATATTTTTATTTTTAAAATTTATTTTTGGTAATTTACATTTATATTATGATATAAGACGGTCAAAATCAAAGTGGGATTATTAAAGAGACGATAGGGTCAGAGATATTTTCACAGTTTTTTTAGAAAATATTATTCATATATTTTAGTTCTTTTTCGGTACTGAAATGAACTGGGTCGCCCGCAGGTCAAAGATTTTCGAACCCCGTTATATTTTTTAGATCTTGAATCACAAATATTTAAAATATGTAACGATCAAATATATACATAAGTACATGGCGTCTGGGAATAATGATGCTCTAAAAACAGACTTTTTTTCCTTTAAATGGCTGTAAAAATGCAGTAAATGTTGATGGTATTTTTATAAATAATTAGAAATGGTAATATAGCATCATTTGTATTTTAGTAACAATTATTTAAACATTAATGGACATACATTATAAATTGACAGCCTATCAGGAAAAATACTTCCGTGAATCTCAATGATCTACGTACAATCAGTCCTAGAAGAAACTTGATGGTGCTTTTTACTATGTAGGAAGATTTTGTCACAAGTCCTAAACAGAGGGGTGGAAACTATTTAGGTATTTGGTAAATATTTCGGTATTTTAAATGTTATATATTAAATTTGTATTTAAATATATCAGGAAGTAGTTGTTCACAAATAACAATAACTTTTGCTCCCTAAAAAAATTAACAACAAAAAGGTAAACCTTTTTCAGCTTAATATAAATTAAAAACTCAATTAAACCATCTCGCTTGAATTGTATAAATATATTACACATAAGAAAAACTTTTTTTTTATATATAGAAGTAATAATATTGATATTATCATGAATAATACAAATGGGACTTATCAAGGACTATAAGTGTAGAAGATAGTCATTTCATAAAGGTCGATATGTAAGGTTAATCAATCTTAAGTATCTTGATGTAGTCTAAAATTTTGCCAGACTTAAAAGTAATCATGTTATATGTAATGTTTATTTGCAGCGCATAGAGATCAACAATTCTTCAGAATGGGATAGATGTGGGCAAAGAGAAACTCTCCAGCATATTATTATAGAATACCCCATACATACAGGGACCAAGAGAAAAATAGTAAAGTTTTTAAAGCCATTATCCAACAATTAAACCCATTATAAACAATTACTAGTATCAAACAAGCCAGAGGAAAACATCAGTGTCACAGAATACTTACTTCCAATAAATAAATATATGTAACATAGTATACAATAGCGCTCATACTTAATAAAACCATAATTGGCTGTTTGGAAAATTCCAATGCCCTCCAAAAAACAACTTAAGTATCATTCATAAAAGTGTCGATAGTATTATGATCTTGAATAATATTAATTTACCTTATATTTGTCTTAAACAGGTGTGAACTATTTATTTGAAAGACAAATTTTCAACCCACATTGCAGGCCTTCTTAAGAGGTCAACGGTTGAGGAGGTCATGAAAAATCATCTTATATAGAATTCAAAGCTCCTATTCTAACCTCTATCATCCTAATTTATTTGGAATCCATTGTTTTGACCATCGATGCCATTATAACCCTTGAGGAAAACCTACAACGTGGGTCGAAAGGTTGGCTTTCAAATAAACAGTTCAACCTTCAATCATATTCTTACAAATAGTATTTTTAGCAGCATCTGCCAACACTTTTCTTCAACCTTTCATTGAAAAAAAGTACGAATTGCCACAAGACAAGATATAATAAATCAATAAGACAAGATACCTCCTTAATCCCAAAGATCCGCTCACAATCAGAACTTCAATGGAAGAGCATCTGCAGATGTTTTTGATTCGCAGAAAAAATTATTTTTTTTAAATTTGTATTTAAGAAAGAATCTGTACCGGCAGTAAACCTGTGGACTAAATATTTGATGATGTAAAGTATGGTACATTTTCTTACGTCATAATTCCTAAACAGTAATCGCGCTAGCGTTGGAATGTAAGATTAAGCAATCTTATCAGTGGCGCCCTGCTTATAGGCGGAAATTATATTTAGAAATCAGTTATAGAGCAGCATCTGCGTTTTGTAACAATTTTTTAAAACTTTTATGAATTAAAGTACAAATTGACACAGCCAATAAGACAAAATACCTCCGTAAATCCCAACAATCCAGGCACAATCAGAGCCTAAATGGAGGAGCATTTGCATAGAAATCTGGGATATCTCGGAACAGAAGTGGAACAAGACAAGACGAATGGGGCCTCACCTCGCCTCCCTTATTGCTTTACAAATCCCTTTGTGCCTCCGGCGAATTTTTTTCATGAGTCACATCAAGGCTCTGATTATCTTTGTATTCCCATCCTTTCTTCCATTTTTCATTCCTGCTCTTTCTCACACCTACATCTCAGGAGAGGCGTTACAACCCCTTCCGGTCTTTTTATGCCTTCGGAGATAGGCCTTGATATCAGGAGAAGTGTTCAGAACAGTTTACCATTAATAGCTTTCATTTTCGACAAGAACACTCAAGGATATGGAAAGTATTTCGTTACAAATGAGTGTAAGGAGTTACATAGGTAATAAGAGAGTATAACAATAGCTCCATTCAATGTGCAACAAAAGCAATCTGTAAAAAGAAATATATTAAGGTCCTCTTATCGTTATTAGAACATTCAACAAATAAAGTACGAATTGCTTTTGAATTTATTTAATTTAATTTATTTAAATAAAAACACCTATACCACTCCGAACCTATGAAGGGGTTCAATACATAGTAGAGACAATACTCTTTCTATGGTCGTGCAGAGAAAGTGATTTATCCGAGATAACGCTCAACCATTACATTCTCCTCCAAAGATGGATACCCACCATACAGTGGCCGGGTAAGCCTCAGGTGAATCTAAAGATCTCTGCCCATCCGTGGCTGATGATAGGCTGAATAATTGATCTATAAATTCTAAATTTGAACCCAGGACCTTTTGGGCCTTTAATAAAATTCTGAAATTAAACTCATTTTAAGTACTTAAATGCTTATGTGTTTTTTTCCTCTGGTAAGTTTATCCTACTTACAGTTTTCTACAGTAAAAAAAATTAAATAACGATAATCATATAAAGGGCCTAAAAGAATTAAAAGAAATGAAAGCTATTCTATGTGTCATCAAATTAGATGAAAATATTATGTAATATTTTCTAACCAGAGAGAGAGAGATCTATCCTTAAATTTAATCTTGTTGTCCATATTATTACATAGCGTTGTGCTGAGTTGCTATGTGGATGATGACAGGTTCAAATCTGAATGTGACTGGTAAATTATTTAATCTGTTAGTAGCCATAGGTGGGACCTTTAGAATATGAAGACCCTCCTAGGAAAATTCATGCCCTCTATAAAGGAGCTATAAAGTGCCCTTACATTTATATTCTTTTATTTATTTATATTTATAGTACAGCCTCTATGAGGTTATAGAATATATTCTTGCATATATCCTACATATATAGTGGGAAGTATCTTAATATTTAATATATATATAACTATAGATCTCCCGAAAATATATAGTTTTTTTTTTCACGGGACGTTCTTAAAGACCACGCGAATATCATTATTTTCATGTTAGAGAAGAATTGGTCGACTGTATCTTCCTTAAATCATTATTTTCAATTCTTTTCACACCCCTTCTCTTCTTCCTTCTTTCTTCCCATCTTTTCCTCATTCTTTCCGATTGTTCTTTCCTTCTTTCCTCGATCCACGCTATTCCTTTTTTTCATCTCTCTTTCCCACGAGGACCTTAATTTCTTTCAGTCTTTTTCCATAATCATCCCTATCAAAACAGTCTTGGTCGGTTATTTTCAGTCTCTCAGTTTCTTCCTTCATCTGTTTGATATACACCCCAGCATTCTAGTATTCTCTTATTTTGTAGAAGATTTCTCTATTTAACCTCTTTGGGTGCATATTCACTATATGTCCGTAGAACCTTTATCTTCTTATTCTTATGTCCATTTCCAAATCACTTACTTCTTTGTATATTTCCTTATTAGGTCTCAACCTTTAGCCTTCCTGTGTCTTCTTTGGTCCGTAAATTCTTCTTAGTATTCTTCTTTCTATCAATAACATTTTCCTTGGGCTGGGGAGGGAAGCAGTTTCAATAGGAATGTAGTTTATCAGTAAAAATGTATTTCAATTTTTTAAATACCCAAATTCTGAATCGGGTTGTATCAGCGAACTTTTGGCACTTTATTTTAACGCTCACTGAATCCGATGACTGGACAAGATCTGACGGAAAAAAAGTATAGTTATTCGGTCGATTCATTTCTAAAATTTTCAACCACATCATTATATCATGAATCCAACTCACCATGAATATATAAGAGCAGAGTTAAATGTTCCTATTCAAATGACCCTTCCTCCCAAAGCATTCCATCCTTCAGAAATATATAATATTATTCACAGATTACCTTCTCGCAAAGCCCCTGGGCACGACCTCATCTTAAAACATCTTTCTAGAAAAGCCTTTCTATTCCTAATCACTGGAAATTATCCGATGGAAATGGGTAAAATCCTGGAAAAGCTCATCCAGAAACAATTGTACCCCATCATTGATGCAAACAACATTATTCCACATCACCAGTTTGGATTCAGAACATCCCGCTCCACTACCCAGCAATGCCATCATGTGGTGAATGTTGTTTCCTCGGCATTGAAACGTGGATTGTATTGTCCGGCGGTCTTCCTCAATGTTGAATAGGCTTTCGACTGTGTCTGGAACCCCAGGCTGCTTTACAAACTCCATAAATTCTTTCCACCTGCATACTTTCTCATTATCTAATCCTAACTCTCAAGGCCAATCCTATTAATCCAATCTACGGGTGTTCCTCAAGGCAGTATCCTCGGCCCAATCCTCTACACATTATATACAGCTGTCATCCCAACTCATCAATACTATCCTGACCACGTATGCGGGTGACCCATGTCTATTATCAGTCAACACTGATCCAGTTATAGCATCCCATACTCGTCATTCCCATATCACTGACCTTGAACTCGAAAGAACCTTGAAAAATGGTGTCAAAACTGGAGGATTAAAATAAAATCTCATCAAATAACCTTTACCCTCCGTCGTAAACCAACTACTTCCTGTCCTGTTGTATCGTTTAATAACACCCCACTAATTCCTGTAGAACAGTTCGCCGTTTCAGGATACTTCAACATTTACTTGAGAAACGCTATAAGCTCCCAATTAATTACAAAAGATTCATATACATGATAATCATTAGATCAATCTGGACTTACGGAGAAGAGCTTTGAGGCTCCACTAAGCCATCGAATTCCTCTCGTATCCAATCCTTACAATCCAAAATCATTTGTAAAATTCTCAATACTCCCTACTTTATTAAGAACAAAGTAATCCATAATGACCCATTTGTCGCTGATTTAGCCCGAATCCGATATCATTTTTTTTATGACAAACTTCAATTTTCACTCAATTCCTGATAATCCTACGAGGCGTCTGAAAAGAAGGTGGCCTCGTGACCTTCTAAGTTGAACATTTTATTTGAGTACTACCACCGGGTAGTTTCTCTACTTGCCTCTATCTCGGGACATTATTTATCTTTTATTATATTTACTAGATCTGTTCAATATACGGTTGTAAATTTCAATAAATACACTTTTTTTTAAATTAACGCCTGTGATTAAAAACATCTTTTCTGAGGAACGACGTTGATTAATATGAATGTTTGCACCAATGGTATTAATAACATCAATTAAAATTATTAATAAACCTTAATTTTTACCGTGAAATTGAATTTCGATCTGCGTTCCTTAAGAAAACAATTACGGAAAGCCCTTATTTTGAGAGGGGAAATCCTATTAGCCGTAATCCTATTGCGTTGATCGACTAAATCTATGTTTTTCATCATCAGCTAATGAATAATATAGGAGCCTGTTATATCTATCATTCCTCTGTCGTGGGTGTGCTTATCAATCCTCTTGTTCTTTAAAAAGATTTTTATTAACTAAATTATTTTATTACTCAATAATATACATGTTTATATGAAAAAAAATGCGCTACTAGAACCCAGGAAGGGTCCTGGGTTCAGTACATGGTAGATACTTTCCTGTTTCTAGGAAAACGGTCGTGCAGGGGTTACCTAAGTAAGTAAGTAAGTAGTATTTTTTTTAAGCTCCAATCATTTAATTTTTCTTATTTATTTTTCCCCCACTTCACTCTCACAGAAGGCTACTAGACCAGCAACTAATGCCACCCAAATTTCATTGGTTAGGCTTCGTTGTGAGTCTTGATTTTCTTTCTTCCTATCTCAGTTTTATGATTTTCGACTGCATTTCCTTTCTTTACTCGGACCGCTTTGTACCCCTCGTTTTTTCTCTTCCAATATTGGTGGGATTTTTCAGTGTTTTCCTGTATGTATCTCTATCTAGACAGTCAACATCTGACATTTTAAGGTTCTTTAATTCTTCTCTTGTTTGCTTCGTGTATCCTCCCACACTTTTGTAGCTAAAATTTTGTTAAAGATCTTTTTGTACAATCTTTCCTCCCTCATCCTTTTAATGTGCCCATAGAACATCAGCCTTCTAATTTTTTGTATGTTTGAAAGCTTAAAAACAAAGTAATTTATTATATATTTCATGTAAATAATTAAAAATAAACAAATATTTTCTTTTATTTGCACATAACTTTATATTTATTTCTTCAAATAATAAAATCCTACACAACTAAATGCAAGATCCAGTAATTTTGATCACATATATATATATATTACCCATTAATTGATTTCATGTTACATTTATAAAAAATAAGTGTTCATGGTAACTTCAATTAAAACCGATTGGGTTCACTTTTTGTAGAGTTGAAATTTTATCTATCAAAGGGATATACAGGAAGATGATTTGGCCGAAATTACTATAAACCAATAGGTCTCCCTTAACATGAGTAACACCTTTATAGAGGACGCATGAGCCACATTAGGGTCTGTAGATCCCACAGGTTTCATCTGTGACAATTAACAGATTAAATAATTGATCAGCCACAGTTAAATTTGAATCATGAACCTTCGGAACAGCAATCAAGCATTATCCCTCTCCCGACTTCTATTTAAATTACATAAAAACACCTGAATAAAAAATTTAAACACGAATTGTAAATCTATTCCTAAAAAGTCCTAACATTCTTCACAAGTATGTTCATAAACATTAGCTACAAAAGAAGAAGTGTACTCACTGAGGTGGTTGGTGGGTGTGGCCCTCCTGTCATAGTCCTTCTTGAGCAGGCTGTCCAGGATCTGGAGGTGATCCATCTTGGCCGCCTCCCTGGAACAGAGGATCATCCATCAGCTATTGGAGTCTCATCGAGGACACTCTCTGATGGTCATTAACTTTGGCAATGTCGAAGAACTGATTCCCAGATTTCATTCGACCAAGTTAACGAAAGCACTGTATTCCAGAAGTAATTTGTGCTTTAAGAAATAAATTATAGAGAATAATAAAAAATAGTTCTAATAGTGAAATTAAATAATATAAAAATCTATTCCAACACGACCCATGAAGGGCTTTGGGTTCAGTATTCGGTTGAGAACTCCTTCTAAACCAAAGGTTATGCAGGATAATGATCAAACTCAACAACCGTGTTTTCCTTAATTAAGGTTATCCACTTTAAATAGGCAGAATCCAGGTTCCGGGCGATTTTGTAAGTCCCAGAGAGTCCATCAAGGACTATTAATAGCTTAAATAGTTTATAAACTCAGCTAGATTTGAAACCAAGACCTATAACACAACCCCGTTCCCTTGATATTGAATAGAGGACTTAACTAATATTAAATTAAATAACATTACTCGTTGATGCTATCTCACACAGGAATTCAATAAAGAATGATGAACAGGATAAACAATATAATATTGAACAAAATGCCTTCCTTATTATACTGGTAAGTTTTCTTAATTACGAATCGATGATTCGTTGCACTTGCACGTTATTGCCTTTTTCATCTAATAGATATAAAAATTAATTTTAACAAGATCTGTTTCCAAGCTCACAGATGTATGATGGTATCTCATTTTTCAATTTATATCCATAAACAGACGTGAGCTCAGGGTGTAGAGCACTAAGCTTCAGTGCTAAGGATCTTGGGTACGAATATATCTATGGTAGATAAATTATTTAATATGTTAATAGCCATGAATGGACACTGCGGGATCCATGAAATGGATACCCTTAATCGGGGGGGTATATCGTATAGGTTATAGGTTATAAACCATATCATATGCTGAGCCCAAGACTCTACATGGATTGTAGTGGTTGAGGTTTTTTTTATTTTAAATCCATATAAAAACAATCATTCACAAAATAAGGTTATCATAATCCAAGTGTTGCTTATTACATGTAGGTACATTCTATATTCTTTACTTCCTAAAAAAAAATAATTAAATTGTTGATAACATTTGAGTATTAATAATATATTAGTATTACGGGTTTCAGTTCCGCAGGTTGTCGCTTCAAGTCAAGTCATAAAATTTTAACTTTTCATTCTTTTACTTTTTAATATTCTCATAAATAAAAATAATTTTATTACTGACAGTATATATTTAACTATAGCTGGCTGCGTATAGCCTATAAACCGACTTACACATACCATTTTGTTATCTCATCACCTATACTT
The DNA here is from genome assembly GCA_037127475.1 of Arma custos. Classification (NCBI taxonomy): domain Eukaryota; kingdom Metazoa; phylum Arthropoda; class Insecta; order Hemiptera; family Pentatomidae; genus Arma; species Arma custos. The sequence goes on along the minus strand of CM073763.1, from coordinate 48,048,295 downwards.
CAAAATGATTTGAAAAACGTTAAATTCCTGTTCGAATGATGACCGAAATATACACATTTCCCATAATTACACACTTTTTTATTCTAAAACTCACGATTGTTTTTATTGTTGAGAATAAACAAAATTAACGAATAAAAAACTGTATGCCTTTATTTGTTTTTAAATATAGTTTAAAAACAAATACATGCATATAAATAGGTACATAGATTAAATTAGGCAAATAGTTAGTTTTGTGATGTAGACAATTTTATAAAAAGAGTTTAAGGAATTGTATAGGTACTAAGTTCTTATAAACAATTTAAAACCGTTCAGAGTTAAAACATTTCTAAAAAGGTGTACTGTAAAATAAATTCCTCGGTATTAAGGGTTTGGGAGGTAGGAGAAAGAAGTAACCCATTTAAATGGCAGCATTTAAGGTAAAGTCTCTGAGGTGGCTATGTTAATCTACCCTCTTCAAGCCACAGGGAGAGGGAATGCCATGGTTTAAACGTTAGTGAAACCGCGAAATAAATCTCAAGAGCCAGGTGGGAATCGAACCTACTTCTCTCTGTCCAATCCTCTCTGGAACCGCCTGCTGCAATCCTTAGTAATCACTATAAACTAGGTTTCTCATAAGCTGGTAGTGGCTCGTTTGAATAATGCTCATTGATAATATGAGTTTCGATATTATTTCAAATGAGAAAATATAAAAAACAATTTATTTCATCGTTAATTTTATTTTTATTAATTGTTATAATTTTTAAATATTTTATTTTGAAGAAAAAATATTTGTCCAGGGCCGGGATTCGAATCCTCGAATATGTCGAATTGGGATTCGAATCGAATGGGCGACCCGGGCCTGGACAAATCTCTTCACTTCAAAATAAAATATTTAAAAAAATATTCCAGCAAATATGTGAATTTTTTTTTTCGATTTTAGAAAACTCGGAGTAATCTGCTTTTGATCCTGAACACCTTAAATGCCTCGAGTTTTAAAAATAGATAAGAGATAATCTTTGAGATGATAAGAGATGAGTATTAAACAAGTTTATATATAAAACTCTATTTCATAACATATTGTTATAAATTAATAAAAAATAAAAATCAATTCAGAAAGACGTTGCAATTATTGTCGTAAGCCATTTTCGACTGAGTCCTATTATCGGAAAAGGTTAAAAAATGTAGCAATACCTTGGGACTTTAAGTTAACGGCCTATTACATAGGAGATTTCTCGATGCCCTAAATAAAAATATAAGAGATTTTTTCAAGTAGAACATCCGTAAGGATAGTTTACACGTTAATTTTAATCTTTGCGATAAAGTTTTTTTCAGTTTATTAGACAAAAGAACATTTTTTTTTTAATTTTTCCTTTAATAGAGCATATGTAAACGTCTAATAATGAAATAAAATCGGCCATGATTTCAAAACTTATATTATAGTTTGATTTACAAAATAATATCATTTGCTGCATTAAGAGACTATTAGAAAGACAACTATGACAGGAAACATGGTTTCTGTTTAGTTCACCTCATTAACCAGTCAAATCAATTACACAGGCCAACGATGAAAAAACTTTTTTAATGAAAATACCTTATTCTTATGTTGTTTAGGTTGCTGAATCCAAATATGATGCTTAAAAAGTTGTATCACCCACCATTTATTCACATTTTATAGTTAAATTCATGAAATAAAGAAATATTTTTAGAATTTAACAGCTTTTTCATAGTTAAGATAACATGAAAAAATAGGTCTAATGAACAAAGATGATGTTGGCAGCACTGCTGAAACACATGCTAAACAGCTGATGTTTTGTTTATTTTCAACATAACCTCACTTTTACGTTTCCTGTACATGTGCTCAGTGCAATGTCTCATCGCGGCTGTAAAAACTCTGCTGACAGTTTTTGTTATATTTGTGGTGAGTTTGTTATTAAAAAGCACCAAAGAAACATTACAGACTTTGTGAAAAAGGTTTATCTAGCATACTTTGGAACCAAACTTGGAGACCAGGATAAACCTTGGGCACCGCATAAGGTATGTTATGTATGTGTTGAAGACCTCAGGAAATGGTCAAAAAAAGAGAAAAAACACTTTAAATTTGCTGTTCCCATGATATGGAGGGAACCAAAAAATCATTCCGATGACTGTTACTTTTGCAGTGTAGATATTACTGGTCATAACTCTAAGAACAAGAAGGTAATAAGCTACCCTAACCTTCCGTCCGCCATCCGACCAGTAGGGCACGGTGTAGATTTGCCAATCCCGGAACCACCAGAGGACTTAAATTCTATTGAAACAGAAGTATTTTCTGATGTACAGTCGGAGTTAGATGAACACGATGAAGAATTCCAATGTGTTACAGAAAATGTAGAGCCTAAATTGTTCACTCAGGTCGAGCTTAATGACTTAGTTAGGGATCTGGGCTTAACAAAAGAAAAAGCTGAACTGCTTGGCTCTAGGCTAAAAGAAAAGAACTTGCTGGCGGCTGGAACCAGCATTCATGTGTATAGGAAGAGAGAACAACAATTTTCGAAGTATTTTGAACAAGAGGGTGATTTGGTGTACTGCTCAGACATTCATGGTTTAATGAATGAGTTTGGAATTGAATACAAAACAGAAGATTGGAGGTTGTTTATTGATTCATCCAAAAATAGTTTGAAGGCAGTTTTAGCACACAACGGTAACATGTATGCCTCTGTACCTGTCGGTCATTCTGTACATATGAAAGAGAGTTACGAAAATCTAGAAATAGTGTTAAATAAAATAGGTTATTCTGCACACGGTTGGATGATATGTGGTGATTTGAAAGTTACGTGCATGCTCCTTGGTCAGCAAGGGGGTTTTACCAAATTTCCATGTTTCTTGTGTGAATGGGACAGTAGAGCTCGGAATCAACATTGGTGCAGAAAGAACTGGCCTGCTAGGGAGTCTTTAAAGCCTGGCGAGAAGAACATTTTACGCAAAAACCTTGTAGATCCAAAAAACGTGCTCCTACCACCAATACATATTAAGTTAGGTCTCATGAAACAGTTTGTAAAGGCTTTGCATTAAGATGGGCTTTGTTTCAAATATCTCTGTCAGAAGTTTCCACACCTTTCAGAAGCTAAACTGAAAGAAGGCGTCTTTACCGGGCCTGATATTAGAAAAATGATGTTTGACGTTAACTTTGAATCCACAATGACCTCAAATGAAAAGGAAGCATGGGTTTCATTCAAGCAAGTTGTCACCAAGTTTTTGGGAAATGAAAAAGACCCAGAATATAAGGCTATTGTTGCTAACATGTTAAAAAAATTTGAACAGTTAGGATGTTTGATGAGCCTGAAAGTTCACTTTTTGAGCAGCCACCTCGATTACTTCCCGGAAAATTTAGGAGATGTTAGTGAGGAGCAAGGTGAGCGTTTTCACCAGGACGTTAAAGTGATGGAAAAACGTTACCAGGGCCGCTGGAATACCAACATGATGGGGGATTACTGTTGGTCACTTCACCGGGAAGTTCAGCAAGCTATTCATCGCAGGAAAAGCTACACAAGAAGCTTCAAGGAAAAAAAGGGAAAGAAAATATAAACCAATTCCAGTTGACAAGTGAACCTTGTATCATCACATAAAATTACTATTCCAAGTATTTTACTGTAAATACAAACCATTTTTACGATTCTACAGTGTTTCATTGATTTCCCTATATACTGTAAATGGGTATTAGACTATATAATAAAATACATTTTGCTTGGAAACTAAGGGTGATACATAAAAACTACGAGCAGATTTGGATTCAGCACATAAAAATCTATCAAGATCAGCTATTAAAATTAAAAAAGTTTTCAAAAAGGTTTTTTTTGTTGGCCTGTGTTATTTAAAAATCTTACATAACTTTTAAAACCGTTCCTGAACTTTAAAACACAGGAACAATTTAAGTAAGTTTGTATTATTTTACCCAAAGCCACATTATGAACATTAGCATAAGAAACTTGTAGACCATAATAAAATCGCTAAACGCAATCAGATTTCGCTTATACTGTTCTTGAATAATAAGTAATCGCAAAGAAAAATACTCAGTTTCATAGTTATGATTAATGGTTATATAAACATCTAGAGAAATATAAGAAACATAAAATAAAAATCTCGTAAAAATATACGAAGTGAAAGAGGGCCAATTATTTTGCGATGAAAGACAATTTGAAGTAGTTTATGATGATGGCTGTCGGAAATAATCGGTTAAGTGTTAGAGATAATAAGATAAATAAATCATAAGTAAAACACAAAAATCTTCCCTTGGAGAGACCCAGAAATATTTCGGTCCAATTTCTTCCTCCCAATAGATTTCCGAATTTCAGGAAAATAACGAAGGGATACTCCACGGAAAAGGAACGGTACATCTCGATGAAAAACTCCAAGAACCAGAAGCTTGTTATCTTACGGGAAGAAAGCATTTTGTTGATTGGAAACCACAAGCCTCTGATTCTACCACTGACCCGTATAACATTCCATCAGCGATTTTTTTACGAAAGTCACTCACTGGTTGTAGCCTGAGAATTCACACTGCTCTCCGTTATTAATCAGTCGATAGTTGATGTTGATTATTCAAAAGGAGAGGCAAAACATAGACCATAAATAATAAATAAAAAAACTGAAGCACTACAATCCATGAAGGGTCTTGAGGTCAGTACACGGTGGAAATTGTACTGTTTCCATGGCAAGGATAGTGCAAGCATGTCGTTTATCCGAGGTCACACCAACCGCCACGTTTTCCCTCAATTGACGGTATCCACTTTATAGAGGCTAGGAGTATTTCCAGTCCCATAGGGTCCGGTCCATCTAAGGCAGTGAACATCAAATATTTTGTCTGCCGCATCCGGATGTGAACTACTCAAATTTAATACATCAAAGTATTCTGTAATATTTCGTTATTAAACAATACTTGGATATTACAACACATTTGAAATATTACTTCCAACATATGTATGGTAGGTAATCGCGGTTATTTCATTTAAATGTTAAATCTTGTCAGCATCGCTACAGATCGTCTGCTTAAACTCCAAGTACAAAAGGTACCTATTGTCTTGGTTTTGATAGATACATTGGCGGTTAATTGGTGTAACCTGTTAATTAAGAGTATATAAAACTCCAATATTGGTTTATTTTAATATTTTATTTAATCCTTAAAAATATATTAATATTTAAAACTTAAGGTTATATTGTTATGATGGAATAACTCTTCGAATAAACAAAAAAAATAAAATAAAAATTTCATGTAAATTATATACAGAGATATCTAGCCTAATTATCCATAAAGATACTGACCAATAACCTTTTTAAAAATCTTTTATTGTGTGTACATATCACATTAACTAGAGCCACTTCAATAAAACTGGCGTCCAATTATCAATAAATTCAGGCATCGAGCGAGTACAGCCCAAACAAAACCCAGACACAGCAATTTAGGTTACAAATGCAATAGAGCTTCCAGTACAAGTGGAATCGTCAAGAGACAATATAAAATTGGTACAGTTCAACACGATTCAATTCAATTAATTGGAAGTTTCCTTGGGAAGTGGGTTGTATTGTTGAAAACAATAGAATGCAATTAATTGTTGATGTTGATTGCTATGTAAATTTCTATATACTGCACCAATCAATTCGGAAGACCTCGAGTGAGGGTGGTATTCTATTGTCAAGAAAGTTCAAATGATAGTAAAACTGTGTAATAGTTTATTAAATTTATTTAAACAAATGGATCTAAATCCATTATAGAATTACCTCTAAACATATTCGTTAGGTCGTGATACAACAACAAAAAACTAAGCTTTAGGATCAACATTTAATAGGAAAAAAGGACTAGACATTAAAGGACCTATAGAGATTAAAGGTACACTATAATTAATACTTTTTATCAGCACCGGCTACTTTTTTTGCACCCAAGCGAAAAAAAGATGACAGTGCAAAATATTATAAGTATTAATAATGCAAAAAATTGTTTTACACTGCATTTCAGTTCTTATGATTCAGTCGTATACTCGTTAAATTCTCTTTTGGCGACGTCTCGTGGCTATATTGTTCTTATAATCATGCCCTAACAGAGATATAAAAACCGATTTTTAGTTAAATCACGCACTAGTCGAAACATGTATTAACGTTTTTACAAGTAGAAGACAATGTTAACACATAAATTATGCTTGGAAATTGACGATGAAATATTCACCATTAAATCACTAAACCATTTTGTCATAAATAAGTAAGTACCATTAGCATTGTCCTCTAATTGTGCAAGTGTCCATTTTATATTTCGATAAGTGATTTTATACAATTCACTAAAAGCCGTTTTTTCACTATAATAATTTTTATAAATATTTACTATAATAATTTTTATGTTAGGTAATAGTGTTCAAAAATATTCGTCTCTATAAAACAGTTACAGTTTACAATATAGGACAACGTAATGGGATTTATCACCGGGATTTGACCGCCATTCATAAACTGTGGAACAAAATCAATTAAATAACATTAAGTATTTATATGAGTAATGTCGTTAAATGCATGCACATTCGAGAAATTAAACACAACTTTTCAAATAATAAAAGGCTTACCGAATCCGAAGACTTGATAACTACAATCGCTGCTAACAAACATTTAGCTCCACTGATCAACAAAATTATTTAATATTATTTAAATTTAACAAATATAAATGTTCAAATTGTCAATTCATATTTTATAATGTTATTATAACAAAATATTTTTCGACTGTCTTCTCAAAACTTGTAAGACGCAGGCATACGGTTCAGTTCATTAAGATCTTATAATTATTATAATAAATAGAAGATAAAACTTACTAATATAAAACAATTCATTATCCTGCCCTAATGCTAAGAAAAATGTTAAGGTTGATAAAAAGAAACCAGTATAATATAGACGATTTCCTATATCTTAAGGTGATTACAGTTTAACTGATAGCGAAGAGAAAAAATGTCTTGATTAATAGCATTAGAATTAATAAAAAAATTTAGTCATAATCTGGAGATTTAACGTCTTAGTAGCCGACCTTTATATATAGTTTTCATGACATTAATACTGATTTATTATTAGTAATCGACTTAAACGTAGATAAGAGGACTTCGTTAAATATTACTTTACAACATAGCTCTAAATGGTCATACTTTGATAATAGTATAAAAATACTGCTACATTTATTACCGCGGTTAATCAATTAAAAGTTAACAACGTCAACAACAGTCTCTTGCGGCTAAGATAGTCCCGAGATCGAATTTTGGGAGCAGAAAGACGAGCTGTGATAGCCGGCAATTAACGCATTGTGGGCAATTAATTGGTTCATAAAATTATTCAATAACTACCGACACGGGAGAACTGGGTCGTTACTGCCAGAAATTAATTAGCAGCCAGGATAGTCTGGGCGGACAGAGATCGTCTTCAGCCAGGCTCAATTGTGCAGGTAGGGGGCAAGGTAGTGCAGAGAAGTAAACGAGTAATTAACAATAAATAATAATAATATTTAATAATTAATCAAACAGCATAAATTTTAAAAGTTATTAAAATAACATAATTTTAAAATTAATTAAAATTCTTTTTTATACTCAGTTTATCGCTCGTACACTAAAAATCATTAATAATGAATCCTAATATATCGACAATATGGAAATTATTAGGGAATTTATGATACCTGTTAACCCCGTTAAATTCAGATCAAATTTATTCTATTTGTTTTTTTTAAATCATTTGTTTGCGTTAAAATAATCTCTGAGGCGGCCTCTTATCTATAGCTAAAATTAATTGTTTCAAAACCATAAAAACCACAAAAAGCCGAAAAAATGTCCCTGTTATCCTAAACCTCAGCAAGTCCATAATTCGACAGTTTGGAACAAACTAAGTGCATTTTGAGTCGAAAGTTTAGCCTCACGGCGTTTACCACGATAAACTATGATGAATGAATGAAATGACTTTGAAGCTATACATCTGCTGAAACCCACTACAACCAAATCCGACGCATTATATTAAAAATCTGAGAATCCTAGAATTCTGATGGGTTGACAATAAAGCTTACAATACTCATACAACGCATTTATCAATAGTATAATTCCCCTGAAAACATTCTGTATTCTTATAAATGCATACCTTTCAGTTTTTTTAACCAGTAAAAATTCCAAAATTGGACTAAGGGGTTTGACACAACAAGTCTCAAAGATCCTTCATAAATATTAATAAGAGTGAATTGAAATAAATAAATATGTGAATGAAAATATTATATTAACTATTAAATATTTCATATTATAAGAGGATTAAATAAATCCTGATGATAACAAGTCCATAAATGATAACAATAATTATTGAATGAATAATTACAGTATCTAAATTATAGTTATTACAGTTTTCTGTTTTTTTTATTCCTATACAACTACAACTCATGTAGGGCCTAGGATTGAGTACATAGTAGTGACTGTACTGTTTCCAGGGCAACAGTTATGCATAGAGGTGCTTTGCCCTAGTACGCGTTCAGCGTTCAGGATTTTCCCCAATTAAGGGGAGCCGTGTGAACCTTTATTTTTTTAGGGGCTGGGTGAACCACCCCTAAAGGTCCATCCACGGCTGAGAACAGATTAAATAAAGGTAACACTTAATCTTTGTTCATTCACTTAATCAGTTGTATTTTCATTAACAAATACATCAAATAATCGATAATTATGTATTCAGACTAAGGAGATTTCTCGTTCCAATCAATGGTGCCTGTACACTATCACCGATAGAGCGAATTGTACAGCGGTTGTAGAATATGATTAATCGACAAGCCTAAACAGTGGGATGACAGTTCTTGAGCGCGCTATTGATAGTTTGCATTTGTCTGTAATGTCTGGTCATATTTCAAGCATTGCTTTACTTGTTATTGAGCAATTGCTTAGACAACTGAATAGTGGAAGAGAAAAATTCTCTGAATGGACTTCAAAGACAAAATGCCATTATAAAAAAAAAATAATAATTTTCATGTTTAAGTTAATCATTTCAGCTACCATCAGAACTGAATTATTTTGTATTACGTCATTAACAACTATACATATTATAAAACTAAGTCCTTCGCCGCGTCTGTCTGTCTATTCGCTATAAACTCGAAAACTTCTTCATGGATTTTCATGCGGTTTTCACCAATAGATGGAGTGATCCGTGAGGAAGGTTTAAGGAATAACAATAAGGTTTATTTTATTTTCTCTTTCTTCTATGTAAATTTACAAAATAATAAGTTCCCAACTACAAATACTAGTGCAGAATACAATAAATAAATTCAAAAAGTTCTTTAATGAAAAGAAAAAAGGCCCTTCCCAAAAAAAAGGCCTCTCCCGATTTGTCCCAGTTACGTCTGTTCCATAATGAAAAAAAAATATCCACTTTACCTTAATTGAATATTTTCTCCTTTTCTTCTTACTTCAGATTATCCCAGAGTTTTTATATTTGAATTAAACATGACGTTTTCTAGTTCTTCTGGTCTCCAGTCGGCTAATAAACTTCTCCATGAGATGTCAAAAATGTATCTAGGCTGTTTGTCCTTTGATGATGAAGTTTTGCTTCTTTTGGCTTTTTGTGCTTTTTGCTCTTTTTCTTTACCGGCAGCTCCTTCTTTTTCTTCACTTCTTTCTTTCCTTTTCCTTCAGGTTTGTTGGGCCTGCAGCTCTTCCAGGGTGAACAAATTATCATTTGTTAATAGTTTGTCGTATCTTAGGGTAGCCTTGTTTCCTTTCTCCTAGTGAGATTTCATAAATTAAATAATTCCTTTCTAATTTCTCTGACAGCCTTTGGCATGTCATCTTTGATTTATGTCATTTTAAATTCATCAAGTTGCATTAATTTAGATATGTGTTTCATAATATCTGTTTTCAAAATTATCGAATTTAATTTCACTAATACTGGGCCATTTTTATTTTTAGGGTTTATTTTCTTTATTTCCGTTATATCATAAGGTCTGAAATCTGGTATAATCTAAATATAATCTACAATAATCTAAATATCGTAGTCTTCATTTCCATTGGTTTTTCTCTCTAGTCCGAATAATACTATATTTTTCCTTGGAATGTTATATTCCTCTCTTTCCCTATAACTCTGGATATCACTAGATAGATCCTTTATTTCAAATTTTATCTTATTTAATTCCTCCTTTTGATATATTTTATTTTCATCCACCTTAGTCTCTACTTAGTAAAGCTTATACTACTACTTAGTCTCTAGGCCTGTAATTTTTTATATTAGTATATTAAATTTTTTTTCTATTGTTGTCATATTGGTACATCTTGAATGGATCAAATATTATTAAATTTAATATTATTGACAAATCAGAGAGGTTGCAATGTGGTTAATGAACGTGTATACAGCTGGGATGTTCAGCTGTCAATGAAGTGGCAGCGGAGACAGGTGTGAGCAGATGGCAGGTGGATGAGATGGGCGGAGCTAGACCTGGTGGGGCACTATCTCTATGTACCAGCACTGATCTTAAAGATAGCACAAGGATTTTACCTTAATAGTTGAGAAATTAAATTCGATTATGTAGTTTCTTCCTCCGGTCCGATTTCTTAGGTTTAAGTATGTAATTTGTAAAAAAAATATATGATTGATTTCGTTTGATATTTTGAAATATAACGATAAATGTAGGAAAAAATATAAAAGCTTGGGAGGTTTCATCGAAGACGCTGCCTTTTATGGACACAAAACATATAGTCTTGCTAAAATAATAATAATAATAAAGATAAACCAGCCTTAAGCACTACTCAACAGCAGAATGTATGATCTTGAACAAGAAAACATTGATGCGTGATTTAGAAACCATGAAAAGAAAGATACTGAGAATAATATTGAGGCCCATTAAAGAAGGAGACCATTATAGACGGTGTCATAACCAGGCACAGAGATAAAATTACAGATGCAATAAGAAAACTCAGATTTCAATTCTATGGGCACCTACAAAGATTGGGCCCGGCCAGTATGACAAAAGGGTGGTTAAAAAAAAAAAGTGAAAATGGCCAACACTTTTTTCACTTGGGAAGGACTTCTGAATATCCCAGAAAGGCCAAAAGGAAAATACAGGTGCAATTCACACGCAAGAAAGAAAGCAAAAACACGAGGAATGAATCAAAGAGATATGGGAAAAAATAAAGTAACAGTAGAAATAGACGTAGTCCAAATTGGTTCGGTATTAAAAAAAAAAAAATGATAAACCGACTTGACGTGTAATGACGTCTGGGAGAAGTCATTCATTTCAAGTGCCATTGTAGCCTTTGACGTCTCAGACGTCAGGAACGATCTCCATTGAGCGTACAGTACATTATGAAATTATTTATTTATTTCCATTCAGTCTTGATTCTAAGTATGTTCGTAACGTAAACATAAAACTACATCAAATTGAATTAGTAGTTTTTCGGCCGCGCCATTACGTTAAGGGGTTAAAAGAAAAAATGTTTCGCCAATGGCTATAAACCACCGAATTCTTGTACTTCAACTGTAGCAGTAAAATTAATTCCATCTAAAAAATGATTGAAATAAATTTTAATTATATGAAAAACATTTCATCAGTATAATAAATTTTAATGGAACCGAAAAGTCCTAAAAACTTGTACTTAATAATCTTCCTGTCCTTTTTTAGAGTTCCTATTGAAAGATGAGGAAAAAAGAAATGGAATTTCCCCGACTTATCCCCGTACAGATCTTTTCTTTTTTCTTCAATTATACAAAGTGCTAGGAAGGAACTTTTCCCGACTTTGACAATAGATTAAGCAAAAAAAATATTCGTTTTGCTATGTTTTAGGAAGATAGAATGTTTGATTAATTCTTCTTAGTCTTGGGAGCCAGAGTAACTAACTTATTACTCATCTTATTATTTATTTTAATATCCTATCTTTATTTTAAATTGGATACTTTTCCAAAGGTCGGTTGTGTTTTTACCAATTCACTAATCAGTCAGGTTAATACTTTAATTACACCATCAATATAGTATTAATACAAATATAGTGAATCTAGGTTAAGAAAGCACCAAAATAATTATAATGAATATAATTTCTTAATACATTTTCTAAACTGAATATCATTGAAAATACATGCATTAATTCGATTAATGACTCAGATATAATAGAAAATTGTCATAAAATACATACATATATTAAATTATCACTATTTTGCAATACAGGGGTTAGTTATATGGTTCTTCATCTAGTAGATCTAGGTTTCTTCTAGAAGTCAATATTCGACTCCTCCTTCCACGGAATCTCTTCCAAGAATGCCGTCTTGGACACCCTCTCTTTCGCATCACCTCACCAGTGGGTCTTACTACCTGCTTGAGCGACCTAGTTCTTGTAACCGTCATATACTCATTTTGTAAATTAATATTTATATTTATATTACATTTATACTCGATATATTTTGCATTTATTGACTTCAGTAAAGCATTTCATATAGTTAGGCACTCATTTCTTATCAGCAGTCTAAAACGCCAAGGCATTAACAGATCTTGGATGTTCTTCAATATTGGTATGCTAAGAGCAAAGCGAGAGTAGTTCTAGGCTTATATGGAGAGGATTTTCCAATCGAAATAGGGATTCGTCTGGACGATCCTTTATCACCGGATCTATTCAACGCGGTTTTAGAAGATGTTTTCAAAAACCTTCACTGGGAGAATTTTGGGATAGACGTTATAAACGAACTGTCAAATCTGAGATTTGCTGATGTACTTCTCATTTCACACTCACCCTCTGAACTGAAGAAAATTCTAGAAGAGCTGGTCCTACTAGGAAATGAAGCTGAGCTGGAGATATATTTTAACAAATCAGTCTTGATGGCAAATGCAGAAGAAGAAGAAATAGTTATTGGTACCAGCAAACTTCAATGGGTTAAAGAAACAATCTATCTATCTAGGGTGACTCATATCATTTGCAAACAGATCCAAGAAAGAGGTGAATAGAAGAATTAAAATAGGATAGTCCAAATTTTGGTCACACAAAAATATTTTCAAAAGCAACATGGCCATACATCACAAGAGAAAAGTTTTTGATGCTTGCATCATTCCTTCTTTAACTTATTGATACCTCCTCAAGGTATCCATAAGTTAAAGAAGGTCCAATCCTTGGTCCAATCCTGTATACAGTTTATACAGCTGACATCCCAACTCATCCTAATACTATCCTTACCACGTATGCTGATGATACATGTGTATTATCAGTCAACACCAATCCAGTTATTGCATCCCAAAGCCTCCAATCCCATATCACTGATCTTGAAGAATGGTGTCAAAACTGGATAATTAAAATAAATTCTCAAAAATCGCATCAAATCACTTTTACCTTACGTCGTAAACCAAAGACATCCTGCCCTTCAGTATCCTTTAATAATATCCCTCTGGTGCCTGTAGAACAGATCCGATACTTAAGGTTCCCCTTGACAAACGATTAACCTGGAACCCTCATACAAGACTGAAAAGACAAGAAACCGCACGAAATTTCAGGCTACTTCAACACTTACTAGACAAACGCTCTAAGCCCCCAATTAACTACAAAAGACTCATCTACATGACCATCATACGACCTATTTGGACTTACGGAGTAGAGCTTTGGGGCTCCACTAAGCCATCGAATTCCTCTCGTATCCAATCCTTACAGTCCAAAATCCTTCGTAAAATCCTCAATGCTCCTTATTTTGTTAAGAATAAAGTCATACATAACGACCTTTATGTATGACTATGTTTTATGTCCCTTTTGCTGCTGATTTGGCCCGAACCCGTTATCAATCCTTTCATAACAAACTTCATTACCACTCAAACCTAGCTTCCTCTTCAATTTCCGATAATCCTCCGAGGCGTCTGAAAAGAAGATGGCCACGTGACCTCCATACTTGAACTTTGATTTGAGTACTACCAGTGGGTAGTTTCTCTACTTGTCATTATCATGTCATTATATATCACTTAGTCTATTTTATTGTTGTATTATTGTAATACAGTTGTAGATATCAATAAATAAATTTTAAAAAAACAAAAAAAAAACTTATGGATACCAAACTTGGAGTGAAAATAACGATATATCTAAATACATAGCGACCACTCAGCGTGCAATAGAGCGAAGTATGTTAAGGAAAAGTAGAAGGGAGAAAATAAAGAAGACAGAACTACGGAAGCTGACTGGTACGCGCGATATTCTTAAGACCGTATCTGTTCTTAAACGGCAGTAGGCTGGACACCTTGCAAGAATGGGACCAACACATTGGGCAAAGGCAACAACAGATTGGTATCCAATACACCACACTAGGAGAAGAGGGAGACCAGCTACGAGATGGCGTGGCGACATACAAAACTTCATCGCAGTACTATGGCACCGTTCTGCTTGGAACAGACGTAGCTGGGGCAAATTGGGAGAGGCTTATGCCCAAAGAAGGGCCTTTTATTATTTTTAAAACATAGCAACATACTCAGTTAATTACGAAACTAAATTTTATCTCTGCCCAGTGTTCATTAACGGGTGCTTTATCAATGTTGCATAAAATTTCATTTTCTTCTTTTGTCACAGGAATGAGCAATAATTTATCCAAAATTATTCTATTTACTCTGAACTAATTTAAAAAATAAAGTGTGTTAATTTATTCTTTCAAAATGAATTAATAGATATAAATATCCGTAGACTCTATTTCCTTGGTTCTTTCTTATACCAAACCATCAACTCACAACATACCTCTAAAATCTATAATCTCCTACAATTCAAATCCTCTATCCAATGCCAGTCCAAAACATTTGAGCATTCCTTTTTTACTACGCGCTGGAACTCACTCCATCCTGATTAGTGAGACAAAAAATAAGTGAAACTTATTTTGTGTTATCTCTGACTGCACCCTCTGATCAATTATATCAATCATTATAACGATTTTTGTTGATATTATTTTTGCATTGTTAGTTTCTCTTATTTTTTTCTCACAGTTTAGTTCTTGTTATTTTAGATGTTTATTCTATTTTTTTTTCTTTATCAGAACATACCTTTTTGTTTCCAAATTGTTTAATGCAGTTCTTAAATATTGTGTAATTCTTATAATTTAGCCCTTTGGTAGGATATGTATTCATTATATTTTGTACACACCTGTTATTCCTATATGGGACTTGGTCCCAGAATAAAATAAATTTATATTCTATTCTATCTTTAACTTCTTGGTTATCAAGTGTATACATTAGTGTACAGAAATAGGCTGTTGGAAACACTAATGATGGTTTCAACGAATGACAAATCCTAACCAGAATGGAGTGTTTATAGACTACTCCATTTGGAGCGAGGGTGGGTTTATCGCTCTACCATCAACTGTTGCTTTGGTGATTTGTATCGGTTCTCCCCTTCCTATCGGTATTTATCGACGTTTGCCTATAGGCCACCGGCTCGTATTTCTCCTCTCATATTCGGTGCCAAGAGGTTTTATTTAGTTCCATCATAATGGTTGCAATATTATATGATAATCACCAGTTAAAACATATAGACATAATATTTAATTGAGCCAACACGCATCAAAGTACAGAAAAAGGAAGAAAATGTGAAGGTATTTTTCCTTATCATACTCCAATACAAGGGAGCGGAGTGGTAGAGCGCTGAATAACCATGCAGAAGATCCAGGATTCAAATCCCGCTGGCTGGGAGATTTTTATTTAATCTGTTAGCGGCTGGAAATGGATCCTGTGGGATCTGGCAACTTTCTGTGACTCACTGAAACTCTATAAACCTGGCGGTAGAGCGTAATCTGGAAAATAACCATTATCCTAGGAGCTGTACAGTTTCTAACATGTACTGAACCCACGACCCTTCATGTGTTGTAGTGGTACAGATTATATGCATGTTATATTTTGCCGAGAAATACTTCATAAATAATTCGACAAAGCGTCATAACAATTAAATTTTATATTTCTTAATGATTATTTTTTAAATGAAAATCATTTCATAACCTCGATCAAGTTTTCTCAACTTGTCATACATTTCCATGACATGATTTCAAACAAGCCACATATAGGTTCTGCACAGACATAATTCATTAAATAAGTCGGTAAATTGTTACAGTAAATAAACATATGTATAATAAAAAAAACAGTTTCAAACTGATATTTAAAGTATTGCCTAACTACAATGCTGTAAAAGAAATATTTGTATCTTCTTTTTTTTTTTTATTATTTTTTCATAAAGCTTTAGTAAGTGGATTCTCATTATATAAAATTCGTAAGCAACGCTCGAATTTAAAATGAATGGTCTTGTTAATTTAATAATTTTCCTTATTCTCATTAGCTAAAAATCGTAAATAAAAAAAAATGTAGATATATACAGGTTGTTTGAAGAATTCTCAGATTCTAATAATCCCACAGCTAAGGAATCTTTAAAGAGAAAGCTGTTGAAATCCGCTAAAATTTTCACTTCAATACTAATAACATGAATGAAATAGTGTTCGCGAAACCTTTAAGAAAATTTTAATATGGCCTACCTCAAAGCGAAGGTATTCATCCTGTTTTAATATCGGTAGAAGAAAAAAGTAGGAACGCCGTTTCGGAATAGAGCCTCCTTCTATTATCCTTATCTTTACTGAATTTTTCCTCATTTCGTTTCTTCCCGCTCCCTCATTTTTATATGACAAAAAGGAGAAGGACTGGCTAAATTAATACCACTTCAAGTGTCCATTCTTCCCTGACCTTGAAATCTTCTTGTTAGGAAAGATATGAGATTTCTTGGAAATAATTACTTGGAACTAGAGCTAATCTTTGTAGTGGTAGTAAAATTAGAATTATTCAGTCTAGTGTTAAGAAGAATGCAATGGGAAAAATGCTCCATACAAATACAAGACAATACAAAGTATGCTTAATTTGATATGATTGATTTAAAATTAAACAGATTGTTAAGGCGTGATTAGACTGAATGAAATTTAATATGAAGTAAATTTAAGTCCAACGGGAATTTCAATGAAATCTCAGATATTAACATAGCGTTTAATTTATTAATATTAAGGACATATGAAATATCTTTTTCTTAACTAAGCAAATATACAAGTGATAAGTGATTAAACTTAATGGTAGCAATTATACAAAAAGGACTTACAGACTAAACATGCAAAATAGCGATCTAATGAATAAAGATGATTAATGACTAATACAGAAAAAACATTGATTAGGAGCGATAATAAAACATTAATAGAAATTGCTCCATGCTAGCATTATGTCCAAGATATTATAAACAGGAACGATATAATGAAGAATTTAAGTGAACACGGCCTGAAGGGTTAATACGATTAATTAGCGTGAATTGTCTTTTGGTCTCATATAACACAATGAGTTGTTGATCATCAGCAGCTGTATTAGTCGACGATTTGAGGCCTTATGATACTGAAATGGGACTCACGATTTGTGTTTTCTCTATACCAACTATCCTCTCATCTGGTGTCTCAGCCGAGCTCCTGGTGCGTGACAGGCTGCAAGACCTCCTGGACGCTGGACGATCTCAATAAAGAATATCGGCTTGAAAGCGGCAAGCGGCCGTAGCTGCGAAGGAAGGTCTGGTACAACAGTCCAGCTCTGCGTTCCAACAGCAAGTGCCCGTAGCTCCAAGCGTCATTCCCCCTCTCCTTGATTTTGGCGGTAAAGTATATTTCCTATCTTAGAGGCAAGGATCGGTTCGTTCCATCTGGCGGGTAGTACAGATTCGCGGCTAAACACAGATCCATTCAGTTCAATCATGAAAGTATTTAACACAAATTTATTCCAACTCAATTCCGACCCACAGTTCAATATAACTTTGCTCGAAATGGATAGCTTAGTTGTGTTACCCCACAGTTCAGGTTGAGTACATAATACAAGAAAAACCTGTTTTAAAGTGAGAATATACCATCGCTTTTTATGGGATGTGGTAAATTCCCGCTCTGCTTTAGTGGATTTTATATAATTGGAAATCGGTGGAAATAAAATATAATGTTAATTATTGCTTGAGACACCCATGTCTAACTTTTGGTGGTTGCTGATCCTCCTTATCCTGCTTGTTTCCTGCGGAGGGTTCTACATCATGGTGTTCTAGAAATGTATGGAATACATATGGTTCTAGCTGTGCTCTTCTACTTCTAGATGTTATTGTAGGCCAAGGCGTTATTGAGGACTCTGCCACTGTTAAAAGGTGGTTGAGATGCTCCGTGAAAAAATATATTATACCTTATCACATAAATACATTTTTTATTCATTATTTAAGTGTTGATCTTGTTAAAAATATCATTTATTGTTTATTTATTTCTTAAACCCTTGGTTTATTTATTTTTGAAATATTATAATGTATATATCTACAACCCCGGTGAATAAGTCTAATTTTCTCCAAAATGAGTGTCTTGTACTTAAGTATGCAGAATCGAGTTATTTTCATAGTGAATAAGGAGCTACGTAAGGCATTGGATTGAAAAGGAGTTATTGCTTATACTACAACTCTATTTAAAGCCAAAAACTATGAGAATGATACGACTCCGGTTATTTGAAAGCTGTTTCTCTGGACTAATCCGACTTAACCGCTTATTCACCGGAGCTGTAGATAAATAGGAATGAAAATATTTCTTGCATCCCACTAAGTGCATTGTAAGAGAAGGAAATTCTATTTCAAGAAAGGAGGAGCACTTTAGTGATGGGGCTCATTCGTTCTTCATATGATTATAAAACTGTTGACCTTCAAAAATTATCTAAGGAAAATAAGATTTCTACACAAAGCCAAGTTTAGAAAAATAGCAACATTTGTGTTGATAAAAACCAAACGGAAGCGGATCTTTGGTATGGCTTAGTGGCGGCTGTAATGTGTTAAGCTGTAATAGCTTTGTGTAAAGTATTGGAAACGTTTAGGATCAATTTTGTTTTAGTAACGGTATTTGTATTTCTACATCCAAATGACTTGTGTTTCTGTAATCATCAGACATTTTTTGTATTTCAGATACGACACCATCAAAATCTAATTAAGATGTTCTTCAGGAAGCTTGGAACCCTAATCACACCAATCATGTACCGACGATCTGAGGAGGTTAAATAGCGATTTTTCGCAATGGAACCAACAGAATTCGAAACAAGTCTTAATCCCATATTACCTTTATGAATGAAAACTTCGTAACTTAGAACAAAATTATATTAAAAAAGAATATACAATAACAAAGTCCCTACACCCTGAAGTTGCAAACCTTAAGAACTGTATTGGGATCCTCAAACTTGGGTCGTTTGTTGTCATAAGTATTCCCTAAAGAAGATATAAGTAAAACCCAAAGAAGGAGAGTGCTTTAGAAAACTTCGTGACCAGATTTTTGGTTTATCCGAGGCAAACCTTAAAGAAAAAACCTCAATATTGAATGTAACACAGAGTAAGAGTACAGCTTGAAATTAGAAATCTTAGCGAAATGATATTTAAAGTTTTTTCTAGAGTTTTAAATGACATTTTAAAACAATTGCGATACCCTATGATTGCGGACGTTGAGTGTATTTTAATAAGAATGTACGAAAACAGTAAAATTATATCAATTTCAGTACGGTTTCCAAACAATTCCTAAGTCTGAAGTATACCGTTGCACTATGGGTGGATGAATGATGAAATTAAATTCAAAAACAGAAAATAAAATAATGAAAGAGTGGATGTCTTTGAAGTATAAAATATTTTTTTTAGAAAAAGTTAAAAAGAAATTTAATCAAATGATTAGATAAATTCCAACCACAGTATTTGCTTTTTGGAAGATACCACCTACTTCCAGGTTAGGTGTGCCAACATAATTATATAATTGTGCATATCATTCGAACTCTGCCATAGTTGTATAATTGTGTATTGTATACTTTTTTCAATCTCAAACCGCGGTTTTAGCGTTTTTCATAAGTCATAATCAATTGTAAAGTATTTACTACATGAATTCGTATTTTTTTTTTTAGATTGTTGTGTGCAGTACGATTTTTATACTGTACGTTTTCTTTTTTAGAACACTTTTTTGAATTTTAAGGTATGCTTATTGTTTATTTCCTGCCCAATAATTTGTTCTATACTTGTAAGCTTCTCTGAGTACAACATTCCTTTTCTATGTCGGGCTTTATAATACACTACCACTAAATTCATATAAATTTATAACACATCGGAAATTTATTATATACAATAGAGATAATTTTATATTTCCTATATATAATACATTTTCTTATTTTAGATCTGACGTTTTTAAGAGGAGCGGCGTAGCTCGGTATGTAGAGAGCTTAATTTCTGAGCTGTCAAGTTCAGGGTTCAAACCTTGATGTGACAAAATTAAGTAATCTGTTAACAGATAAGCTCTCTGGGGCTTACCCAGCCTGTATAAAGCGGAAAAATCTGGCGGTTGAGCATGAGCTCGGGGAAATCAACTCCCTACACAAACGTGGTCCTACCATCAGTTTAGTCTCTACCGTGTATATATATATATATATATATATATATATATATATATATATATATATATTAACAGGGACAGGTTTATATATATATAAACAGGGACAAATAATAGGGCGGCAACTTATTGGATTGGTAATTGAAAAAGGTTCTTAGGAAAGTTAGGCCCTTTATCGAGTGCTCTTTATCCGTTTAGCCAATTTGCCAAAAATTTATGATGAATTCGGTGAAAGGAGGATAATTTTTAGGGAAAGGACTAGAGTCGTATGTTTTTGAGGATTATAAAAAAAAAAAAACTAAAATCCTATCTCCTTCTACATGGCCAACGACACTTAAAATCGTTGATAGATTAAATATTTATTTCAATATCCTTTAGGGCTCAATAATTACATCAATTCTGTCTTTAATTGGAACTAGAACGAAATGACCTCAGTTATAAGAATCAGTCAAATATCAACGTAAAAAAAAAGTTAAAAAAGGATCGCATAAAGATTGTTTTCTTAAGAAAAAAAGAGAATTGGATTATGATATCACTCGTTAAAAATACATCTTTTTTTTATTTTAATATAAAATCAATCTGACTTGCGGCTAACTCACTACCATTTCTAGAATAAAATATTTAAAGAAAACTCCTCTGAATTATTTATTCAGTGCCAAAAACTATCATTGAACAAAGAGCAAAAACAATAATACTTGTACAGTGTTAAGAGCTAAGGGGTGAACATACAAGAGATTATTTCAATACCCCGAAATGTGATTTCTTAATTATTTAAACTATATTTCTATTGAAATAGAAAATAGAAAATAAAAAAAGATTTACGTATTTAAATTGTGGGGGAAAAATCTTTCTTACTGTATCTAAGCAATCTGACAAGAACATTTCTATTAATCTCTCGAAATAATCAACAATGGAACAAATGAGATCTAAAAACTGAAATGTTTGTGTTTAATTAATAGGAATGATACACAGTAGATCGTCAATAATCCGAATATTTATTAGAATTGACTTCGCGGAAAAAACACAACGAGGTGTCGACTGTCATTCCTATAAGTTCGAAGAGCATTTTCTCTAAGATTTGATTTCATAGAAGATTTAATACTCACTAGAAGGACAAAGAGTAATCTAGATATATCTAGATATCTAGATAGTAAATAAGTTGATAGAATATTTCCAAACTTAATTGATATAGTCGGAGCTTCAACGTCATTTTCAAATATCTATAGCTTTCAGTCTACAGATATGTCCTGTTTGAATTGGTATTTTGTTTGTACATTTTATTTATAAATAGCAACTTCTATATGTTTTAGAAAAGCGTTTACATATTGAGAAACATTAATTAGTCATTTATGAAAAAATATAATGAAAATATAAAGATACCGCTTGCCATTTCAGGCTACTTCAACACTTCTAGATCACTGGTTCCCAACCACACCTCTCCCCGGCTCAAATGAAAACTTTCCACGCCCCCCCCTGTTCAAATGAAAACCTCCTACGCCTATTTCGTACAATAAATTGTATAAGCATATGAAAAAACCCAACATGTCTCAAATTGAAAACAAAACATCAAGTTTAACAAGATAAAACATTATAATTTTCAGTAGAAGATAATGAAGAACTGGTAAGAGAAAAATAACTAAAATTAAATGAAAAAATCTTCCCTAGTACTTACGACCCTCAGTTTGGGAACCACTGAACTATACAAACGCTTTAAGCTCATAATTAGTTATAACTACTCACACATGACTATAATAATACCCATTTGGACCTAGAACTTTGAACATTGAAGTTCCTTTAAGCCATCAAGTTCCTATCGTATCCATTTCTTGTAGTCCGAAATCCTTCGTAAACTCCTCAATACTCATTACCTTATTAAGAATAGATTCATCTATAATGACCATAATACCACATGTGTTGTTAATTAAGCCCGAACTTATAACCAGCCCTTTCGTAGCTAATTTTGTTCCCACCCAAAACCACTAGTTACAAACATATCTACTTTTCCATTCCAGATATTCCTCCGAGGCGTCTGAAAAGAAGATGACCTCTTGGCCTAAGTTTAATTTGTTATTTGAGTACTACCAGTGGGTAGTTTCTCAAATTTTATTTAATGCCATTATGTATCATTCATTCTAGTTATGTTTTGTTTTATTATAATGCAGTTGTAAATTTCAATAAATTTTAAAAAAAAAGTACTTAAAACGCGCCTTTTGATTCTTTAACCACGACTTTAGAAATTACGTCGTAATTTATTTTGAGATCTGATTAGGACGGTTGTAAGTTATATTAACATGCCGATGCCATTGCACTAGGACAGATTGAGTAAATTTAATCAACAAGTGCTCTAAATTTGTTTAAAACGGCCAAATAGAAAAAGATTCAAATTAGCATTGAGGATATCAGGCTTGGCTAAAAGGTCGGATTTTTCACTAACCGGGCTCTTGACTTCCTAATCGAGTTTGTTTTTAATCTGGAACCCGCTTCCAGTCAAATTTTATCGCCTTTCCAAAACACCTTTTAAATTTTGGGGAAAATTGAACCTTTTAAATTAGAGTTATAATCGAAGAGAGGAAAATGCCTAGGTTAAGATATTTAAAATAAACAATATAAATTCTAGTATGATAAATGGATAAAGTTATGGATAAATACTATTAAAAAACAATATTTAGAACAATATGTTCTATATCGAGTACACCAACAACATTGTGTGGATAGTTATCTCCTATCTTGAAATATGTTCGAGAGGATTACAATATTCATTGCTATTTGATTTATTACTTTAATAACAATTAAATAAGCCTGTACCATTACAGGAAGGGTCTAGGGTATAGTAGTGGTAGAGACTAGTATTGTGCTATTTCTAGGACAACAGTGGTGCAGGTAGATCATTTGTCGTAGATCACGCTCAACTGGCTGGTTTTCAACCATAAAGGTTGCTCGCTTGGTAGAGGATGGGCGAGCTCCGGGGGGGACTGCAAATACGAGTACCACACCACCGGTTGTTAACAGATTAAACCTCAAGAAACTCTTGTCAACCCTAAAAAAAAATCTATGGCTTTTTTCAATAAATTCTCAGATTACCAAAAATGTAACCACAGAAAAGCATATTCATTCATAACTAAACCATAGAGAATGGAATAAATACAAGCTGAAGTGAAGTCTCATTCAGTTAATTTTTAACATTCTGGTTTCCAAATATATATGAATTTTCAAGATCCATCGGCTTCATCCGTGGCTGTAAATAGATTAACTAATCATTTCCTACTGGAAGATTTTGAACCCGAGACCTTCTGACGTCAATTCAGAGCTCTACCATTTGTTTGTTTGTTCATTTAACGAAACTTTATGCTGCTATGGCTAATCGGATGATGCTACAGTGGGAGTCCTATCCAGGTTTAGGACTAATTAGGATAGGGATTTCTTACGAGTGCCAGACATCGCACAGGCTCGGGACCCCCGTTATACGCACCTTCTGAAGGACGGCACAACCAAGGACTTATTATTATTAAAATAATAAATAATAAACTTTTAAAAAATACTAGGACCACCTGCCCAGCTACGAACCCGCGATCTTGGGCATAGTAGGTTTTTATGCACCCTCCAGACCACAGGTCGTCGCGAGCCCTACCACTAAGCTATCCCACTCCCACAAAACAATTTTAGTATTAAAATATCTCTATAAATGTTTTATTGTTAGTAACAAGATAAAGTTCATTATTATTCAAAATCCAAAGTTATTCCACGTGAAGTTATTGCATAAATTAGCTCCCGTTTTAACAGAAGATAGATGGTAACTATTACAGAACAAAACTGTTACATTGAGGCCTCCTTTCCAAATTGATTTTAACTAGTTGCCAACTTTGCTTCTGACATGTTCACTCCTAACCTGCCTTACTTAACCACTGTTCTGAAATATCTGCGATTCAATGCATAACTTCATCATATCAGGCATTGTAAGGCTAAATTTCTGGTCGTTTCATACGAAATGTCCTATTTAAAAGGTAAGTGTATTTGGTAAAACGACTTTATGAAATCTCAACATTTTTATTCAAAATTTATCCTCATTATCTATACATTTTTCACAACGATTTATCTAATTTTCAATCCCAGAACTGAATTATTCAGTGCTTTTGTGATAAAATAAAGTCTGAAAATGCATCTTTGACTTCGGAATCATTTTCTACATTTTACCCATTAGGAAGATGTCCAAATTTAAACTTTATTTATAAAAATAATTACACGAATCTCGCTTGTTTCCTTCGTCATATTTGAAGGCATACGAAGCAATGTTCGTTCAATTGTGATGAAATATTATTAACAAAGGGACGATTAATAACAGTTAATTACAATCTGTAAGTATAAACATAGTAAAATGTACATGATTTTATCATGTGAATGAAAATCATGGTTAATAATCTACAATAAAGACCAGTCGAAAATAATTTAAATATAATTGTTTTATAAATCCTAAATAATTCTAATTTTTATGGAAAATAATGGAGTAAAGTAACGAGTCAAAACGTTTTTTTTTTCTTTGCATAGTTAAAAGGACGGGGACATTTCCTGAAAAAGACAACTTGTGGGAAATGGATAAAATAAAATCCAAATTCATTAAACAAAGCTAGTTGATTTTTTTATTTAAGGATAAGAAAGAATATTTTAATATTCGAAATAAGCTACACTGAAGCAATCATGCCTGATTCCAAATGTATTAATTATCAACCGCAACTTTCCAATTTTCAATACCAAGAATCAGGCGGTAGGATCTATCAATAACTGGTGGCGTTCTAGTGTCTCAAACATTTTTCAGGAATATAATTTATCTCTTGTTCCATTTTACGGAGTCTGTACCCTCAATCAAGCTCAGCCTCAGACAAATCACAACCACTGTATAGTTGAGCGCTGTTTTTCTAGTTTTTCATCTAAAGATCTCATCGAACCAAAGTCTGGAATCAGATCTTGGAATCAATCGTTACATCGAAACATCAATTTTAAGGGTTGGATTGAAAGCTATGATACCCAACGTGCGGTCAGAGCACAGATATAGAGAAGGACGAGGGTTGGAGAGAGAGATTATGTGAGTTTTTAATTTCATTAATACAATTTACGATGTTACAACTAACGTAAATAAATAATTAAATTACTTGAAATCAATCCTGTTGAATAATAGGCGGGGACCATTACCTCTTGAAATAGCATCATCCTAAGTATTAATAAAGCGGTTGCTTCATGAATAAACATTAGAATCCGAATTTAATGGAGGCAATGAGATTGTTATTCCAATCCCCTGGTGTCACTATTCCGCTTTGCCGCCAACATCTAATACTTAGTATTGACTTTAGCATTCTAATTATCATAAATTATGAAAATGGCTATGGCTATATTTAAAAGCTAGTTTTAGATGCGAACTGGATCATACCATCTGAAAATAATGCAGTTTACTTAAGTTTTCATAATATCGTCTAATATTTTTCTATTCAAATTGCTTGGGAGTGTTTCTATATCTAATGTTTACAATAATTTTATGGAAACATGAACTTATGGCATTTTATTTAATAAAATATTTAGGCCATATGAAACTCGGAGTTTAGTTTAAAAGATCGGGTAAGGCAATGGACTCATAATTTCAGAACTCTGAAAATTATAGCTCCACTATTTCCACTAGGCTGCCGGGAAATGCCTGCTAGGAGATCCCTGAGGCTCATTAAGAGTGCAGGAAGATGATATCGTTAGTGGAGGAGAGATCTTTTTTTAAAATAATAATGTTATTAAAAATAATTCGGCTTCTCTAACAACTCTTGAACCATAATTTTTGGAAGACTCTATCCAAGCATTAGCTATTTAAATTTTTGATCATCACTATTCCGTTACGTTAATAATTAGTTATCTAACAACATATACAAAAATTGATCGTCTAATAAAATTATTAATTAACAATAATGCTTAACGAAACCGAAGGTTCGATGCTGATACCTCCATCTCTGTTTATACACCTCCCCGAACAACTTCCCAAACTTAAATCCTCCAGATCACTGTTAACGCTTATTAACTTTGTGTAAATTCTTTTGTTACTAAGCTCAGCAACTTTGCATGCCCGTCTTAATCTTTCAGACGCTATCGCTTGAATAATATAAAACGGTTGCATGCTTCGCGTTGTTTAATATCCAAAATTCACCAATGGTCATAATTACTAATTAAAATAAATTGTTGTGAAAATGTTGTGAAACATTTTGATCTCATAAATTATTTCAATAAAATCGAAATGAGAAGGATGAAAAGCTAATAACAAATTTTATTCTGAGACTATGTACGATAATAACCAGTAAGGACAAGTAATGTATTTAACACGCCGCAAATCCGATATATTGCATTGACTTTTTTTATAAAACGAACTCTCTCTCAATGGATCTTATTTCCTCAATTTTACATCTTTAAATTAATTTTATGTAACTTTTCGTACTAAAGATAAAGCAATGTCTTGAGGTATTCGAAAATGAACTATTACTTAGAATGTTCGGGCGGATAAAGATGAGACTACTTACTTATTACAAAACGCACTTGTTTCAGAATATGCACCAGATTTATGTATATTGAAGTGATAGCGTCACGAAAGTTGTGATGGCCTTGTAAAATTGTTGGCCTTAGTAACGAAGAGATTCCTAAAAAGTTAATAAGCGCTGATCCGGGTGATAAATTACCTAGGGGTAAGCCAAGGCGTAGGAAGGAGGATGATGTTTATACAGAAATTGGTAGTATCGGCATTGAGCCTTTGGGTTCTATAAGCCTTATTATTTTTTAGTTAATTTAATAATTCGTTTAAACTTTTGTTAGAGTTAATAGAAAAAAATAACGTTCTGATAAATCAAACCCAACCAGGCAATATTGGTAGTAAACCAAGTGTTGGTAGAGATAAGCCTGGATAAGTCTGGTAGACCTTGATAGTCTCCGAGCAGCCACATCTCGTAATAGAGGAGAGAAAGAAAAGGGATAAAGACAAATTTATAACATAGGAAATAACTGTAAATTTAAAGATTACAAACCAAGTAACACCATGACAACCTATAGTCTGCAGGATTGATATTTAAAGTAGTGTTTATTACCAGAGTCATTGTGATACAATGCATTAATGCATAACATTACTCCATCACATAAACCTTACAGGTATGCTAGGATGGCAAATAAATCAAAATTTTAAAAATTATAATAATGATTACCAGAATCAAATTACGCTAGATCTGCCAGTAACAATACCCAATATGGGAACTAAATATATCAGATTAATAAATTATTAAACTATTTTTTGTGAACTATTAGATGATTCTCGTCGGATTGAGAAAGTTATTTCCTTCATAACCTGATCAGATCAACTGAAAATTTTATAATATTTTTTTATTATTAATGAATGTTTCCCCAAATGTGAGGTTTTCTCCAACCAAATATTAGTACGAAAAATGCTATAATATACACCTAAGTACTATTTTTATATATTTTGTTCAATATAACATTTGTAAAAAGATTTTTTTAGCTTACCTTCTAATTAATTAAAAAAAAAAAATTTTAATCAATCGGTGATGCATTTCATATTAATTAAGCGAATATCTGTTTAAAATAATAAAACGTATCCCCTTTAACACAAAAACATGAAGGGGGAGAAAATATGCCGGATTTATAAACAAAAGTAATTAGATTATTTTTATTACTTTATCACCAATCAGATGATACTTAAATTTATTTACATGGTTAATCATCATTATTGTTATTACTCATATTCTATTGTTTAGTTCATATATTTCAAAATATACTTCTGGGAATGAGAAGATTGAGAAGAGCTGCAGACGACCTCTTTGAGGGGAGAATTGTCGAGGAGGCCCAGGGTCCTTCATGAGCCGTAGCGCCGTCAGAGATAGATGGATAGATTTCAAAACATAACTTTACTTTATTTCATAATCATCCCATTTTTGTATCTGGTTTACTTGAATAGCTTTATTTCTAAATTTTACTTTTTCTTTTTATTTAATTTTTATTCTTCCCCCGTTTGTATTCAAAGATGTAGGCGGTTGAGATGGATTTCTGCAGGAGGTGTCTCCGTGTCACCAGGCTGGGTAAAGTATGAAACTAAGGAATTCGACAGAGGATGTATGTGGTTATATAGCGTTTCCAAATCTATTTGAACCTTTTCCAAGTCACAAGTAACCCTTTCCTATTCAAATGTAACCATATCCAAATTAGTTGAAACCCTTTCCAAAGCAAATGTGACAATTAAGTTGTAATGCTTTACAACTTAATTGTGACCCTTTGTATTTCAATTGTAACCGTTTCCATTTCAATTTTCATCCTTCAAAAGATTTTGAAAATTTACCGTAATGCGGGATGGGTGAATTTAGGGCCTCAGAACTCGCCAGGTTAAAATCATCACAACCTTTTCTTCACAACTCATGTTAGGACAAAAATTAAGGAAATAATTCAAAAAACAAATACTTGATTTTTTTGTTTCTGAGGAAGTTTATTTAAAAACAGTAAAAACATGTAATCTGAACTTAACAACAGTATCTTCATAGTTTTGGTAATAAAATAATAAACATTTTACAAAAAAATAAGGAAAATATTTACAGCATTTCCAAATATATTTGAACCTTTTCCAAGGCAACTGTAGCCTTTTACAAATCAAATGATACCGTTTCCAAGTCACAAGCAACCCTTTCCAATTCATATGTAACGCTTTACAACTCAATTTTCACCCTTTTTATTTCAATTGTAACCGTTTCCATTTCAATTGTCACCCTTGAAAATGTTTTGAAAATTTAACGTAATTTTAATAAAAAATGTTTATTCCTAAGGAGAAAGTAAAATAGCACTGTTCGTTTAAAATTACGTTAAATTTTCAAAACATTTTCAAAGGTGACAATTTAAATGAAAACGGTTACAATTGAAATAAAAAGGGTGACAATTGAGTCGCTTTCGAAAGGGTTTGTATTGGAAAGGGTTGCTTGTGACTAGGAAAGGGTAGCATTAGATTTGTAAAAGGTTGCAATTGACTTGGAAAAGGTTGCAATTGACTTGGAAAAGTTTCAAATAGACTTAGAAAGACTATATCTACCATTGTAAGGTTCGAGGCACGTCGCCTAATGGTGCGGTCATATGAAGAGAGTGGCGTTCGAATGTTGGCCAAACCGAGGCCTTGATTGGGTTCCACCAGGGAGAAGAGGACGCGGACGGCCCATATGCAGGTGGATGGAGGGAGTCCTGGAAGAGATGGCTGGTCGAGGACTCCAGGAAGAGAATTGGATGGATCGGGAGGCATGGAGTCTGTCTGGTAAGCATGACCGGTTGAGGCAACCCTTCTCGGAACGCCTATAAAGACGAGTAAAGTATTCTTAAAAATTCTTATTTATCATTTTAATTTGTTTGTATCTTGTATGCATAGTCCTGAAGAAGAGCTGAAATGTAGGTCGACCGTTAAAAAAATATTTTTTTAACAACCGCCCCGACTACTGAAACGACATAAAACAGCTAGCCGTTTCAGGATACTTCAACATTTACTATACAAACGCTCTATGCTCTCAATTATTTACAAATGACTCATATACATA
The DNA here is from genome assembly GCA_037127475.1 of Arma custos. NCBI lineage: Eukaryota > Metazoa > Arthropoda > Insecta > Hemiptera > Pentatomidae > Arma > Arma custos. The sequence continues at coordinate 48,018,341 of CM073763.1, read as the reverse complement.
AAAATCATTACACCAATTTGGATTTACGGAGTAGAGCTACTAAACCACGAATCCATCGAATTCCTATCGTATTCAATCCTTACAATCCAAAATCTTTCATAAAATTCTTAATGCTCTTTACTCTTTTACGAACAAAGTAATCCAAAATGACCTTAATGTCCCATTTGTTGCTGATTTGGCCCGAATCAGATACCAATCTTTTCATGCCAAACTTCATACCCACTCAAACCCACTCGTTTCAAACTAAGCAGCCTCTTCAGGTTGACTTTGCTATATGAGTACAACCACTGGATAGTTTCTCTACTTGTCGTTATGCATGTCATTATGTACCATTCATTCTATTTACTTGTTGTATTATTATAGTACAGTTGTATATTTCATTGAAACTTATAAAAAAAAGTTAGAGTTAAAAAAAAATAAAAATTAATACGACCAAGTAGCACTTATTTTTAAGGTTTGTATTTATTTATCCTCTAAAGGCCTGAAAAAGTCAATTAAAGTATTAGATTCCTCAAAGAATTCCCGCCTCAAAAGTAAGTCCAATAAAAATTAAACTAATGTTAAATATATTGCACAAAACAAAATATATGAATATTAAGTAATTCATTAATATACTATTAAGTAATTAATAACATTAAAGCGATTAACGTTATGCAATATTTCAATTTAATTCATAAAACAACCCGGTAACAATACTATCTTAAAAGCTAAAGAAAATAGAAGGAATTAAGTCATTTTTAATTAATTAAAAAACGCTAAACTAAATTAAAGTTCCTAACATATTACCTGCTATAAAATTTTCCTTGTCTGCAAAGTTAAAAGCTGCACTATAATAAAATTATAACTATTACTTGGATAGAAGTATTACACCAATAGATGTCACCAGTTTATTTACACAACTTTATGGGCGATTTATAAATTTATAACTCAAAAGGTGAAGAATAGTAATAAAATAACTATCATAAAATAGAAATTTTATATTCTTCATAAAGTATACAGAATATAAACTGGCATAAACAGCATGTACAAAATTTAAATGAGATTGCAAGTGGATTAAAAATATTGATTCTCATTACTTTAAAAAAAATTATTAATAAACTTATGTACAAATACGAAGAAATTCATGATATAAATTTTATTAATTTTTTATTTTAATTTTTATTCGAATGGTTAATTTTTATTTCATATAAAAAACCCACTGAAAAAATCAAACTGCATTTGATACAGAATTATAAACATGATAATAGATAAATAAACGAATTTGCCCTTGTATTAGTTGTCTGTACCGATCCAGAATATGCGAGTTGAGTAAACAAATACATTTTTTTTTTAATCTATTTTCTAATTTTACACTATATGGTTCTTGAACTCTGAACAAATGACTCGGTTGGTTTTAATTGTTTCCCTTTAATCGTTTATTCCTCACTGATTTCAAATTAGTACTTACGATGATTTGTTAATTAAGTGATTAACCGGCTGATTAACTGTTTGATTCCATTTATTAATTTGTTGTATCATTCGCAATTAATATGTGTGATGATAAAACAGAAGTGAACTCTTTCGGGGATTATTAAGATTTAATCAAAAAGGTCCTTAGTGTGAAAATGAAAATTCCGACATTCCCCTCCCAACTTATATTTTTCTTTTTTTCTCGCCAAAAGTCCCTATAAAATTTAATTGTAAGTCTTTTGGGGGGCTTACTGAAAAACACGATCTTCTCCTCTCCATTCTTTTTCTCGCCATGACCCCAGTTTTTCTCTGTTATAATTACAATGAAACAGAGACAAAAACTCCATTTAGGCTGTTCTATCATTACATTTTACAACTCTTTCATTGACTAACTTATAATACAAAAAAATAGAACCTCAAATGTAAGGTCGTAATAATCTACAGCTTATAATAATAACTGTCAAATAAACCATATTTTCAATTATCACTTTTTATAAGTCATTAATAATCAAAATTTATAAATCAAAAGTCGAGGCTAACCCACAGCTTCTGGGAGTGAAAAGATGGAGAAGAACTGCAGAGAATCGCTCTGAGTGGACGAGAATTTTTAAGGAGGCCAAGCTCCTTCAAGGGCCATAGCGCCGTCAGAGATAGATAGATAAATCATTTACATGAAATGAATTTTCACTGCTCACATCAACTCCTTGAACGTTTCCGGAATAGCTGTGGTTCAAGCTATACCAAATAAGCCAGGTTCAATGTATTCAACCAATAACTTTCAGATTACCGATATAAAATATCTGAGAAGAGATTATTTGCCCAATTATACTTCATTGGTAGTGAGTTGGTAAATGACAATATCCCAACTTAACACATTCATAATTTTTATTTTATCTTCACAATACCATTTCATTAGCAACGCTCTATTTTCATCCATCTTTCTATTTTACTCTGTCTTCATTCTTTTAAATTCCGAATACATATACAGTAGAGTGTCGACTATCCGAAATGGCTTCACTGAGGAATCGACATTGCCACTCTAATAAAATAAGTTTGGAGAGTATTTTCTATAAAATTTGATATCCTGGAAATGGAACTGGAGTAGAAGTCAGAATTTAAGCAAAATAAAAGTCTTAGAAAAGACAACTTTCTTTGTTTCACTACCATTTTGCTATGTTTAAAGATTTGTTCGTATCTTTATTGCCTTTCATTTGTTTAACTACCTATATATATTTATATATGTGTGTGTGTGTGTATATATATATATATATATATATATATATATATATATATATATATATATTGTCAACTTATGTCGTATTCATAAAAATAAAGATTTTACTATTTACAGAGGTTACTATTTACAGAGGATTTTACTATTTAATTACAAGAGGTTAATTTTTGGTGTTAAATAGCATTCTACTTCCTTTAAGACAATGTTGGTTACCGGAACTTTTGATTAGCTGAACCACATATGACGATATTAGTTCGTATAACTGATGCACTACTTTGTATGTATACATATACAAAATCTTAGGAATAGGTATAAAAATGTATTTAAATTTAATTCTATAAATTGATCTATTCTTTATAAAATCACATATTATGACATGTAATATGCTTATTTAAGCATGGCGCTTATCCTAATAATAATAAACGCTCCCTCCAAAGGGTTACCAGTGGGAAAAAAAGAGGGTAAAATATATATATATATATACAAGCATGAATACACTTTATATTATAATGATGTATAATGATTGATATATATATATATATATATATATATATATATATGTGTGTGTGTGTTTGTGTGTGTGTGTGTGTTACGTCAGCTTAGCCATACTACTCGCGGACTATTACTTACTCGCTTGGGCACAGTCCCTTACTCAAAGCAATAGTATTAGGCGTTTCGTTATAATTATTCAAAACAAGCCCAACTTATGGACAAGATTAGCAAGTCCATATAGAAGCAGTATTCTCAGTAGCTGGCTCAGCACCAATTAACAATATCCTAGCTCCGTAGTAAGGTTAATACTCTCATTTACATGAGATCCCTACATCCCTATTTCCTGATAATCATTAAACTAAAACATGAAACACCCCATAATATAGTTGTCAACCTTTTGCGTAACAACATCCAATTGTACTTAGAAGAGTTCAGCAATAATATAATTCGAACACTAAACGCAACTTCCCACCTTTGTGTTTAGGAGTAATAAAATAAAGGTAAAGGGAATGATCTTGGTGTAAGAGAATAAAAGGAATAATCTAAATAAATCTAATATAAGTTATTTATTTAATGTCACTTTCCTAAATATTTCGCTTTTAAAACTATAAATTAGTGAATAACCTAATTCTAGTCTGAATTTCCCGAGCAAACAGTAGTTCATGATACGTTAATGATAAACATTTAACGCAACTTGATTCTTTATTTAGGAAGCGGAGTGGCTCAGTGGTAGAGCGCTAAGTTGTGATGCCGAAGGGCCTGGGTTCAAATCCTCTGGCTAGACTTTTATTTAGTCTGTTTATAGCCGGAGATGCATTCTATGGGATCTAGGACCATCCTGAGGCTCACTCTGTCTTTATAAAAAGGGAACTCAAAATAAGAGGGGAAATCTGGCGATAGAGCATTATCTGGGACAAATCACATCCCTGAACAACCATTGTCCAAGAAACAGTGCAGTCTCTACCATGTACTGAATCCCAGGCTCTTCACGGGTTGTAGTGGTACAGGTAGTACTTTAGATACATTATTTTCCAAGGGTGTTAAGTTTATAAAAACGTCACACATGGGGTTACAACTTTTATCCTTGAACCTATGCGAATGAGGTTCACAACTATCACAGTAACAGCACTAATTCTATCGATGGAATTCTGCCATGGATCGACTTAAAATGATGTTGAAGTTGTAACCAAACGCGCGACTTATTGGTACTTGGCACCAATTGGTAATCGGCACACGGTCCCTATACCGTGGGATATCCTGATGTTGCAAGAATATATTGCTCCTGAATCGGCAACCTCATAAAGAACCAGTATAATCAATTTTAATTTAATTATCATAATAAATTACATCTGTGAAAACTATCGTTCTGTTGCATGGTAATTAATCTTGCTGTTATGATGCCCTTAATGGATCGCCCTTAATGACTCCTTTATTGGAAGAAAAGGGAAAGGGGTTATTGAGCCAGAAGACCATTGTAAATTAAAGCGAACACTAGGAAGTGGGATGATGTTTTTTTTTTATACAAAGGAACATGGATAAGATTGCCTTAAATTTGTTTTCTCGAATAAAATAGCCCTAGTTAGCCCATTACAAAACAAGTGCCTATTCAATGGTTTTAGCTGAATATATCTTGAAAGAAGAAAGAGTATTAGAATGATATTGCTATTTTGTATAAACTATTTTTTATCTCATCCTCCAAGATTCTATTTATAAATAATTACTATATAATATACTATATAATATCTTATGAACTGTATATGCAATTATAATACCTCCTTCCATCTGTCACCCTAGGGTTCCTGCAGAGTGAGATATTTATAGTTAAGTCTTTTGCCATCTATTTATATACGGACAAAAAGGGAGAGAGCATTACATGGGAATAAGGAGTGGGATAAGATGAGTACATTACCAAAGAAACTACTAAGCCTTCTCGCCACCCGCATGGAGATGGGTGGTGATGATATGCCTCTGAATAGAAGGGTGGCACAAACATATAAGATGTAAATTATTTAACTTTAATTTTTGTTTTTCAGAAGGAGGAGGAAAACATACTGTATAAACCGTAATAAGGAGAGGCGTGCCCAAAGGCTCGATGTCGGTACGGCCACTCTCTACTTCTAAACGGCCGCCCAAGAGCCACTACCCAAAACCGACAGATCACTCTTAGCGCAATCCTCCAACCTACGCCTCGTTCTTCCCCTCAGATGTTTACCAGTCGGCACAAAGCTTTATATTTTTAGGAAATCATCCGTTGCCGAGCCCAACAACTTTACAAGTCCATCTTAAACTTCTCGACGCTATAACTTTAATAATATTAAATGCCTCAAATATTCCCAAAATTTGAACTCTGTTAGGTTCAACTTTCGAAGAACGAAATATTTTTATCTTAAATACAAATGTCATTTGGCAGTTATTGTATTTTCGATCTTCTTTTGAAAGCCTCCCTTAAGGGATTCTCGTGGAAGCGTGTATGGAGAAGCCTCCCATTGAAGGCACTCCTAGCGTGGTTATAGTATCGGCCTGTACTAGATCCCCGCTACAGAGACGTTTCAGTCTCCTTGTCAGATTCTGTTGGTGATCTGTCAGTCAGTAATGATTGTACCGTAAGTTTGGGCTTCCAGCGAGTTAGTCACGACATTGTTAGTAGTTTTCTTTGATGTTCATGTCACGAGTGGTATGTTGATATCTTTGTGTAATGATTTATTAGTAATGTAAAATGGACAATATGAAATACAACGAAGGAATTTTTGATTTGATTTTGAATGAAAGATTTGAAAAGTCTGTAGTAGGATTTTTCGCATGGGCCCCACACTTGCGAGGCATAGGTCCATATTGGTTTAAGTAGCATGTTGAATAATATAATTTTTTTTTTATTTTTGTAGTACGTTTATTTTTGTCCTAAGTAGTTGGTCTTAGGAGTAAGAATCAGAATCAGACCTCAACCTTAGATTAATAAATTAAAAATAATGTTTTATTTCACTTTTAATTTTGTATTTATAATTGAAAGGAAAATATACTATATAAATCAAATAGCAATATTATACCTTTTATATCTCAAATATATTCCTTGTGACATGGTCGGATTCGCTATGAGGATAAAAGTTTTATCCTAAAAAAAAGTAGGGACTTATGCCAAAATCACCTCATAATTAACTTATTAGAATGAAAAAAAATAAAGAAAAAACATTGGATTAATAAATCAATCATTTCGAAACGAAAGAAGGAAAAAAATAAAGGTGTGGTAGAGGATAAAAGAACTTAATGCGAACAGTGATGAATTCACAATTGTCCTTTGTCGCCATGAATATGTCCGAGCTTTTCCATAGCCAGCCACATCTATTGTTCATGACCTATCGTTGAACGGGCTTTAGGGCTGAAAGGTACTGCACCATAGAGGCACCAAGTTATGCTTCACAAAGAAGTTCAAGGCCACAGTAATCTCCCCATTCCGATTGAAGTACGAAAGAGATTTTCTTTTCTGTTCCTTCCTCATTCCATTTTTATTTTCAAACGTATTCCCTCGTTTAGTTCCCTTTGCAGATACTGAAATTCAGCAAAGGTCAGGTGTCAGCGATGTAATGTATCTTTAATCAACAAAAAAAAACAAAAAAACAGTGACAATGATAACATTCAAAGGTACTTTTTTTTATTAGCACGGTTGTACATATCTTCTTATCCACCAGACTTTTAAATATTTCCGAATTAAAAAAAAACAAAGCAGCAAATAGAATAAGCCTTGTTTTTTTCCCGACTATAATAAATTAGTTTTATTTCTTATAAGATAAAAACCAGTTTATTAACTCTATCTTCCAATTAAATATTTTTACCAATCTATATAATACAAACATGGACGATGGCAAAGGCTGTTTGTTTTTTTGTTTTTTCGCATCCTCCAAGATTTTATTTACAATATAATACAAACTTACATATTTACAATTTATACAAATTATTTTGGAAGTGTGTATCAGCTGATGGCACAACTGAACATTGATCGTGCATTGGCAAAGGCTGATGAGAATAACCTCCTTATATTCGAACGGAAAAGCTTATGACAAATATACGGCACCGTAAAAGAAGGAGAAGTTTGGAGAAGACGATGGAACCGGGTACGCTTGTACGCCCTGCATAATGAATGACTTGAATGTCGTCGACTTCATAGAACTAGGAAGATTAAGTTGGGTCGGACATGTGGCTCGGATGGAGGAAGGTGAAATTCCTAATAGAATGAAGATAGGATAGACCGTACCAGAAGGAGGGGCAGACCCGGACTGAGGTGGATGGACAGTATGGCGACTGACTCCAGGCTACTGCTAGGCACACAGAACTCAAGAGCAATGGATAGAGCTGGATGGCGGAAGCTCCTAGAGAAGGCCAAGAGCTTCCCCGGGTTATAGCGCCATATGGATAGATAGATATAATGCAATTAAAATGCCATTTAAAAGTTGTTGTTTTTTAATTTAATTTATTAAACCTGTAATGACAAATAATTCAAATGACTTTAATAAAAAATCTTACCATAGCTAAACCAAATGAATACCATCAAGATTAAGTACTTACAATTTGTGAAGATCGGTAATGTAGATAATCGAACTACTTAGCTGTTACAAGGGGAGTGATGTACCGCACTCAACCGCCAGGTTTTTTCCCTTCTGTTAACAGATTAATTACAATCTGCCACATGCAGATTTGAACTCGAGACCTTATTAGCTAGGATGATTAATATTAGCTGATCTTATATAATCGTATATGAGGAAGAAAATGGTCCGGGGCTTAGGTAAAAAAAAAATCTCTTATACAGGAAGAAATGTTTATTTGGAAACCTTGTATATTTTGAATAATATTTTATTCTCCATAGCTAAAATATTTTTTCCCAAAAAAAAATCAATGACTTTTCTTCAATAACTTCTCACAGTACCTGCAATGTAAGCATAGAAATTAATAATATATGAAATTAACTAACCCATCGAGAATGAAACATATTCGAGCTCAACTGAAGTGTCATTATGTTATTTTCTTTACGTTTTTCAAGTCGATTAAAAAATACTGCATTGAACTTTATGTGATTTTTTTTTTTACAGTTCGCCCAGGTGTAGAATACGCATCTTTCCTACAATGTACCAAAATGACAACCGAACCACAACCATCAACCACTCAAGCCATGCTCCACCACCATCAGAGCCTCCACTAATTTTCACCTATATACCTCAACCACCGCAGACGGACTAATCGAATCTCATGATAGCTCTTGTCAATCAGATGGCTCAGCTAATGGCACAATTTACTTCCATGATGTGAGAACTTAGAACCAAAATTCAAGGATTAACAGGAGAAAATTTAAACAAATAAATAAATTCACAATGTTAATTCTCGACTGTTAAATTACAGGCAATGGTATAAAAATGTTTGATTATATACGTATTGGAAAGTAATATAAATATGAGTTTATATTAATACAAATTGTGATTTTAATATATATAAAATGACAGCACACACTATTTGCCCTGAAGATGCCATACAACGTGGGGAGAAACGTTGGCATGATTAATAAAAAATATATATTTATAATTTTTATTAGAATAGATCACATTAATTTAAAACAGTTATTTAAAATAATTTACACATTAAAAAAAAGAATACGCGATGATAAGTATCAGTAGAAATCGATTATTTGGTAAAAACAAATTTAAAATTCATTAGAAACGGCAAGGGTTAAACTCCAGCCGCGTGTCGGAGCTGACACACACACAACTTTTTTTTCTTAAGATCGTACGACTTAATACGTATTCAGTAAGAGAGCTCATGAAACGAAAGAATTTCTACGCTAACCCTCAATACTTAAATGATCCACTTTATAAGACACGAACTCCCATCGGGCTGTTTTATTCAATTTAGCCTAGGCTGAGAAAAAAAAACAATAAAAAATCACCAAAAATAATATTTAAAATTAAATAATAAGATCCTTTCCACTCCCCACTCGTCTCTTAAAACGTACATTGGAAAGTGAACCCGTCTTTTTTTTCTGTTTGACAACCCTAAAAAAAACTATTAAAAAACTGCGTTTCTAGATTGTTAAAGGAACTTTTTTTGATTTTTTTCTTGTTGCTTTGGAAAAATAAAATATCTGTTGGTAAACCGTTAATGCGAAAATGCCACAAGAAATTGAAAAATTATAAAATCAGTCGTTTTCTGAAAATAAATAAATAAATCGAAAAAATACCAAAAGAACCATTTTACGGCACTATTTCTTCCCGAATAGTTTCTCTACAACGCTGTTCTCACGAAATATATGGGCCGTAGAAAGAATAAATTTAATGTTCAAATGTTTTTTAGGCTTGAATAGACACTCCACGTGAAAAAAAAATTTCATGGGAACGAATTGAGCTTTGAATATCACTATAGTGTCATTGCAACTATCAATGTATTTATCTATTAAGTCTGGGATATTACTGTAAATTCAACATTTCCACAAAAATAAACCAATAAACTGGAATCATATTAACAGTATTCATATTTTAGTCGGGTAGTAATTTAAAAATGAAATATTTAAAAATACTTTTATTTTGAAGATAAAAGATATAATATAAAGATATGTCCAGGGTCGGGATTCGAACCCTATCTACCATCTGAGCTATCCTGGTTCGTACCTTGGTCAAAAAAATCCATTCTCCTCACTGATCCCAGATTTATCTGACCGAGGTGCGAAGCAGGATAGCTCAAGTGGTAGAGCACCATGACGGAAACATGAGAGATCCGGGTTCGAATCCCGGCCCTGGACAAATCTTTTCTCTTCAAAATAAAATGTTTTAAAATTATAATAATTAATAAAAAAATAAAATGAAATAAATTATAAAAATGAAATATTTTAGTAATGATTTAAATATAAAATTTATTATATTTAAATTTTTTTTACAACTTAAATTGTTTTTCGTTCCCATAAGTTCAATCTCTTACATTAAATGTAAACAAATCCAAAACTCTTGTCTTTCTTAAATCTCCAAGGCTTAAACAGCTCAAACCGTTATGACAAGAAATTAGAGTATACAAAAAGGTATGCTTATTTAGGAATTCATCCGGAAAATTTAAACAAGCGTGTGAACACTTTACTCAGAAGTCATCAGTGCCATCTGCAAGAGTCATAGACATACTGAAAAAAGGGAAAAGTGACTCTCGGGAAAAAAAAAAGCTTTATTTGACTCAATGGTTTCATCAACATTGCTTTACGCTTCTGAAGTATGGAGCCCCAATTATCTTGACGCAATCGAAACGGTCCAACTTAAATTTTTAAAGAGTTGGTTGGCCAGGAATACCCCAAACTATATAGTCCGTCTTGAAACAGGAAGAGAACCATTAAGCATGAAAGTGATAAAAAAGATGACAAATCTATGGTCCAAGCTCGAGTTTATGCCAGAAGAGCGACTCCCAAAACTTTGTTTTAATAGACTTAAATCATCAGGCAGGGACAAGGCTGGCATAGACTTCAATTGGGTGTTCCAATTAAGAGCAACAGCCGAGCAAAATGCCTTTGCAGAAGAGCTTTCTGTTCACCATACAAACGGACTTCTTCGATACAAAGACGACATACTCGAAAAAGCACATAACCGTTATTTCTCCGACATTCAAAGAACTCTAAATTCAACTAACTACCCTTTATATAGAATTCTATGCAGTTACGATGCTCCCGACCCCGAAGACCCCTCACATACAAAGTTCATATAAAAAATCGAAATGTGTCAGCCAATTAAGAGTTGCTAATCCAGAACATTTCAGAATCTATGGGAAAAGCTCAACTTTTTTGTTCAAGTCACAAAAAACCTGTATATCATGCAATCAATTTATCTACAGTAGTCTACATTACATTCTCTTTTACTGCCCAGCACACAATGAATATAGGCAACAATTTCTTCAACACTTCATCTTAGAATCATCTGATAACCAAAGTTTCCAAGCTATACTCAATATTGACAGTGTAGATAAGTTACATTAAGTGTATTATTGCATGATGGGAGTTCAAAGATTGCTAAATTGTATATATCATAGACCATTTTCTATTAAGTGTTTGTTTTTTGTTTAGGTATCTTTAAAGTGATATTTTGTTTACTTAGTGTTATTATTTCTATCATAGCACTAGTAATTGTTTATCCTTTAATCTGTCATTTATGTTTTGAAAACCAGAATGTGTTAGTAAATTTTATTTTATTTTATTTTTATTTTCATTTAAAAATGATACGTACATAAATTGTTATTTTTTTTTTTATTTCTTAACCCCTTTCGCTTTTATTAATATTTGAAAAATAACATATTAATATTACTAATGATACATTGTATCTCTTTTACTGAACCAGGTGCATTTTAAGAGAGGATTGTCTGAAGGATTTTCTGAACATTAATTAAATGGAAGGAGTGGGGGATCTAGTGATGGGGCTCTTATACAAATTGTTAAAATCATAATATTGTAATTTATAGCCGAGCTGGGCTCTATTTGTATCGGGAAGCCCCCAAAGACAAATACAATTTCTATTCTATTCTATTCTATTGGTTTCCAAAAGTTTTCAGTCTCCCCTCCTGCCATTTTGTCCACAACATCCAGCAACCATCTCTTCTCTCCTTTCTGTCGGGTGATAAATATTGTTTTAGGCCATCGTTTCTCCGATATTCTTTTCAAGTCGCTATTCAATTTAGTCGCTTTGTGTAGAAGATAGTCTTTTCTGTTCTATCAGTTATTTGATCAAACTGTTAGGGACGTGTTGAATTCTGGAAATGGGGCGTCTCCATAAGTCCATCTCCATGGCCAATAACTTTCTTTCCTCCTTTTTCGTTAATGTCCATGTTTCTGATCCGTACAGGGTAACATTTTTGTGAGTGAGTGGAAAAGCATTTTTTGAGGTCAGCTTGTTCACAGTTGAGACACCAAATCAGATTTTTTCTAAAAATAAAATATTGTAATAATTTGACAGTCAGAGGACTCTTCCTTCCACCAGCACTGAAGATGGCCTACAACATAGGCCGGAACGTTGGCACATACAGTAAATAAGTTTGTCTTAATTAGTGTTTTATTTGACTGCACCCGTAGACTATCTAACTCCCATATATTCTAATAATAATAGAAAAATAATATTTTCTTCTGTATAAACAATTGAACCTTCACATTTTCACCAACCTGTTCTTTGATTACCTACTAAAAATACTAACAAATAAATTTTAAATAGGCAGCCATGAGAACTACTGACTAAAGTGAAAACTACTTTCAGATTTTTTAATTTAAATTGTTAACATTAGTAGGTTTTCATATATATTGACACTCCGAACAATAATTATATACATTTTCAAGTAGTTTATTTATTAATCAGTATATATGATATATGGTGCATAAGCGCACTTTAATTTATAACTTGTATAATTATATATTAATTTGTATAATTATATATTAATTTGCATAATTATATTATTTTTTATAATTATTCATATATCAATGGGATTTTAACCTTTAAACTGAAGCCGATTAAAAGAAATTGTGTAACTAATAGTCAGTCTCGAGCATGTTGCTGAATCCAGAAGTTTATCCTTTACCAGACGGCAAAACTTGGTTAAAGAGGTTTTCACTTCTAGTTTAAAAATATTTCACTAAAGAAATTCAGTCATCTAGTTCTAAACGGTAGACCGAAGCAGACAGGTCTAAATATATATATAAAATAAATAGATATATATAATATGGTCTAAGAGCTTATTGAGGCGGTTGGGGCATTGTAAGAGGAGTGCTAATAGGAGCAAAGCCAGGCGTAAACCAGCCCGGGGCCGCCGTCAAAGGATCAGCCCTCAAAGGCCTCCGACCGCCGAGCCACCCCCAGGTGTGTTCTTCGTCTAGTTCCTTCTGTCCGCAATCACTTCCTCTGTCTCTCTTATCCGATGTCACTCAGGCAAATAGCTAGTCTCATCTCTTGCTCAGGAGTCTCAGTGAGTACTTAGACTCTCATTATTAGCTAAGGGTATAGAGGACGATTCAAACTAATCTCAATGGACTTGTAAAAAGGATAAATTAAAGAAGAAGAAGGAAAAATTTAGGTTATTGTAACTGAGGTCATTATATTAATATAACTGAAGACATATCATCCTGAAAGTTGTGACGAGCTTGCAAAGTTGTTGGGCTGGGTAACAAAGAAACTCCTAAAATTAATAAGCGCTAAGCCAACTTGTACATTTTCGGGGTTATTTACTTTGATGAATAAGAGTAAAGGCTGCAATTGTCTCTAACTCGGACTACATGGTCCATCAACGTTCGCCTGAACACTGCAGAATAGTTGCTACGACTGCGAACCATTTCATCATAACAGGGTTAAATGGTCAAATACATAACGGAGTGCGAAGCTCCGTTGGTTCGCGAATATAGTGAACCGCCTGTTTGATGATGCACGAGTCTGTGTTGAAATCAGAGCTTCTGTTAGCTTCCTTAAAAAATGTTTGAAACAGTATCCGCTTCTCTTTTTCAGATATGTGAAATAGAACCTAAGAGAATGGAATAAAAATTAAATATATTGGAAACTTACTTAATCTCTTGTTCGCTTATAGCCAATCGCTGGGCTATTCGTGAAGAGCCTCGCAAGACAGAATATGAGTATAATCATTTAGTAAATATGAAAAAAATGAATTGCAAACGGCACGACACTAGGAAATATTTTCTAGAGATGCATCATACAAGATTTACTGTCGGGAACGTCAGCAATCTTGGGCTAAGGTAGGAAGTGTTCCCAGTTCTTTAAAACATAATCTTGTAGACATTTAGACAAACCTGAATGCCACGATGTATTTAGGTTGTCATAACCACTATGATTTTGATGGCCGATGTCATAAAGGCGCAAATCTCGAAACTGCTGAGAAACACGAATCCTGCAGAGCGAGTTGAAATTCATTTCCTACCGGTACATGAAACGAATATCGACTTTCACATTCAGGTTATTTAGATTGATAAACTCCAGGAACAGCCATTCTGATTTCTTAACAAGAATATGTAAGGAAGTTAAACTCCAGCAAAACAACATCTAGCTTACCCTTATAGTGCTCAAAAAATGTTCAAATTAAGTGAAATGTTTAAAATAAATTAATTTGGAACTGAAGCGTATAAAACTAGTTATATATTTGCATTAAAAAATATGTGCTTCAATGAAAATACAAATCCTAAAAAAATATATACTGATTTATATCTAAGTGGGGGGGGGGTCTTGGGTCTTGGGTTCAGTACATGATTCTGTACTGTTTCTAGGACAACAGTTGTGCAGGGAAGTGATTTTGTCGAGATAACACTCCATCACCAGGTTTTCACCGAAATAAGGGTACCCCACACACACCAGGGTGATTTGCCGATTCCACATGGTTCATAAATGGCTGTTAAAAAATTCAATAATTTATCTGCCACAACATGTATTTTAACTTAGCCCTGTACATATTGAGCTAATCCTCTCTTTTGCACTCCATATTACCGGAAAACTGCAATAGTACATACAAAAAAGCTACATGATTGTTGTGTAAGGAGCAAATAGAGATTATCTTATTTAATTAGAATTTTTCCTTATTACAACGGTCTTGATTCCATATATCTAATCTTCCGAATCTAATGAACCTTTGTTCAGTAACAAAATATTTATTTGGTACAAAATTAATGCAGTAATAAACTAACCAAAGCGAAAAATAAAATAATTTAATCATCATAATTGAACTATATTTCTGGGCGAGAAAAAGCATATTTTCTCTTCCACTCTACTGTATTACAGCTTATTTTTAATCACAACGGTGATACATTTGTTGAAAGCTAACGAAAGGCAACTGAACAAAAAACAAAAAAACGTAGGCGACACTGGCCGACTATCATAGAGAAATTAGTCCAGAAATAACCTTATTTAAAAAAACCTGACAGGCTACATATATATGTGACCAAGCAGCTATTTATAATTCATTTTGTACTTTTGTTTTAATTTATTGATTTAAATAGGGAGCGGGTATTTTCATTGGGGTGCTGAATTCGAGTTCAAATACGGTCGAGTCAGATAAATTATCTAACTTTTAACAACTACGGATGGATCCTGTTGGGTCTGTACAACCTCTTGGGGCTCACCTGGACTCTTTAAAGTGGGTTTTATTGATTAGGTGAAAACATAGCAGTTGTTACAGTTGTCTTAGAAGCAATGTATTCTCTACCATGTACTCAATACTAGACCCTTCATGGTTTGTGCCTAGTATTTTTAATTTTTTTCATTTAATCACTGTTTCAGGATATCAATGTAAGTAGTAAACCATGAACTCTCAATAAACGATTATTACAAATTATAAATATTGTTTTTAAGAAAAGAAAGCTATTTATTTATTTATTATTTATTGAAGTCGCTTAGATACAATATTACATAATAAAATTTAGGCCATCAACTTAAAAAGGCCGTCTCAGAGAAATTATGTAATCTGTTAGCAGCCACAGATGTATAATATGGGATTTGTAGACTGTCCTGGGTCTCAACTAGCCTCTATGATGTGGGTACACTTAATAGACGAAAAATCTGGCGTTTAGAGTGGTCTTGTACAAATCATCTCCCTGCACAATCGTTATCTGAGAAACAGTGCAGTCTATTAAATAGAATATACACTGCTCATAATACTACGGGTAATTAGTATACTCGTACAGAACGTAAATAAAATAAAGATACATTTGGACCAATCAGAGTATAGATACATAGTTAGGGGAGGTTCCACAAAATACAGCACTGTATTGGCTTTACCATTACCAAATTAGACTCAGCCTTCAGAGAGTAATATATTGGAGTTAGTTTCGTATTTCGGAGCCTCCTCAGATAAAAGACCCCTCTCCTCCCAGCTTGCATTATTAAATGGATTGCTATTTATTTTTCAAATTAAATTTTTACTTGGAATATAAAAATTTCTTCCAATATTTACACCGAATCATGCAATGCTTATCTAAAAACACTGTTTCCGGGCTACTAAAAATCCGTAAATAATAGAGAGACCTGAAAACAACAGCGATTCTGTTTCATTTTAGGAAACACTGTACTTGCTCTCATCCTCCAGTTTTTTTAATGCGGGTACTATCTAAATGAAAGACACGTGATAAAAATAAAAATAAATTAGTATAGAGCAATCAAACTTAAGAGTATGAGAGGAAAATAGTTGACTGGATGATAAAATGGAGAACGGAGATAGTTGGGGGTGCAGTAAAAAAAAAACACTAAATAAGTACTAGACTTATATTTAGTACGTGCCGACGTTTCGACCTACAGTGTAGGTCATCTTCAGGGCTATGAGAGAGAAACAAACAGAACAAAAAATATATATAAAAACGTTACAGTAACAATAATATAGTGACATGTAATGTAGAAAACTTAAGAGTGTTTATCCAAGTATCATACCAGAAAAAGATATATCTATGTTTTGTTCGAAAATAAAAAACTTTGGATTTTACTATTTATTAGTGCCAGAGGCGTATAGTAGACCTTACGAACCTGAGATGGATTCCAAATTATACATCATAAAGATGAATATTCTATATTAAACATTATCAACAAGAACATAATAGGACTTAATACAGAACCCTGAGGAATGCCCCTTATAAATTTTCTGTAGATAGAAAATTAAAATCATAAAGATGTGTTTTATTTTTTAAATTACATTTTACTTGAATAATTATTTATTCTTGTATAATCTTAATAAGCCATGTTTTAGTTTTATACCTTACCTAAAATGTGAACGATTTGGAAATTGCACTGAATTATCGAAAGAATCTAAACCAATATTTGATAGTACCTGTTAAGGCGTGATTAGACTGAATAAATTTTAATAGGAAGCAAATGGAAGTACCACGGGAATTTGAATGAAATCTCAGATAGTAACAAAGCATTTGATTTATTAATTTGAATAACATGCGATATATGTTTTCTTAAATACTATTAAATATACATGGAAGAAAGGATAAAAATTAATAATAGCGTCTACAAGAATAACTTAAAACTAAACATGCAACTTAGCGACCTAATGAACAAAATTAATTTAAGACAAAAAAGAAGAAAAAAATTATTAACATGAATGGGAGCGATAATTAACAATAACAATAACAATAAATAATGCTCCATGCTAGCATAATGGCCAAAGATATAATAACTACAAAATGAACTTGAACGTTATAATGAAGATTTCAATAAGGCGCGAAAATGTGCGAATTATTATTATCTTCGCCAGTGATCACGGCATGACGGAACAATGAGTATGATATCATTATTTAACTGTTCGGTTGGTACCATGTAATACGTTGATCATCAGGAGAAGAATTAGTTGACGATTTGAGGCCTTATGATAATGAAATGGGACTTACAATTTGTGTGATATAAACCCAATTAGCATCTCAGCATAGCTTCTGGCGAGTGACAAGCTTTAAGACCTCTGGACGTTCTCATAGGAATAGTGGCTTGAAAGCGGAGTGTGCGATGGTCGTTGATCCAGGCCAGTCAGGCAGCGAGAGAAGAGTAGAACAGTCCAGCTCGGTGATCAAACAGCAAGTGCCGGGCGCTCTGAGCGTCATTCCCCTCTCCTTGATTTTGGCGGTACAGTAAATTTCCCAGAGGCAAGGATCGGTTTGTTATCTGGCGGTTAGTATAGGTCCGCGGCTAAACAGTACCAATACAAGATTTTGTAGATAACTGGCAGCCACGAATGTAAGTTCATATTGAAACTTTATGTACACAAATAAAATTAACTGTACACTTCATTTAAATTTTATTTCGACGGCTTAGGCGCAATAGGTCCTATTCCCTTAATAGTAAATTTTACAGGAGAGACAAAAAACATGACAGTTACAATTTTCAAGGTATATTTGATATTTTTTTAGATCAATTAAAACTAAAATATAATCAGTAAAAGTATTTTAAATGCATTTTAAAAGTATCGGTCGTATTTGATTATTTCTGTGTGATACGTCCTATTGCGTATTCTTGTTCTGTGGGTTACGTCCTATTAATATTATAAAATAATAAATAAATAAATAATTATAGGGTTTCAAAAAAATAGAGGCGCAAATGTGTGGCTTACGACAAATTGTATTATGTATTGTAAAATTAAACATTTTTTTCACAAAAATATCAAAGAAACTGTTATTGTAAACAACTTAACATTTCATTGGGAACACTGGAATCAAGATACAAAATGTGTTTCTTAAAACTAAAGGCAGAATGCAAATAAACTGAGATTTTTCTAGTATTCAAACAAACAACAGGATTACTCTATTTTTTATCCTTTTTTTTTGTTTTCTTCAAGCTCACTTTTTTAATTGACTGTTCTCTTGATTAACGTATTTTCGATTCTGGTTATAAAATATAGTTTTGTAGCTTTCTTCTTTGCACTAGTTAGTCCATTGTTTACTATTTCCTGTTTCTGTTCCGATTCGTCTGATTCTGTTTATTGCTTAGCTTTCTTACTTCATTTATTTTCATATTGTGTAGTAGATTTTTGTTTTGTAGCTTTCTTCTTTGCACTAATTTGTTCATTGTTTACTGTTCCCTGTTTCACATCGGCTACTCAATCAAAATATTTAAATTACTTCACTTTTTCAGCGTTTTTGATAGAGACACATGTAATCAATTTGTTAGGCTTACGACCTATTGCACTGAAATGATTTTTTGTGGCTTCCGACCTATTGTGCTTCACTTTCACCATAGCTGGGGATATGACCTTTTGAAATAATAAAACAGAGAGGTTATTTTAGGCTGATGAGGCTTAAAACATATTGTAGGGACAAAATATTGACTGTGAGAAACAAAAGGCACCAAAAACGTAAAAACACATTTTGTGTGGGATACGACCTATTGCGCCTAAGCCGTCGATCTCTTGTTGTAACGAAATCATAAAATACTACATTCTTAAAAAAAATTTGTGTTCATATACATAAAACTACGTTTATGTACCAGATGCTAATGAGCTAGGTGATTAAAGGAATGTTATAGTAATGTACCACTGGCATTTTTGTTTTTAACGAAATGTTTATACTCTCAGAAAAATGTGTATTGCGTAAAAACAATGATATAAAATAATAAATAAATAAAAGAATAATGATACAAGACAAGAGACCTTTCACGTTGATAATTTTTAAATATTCAGATCCTGCCGTGTACGCATCTTGTGTAATGTATTAATGTTTTCAAAACATGTTTTTCCGAAATGCAGGGAAAAGTGAAAAATAAATATATTCATACCCAAAGTAATCCCCATATTTGCTACATTTTTTACTAATACTCAATTTAAGTAAATAAATTGAGTTCATCTTTACTTGAAGTTGTGAAAGACATACAATGAGCAATGAGCAGTAAACCGATGAAAGGTCTGTGCAAGAAGGTAGTTTGAACGAGGTGAGGATCAACCACCAAGATTTTCCTCTCAATTAATGTCCACTGTAGAGAGGATGGATGAGCCCCAGATGGGTGCTCCGCTCCCAATAGACAATCATATTGTTAATCAATGACTTAGCCAATTTCAGTAATACGAACGTATGATTACGGAGCGGAATGGCTCAATGGTAGAGCGTTGAGCTGCCCTACCGAACGTCCAGGGTTCTAATCGCGCAGACTTTTATTTAATCTTTTAGCGGATGGAGATGAATCCTATCGGATTTAGGACCCTCCTGTGGCCCACCCAGCCTCTATAAAGCGAGTTCCCAAAATAAGGGAGAAAATCTGGCGGTTGAGCGTGATCAAGGAAAAATTACCTCCCTGTAGTCCAAGAAACAGAACAGTCTCTACCAGCTACTGAAACCCATATTCTAGTGGTATTGGTATTTTAAATTTATTTATTTTGATTCTATGATTCAAACAATAGAGGAATATAGCAATAAAGGAACCACGGTCTGGTTTTATCTGGAACGTACATTATTATAAAGTTGATAAGGAAACTTTTAGTTTTAAAGTAAGTTCGCAATTGATCTCTTGATGGTGTACGTAATCCTGGTACTTGTTGATGACAGTGATCAGATGTTTAAAGCAGTTGGTTCTCAAACTGTAATTTTAAATTATTCAATGGTGTCTAATAATAATCTGACAATATGACGCCTCGAATGTTCCCAAGATGTGACGGAGAAGATTTAAATCCCGATTTAGTAAAGCACGCCATTTCAAACTCTCATCCCCTCGCTCACAGCCCAGTTGAGAATCACAAGGGCATCAATTCAAAATGTATACACAAACGACTACGTTTTATTACAAACGCTCTAGTTTGTTTAAAATTAAATTTATTTCGAATTTAATTTGAAAATCGAATCAAACTATTGCATCGGTTGTATTCAGGGGTTGAAATTAATTCTTCGATAATCGTGTGAAATTATCGGCATTTATTTTTATTTATAGGAAGTGGGGTAGCTGATTGTTTTATAAGCCATATGTGAGTTGCAATGCTGAATGTTATGAGTTCAAATCCAGCTGTTGCTAACAAATTATTTAATTTCTTAACAGATGGATTCTGTAGGATCTGCATGCCCTTCTGGGGCTCGCCATGCCTTTATACAACAGGTACTCTCTTAATTAAGGAAAAACTGGTAGTCTGTCTCTCGGCCATGCACAACCGTTGTCCGAGAAACAGTATAGCCTCTACTAAATACTGAACCCAAGACTTCGATGGGTTATGGTTGTTAGGGCGTGATTAGACTGAATAAAATAAGAAATTATAAAATTTATCAGTAAAATAGAGTCAGGTTTTTAAGAGATTTAGGCCAGATACTGAAA
Source organism: Arma custos (assembly GCA_037127475.1). Classification (NCBI taxonomy): domain Eukaryota; kingdom Metazoa; phylum Arthropoda; class Insecta; order Hemiptera; family Pentatomidae; genus Arma; species Arma custos. The sequence continues at coordinate 47,997,413 of CM073763.1, read as the reverse complement.
CATGTGGTTTATTAAATCTAAATACAAACATGAGGTTAAGCAATTCTACAAATAAAGGAATATCGCTTATAGATATGTACAAAAGGAATAATGATTCTTTACAGAAGAAAATGATTTGGAATAGTATTATGTAAGGGAACTATTAAATTAATTATTAATTCGAAATGAGGTCATATGAACATAATATTAACAAATGATAGCGGTGGCGACAGGGCCACGTGGCGATGGACTATAGAGTCTTTATTTCTCAGGCGGCGAATTAAATATTGTCCCTGAGGGCGATGGTGAACGGTGAACAGCTCTTACAGCTGTGTGTGAAAGAATGGAATTACAATTGAACCGAAGGACTCGTTTCTTTGGTTCCTAGTGTATCTGGTAACCAGGCGCTCTCTGCGGTATCATCAAGGGCGGACTTCTCGTGTCCGATGCTAGGCGATCTAAGGCGGTGAAGGCTAGCGAGGTTAGCTTCAGTCGATGAGAGCGGTGAGATGATGCCAGCTTGCAGTCTGAATCGGAAGAGACTGAAGCGCTAGACGATGGAGTGGGGGGGCAAGTAGTCCCTTTAAAGGTAGAAAACATAGTCCCTGCGTCGTTAGCCAATGAACAACTGTGAACGAGACCGGGAGATTTAAATTTGAATTTATTAGATTGATTCGCGACTGAACAATAGTAGTGCAGGTTTTTTTTTTATTTCAATTATTTATCAACGTTTTAGGATATAAACGTAAATAGTAATCCACGGAATCTCAATGAAGGGCTATTCAAAATTATGAATATTTATTTTTTTTAAATAAAAAACTGTCATTTATCAAATACATAAACTAACTTGCAATCGTAATTAAATGAGCAATAAAAGGTATTTCAATAATGTGGAAACAGCTAATCACCAAAGAGACAAGTAGGAATGGTATAGTAAATTTCATTAAATTTATATACTAATTTACTATATGAAAGATGTACGATAAGAACCTAACAAAAGAATAAAAATTATTAGTTTTGGAAATGACAGTACTTTATGTGAAACTTGAATTAAAGAAATAGGCCTCTAAGTCTATTTTTTATTACTAATGAAATCCCTATTCTTTTATTTTTTTGTATGACTGGAGCAACATGGGAGTTAATTTCATAGTATCACTATCTCAGTGGAATATTGCGCACTTACCCGTTCCAATACTGGCTCTCTCTTGCTTTATATGTTTTTATGAGGATGCCGTCATCTTTATGAAAGGTACGTAATAAGATCCATACATACTGGCAATAAATAATAATAAACACCTAGTATATATAAAATAATATACACCGAATAGTCTACGTTGATAAATTAATTATCACAGTTTTGATTGATGCCCTGCCTTGAGAGGAAAACACATCGAAACGATATCCGGAACATGAAAAGATCGTGTGTTGAACCGGGCTTGAATCAATTCAACTTGTTACAAGTTCTTGCGGGCGTATCTCGTTCGATCAATCATCTCCAGTTTCAGGCGGAAAAGACTTAACAGGAAGTTTAATTCCTTTCAACAATGTCTAAAAGGAAAATTACAGTTTTCCTCAACCTTTCTATAGCAGTAGATCCACGAAGGAAATGTTTCAGTCTCGATATTATTTAGCTCGCGCCTTTTTAGTATTTAATGTGACAGTTATAACATTTCCAACTTTCCTTTATGGACGTGAAACACAGCCGTTAACGTAAAAGGATAAACCAAGTATTAAAGTATATGAAAATAAGGTATTCTTTAGAATATTTGGTCCGAAAAAGGTGGCACGCCAATGCAGAATTTAAGATTAAACACAATCTGGAATTGCAGAGCATGCACAAGGTTAATATAATTGCAGCGTGGGGAATGCTGAGATGGGAAAGTCAAGTTTTTGTCATAAAAAAGAACGAATTCCTAAAAACGTAACAAGCCCTGAGTTGACAGTTAAACGACCGAGGATTAGAACAAAACATAGGCGGGATTGCGTTAAGGATAATCTAACGGCTTTGGCTTTGGGATTGTGGTCATGGATGGACGTACGTATGTTGGAGAGATTGGTTGTATGTATAATGTAGCCTACGAATTTGTTTCATTATTATTACGAATTTGCTTCAATATTATTTCCAATTTGCCTTTTCCAGATTCCTCTGAAACCTAATCTACATCCCGGAGGTGTGTAGTTTTTTCAGGTGTCCTACAGAATTTCCTTCTTGTTTGTCTATTTCGACTTTTTCTATATCAAAGCCAAGACCTTCTGTTCGCATAAGTATATGGCCATTCGATGCAATGACTACAGGAGTCACTAGTACTTCTTCCAAATGATAATGTGATTTCAATTCTGAGACAAGATCTTGGTACTTCCTATTTTTCAAGATAAAACATCATCCCATGTTGGAACTATTATTATTATTATTATTATTATTATTATACCAAAAGATAATTATGTTTAACCTCATACTCATAAAATGTGCAGCTCAGGTTATAAAGATCTTTAAAGGATTTAGACTCTACTCCAGTTCCATTAAGTCAATAATAGCGAGTAGTCACTGAAATCACTGAAAAGTCGGATTGTAATATTTAATTAATTACTATTTATTTGGTGATAGGTCCTTGCAGATCAACAATTACTGGCAGTGAATTATGAGTTTTAGGGCGTTTTAGAAAGTCGAATATAAACAAGTGAATTTATAAAAAAAAAGTAAAAATGTAACTAAATAAATAAAGCTTCAGGCCGTTAGAACTTCTAATACAAGAAATGGGCGCCAATAAACAAAAATACAACAACTTCTAATAATAATTAAATAAAGTATAAGAGCTTAAAACAACAAAATACTTATATATAACTCAGTAATTATTCCGCAGATTGTAACTTCGCGTTGAGTCACAATAAGTTTCACTTTTCATTCGATTTTCTCTTTAATATTTTCCAAAAATACAAGTTCTATAAAGCTAAGGATGCTTTACTATATCAAAGGGAATGTAATGGGAAATGAGTATACTTCGGTAACCATTTCATCTAGAATTGATCGCTTAAACAAACATATGTCATCTATACTTCGAAATGTTAGTTGAAACTTATATATCTTGAGGAAATGATTTCCTAAATCTACTCATTAATCATAATTACATTATTTTTTCCATACTAAGATAACTTGTATTTTTGGAAAATATTAAAAATGAAACGAATAAACATTTAAAACTTGCAGTAAAACAATTCGAAGTGACAACCTGCGGAACAGATACCAAAAACTCTTATATACAGACTTTTTTTTAAGGGGGGACTAGATGGACAGGAAGTGCCTGAGTAAGCGTGATTTGAAGGTCCGAAGTGTATTGGGGCGATGGATGATAGGACGGATTGGAATTCCAAATGAAACAGGATCAGGATTGGTAATGGGAAATAAATAAGGTCTCTTGATAAAGCTGTGAAAACACCTACCAACTTGAAATTTCAACAAACAGCATGTAGCTAAAAAAGCCTTTTTTTAAATTAATCTGTTATTTAGATAGAGTTAATTGAAAAAATTGTTGAAACTAAAGCCTATGTAGGACCAAATTTGTATTGGAATAGGACAGGACGCAGTACAGCACCCTCTCGTCAGCTTAAAAAGTTTTAAAATAATGATAAATCCCTAATTCGTTTCACTGGCTAATAAATCAAGAAAACTTGCCAGCAAACTTTTTTTTCTCTAAAGTTTTCGAAACTAGACTAATCATATCAGGACAGTGTCATTACACCAGAACAAGGAATTAATCTCTCCAACTGGAGCTGGGAAATTAATGGAGGTATTAATTCTTTAGGAGAAAATTAAAAGAGTGGCCGTTTAATTAACGCTTAGTGATTGAAGGGCTAGCTGGTGGGAGGTGGGAGGTGGGAAGTACTACCGGTTCGCCACCCGATTCAATTAACGACATTTCAGTCTCCGCTACATTGTGCACAGTTTAGTGGCAAATAAAGCAAGGTCATAGAATTGGCATCGATAGCAAGATCTAATTTTAACTTTCAATTAAACTTAAAGGCGGACATTCAATCCTATACACATTTATTTCAATTAGCAGGATAGGCCGTTGTAAGGTAAGAATGTTAGATCCAATTACAGCGATTCTTGATGAAGCAATGAAAAATACTATTAACAGCATCACCATCTTTGAATCTAAAACCAAAAGTTCCAAAACCATGGATACTTCCATAACTCAATCCTGATACAACTATAATTGAATCTACAATATTCTGATATTAATGTATCTTACAGCATTCCGGCGTATTTTTATTTACCAAATTATTCAATAGAGTATTTTCCAATCGTAACATTACCATCGAATCTTATTACTAAAACAAATGACAGTTTATTTACCGCCATTCTATTCTGCTATGACTAATCGGACGATGCTACAGCTGGAGCTCTAAATTTTGTATATCTGGGTCTAATTGGGATATAGATTTTAACGAGTACCTGACATGATACAAGCTCGGGAACCCATTTAACGTCCTTTCCGAAGGATGACATAACCAAGGATTTTTTGCTCACTTTAAAAAATCCTAGGTGCCACCAGCCGGGCGGGCTACGAATCCGCGATCTTGGGCTTAGTAGGTTGTTATGCTAACCACTAGACCACAAGTCGCTCTTATAATACATAGTACAGACTGTAATATTTCAAGGACAGCTGTTGTGTAGGGAGGTGATTTTTGCGAGACTACACTCAGCCACCAGTTTTCTCCCAATTAAAGGTACACACTTCATAGATCCACTGAGTCCAGCCGTGGATGCAAACACATTAGATAATTTATCTACCAGAGATGTATCTGGGACCTTTAGCACAGAAACTCAGCGCTCTAGATACTCAACAACTCCACTCGTTTAACTACCCCACTACATTTACGTTTATAATAAAAATGCTCTTAATTGGGGACGAACAACTAATGCGCTACCTGTAGTGCATTAACATTGTTATTTTTTTTCAGTTGAAGGTTCGAAAACAGTCTGCATCCTTTTCCCCCCTAATTTTGCCAAAATTATTATTTTAGAGTTTGAGCTCATTGATAAGAGCATAGTTTACTTGTAGTACTAAATAAGTGATCCTAACTACTTGATGAATATAATTTTGCTATTTTTCAACTATTGGTGTTTGAAAAAATTACTGTTGAACCTTATAAGCCTCTTGTTGAAATTGGTCCATAAAAACTTCATCAACGAAAAGTCACGATATCACTTTTCCTTACTTCCTTCAATAACCGCTAGAAACTCCACTTTAAGTGTTAGACGCCTTGTCAACTATTATTATAATAAAATTGGTATTTAGGTGTTCAGCATTACTGCAACCTTTCATGAACCTTTTCAATCATAATGAGTATTTAAGTAAAATGAAATTAGGTATAGTGTTTTCATATTGCATTAATTGCTACAATCTTAGAACTTCAGAAGCGTCGGTTCTATTGACTTGGACGTGATGGAACTAACTTGGCCCAGATAAGCTCACACTAAGTCCTCAATCAGGCTGAAACTGCTTATCAATAAGCCCGCAGAGCTTCAAATTTATTCCATTATCTACTGTTTAAGACAGTGAATATATGAAACCGCTGTTTTTTCCCTGAAATGTAGCGCCAAAAAAGCTTAGAAAATTTCAATTAAAACATGCCTAATATTTTCCCCGAGGCCCTTAACCCCTACTTGAATAACATTCCCGAAAATACAAAGGAAAACGTTATAATTGAAATTCAATTTGATTTATGTGCATATATATGTGTATGTATTTTTTTTATACATTTTGCTTCCAGCTTATTTCTTTTTATTGTAAATTTGTATGTTATTTTTACATATATTTTTTTTATTCTCTACCAGAACATACATTTTAGTTTATATTTATTTTCATATTATTATGTAAGCATTGTAATATTCTAATAAATGTTGCCCTTTGACTTCTCTCTGAATCTGTTTTGTATTGTAATTATCTGATGAAATGACCTGTGTAATAACCTATCAGTATATTTTAGTAGCTTGTAGTGGGATTGTTGAAGAAAAATGTGGGGGGGAGGCTAGAATTTTCATTTTGTAGCAGTTTCACTGTTCTCTACATCTTCAAACAATTATGTGTTCTACTCAACCCATTGACATTGAGTATGGATTATATGATTTACGACAGCTTTTGGGGAATAGGGGATAAATTGGTAATAGGGAATAAAACTGAAAAGATTATTAAATGGTTTTCTTCTACTAATTGTCCTTTAAGGAATCAACCAAAAACTTACAATGATTCAACAACATTTATTAACTCAATCTAGTACACTTCAGACCTTTAAACACCGCAAATACAAAGGGGTCAACAAATATTCCAGGAATAATAACAGAATTTATTATTATTGTTATTACTACTATACGACAGAGAAGTTAAGTGGGTTTTCCCTGACAAGAATAGTAAGTACATACTTTTTTTTTTTGCATCCTTCATGCATCTCATTATTTGATTCCTTGGCTTTTCTTATGTATTTTTGCTACTTTAGTTCAAAAAATTCACCCCCTCTTCCGCAATACAAGCTTTCGCTCATTCGATTTTTATACTTCTTCCCATAAAATTTCTGCATTGAATAAATCCTATATTGCCTGTGCATACTTTATTAAGTGTGGCCTATATAAAATTCAATTCCGCTCCAGTTTTGCAATGAACCTTACCTTTTATTGCATTTGCAAATTCAGTCTCTTTTATTATATCTTATCTTCCCAGCCACCATAGTCTGCTTTCTTGAAAGATAGATTTATTTTAACTAGGAGTGTACTCCATGTCCGCCTATAGGCGGACCAAATGCCATTTTACATAAAGTTTGTAATACATGTAATATAACTGTTCATTTAATTGTGCTAGCTACTTAAACTTTTAGTTGTAATAATCCAATTGAAGTTCAGTATAACACTTATTTTGTACCCCACATAGTGAGCCAATTAAACTAGTACGCACTATGAATTGTTTTAAGATGTATTGATTACGAGTATTTTAATGAGTATTTTGCATTATTTGCATTATTTAAAGTAATATTTTTTGAGGAAGGAAATGGTCCGAGGTCAGAAAAAATTCTCTTCAATAAGGAAAAAATATTTCTTTATTTCTATAATAAATAATTAAATAAATAAATAAACTAAAATAAATTAGTTCTCCTTATTAAAGGTGATTTTTTTTATTTCGACTCGATTTATTTCTCATACGTGTAAGGTTAACTAGTATTATTCAAGAGGAAGGAAATTGTCAGGGTGGAGAAAAAAAAAATGGAGGTCAATATTATTCTAATGTTATCCCTGAAGAAAACCTGCAATGTAGGTAGAGCGTCGGCTTTCCAATAATATCAGGTCAGTTCAAAAGATCGTATGCATTAGTAGCAGTTATGGGATTAGCGATGACTCATTACCAGATCGATAAGTTTTCGAACCTGTCAAACTTGTCATAGCTTGACCGATGTATTCGTCACTTTGTCACCAAATTTCGTAAAGGTCAGAGTAAAGTTAGTATCGATAAAAATGAATATCGATAATGCATATAAACGTGCTGTGTTTTTTTTTATATACGGTTTTTTTTTCATTAATAATGCTGCAAAAAATTAATGAACTGAATTGGGATCTTTTACCGCATCCTGCATACTCCCCGAATATTGCTCCAAGTGACTTTCAGTTATTTCGTGCCTCACAAAATTTTTGCCAAAGCAAAAAGTTCAATTCTAAACAGAGTATACAAAATGAACTCATAAGTTTTTTTGCTTCAAAACCAGGATTTTTTTACACCAATGGATTAAAAAAGCTACCAGAAAAATGGCGAGATATTGTAGATAGCGGAGGAAAATATATCATAGATTAAAATGTTAAATTGTGTTTTATTTACACCATTTAAAAATTTCGCCTAAATGCGCACGAACTTTTTTTACTTCCACCCGTAGCATTTTCTTCCTCATATACCTACAGCCCCGGTGAATAAGTGGTTAAGTCGGATTTTGTACAGAGAGAGTTAACTGTTTTCAGATAGCAATAATCGTATCATTCTCGTAGTTTTTTGCTTTAAATGGAGTCACAATATAAACAATATCTCCTTTTCAAGTCTATCCCTTACTTACCCCCTTTTTCACTACGAAAATAATTCGATTCGGCTTACTTAATACAAGAAACTCATTTTGGAGAAAATTAGACTTAGCCACTTATTCACCGGGGCTGTAGATATATAAGGTATATTCAAGAATATGTTTTTTTAATAGATACAAATTATTTGAGATGCTTAAAGTATAAAGGAACAGTAGCTTTGTGATTTGCTATTTTTTCAATGATAAAATATTACACGACTAAACCCTTTTTTATATAATAGAAAAATAATAGAGGAAATGCCTCACCAAGTTATAAAACGTAGACATTTTAATTATTATATTAAATTATTACGGTTAAACTGTTAGGCTTATTTTATTCTAAGACTCCCATCATAGATTCACCTAGCGTCTATGATGGAAGTAGTAGAATAAAATAGGGCTAAAAACTAAATTACACTTCATTATAGTGAAAGTGTTAAAATGATGGTGCATAAGCCATCAAACTCATTTTTTTTCTCAGAGATAACAAAATAATGGAAAACGAGGTTGGATTTACTCTTTGGAAGAAAAATCCGTGGAAAACCAACAAGAGGAGATCAAAGCCCGGCTGTAAAAATCCGAAGAATCCTGCAATCCCTTGCACAACTACCGTCGTCCGATAGTTAATTAAGTTTTGTCTGTCAGAGCCGTTTCGGTTCGGATGCCAACAGTAAGGCTTGGAAATCATTCTAATAATGATTCTTCTAGAATAACGATCTATTCGTCAATTAATAATTTCTTCTATTATTATTTACAGGTTTAATGAAGAGCGCGTTATTCTTACAGTATACAAGCATACAGAAAACAAATTTACAGTATACAAGCTAATATTATACAGCTTAATACACATTTCATGACATTATATATGTCCATCTAACATTTTAATGTAACATTTCATCATTTAAAAAAAAAAAACTGTACTACTATTACACCTGAAGGTTCTGGTAGTGATTGAGTTAATGAGCTTAACCAATCGTGAACTTAAAAAAAAATTATGATAATAATTTATAATATTTATAATATAATTTATAAAAAATGTATTCGTAAAATGAGCACAAGAGCACAACACATGGCTATAGTGCTAAATACAGACCCGTCAACAACACGATCTAGCCTCTTACTCTAACTGTTACTAACTGCCTAATCGATAGGAGAACAAAGTAAAGGCCTGGAAATAGAAGGGGGTTTCTAAGGATGATTAGTCGGAAGGCCTGAGTAATGGACATGTTAGCATTTTCTAATGAATGAGATTGCCTTTTAACTCTGTACAGTTTCTTGGACAATAGTTGTACAGGGAGCTGATTTGTCTCAGATCTCGCTCAAACACCAGATTTTTCCTGATTATTTTAGGTATCCACTTTTATACAGACGGGAAGAACGTCAGGAGAGTTCCATATCCCAAATGATCCATTCCCAGTTGCTGACGGATTAAATAAAAGTCTGCCAGCGGGATTTGAACCCAGGACCTTCGGCAAGGCAAACCAGTGAGCTCCTCCGCTCCCTTTTTTTCAGGTGTACAAAATAAGGGGAGGTATGAGCGAATAATTAAAATAAACTGAATATTCAGGTTAATGCTATTTTCATAAGTCGTTCCAATAATCTAAATATGGACTTCGATATTGAGGATATATGAAGAATTAAAAAAGTAAAAATCGAAATTGATATAAATTCTTTTTTATTATTGTATTTACCTATCTATAATTCTCAAAAATAAAACCTTATATATATATATATATATATATATATATATATATATATATATATATATATATATATATATATATATATAATTAAACCTTCTTCTATTTCTTCACCCCTTAGTGCCTTTCACTGCGAGGGCGCATCCTGCCAGGCTTGCCAGTCCTCCTGATTAACGGCGAGCTTTTTCATTCCATCCAACGTTTTGCCCCTGGATTTCCCTATTCGTTCTATCTATCAAGAACCATCATTCTAGGGGGTCCTCTTTATCTCTGTCTTGAGAGGGTCCCTATGCCTTTCCATTCTACAGACGTGCCCGAACCACTTAGGCTGCTTCTTTTCAATGTTTCCATGATCGAACACAAATTGAGCTCTGCTCTAATACGTTCATTTCTTATGCGGTACCTTCTAGTTTTTCCAGCTGTTCTTCGCAAGTACTTCATTTCCGCAGCAATAATTCCACTGCAGAGTCGGTCAGTTAACAACCAACTCTCTGAACCATACAGGAGGACAGGAAGGTAAACTGTCTTGAAAATTAGCAATTTTACCTCGAGTCCCACTTCTCTCTTTCCTACCACAGTGTTACATATTTGGTAGTAGACAGCATTTGCCTTTCCCATCCTGTGCAAAATTTCACTGTCCACTTTCCCCGAACTTGGCCTCACAGATCCCAGGTAAGTGTAGTCCGGCACAACTTCCATCTATTCACCGCTGCAGAAAATATAAATTTCGTCCCTGGGTCCTACTCACCTGCAAGATTTTACTTTTACCTATATTAATCTTCATGCCTTTCCTTGCTAGCTCACTATTCCATTCTGTGACCGCTTGTTGTAATTTTTCCTGGAAGTCTGAAATCAGCACTATATCATCCGCATATATAAGAGTCTGTATGACAACAGGTCTAAGGTTCCACTGTCCTAAATGCGTTCGATGCGTTCTCCGGATACATATTGAGGCAATTTCATCCATGTATAGGATAAATAGTAATGGGCTCAGGCAGTCTCCTTGTTTTACTCCCTTTTCTAATTTAAATACTTTAGACTCCACTCCATTCAGCCTAATAATCCCTTTTGGTTTGGAGTAAGTTGATTGAATGGCCTGTACCAGATTCTTTGGTACATTTTTCCTTCTTAAGGCTTCCCATATTTCTTCTCTTGGTACCGAGTCACAAGGCGCTTTTAGTTCAAGAAAGGCTAAGAATATATTACTATCCCGGTTCCAGCTTTTCTCAGGAATGTTTCGCAATGAAAAGATATGATCTTGAGTGTTTCTCCCAGGTCTAAATGCTTCTTGTTCTTCACCAATGCGATTTTCCACTAGAGGTCTCAGACAACATTCAAGGATAGAAGTGATATTTTGTACACAAAAGGGGATAAACAGATAGGCCTATAGTTGGAACATTCACTTTGGCAGCCTTTCTTGTAAATTGGTACTATAATGTTAAATTCCCAATCTTTTGGAATCTTCTTCTCATCCCATACCTTTTGAAAAAGGATTTATAGGATCTTTATAAGTTCCATACCGCTATACTTTATCAATTCTGGAGCAATGTTTGCTCTCGAACTGGTTTTCGTAAAACTGCCTCCAGGTTTCCAGAATCTCCTTTTCTTCAGACACCATCTTATTGTCTGAATTCATAACATTTCTTATTTGCTTACATTTTCGACCTCACAGAGCCTTAATTTTCTTCCAAAATGACCTAATGTTTTCTTTGTGGTCCTTATCGAGAGATTTTCCAAAATCTTCCCAGGACTTCAGTTTCGCTTCTCGAACTGCTCTTTTGCATTCATTCCTTTTGGCAACATATAAAGTACTTGCCAGTTCTGAGTTGAATCATTTCTGCAGTAGTCTTTCCATAATTTTTTATACTGTTTGATGATTTCCTTACAGCTCATCATTCCACCATGAGATGCGTTTTATATAATTAAATCACCGAGATATAACATTGACATTAATTTTAAAATTAAAAATAAAATTTTTTGTGGCACCTGTAGTATAGTGGACAATGTTACCATATTCCATGCCGAAGAGTTCGCAATCCGTCAGGCAGCCAATTTTAGAATTGTTTAAAAAATCATTGGTTATGCCAAGTGTCAGGTACTAGTTAAAAATTCATATCCCAATTATACCTGTACAAGGACTTTCACTGTAGCATTATCCAATTTTCCATAGCAGCATAAAGTGACAGACAAAGAAGCAAACAAACAAAGAAAGGGGCACATAAAATGTTTAAAAGTTTCATAAAAATTATCAGATATAATTTGAAGTTATTTTGGTAGCCGATTTGCTTCTCATCCATGGAAAAAAAAATCTATTCACAAAGTCTGAGCTAGATGAAATGATCTGTTTTCGATAATGATATGTTATAGGATGAGGAAAACAACACATTTGGGCATGCATAAATTAGTATTCCAGGTTATTGATCACTGTTACAATTATGTTTAAAGATTCTTACTTATTAATCATTATCTTATCTATCAATTATTAACTTATCTACTAACTAACTCATTGTTTAATTCAAACCATATTCAATTTTTTTAATACTAATGAATACGAAAGAATTCCGTCTATGGGAACAATAAATCATTTCATATAAAAGAAAATTTGGCTTAAAATAAAAGAAAGTCGCAAAGTTTGATAAGGAACATCAATTACTAAAATAAAAGTTACTCAGCCCTAATCTACACAATAAAATGGTTCTTGGAACGGAAATCAAGCAACTTCAGAAATAAGAAGCTACCAAAGTTTACGATTAAACCTTATGAGCCTCTTGTTCAAATCGGTCCATAAAAACTTACATCACGACTCTTTAGTAAGTAACCATGATACCAATTTTACTTCCTTCCTTCAGCAACCTCTGCCAAACCATTCTGAAGAGAATGGTCAATCTTGAAGTTTAGAAGCTTTGTCAACTATTATTATAATAAAATAAATAAAACGGAAACAAATAGAACCGGAAGAAAATAGAGCAAACAAAAATAATTTCCATTTTACACTTGCTTTAATAGGTATAATAACCGTTTTAGTATAATCGAAACACAGCGTAACGTATAGCCTAATCTTACGAAAACTTGATTGGCTGCAACTAACACTTCAATGAAAATATTTCATTGAAATATTATTGCATAATTATTTTTTTGTAAATTTATTAGCACAAAATAAAGCAGTGCTTGTGGGTTTCCTCATTTTCACAAATAACTAGTAAATTTCAGCATCGAGGTTCACCTTAACCCGTGAAGGATTTTGGGTTCAGAACACGGTAGACACTCTTTTTAAATACATTATATAAGAAAGCTAATATAACCTTCATTATAAGTAAAATTGGAGCATGTTGATTAGATTAAATATACTAGTTTATCGTATTCAGGTGATGTTCAACCGACTATGAAATACGAAGGCATTGGATCTCATCAATTTGTTAAATATAAGTATATGTAATTTAAGAGTTTTAGAGAACACAGTTTTAGAGAAGTGACCCAATTCAAGTACCTGGGAAGTGTGGTTACAGTTGACAACCAAATTGAGAGTGAAATACAAGCCAGAATAGCAGCAGGAAATAGGTGTTATTGCTCACTATAAAGAACTATTCAAATAAAATCACTCAATAAAAGAATACAAATTGAACTAGATAAAACCATAGTTTTACCGGTAGTCATGTATGGGTAATAGACATGACCTCTGACCATGAAGTCAGAAAGAATAGTCAACACATGGGAAAACAAATATTAAGAAGAATCTGAGGCGGACTGGCCGAAAATGGTGTATGGAGAAGAAGAAGTATGAGGAGCTGATGGAGCTATATGGGGAGCTGGACATGGTGGCGTTGATGAAGAAAGCCAGACTGGGATGGATGGGACATGTGGAAAGAATGGCGGACCACAGGATAGCGAAGAGAATGCTCAATGATTAACCGGACGATAAACGAAGCAGAGGACGGGCACTCGGATCAGATGGCTAGATGATGTGGAAGAGGACCTGAAACTGCTGGGTGTACGAAAATGGAGGAGGATCGCAGAAATTGGTTGGCTTTGGTGTTGGAGGCCCGGGTTCTTGCAGGACCTTAGAGCCATAAGAATAATCTTACTAATATTATAAATGTGAAAGTTTGTATGTTTGTCTCTCTTTCACGCAAAAACTACTGAACGGATTTGGATGAAACTTTACAGTAATATAGGTTATACATCAGAATAACACATAGGCTATAGCAAGCGCTGATTTAAAGGGGGCGCACGGGGGCACGTGCCCCCCCGACTGTATTTTAGGTATTGTGGAGAATCCATAATAGGACATAATTAAAGGTAAATCACATAATAATAGTATTTAAAATAACCAAAAGAACATGAGTGAAACAATTTTTTTGATATCCTACTAATCTTACTAATATTATAAATGTGAAAGTTTGTATGTTTGTCCCTCTTTCACGCAAAAACTACTGAACGGATTTGGATTGAACATTACAGTAATATAGGTTATACATCAGAATAGCACATAGGCTATAGCAAGCGCTGATTTATGGAGGGCGTAAGGAGAGACGTGCTCCCTCCCCCCGACAGTTTTTTGGGTATTGTGAAGAATCCATTATAGTACATAATTAAGGGCAGATCACATGATCATATTTGTAAAAATAACAGAAAGAACTTGAATGAAACTATTTGTTTTGATATCCTACTAATCTTACTAATATTATAAATGTGAAAGTTTGTCTCTCTTTAACGCAAAAACTAATGGACGGATATGGATGGAAATTATTGAGTAAGATAGGTTATACATCATAGGCTATAGCAAGGGCAGATTTATGTGGGGCACGAGGGCATGTACCCTCCTCTTATAGTACTTAATTAAAGGCAAATAAGGAACTTAGCATCTTGAAATTTGCAGATAGGTTCTTTTTATAGTTTTAGAAAGAAATTTGGATAATTCCACCCCAAGGGTTTCTTCTTTAATATAATAGGGGTTCAAAGGTTGTATAGAATCCGTCAGTTTTGAAGTTAGGCATCTGAAATTTTGGATGTACGAGTAACTTATATTTTTAAAAAATAATTAAATTATTTATTTCAAATGATCTTTCACAAAACTTTATGTGGCAGACCAAATTCCACGCGAGCGAAGCCGCGGGCATAAGTTAGTAATATATAATTATGTAATGGCTTTAGTATCAGTTTTGGCCGTATATGCGGCATCTAAGTAGTGTTATGCTGTTTTGTATTAGATGCATTAGTTTGTGCCCATATGTCTTAAGCTATCCTATAGCAGTATTGTTTTTATGAACATGACATTGTTGGGGCATCTAGGAATAATATAGTTTATATTGCTTTTTTTTCCCGATTATTGAATGAAACTGTAGTTAGTATTCAAAAGAGCCAGTGAGGTACAAATGAATTATGGTCATTGTAAGAATAGTTGAGGGGCTCGTTAAAAAAAGGTAGTTTTTATCAGCGTTCTGATTCAATTATTATATTTACTATAGCATTTATTTAATTTACTTATGAGATGGACCTAGTGGGATCTACGAACCCTCCTGGGGTAAACCCAGTTTCTATAAAGTGGTTACTCTTAATTGGAGGAAAAACCGGCCGGGTTGGCGTGATCTCGGGCAAAGCACATCCCTATACGACCATTGTCCTAAACGTATTATAGTCTCGGCCATGTACTGTTTCTAAAACCCTTCCTGGTTCGATGTGGTCCAGGTTTTATTTTTTAATTTTGAACATGAGGTCGTTTCTTCGATCTTCCATATTTGATGCCGTTAGGTTACTGTTGCTGATGTGGAATATTAGTGGAAAAAAATAGCAGATATATTTCTTATGTATTAATATTTATCGTAATATTAGGGAGAGAGACAGTGGTAGAAAGGAGTACACAGGTGATGGAGTGACAAGAGAAAGGAAACTTCATCCCGGGTCGGAGTGGCTTCATTTCCTTCAGGCAGCTTCAGTCGGAAATGGGCGAGTAATAAAAAAGAATATGGAAGCGTATTTTTCTTTTCCACTTTCTTAACACATTTTTAGGCCGTTACTCTCTTTTAGAGATGTACATCTAGTGTTCCTCGTTTGGTCGGGCCGTTTCTTCCTGTCTTCTTTGTATGCAGGTGTTCGTTTTGACGGATCTAATGGCAGATATATACCTTAGATTTTTATTATAGTTTTATAGTTAGTCTTTTATTAAGGTTTATTAAAACACTAATTAAATAGCTAATGGTCAAAGGGAAAGCTTGACTATCCAAGATTAGTTACGCATTTGTCATTCTACCTTAGATTAGACGTTCGTTAACGTATGATAAGACTGCCTGAAAACCAAAAGTTGAAATGATTGACGATGCCCTAACACAGCACGCCGAATTGCCATTTAATAAGTATATATCTCTTGTAATGAATCGGGAATTGGTCACCCTCTGAAGTGGGATTTGGCGGCAGTTTGTTTATTCATTTATGCTAGCTATTGATCGATATAGCTGATTGATCGATCCTACCGGGATGCGAACCCGCGATGTTTGTTAGGTTGTGATTACAGTTTTCAATCACTTATTTTGTACTTGGTTCGTTCTCCTTATATGCATTTATAAATTTAACCTTTAACCTCGCGTGTTATAAAACCGCTCACCTCTCTCAACTTCTTGTATATTGTTCCCTTCAGTTACTACCTCCTACGTCTGCACTCCAAATTCTTTCTCATTTTTTTCTCTCTTTAGAACTATTGATTTCTTGAGTCATTTGATATGACTGGTCACGACATTTGTAGGGGAAAAAAACAGGAACACTCTGCCTAAAAGTTGGTGATCTGACTCCTTAAGTATCGTTAACAACTTTTCAGTGCGTAGTGAAATCACGGAAAAGGTCACGGGATTGTCATATACGTCATTTTACGTCTCACCTCTTTGTTGCCTTCGTTTTTTTTTATAAAATGAATAATTGAGCCTGATTAGTTCACCTCCGAGGTGATGAATGGTAGTCTACTATCTTAATTAACAAGATGAAACAAATTCTCCTGTCTTTATTAATCAATTTTATGTCGGGATAATTGAAGGAATGTATAACATTTTGGCTTATTCATATGACATCTGTAGCTTATATCAAATCAATCTTACATATATGATGCATTTACTCTTCAGTTATATAACAAGAGCACGTGATTCTCCTTGGTTCTTGAAGACAATCGTGTGGGCATGTTTCATTTAGTACCGCGAAATCAGGGAAATAAAATACTAAGACGATAGAAGTCCTAATGAAATGCCACCATGTGCTTCAAAGGCATTTAAATCAGACTAATTAATTAACTTTAATTTGCGCTGCAGCAATGAGGCTGTCACTAAAAATGTTTCGCTCAATTACGTCACTCCTGGTTCTAGTAACAATAGCTCTTAATTTGAAAAAAGCTACGATTTTTTTCTCTTCTAATTAGTCCTAATTTTACTGAACCTTTGATTCATTTCCCTTTCCGAATGCTATAAAAATAAGAGACACATCTTATTGCTAGTTTTTACGAAGCTATCTAACTAGAGAGAGATGTTTAAGATTTATTTCAAGGCGTAGTCGCGAAATAAATCAATCGTTTGTTTTTTAAATTTCTGTAAATTGTCCTGTATACCAGAGTAATAAATTTAGAGCGGTTTAGAAGGATTGAAACTCTAATATAAGTGGTTTTTTTTCGAAGTTCGAAAAATAATTTCTTCCTTAAAACTTTGCCCCTCCGATATTGGAGTATCAACTAAATTACTCTCATATTTTGTTCTGTCGAACCGTTGGCGTAAAGCGACAGCAGGTATTTATCACATTATCTAAGTCTACCTTTTAGTAAAATAGCACCCTCTCCTCCTTTTTTCCGGTCTTACCTCTCTCTCACACTCTCTCTCTCTCATTGTCACGAAGATTCGCAAGATTACCAAGGTACCATTTATATTTGTTATTTCTGGTTGGTATCTCTAATTGAATTCCTGCCACAAACGAATCTCGACAGAAGGAAATTCAGCTGTCAGTCTGAGTTTTCATTCATGCATGAGTTACTGAGCTTAAACGAAAGGAAAACGTGCTCTGAATATCAGACAGTGTTCCAGCAGAAAACTTTTTTGTAAACAGCGATGGATTTATAATTATTTTTTATTCAGTCTTAGTCTTAGATAAAGCAGAAGGTAATGAATAAGGAGTTCTAAAATAAGGGTGTTGACAATGTTATGGCTTCTCAAGGGTTAAACAGTCGAGCAAGTAAGAATATTGTAAAAGAGAGAAAGAGAGAGTGACTTTCAGTAAGAAGGTTGGTAAATGGAGAATAGTTTAAAGAAAAGGATTGGAACTTAATACGATTAATCATCATCAGTGTTGAAATACATACAACCCACACTTACAGATAAAGGTCAACTTCAGTACATACCCAAGGGTTACCTTCCCTAGGACTCCCAGGACGGAGAGTCATTAACCTCCTGTACGACTAATAAATTATTACGGAACATCAACAAAAAAAGAGGAGGACCTGACTGGGTTGTTGCACTCCTGATGAATTGTATTAAGTTCTAATCCTTTTCTAAAACCTACTCTCCAACGATCCTCTACAAACACTTTAAAAACCTTGGCCTTTCACCAAACTTTTCTTGGAAAACACATAGGTGATTCATCCTCCAGCTATTTTCACTTGAAACTCTTAGAGACTCCTGGTTACTTCCATAATATTCTCTCTCTTCGATTGTTATTCATAGTACCAAGGTGTCTGTGAATCTCGAGGTCATCCCAAAATAGTCGATCCATTGCAGAAAGGACCAATGGCATTAGATTTTCTTTCAATTCGTCATGAATATTTTATTAATGCTTTTAATTTTTTTCACTACGCATTGAAATGTATAGTTGGAGTAACCTAGTTAAACTAGTACTTTCTTTAGAACTCGTAGCTAAATAGTAAAAAAAAAAGACTATTTCGCCATTGATTGTGCCGAATTCCAACATTTTTCTAGGGGATACTGGGATTAGTTATTTATAATTCTAGGTTCGTAAAATTCTCTTCCAATTCTTCAATCCTTGTGCGAAGCGAAAGAATCAAGGCAGTACAAACAAGTCACTGATACTTTCTCCGTTTCTTGGGATGTCCATGGCATACAATATTAGGATTGAGAACCGCAGGTGGGAATGGCAGGAAGTTGCGCCCTATAGCCTCTAAGAGCCGTTCCCCACCTGGAGATCGCTCCGAAGAAGAGGACAAACATCAGGAGAAGGGCCTGCTCCAAGATGTGCGGATCTCTACAAACAGCCTACAAAGGGTTCAGATCCGGATCGGCAAACATGAACTATCCATCGGCAAACATATCCGACTGACCCTCCTTCACTTCTTTACATACGACTCAACGGATATCCAGCTACATCTTACAACGAATTTATCCCTCCTTGTTTATTTATTTGTCATATGCCTTGAAAAACACTTTTTTTGTTTTTTTTTGCAGACGCCGTATATATAAGTCGAGTTTTGAATGGCCACTTTAATTAGATCACAAAACATGTCAAGCTATTGGCTTGGTGATAAGGATAATTACAGTCCCGTCAAGTGACGTTACATTATGTCATTTCTACGTCACGATCTTATATGAATCTGCGGTGTCACCCAACATTTCTTCCCAATCGATAAGACTGTCTTTATTGCAAGAATTACAGTATGAACTCACAATAATAAGCAGCACGCCAGCAAACAGAAGTCTCTTCACTTTTGAGGAGGTTCGAAAACATTTGGGATAGTTTCGACAACTTAATAGTAGTCATAAACATTTATGAACACCATTTTGTCAAGTAATTTACAACAAAATTTAATTATGTATCTAGTAAAACAATTAATTTGTTTAACATCTACTGGATTTCATAAGATTATTATTTCATACATACATCTTCCTGAAAAAGTTTACAAAAGTAAAAGAAAAAAATAAGCCACAAAAATCTAGAACCCAATAAAGAAAAAAAAAGAACCGTAAAATTGCGCTTTATCAAGAAATTATAACAGTTGAAAAAATCAATCTTAAATCTAAATCATCTATTGCAAATAAAATTCAACATTTATTTATCGAATCCCGAACTAACTGCAGAAAAGGATAAGAGTTATTGGATTTCACAGTTCCGATATAAAAGTTAACAAACTGTGTTAGCTGCAGGCTAAAAGCTAAGTGCTACCGCACACATAGGGCGTTAATAAACCCTGCTGTCAACCACTTCATTTTAAATGGCTCCCTACTGAGCCTCTGTCGAACAAACTGCAATAGTTTGTGAAAGTTAACAAAAGTATTTAAAAGAACGATAGCATTAATTCTAAAAAGTATGTAAACATAGGCGTTCTATCTAGAGATCTTTAGGAGTATCGGAAAAAGAAAATAAGTTATCTTAAAGGTAAGATATAATATTAACGTTTACAGCCAAAACATTTAGTCAATCCTATCAGGTTTGCGTTATTTCATTTATTTATAGCGAGTACTCGACTTGGCGCTGACACCGGACTGCCATTTTATAGGTTATCCCTCTCCGAAGGATGAGATAACTAAGGATTTTTCGGCCACATACCAGGCTGTGAACTCGCGATCATGATATAGTAGGTTCTTCATCCCAAAATAGATATTGTTAGAAACTAGTGATTGACTCACACTGGGCGATAGTATGAAAAATTTACATAAAATAAGATATCGTTTGCGTTTTTTAATTTTTAGATATTAGAGTTTGATGATTTTTTATAATACGAGGTGTGATAAAAAAATACTGTGACTAATTTCTTTATTTCAAAAAGTAATAAAATTACATCGACTTCGATTTGATATCCTTCAAAGTATTGTCCTTGGCTGTCAATGCACACATCGCAACGTTTAATCCAAGACTGGAAACACTTTTCGAAGGCTTCTTTCGGAAGGGCTTTTAGATGCTAGGTCTACGCCTCTCAATGTCAGGAATGGTGTCAAAACCTTTTCCCTTAAGCACTGTTTTAATTTTTAGAAAGAGCCAGAAGTCGCATCGGGTGAGTATGGAGGATGTGGACAGGCAGGAACACTTTTTTTCGGCCAAAAACTCGCGAATGAGAAGCGAGGTGTGACACGGCGCATTTTCGTGATTAAGAAGAAAGCCATTCACCCAGTTCTCTGGTCTCTTTCTTCGTATCTCGTTTCACAAACATCGCAGTTGTCCCCTTGGAACGAATTCTGATCGCACTATGCCCTCACTATCGAAAGAACGTAGAGCACAACCTTGATGTTCGATTTTGACTGACGTGCCTTTTTAGGGCGAGGAGATGCTCTGATTTTCCATTAGTTACTATGCATTTTGGTCTCAGGGTCATATCCATAGACACAACTTTCATCTCCAGTTACAATTTTGGCCATGAACTCCGGATCTGCTTGAAGATAATGTTAATGCGTTGTTCGAAATCCATGATGCGCGACAGACATGATAAACACGACCTCACTCTAGCGGCTCTGGTAGCCGACAGATTAGCTCCAGCTTGTTGAAACTTGTCACTACCTATCTGAATGGATCTCACTATTAGGAAAATTACATCATATGGATGTAGCGTCAGCAGTTGTCGCTATAAAAATTCATTCACCGCATTTTTTTCTCACACCTCGTATAACTCGTTAATGCGAAATCAATTTTAAATAATTAATTAATTAGAAGAAGGATCAATTTTAAGCATAAATTCACATTAAGAAAAAAAGCAGAGACTAAACTGGAGACTATCCCGTAAGTAGGTAATATAAGTATCGGAGCTAGGAAAAGTAGAGAGTATTAAATGGATACTTAACTGAAGTAAGGCTAATTTTTTGAAAATAAATCTAAAACTACCAGCTTGGGTTCAGTAAATGGTAGCTACGGTTCTGTATCTTACATGTACTGAAACCAACAACTATCTAAGCCAACGGTTGTGCAGTGAAGCGATTTGGCCGAGTTAACCCACAACTTCCAGGTTTTTCCAGCAATAAGGAGTACCCAATTAATGGGTATACTTTAAGTACCCACTTTATGGTGGGTTAGTCCCTGGAGGGTCTGCAGATCCTACAGAGTTGATCCACAGTTGTTGACAGAATAAATAAATTATCGACCACAGTCAGGAACTCGACACTCTAAACATTGAGTTACCCATTTTCCTATTTATAGTTCAAACAAAAAATTAATTGGTTTATTAAAGTTTCAAATTTAAATCCTGTCAATATAATGATGAGTTTAATGTAATGAAATTATTTTTATTCATAAATATTATACCTACAATACTGTCGTGTAATCTTACTAAGGTGGGAGGTGAGAGAAGGGGCGACTAAAATTAAAAAAAAAAGCAAAAAAATCGTTCCGGTTCAGCCATCTTGTCGGAGCATCTCGGTATTAAACATTTAAAATTTTATTTTTATTAATTGTTATTTTGATGGTGATTATTAAAATTAAAATGTTAGCATTCATGTTTCGTATTTCCCGCATTATTGTTTGTGGAAACGTAAACATTCCAGTCTGCAAAATTCAACCGAGACAACATGCCCAAGTGCATATCATTCTCAGTTTTCCGATCATCAACAGTGCTTTGCACTTATACAGCATTCATGCTCTGGTACTCGTCGTGTTTATCATGTCTGTCGCGCATCATGGATTTCGAACAACGCATTAACATTATCTTCAAGCAGATCCGGACTTCATGGCCAAAATTGTAACTGGAGATGAAAGTACTCAAAGGTATCGCTATATCATGAGTAAAAGGTTGGTATAACATAATTATGCTTACGATTTTGCTATGACTAGTAGTGATATGAATGATTCATATTACAATTCGGTTTTTACTTGTGTTATTAATAAAGATTCGTTTGAAATGAAATGAAAAATTGAAACATAATAAGGTGTTTATACCTACAAGCATATAAAAATAAAGATATTTTTATTTTTTAAAGAGAAAAGATAAAAATATTTATAACTCATAAAAAATGACCAATAATTATAAAAAATTAAAAATAAAGATAATATAAAAATAATGATACTAAACCAATATTGCAATCATAAAATTACTGCATCATACTTTATCTCATAATTTCGACAGCAAATTTTTGTTTATTAGTTTGTTTACATAAAATCACTTTTAAGCTGCCAAGGCTGAAGGAATGCTGTTATGTATATCAATATCAGAATATTGTAGATTCAATTACTTTTTTGTGTTTATTTAACATTGCTTCTATTAATTAGGATAGGGATTATTAACGAGTGCCTGACATCATACAGGATCCGGACCACCATTTAAAGTTCTCCTCGAAGGACGGCATAACCAACGGTTTTTTATTCCCCTTAAAAAATCCTAGAGCCACAGCAACGAATCCGACATGTTGGCCTTAGCAGGTTGTGCTAACCACAAGACCACAGGCCGCTCCAGTTGATTTTCAAATATTTGAATGCACAAATGATTTTTCTAATACATTGGTATCCACAACTTTGACGATGATAAAACAATACATATATTTTGTAAAATGTTTATGAATCTGGTGAGCCACTGTATTTGGTTCACTACGTGATAGAGACTGTACTGTGAATAGTCTCCCAGTTTCAGTTTTGAACCAATTCTCTTTCCCTTGAATATATTCAAATATAATTTATTGTTGAGCATGTAGGGTATTACTGTATTTATCAAAAGATTTTTTTAATAAATTATTCATTTATTTTCATTTTCGCTAACTCATTTTGCGTATTTAAAGACCAGCAGTTTATTGTTATTTTCCCAAGAATAATCTTTTTTATTAGCACGTTTCTCTAATAAAACTCCTTCTTTCATCAGATAAAATAAATTTTCGAAAATTTGCCAATAAACACACTCATTTCTTCAATTATAAAAATTATTTCTAGAAAAGTTCTTTGATTATCTTCCTTTTGTAATAAATCTTCAAAAGTGACTTGTTTAATAATGCAATTTATTACACTACCCATGCAACTGAGAAAAATCGACTATTAGTGATGAAGGATAGTGTGAAGTGAATTTCATTACTCATCATTTATCATCTTCAAGGCTGAATCTGAGTTTTCCGTCACCAAGATAGAGATCATCATCGCGACTCTAAATCCTTAATTTCACTCTTTAAGTAAACGTTCTTTAAAATGTAATTTGTATTTTTATATTGATAATCTGTATTTTTTTTAATTATTTAAAATTTCTCACAAATTATTTTCTGGTCAAAACAAAAAGTCAAATCATAAGAATGGGTGCATAGGCAGTCAGTACACCACTTAATTTTAATCTTAAGCAGGATATAGGTAAATGTGCATCATCATTATCAATGTATTAAATCCATGTTGTATTAAAAGAACTAATGATGAATTAATCAAAGAAAATTAATATACACCTCCATAAACGTAGCCATGCAATCTATAAAACACAGAAACAAAGCATCAAAAATATTAAGATCATATCTGTAGCCCACAGATTTGATTTCATACATATCTGTAGTCCCGGTGAATAAGTGATAAAGGTTTTGTCTATAATTAGTTAAGAATACTGGCTAAGTCAGTTATAAATGGAGATTCGAAACAAAAAGGCTAAGTCAGTCTTTGGTATGAAATGTAGTTCTTGCTTATATTAAAACTCCATTTCAAGTCAAACACTACAAGAATGATAAGATTCCGCTTCCCTCATTGCAATTAATTCATTTTGGATTTAATTCGACTTAAACACTGATTCACCGGGACTGCAGATGTAATGTATGAAATCCAATCTAACGGTGCATATAAAAATAAAATATAAAATAACCAGAAAAAACTACGAAGAATCTTTCGACCAACTTCTTCGACTAAGATACCCACACAATATCCAAATGACATTGGATGATAGGACTATCTCATGGATTGCAACCAAAGTATAATAAAATCTATACAAAAAAGCAGTGTAGTTTTCTCTACAAAATAAGAATAACTTCGCATAGATGAATATTCTTGTTCTAAGCCCTTCTATACACTTACGTTAGAATAACCAAACAACCAAACTAATATCACATTTGAGTTGATTATTTTATTTAATTTAATATATATTTAAGTTATAGTTAAAAAAAAACATAATTTATTCATATTTTCTTTTAAAGTATCAGGTACTTATTCCGTATGTTGCGACCTAGGTGGTAGGTTTAATTAAAGTACCGTCAAGTGACTTAAAGTTTTGTAAATTCTACATCACGATCTTGTATGCATTGGCGGTATTCCACATCATTTATTTCCAGTAAGTAAGTAAAAAAAAAACAAAAAAACTTATGGACGCTACTACCCCTACAACCTGCGGAATAAATACCAAATATACTGCGCAAAAATGAATAGGGATATTGCTAATTTTGCATGTTACACTTTAGCATTTATATCATTATGGAAAATTTTACACTTTAAAATATTTAATGTGGTATAATTTCTAATAAATATTAATGCTTTTTATAATAAAAATAATATTAAAACCCTGGGCAAAGTAAATACAACAAAATTAGTATTTTAGTATTTAGTATTAGTTAGAATTAACAAAAAAACATGTCTGTGCTTGAAACTCTCTTCTATGCCTACTATGTCTTTTCCGAATAACAAAGTTTGATCTTGCTGGTTTCTCACGATGCCTTAAGCCAAAAGTGACTCCCAGGTTTACGAGCACTGATTATAGAAGCGATGGGATTCTATCCAACGTAGAGGGTATAAGAAAAGACTTACTTTGTAGAAAAATTCATCTGCATTTTATGGGGAGGACGGTCTTGCGTTTTCACGATGGTTGTCTAAGGTAATGGACGGATTTTTTTAACCTTAAAAATATGTAAACCAATTAAATTGAAGCAAAGTAACCTCAAAGCCAAGGCTATTTTCTAAAATTTATTTTATTTTATTTTGTTTTAATACCCCAAATATTAATCTAAAATCAATTTATATTAGAAATAATGTAAAATCTGATAATTTAGAGCTGTTCCTAAAGAGCGGATTAGATTTCCATATTGATTTTATTCTCATTTGAGGTAACCCAAGCCCCATCACTTAAAGAGGTCTTGAATAAATGAAATAATTTCAACTCTCCCCATTCTTGTAGCCAACTTTTTATTTTGCTATCTCAATTCCGATTTTTCCAATCCATTGGCTAATTTAGCGATTGGATCCTGCCCAAGTAGTTCTGGAAGTTGGAAACCATTCATAAATAATTACAAAAATATCAGATTGTAATTATTACCGAGTAATAATTAAAAATGTATACCCCATTGATATTCATATAACATTATATATAGATAACTGTACAGTGTCCATTACCCGTCAAAAACAAATTTTGTAAGCGATGATTAAAACTTTAATATTATAAACAAAATTGAAGCTTCTTACATTTTTATACTCAGGACCATATTCTCTATATGGTAGAATTTTTGTTAATCTCAATAGTTTTTGCTTATTAATTTAACATCACTTTATGTTGCTAAGGCTAATCGAACGATGTTACAGCGGGAGTTATAAATTGTTCCTATCCTGGAATAATCAGGATAGTGTTCTTTCCCGAGTACCTGACACGGGACGTCCTTTTTATGCCCCATCCGAAAGACGGTATAAGTAAAGTTTTTTACCCCATTCCGACCATCTACCGTGCTGTGAACTAGCGATATGGGGCATAGTTGGTAGTAAGGTACCTCAATAGTCTTTAATCCCCCATTTTGTACATTATTCTTTCTCGTTACATGCTTAAATAAATTAACCATAAACCTCCCTGCGTTGTTTAGCCCGCATCACATCTCAATACTTCTTGTGTTTCATATCCTTCACTTACAACTTCCTACGTTGGTTATTGCATATGATTGATCTGGGCACTTGCGTAAAAAAAAACAGAAAGACTCTGTAAAGCAGGTGATCTGAGTCCTTAAGTTTCGTTATACGTTAAACTTTTAAATGCGTGTTAGAATCAAGAAAAAGGTCCATTTATTCAACAATATAATAGTTAATGTAATTAATAATAATAACAACAATAATTATATGCGTCATTCTTGTATCATAATTATTTTTGAAACACGAACTGCATGTACAAATAATCCGACAAACAATTTGTAATTATTAAAGTATGTTATAGCCAAAAGTGTAATCCAAGAAAAATTAAATAAATAAAGAACAAATTAAATATTTAATTACAATTTATGATCCTATTTCAATGAACTTTTAAAAATCTATGTAATAATTCGTGAGTTTGTGATAATAATTCATCTGATATAATGAATCAAAAGAAATCATCGATTTAATAATTCTGTTTTACTGAAGCATTCAGGTCTTGAGAATTAAAAGAGAAATTTCAATGACTGGTGGAATTGAAACTTATCTTGAGTATAACAGAAAAACCCTTATTATCCAGTTTACAGCTCACCACATATTTTATTACTCTTCTCCCAGCCTTCTGAATTATTTCCTCCGAGGCCTATTTCTTAACGAGCAGTTTTTATAATATTTTGTAATTTAACGAAGAAATAAAATCCTTTTGTGAAACTATTAATGAAATGTCTAATCCCTCCTTAGTAGTTTATGTTTAATGAGACAACAGAACGAAAAATTCTGCCTTATGGCCATACAAAGACTACTCCCCGTAATCTTGAGAACTCATAGGCCAGAAGTGATAAAGACAAAGCGGGCTTAATAGCCTTTCATCTTACAAACGTATGTCAGCAACAGCAGACAGAAGACTTGAACTGCACTGCTCAAAGGTCCAACAAATATAGCTTTGCCACTTCCTTTATCCTAACCAATGCACTCCTTCAAATATTAATTTGCATGTAATAAACTAACTTAGAAGACTAAGAGAACTTCTAAGTCAGGAGTCGTCCAGCTTTGGCCCAATTTATACAGTAAAGTTGAACCACTTTATTTCCAAAATAAAGTATTAAAAAAAAAAAGCACCACTACAACCCATGAGTCCACCAGGGTCTTGGTTCAGTGCATAATAGAGGCTGTACTGTTTCTTGGACAACGGTTGTGCAGGGAGGTGATTTATCCTAGATCGTGCTCAACCATCAGTGATATAGGATTGAAGAGTATAGGATGCTATAACTGGATCAGTGTTGACAGATAATAGACAGGTGTCATCGTATTAGGATGAGTGGGGATGACCCTGAAGAACACCTTCCTCTTCCTCTTTATTTTGGGTAACCAATTAAGAGAGGCTGAGCAAGCCCCAAATGGATCCTAAATCCCAAAGGACCCGTCTCCAGAGTCTGCCATCGAGCGGGATTTGACCTCTGATACGACAACTCAGCGCTCTACCACAGATCTACTCCGCTCCCATATAGAGTATAATAAATAACATAAATTACTTATCATCACTATTTTAAAATAATGTTTATAAATGAAGTTCATTATTCGCACTATGCTTGTAATTGTTTTCTTAATAAAATATTTCTCATTATTTGTTTGGCAGCATATCTCGATTCCGAGAGATGCCCCTGTCACCCGATTTTACGAAGAGCTGAAGTGGCTTTACCCTTCAATTGCCGTGGAACTTCCTAGCATCCTTTCTTTACCAAGTTGTCCGATCCCGCCGACCATCATACATCTCCGATCTCCTTCAATTCAAAACCACAGTCCTCTCCCGCAACACCCGTTCTCGGCTCTCTGATCTATATACAGCATCCCACCGAACAGCAGCTTTTGAAAGAGCTTTCCTTATCCGGTCCTCTTCCCTTTGGAACTCTATACCTTCCTCCATTCGTCGTTCCAATAATCTTCCTTCAAATCCCGTCACCTAATATCCCTACAATTCCCAACAAATCGAAAATAGTAGGTTCAGTTTTGAGATAAAATTCTCTCATTCGATGAATGAATGATGTTTTTTAATGTACTCCTGAATTTGTGATTATTTATGTATAAATATTAGTGTGTGGGATATGAACCACGTATATAAGTATTGTATCATCTAGTTAGACATTTTAAATTAGGAGAAATAACTGTAAATCACTTATAGTGTTATATTTGTAACTATTAATTGTTCCTCTTATATAATTATTGTTAGATTATTTTAATTTTTCTCTTTCTCTTCATCTAATCTGGTTTTAAAATGTTGTTAATAGAGGTAATTTGCATTTTTTTTCATTATTTTTTTTTTTTTTTTACCTCCTTACTTTCTCACTTACTAAATTATTTGTGTTGATTAATTAATTGTAATTATTTTAATACTCTAAGGCATAATAGCTTACAACACCTGAATTGTTATTCTAAAGGGACTTGTCCCACAACAAATAAAGGCATTATTAGTATTATTGATTAAAAGACTGTTTCAATACGATATTGATATTTTCGTATTAAAAATCTCCAACCCAACCGCCTCTTTGATACATATATTTTGGTTAATTTTGACACGTGAGAAAAAATTGTTGCCGACTCATACTCTAGGTTTAGTTTGAAACTAGTGGTTTTGAGTAGGAATAAAGTTTTTCATGAAAAGACTGGTTTCTGGTTAGGGACAAATCAGCAACAAATGGGACATTAATTATTGGGTGTCATAATTCTGTTCTTAATGAGTAAGGAGCATTAAGGATTTTACGAAGGATTTTGGATTGGATACGAGAGGAATTCGACGGCTTAGTGGGGCCCCAAAGCTCTACACTATAAGTCCTAATAGGTCTTATAATAGACATGTATATGAAACTTTTGTAATTAATTGGGAGCTTGGAGAATGTGTCTTGTAAGGGGAAAGAAATTTAGCCGCCATTTTAAAATTCCTCAAGATTCGAGTTGCATATTTTTTCTTTTTATCTAACGGATAGGTTCCATATAACTTAATATAAAGTATGATCGGATTCGGGAGTAATTTTTGGATCTGGGTCTAGGAATATTGAGATGCTGAAAAGATTATTAATAGCTTCGCGATCGTACTAAATTTTGTTTAGTAAGCGAGCCTAAAGGTCCTTTTTTCTCAAACAAGACGAAGCCAGAAGCCACAGCGGCGACTGCTAGAAGAGAGAGAAGCCATTATACAATCAATAGCGTTCTGGTTCTTGTGAGAGTTAAGTGCAGGCAGCAAGTGGTTTCAGGGCCCACTTTTATCCCCTCTTCGGGGGTCCGCCGCTTGATCAACACTTAGGCCCTACTTCGTTTTCGGTGTGTGTTTCTCCCTGAGTAATATAAAGAGTAATCAATAATTATAAAGCATAGGTTAATTACAATTATTTTATAATAGTTAATATAATTACTATTATTTTTTTTTAATAAAAGCAAATATAAATAAACAAAAAGATTAAGGAATGGACTGACAGATCACATTCCTGTCACTAAAGGTTTCAAACAAGGATGTCCCCGAACCCTATTTTCATTCAACCTACATCTTGAAGAGTTACTAAAAACTTGGAAGAGGAATGGGTGTACAATTAGGTAATAAATTTCTCTATAACCTAACGGTTGCTGATGACCAGGTCACAAGTAATGATGAAGATTACGCGTTAAGAAATTTCAAGAGGAATATGCTGCTTAGTGTCTGGAAAAGAACGGACTGAACACTGAGTACATGCGAATATAACAGCCCTATCCCTCGAAAATTGGAAAATAAAAAAAACCCGTGAATATAAATATCTTGGCAGATGGCTCACTGATGATGGAAGCTCCAACAAAGACATACCAGAAAAAATAGTAAGAGGCAGGCAAATTATTTGGTGTCATAACTCTGATCTATGTAGTAAACGGGTTAACCTCCAAACGAAATAAATGTTGTTTCACTCATTGATTGAAAATGTCTACGGATCCGAAACGTGGACAATTACGAAAAAGGAGGAATTTCCAGAATTGAGCACATCCCTTATAGCACAATAAGCCAACTGATAGATCTGAAAACAACAATCCTCTACAAAGTAGAAACAAGAAGATAGAAATGGTTTGGCCACTTAAAAAGAATGGCAGTGGACCGATGGCCAAAAACAATCTCCGACTATTGATCTACGGAAAGGAGAAAAGAAGACGACCCAGAAAAAGATAGATGCAGGATGAAGAGGAGAACATGGCAAAGAGGGGTCTTAGAGAAGGAGACTGGTTGGACCGGGATCTGTGGCGAAACCTTTTAGATGTGAACAACTACTGAGTTGTACAAAATCGTTAAAATAAAAAATAATAATAAAAAGACTTAAGCTTAGTGATTAAAAATTCAATGGCAATGGAACAACCAATAATTATATGAAGAGTTCAGTATCAAAAGTGGATAGCCCCAAATTCCAAAAATTGAATTTTTCCCATGTTTTGCTAGTTTAGACAAGCAATGCTTTATATTACCAAAACTCCAGATCCAGAACCTGACTAAAACCATGAGAAATAAGGTGGCAAAGTTTCGTGTTAAACAAAACTGCTTCATTGCTGGTTGAACAAAACTTGTGACAAATGTGAAAAGGGCAATTTTTGAAATTATGGAATTATCAGGTTTTTATTCTAGACGTCTCATATACATTACATTATTGAAAAATAAGTTGAAAAGTACTTTTTCTTCTTAAAACTAATCATTCTATAACAGTGTTCGTAAATAATGTACTGTCTCGAAGTATTTAAAAGTGATAAATAACGCAAAATTACGTGGTGTTAATAGGAAATACAAAAAATCTACTAACATCATACAACTGTCGCTGATTTGAAATAATTTTGAATCAATGAACTGAGACATAAATTTCATGTCATAGCATCATTGACCAACAATGTCAGTTTTTATTATATGTAGTTTAAATAAATAATATTAAGTTTAACTTTTAACTAAATCCATCATAAAACTCTTATTTGTAAAATAAAAGTCTTAAAAATATCCATTTAAAATAATTTAAGTATATTTTAAAAAAAAATAAATAAAAAATTATTACTAATTTCCCCCAAAATGTAAAATAAATAACAAGATGATTCAGGTGAAACAGTAAATGGTAAATAGTAGAATACTCCAGTTTGATTACTCTAGTCTAGATCCTAGCAACTAGTCTAGATCACAGGGCCTCTGTGCAAATACAGATACTTGCAGTGTATAAAATCTTACGTACCTTATATAATAAATACTTAAATATTTTATTTGAAAAGAAAAGATATGACCAGGACACGGACTCGAACCCGGGATCTTCACCTCTCCGTCCTGACGCATCAACCATCTCGGCCGCCCTGGCACGTTTCCCGGCCAGCCATTTCCCCTCTTTTTGTTTCCCCCCTAAGGATATGGCTGGCCGGGAAACGTGCTAGGGCGGGCGAGATGGTTGATGCGTCACCACGGAGAGGTGAAGGGCCCGGGTTCGAGTCCCAGTTCTGGCCATATCTTTTCTTTTCAAATAAAATATTTAAAAAATTATATAATATAAAAATAAAATAAATTATTACAATAATTACTCTTACAGATTCAAAAGCATACAATTTGTAACAGGTTTGATACAATAGTTTCGTAACATATAGTCCTATGGTCTATGGTTGTACCCACTCTCATATTTTGGAAATGAGAGAAAAGAATAAATTGCCAATTTTCCTGAATTTTATAAATGATTCATTTCAAAATACATGGCACATGGCTCAATGATTATGGAAGCTCCAACAATGACATAACAGAAAAAATAGTCAGAGGCAGGCATATTATTGGGTGTCTTAACTCTGTTCTGTGGAGTAAGCAGGTTAACCTCCAAACAAAAAAATGATGTTCCACTCAATGATTGAAAATCTTATTCCTCTATGGATCCCAAACATGGACAATTACGAAAAAGGTGGAATGGAAGTTAGTTACCCTTCATCGCCATGGTATAAATATCGATTTCATTTAAGTGGAATTCGAGCGCACATTCTTCAGAACATAACATTCTGAAACCCTCATCGTCAAAAAACATTCTTCAACTTCAAATTATACTCAGTTTTGCCCAAAGTAATAATGATTAATTTATTAATCGTTATTATATGTATCTATTAAATACTACGTTTGTAAATAATTAATTTCATAATGCTTTATTTAAATCATTAAATTCTTAATATTCTGTAATGGTAATTTAAATTATTACTGGTAGGTAACAAATCACATTATAAAATAGTTATTTTATCTCTCCTTTTCCAGTCAACTAAATGATCCATATAACTAAAGTAAAGACAACTATCATATTGGAGTAGTAAACCTCAATAGATTTCAATATTCAATTTCAATAGAGTCAGAATGAAATCAGCTGATATTAGAGTATGTTACAATTTTATTTAAATAATTTCAGGAAGATAAATAAATAAAGTAAATAATAATAATAAATAATAACAGTAGCAAAGAGAATTTGTCTTTGCTAGTTTGAGAGGAGCTACTTACTAGTATATAAAAATTCACATTTAATTATACTTACAAACTTAAAATGACTGTTGTAACTTGTAGCTATTGTTATTATTTAATTTAAGTATAGAATACCTAACTTTATATATTTATTGAAAACAATTTATCATACACAAAAGCCTGTTTTTCAACCCTTCGGTTCCTTGTGAGTAAGTTAAAAAGCCTTCATACAGATGTAGTATGCTTTCAAAGGGCTTGAAATTTCTTACCGAGGTACTAAATTTAACAATTGGCCATGAGATCAGATAGAGGTTTTTGGTCATGGATCCTGGAAATTTTATAAGATGCAGATGTGAATTTAAGTTTCTATATTGAACCTAATAGCACTTTGCTCTTCATAAAGGTCAACCTCTTACCACCGATTGTCTTAAATGGCTCTCTCAAATGGATGTACATACTTTATAAAACAGAGCAGGCAAATAGGTCCGTAATAAGAGCAATCCACTTTGACCTCTTGTCAATAGAGGTTATAACAATATACTCCCATTCCTTAGAAATTCTTTCATCTCAGACTCTTTTGAAAAAGTATTGTAGGGCCTTTTTATTAACTCTGGAGTTTAAGGAATTCTGGGTTTATGACATCTCGGCTTTCTTCTTTCACTCTCTTTATCTTCCCAATAGCCTTTTCTCAACCTCCTCCTATTGAATTGGGTAATTTCCTTAATCTCCCTGCAAGCCCCAGTTTTAAGATGGGACATTAAACAAATATGTTAATACAAATATTTAGGACAATGCAGTGCCTCCAGTTATTTGTTTCATCTGTTTTCGTTTTACTATACAGAAATTATATATATATATATATATATATATATATATATATATATATATATATATATATATATATATATATATAATATATAATTATATATATATATATATATATATATATATATATATAATATAGGTATAAGTATGTATGTATGTGGGGGAAAAAATGTTCTGTGTGAAGGTCAAATAATTTATTCCTTAAATAGTGATAAAGTATTTATAGGAAACCGATATTTACGAACCACATTGCAGGTCTTCTTCAGCGCTGGTCAGACAAGATACAAACATGATTAAAATGGAATAATATAATACAAATTAATATAATATAATACAATAATATGGCAGATTAGTATCATACAAATAAAGAGATATATGTAACTGAAACTATTGAAAGTAAATGATACAAATGTGGAAATCATTAAAATTGTAAACCAGATACAAAAGTAAAAATAATTTAAATTATTTGTAAATTATTTTTTATCTAGTTTACTACAATAGTTTCATTTTTAAATATTATTTTATTAATTTTATTTTTATTACAATTTTCTTTTTTTACATTATTGCATTTTAAACATGATTTGGATCAAAGCATTAGTTTCTAATTAATAGTTTAACCCTATTCAAAGAATTAATTCTTAGATCTCCCCCGAATTAGTTTCTTCCCCTAAAATGAAATATAATTCAATATTATTACTAAAATATCACTCTACTGTGTTACTCTATAACTTTGTTATTCAATAGACAATGTATATTATATATTATTTCAATTTATAATAAAAAAATTAGTTTTGCTTTACTTATTAAATTTGTTGAATTTTCAATAAAAAAAAAGATACTCCTATTACCTGACAGTTCATGCAAGCAGCTTGTTTTAAA
The DNA here is from genome assembly GCA_037127475.1 of Arma custos. Taxonomy (NCBI): domain Eukaryota; kingdom Metazoa; phylum Arthropoda; class Insecta; order Hemiptera; family Pentatomidae; genus Arma; species Arma custos. The sequence goes on along the minus strand of CM073763.1, from coordinate 47,962,757 downwards.
AATACTACCACAATAAATCATTTGTTATTAATCAGAATTCAAAACAATCTACTTTATATGTAAATTAATATCTATAGGTTGAATGGCAGATACCAAAACCTTTCCATTACAGTATTATTTTGTAAAATAGTATCTGAAGAAGTATAAAATCTAATAAAATATGGTATTTATGGATTATAATATAATTTTTTCTTATGGAGTTAACATCGAGAAGATTTACATCATTATATATTTTCTATAGTAATTGTCTTTTTAATCAATATTTGTTAACATTCATTTAATATACTCATAGGTATAAGTTAAGTGATTATCGAGGCTTTAAATATTTTTCAAAGAACAATTTAAGAAGATAAGTGTATTTTTCATTTACTGATCATACTAATGCCTTTACAAAAGAGGAAAAAACAAAAAAGAGACATCAACCAATTGCTAAAATAGCATTCTTAAATTTAAATGCCTGGAGTCAGTATAAAACCGATTATGAACAATTAACCCATTAAAACTTACTCAATGTATTCACCATTAGGAGAGTAAAAAAAAAAAGACTGGCAGTACACACCAAATAAAGTACGTCTCACATTAACATCAACAGTTTTTTTTAGATTATGATATGAGTTGTACTGCTTTATAAGACATGTACAGACAACATTTAATCTTTTTTTACATTCCCCAGCTCTAGATCTCATCAGATAAGCACATAATTATAATAAAAGCTTGGCGAGCCCAAAGGATTAACACTGTACTACCAGTTGTTGCTTACAAACTTCACCCGTAGCATACTATCCAGGCTCAGATCAAAACCGAAGGTTTTTGGATAGTTTCTTAAAGCAATCCTGCCACCTATAACTTAGACCTAAACACATACTCTTTACTATATTTTGAAGACACAAGGCTTTGTGGTCCGAGTAACCCTGGTAACCTAACTGAATTTACTTAGGTAAATGTTAGATAGGATTTAATTGAAGTATATATGGTTCTCCTAATTTTTTTATTAAATTAAATATAATTATTAAATTTAATCACATTTATTTTTAAATATGTTTGTAATTTGAATGTGCACATATACAACAATGCAACAAGGTCTTTGTCTTTGCTAAACAGTTTGTTATTTGTATGCCCCCCTTTTACTTTAATAACGTCACAATTATATGACCCTAATGAGATAACATAATAAGATATATATTTTGTCATTGCAAAATAAGATAATACTGTCATTATAACCAGTATCTATAAATCACAATAATTTTTTTATACATAAACGACCTTTTTCAGTAATTTTATTTTATTTGTATTCACACCATTTACACACTCCTCCTATGGTGATCAGGATTGACTTCTTGACTCACACACTGTGGGTTATAGTATACACAACAGATTTTTGCTTATATTTATAAAATTTATTATCAAATTATCAATATCTAAGGAGGAAAATAAACATAAATTAATCGCAAAAATAGCATTACAAACTTTCAAACATACAATTTAAATCTTTTTGTCAGTGAGATTCAATAATAATTTAAAATGGTATTGCTTAGGTTAATTATAATTCAGCACCGATCAATATTATTACTTTTTTTTCATTTATAAACTGAACAATACCTTCTTTTATTGTTTTATTCTATCGTGCATTATAAAATTTTGAGATTATGTCACTAGCATCAGATTATTAATTTTTTTTTCACTTTTCTTTTGCATAAAATCAGTCTTCATAACCTTGTAAATCATTTAACAATTAAACTGTTAAGTCTCATCGGAACACTGAAATGGCGTATCCTTCAAGTATATCTTTATTGTCATGACTAACATCATTCTAGTATATAGAACAAGTTGGATGTAACAATAAAAAACCTGTGAAAAGAAGCATAATGGAACATAATTGAGTATGTTTTTAATAATTTTTGGCATTATGACAATTCATCTATTAATAAAATTGTTTTATAAATTTGATGCTGAAATCTTCCCAACAAACGCAAAACTCCAAAAAATACAAAATATCCCTCCATTAAAAGATATCAAAATAAAAACATGCAATTATGTGCAATATAAAACTATTCCATGAATCCGACAACTATTTGGGCTTGACTTTTTACAGTTAAGCGAATTTGGAATAACAAGGAAATCCGTTCACTAATAAGGGAATGGGTGAGCCATTCCCGACAAATCCTTGAGAAATAACTTGTTTTAATGCTTGATCTACCAATCCTTTTTCCATTCGAGGGCAATTTAACATAAGAACCAAAAATCTTGCTGGAATGTTCCTGTTTTTAACCACGAGACTAAATAGAGCTAAATCATTGGCGGGCAAAACTACTTTGCTGAACTCAGATAAAACACAATCAAAGTAAGCAGATGGGTTTAATCCCTCCTTCCAACTCTTCTTTAGGGATGTGGAACATGGCCGCTAATGCTAAAGGATGCATTATCCAGTTCCACACATACATACAACCCATCCCGCCGTCTAAACCGGAAATGGCCCCGAGACATGTTGTAATAATGTTATTTGGAGTACTGGCACTGGCCAGATTCTCCACTCACGACCTGTTTATGTGATGTGATGCGCCCTTAATCAGCTTCCATTGGCGTTTAATGACAGGGATGCGGCTGGGAAAGGGGGCAGGGGCATCCCGGACTCCTGCTTTGCCTTCATTCCTGGGGAAGAAGCTTAGTTCGGAGACCCCAGGCAAATTGCAAATAGTGTAATTATGATATTAATTATTATTATTTTATATTTAGACTTTATTTTATTATCATTTTCGCATTAATTTCTGTTTATTACCGCATGCATATATTTTTATTACATTTACTTATTGCCCACAAGTGGCAGATTGAAATATTTCAATAAAGTGTTTTTAAAAAATGCTGAAGGATGAACAACAAAGAAAGTATTCGAAAATAAGATATTACGTAGAGTACTCGGTCCAAAAAAGGAGGAGGCCACTAGAGAATACTGGAGATCACGAAGATTAAGATGGGCTTGTAGAGTTGCTGGACTTAGTAACCAACGAATTCCTAAGATGTTAATAAGCACTTACCGAATGGAAAGCGTCTGAGGGGTAGACCATGGCATAGGTCGGATGATTGAGTTAAGAGAAAATACATTAGAGTAAAAACTATATAGTCTCTACCAAGGACTAAACCCCAGAACCTTCACGAGTTATAGTGACACAGGGTTTTAGTTGTTTATTATATTTAAAGGATATTTTATTCATTTTTGAACTGAAAACTTCTTTAGCCATGTTTAGTGAATTTGGTAGCGGATAAACTTATGGATTCACGTCAGCAACATGTTTAAGACTGGTGACACACCGCGGCGAATGCATGAATTATACACTTTCTTATGACCAGCATTAGTTTATAGGTTGAAATCCATTGATATAAGAATAATTATATTTATCTAAAAATGTATTTAATAGTTGTGCAATTGATACAAATAATAACTTATACGTCAATAACTGGTTAAACTTTTCGTTTCCTCTAAAATATTTTATATGTAATAGTTAAATGTCTTGTTTTATAAAATTATTCAAAGTACTGTAACGGGCTACTGGGTGTGAAAATGAATTAAACTACTCTTTATTTAAAGATACTAATATTTATTAACAAAGTGACAAAATGAATGCAATGAAATTATTTACAATTAAATAATTAAACTAACATAAATTTACAATAACAATATTCTAAAGATTATAACCTAGGCCTAACTCCTATTTAATTACTAAAATAATATAAGATATTACTAATTCTAAATAGCTTAACTATTTACATAAATTTGTACGAATACTATAAAATTACACTACAGTTTACAACTACTAATTAACACTTACAGTTCACTAATTAAAATCCACCAACCGTAAGATTCTCCAAACATGACAAACTGACACACAGCAATAAACAGAAACGGTTTATTAAACTAGCGAGACTGTCACAGTTCACTGACACACGTTTATCACACTGCCTGCTTTACTACTGAATTAATAGTGGTTCAAGGCAAACTGCATATACAGGCAGGGTCGAATGTTCTAGACGCCCGAAAATGTGGGAAGCCGTTCTCGGATCTTCGAAAATCTTCTTAATCCAGCCGACGGGATTAAGACGTTAATCTCTTCAGCCCGTCTTTCTCTCTCTGATCGTAACAGTACAAATGATCTCTGTATTGTGGAATATGACGATGATAATAATGTTAAACATTTAAATAAAATCTAAGTGAACAAAATCGCTAGGTATAATAATATAATTATATACTAATTATTATTTCAATTATTTTTTTTTTGGTATCTTTCCCCAGGTTGTCGCTTCGTTACAATAAGTTTTAACTTTTTAATCGTTTCATTTTTAATATTTTCCAAAATACAAGTTATCATGAGCTTTATTATGGAAAAGAGAATGTAATTATGGGAAATGTGGATACTTCGATAATCTTTTCATCTAGATTGTCCTTTCCATACCAAAACTCATGATAACTCGTATTTTTGAAAAATAGTAAAAATGGAACTAATGAACAGGTAAAATTTGTTTTAACTCAACTCGAAGCGACAACCTGTGGAACAGACGCCCTATATACAAATTATTATTTCAATTAATTTATTGATATTTTGTAATGAGCTTGTGCAGCCAACCACATATTTTGATTAATATATAAACTACTTAATTGTGTAAATATTATTGTTCGGAGATTAAAAAGATTAAATTATTTTATGTTTTTATTAATATTTATGTTATGTTTTAATTCATATGTTTTTATTGATACATGAACTACTTAAAAATGTAAATAATTATTGTTCAGAGTCCCAATATATGTTCCCATAATTATGAAAGTAGTCTAAGTCAAGATTAAAAAAAAAAAAATGAGTTTATTAGTTATTTCACCCCACATTATTTTAAACTAAATTTATTCAATGTAATTTTTGCGATATCGTCAAAAATGAACCTTCAGATAGTGGTTGTAATTTTTTGTAAAAATGTTTTTTAATTTATTCAAATGTAATTCATTAAACATCTCGAAACAAGAAATATATGACTTAGACCACTTTCATAATTACGGGCACATATCTGTGGCACCTGTGCATAGTGGGCTAAGTCGAATTTTGTGAATTTCAAGCTATCTACTTAGAATCGTAATTTTTCCTCTTTCCTTGTGTCTAACAGGCTAAGTGTTCCGTCCATTGCAATGAAGGATATTCATTTGTGAAGCGTGAGCTGATACTCCAATCTTGAACTTAAAATAAGTTCAGAAAAATTACGATTCTAAGTAGATAGCTTGAAATTCACAAAATTCGACTTAGCCCACTATGCACAGGTGCCACAGATATGTCAAAGCAATTATGAATGAACAAATTTACAAATTTGAAATTTAAATAATTCAGGAATAATAATTGTTCAGTCCGAAATTCAAAAAGAAAAAGAACCCAGTTATTCCAAAGTTTTGAGTTTTCACTTCTGTCGACAATCTTTACGACTGCCTATTAAATAATTTTGTTTTACAGTAAAATATGCATAGTCTCACACTGTAATCAAAACGACAATACAGACTTAATAGTCATTGAGAATTTTTTCATGCCATCGAAAAGCCTTAATTAATGCCGGAAACCTTAACCAAACAAATTTCCGACGGGTTAAATGTTGGTGGGAGGGTGAGTGGAGGCAAATTAAAAACTAAATCGTCCGCTTAATCTATTATAGGGCTTTGCTGCCTCGAGCTGCTATCCGCTCAACGATCAAGAGCAACGAGTATTCAAGGAGAAAGTATTGTTTTAATTCAATAAAACAGAATAATTTGATTAATAATTAAGAATATATTAGACAAGAAACGATTGACAAATTGGATATTTTACCTTTTTTGTAAATTCAAATTGGCAGTCATTAGAACTGCAGACAGAAGTGAAAACTCAAGACTTTGGAATAACTCTGTTCTTTCTTTCAATTTCTAAATCAACTATAATCTGAATTATTTAAATTTCAAGTATTACCATTATTCTGGTTTCCACATATATCGACACTTCAAAAATAATTATTCTAATTTTCAAGTAGTTTATTTATGAAACATATCGTGGGCAGCACAATCTTCTGCAAGAGGATTTTAAATGAATAATCATTCTGCAGGTTGTCGATTAAGAGTTGTGTCACAAGTTTTAACTTTTCATTCGTTTCCTTATATTATATTTTCCAAAATACAAGTTATGAGCTTTGACATGAGCTTTAGTATGGAAAAGATAATGTAATTTTGAGAAATGTGTATACTTCTGTAACGATTTCATCTAGAAATGAACGTTTCAATACAAAACTATACTTCAAAATGTTAGTTAAAACTTCTATTTCTTGATGAAATGATTACCGAAATATACTCATTATCCATAATTACATTATCTTTTCCATACTAAAGCTCATGATAACTCAACCTGGACTCGACCATCACACCGCAAGATCAGTACCATCACATAATGATAATAATAAAATGCTTAGCGAACCCGAAAGCTCGATGCCAATACCACCACAATCTCCACTTACAGGCTTCCGTCCACAGACCACTACACAAACCCAAATCCGTTATACTATATCACTATTATCACAATTCTTCCACTTAATTCTCGAACGTTTACCAGTTAGCTGAGCTCTTTAAAGTACTTAAACTTTACATAGGGGAGTGGAGTGGCTCAATGGTAGCGCCCTAGCGAATTGCCATGTCGAAGCGTTCTAAAGTTGCCGAAGATGTTGAAATCCCGTTTGCTGGCAAACTTTTATTTAGTCTGTTAGCAGCCGAATATGGATCCAATGGGATCTAGAACCCTCCTGGGGCACACCCAGCCTCTATAAAGTGGATACCCAAAAAAATGGGGAAAGCTGGCGGTTGACCGTGATCTAGGGCTAATCACCTTCCTTCAGAGCCGTTGCCCAAGAAACAGTCCCAACCACGTACTGAACTCAAGACCCTCCATCGTTTGTAGTGCTAAAGTTTTTATTTTGAACTTTTCAAAACCAATAGCAAGCAATTTGAAGATATTATCTATAATATTTTCATCGATTTGAAAAGGCTGGCTGAAGGTGACTGGATACATCTTAGAAGAGTGTGAAATGATGGTGCGACCATTTCACAGTCTCCTATAATATTTTTTATTTCAAATCATAACAATTGTATACGATGGTACCCTTTGTTAGGAAAAAAGTGAAAACCGTGATTGATATTAACTTTTTTAGATGCAGTAATAACTAAATCAGTGAGTGGATTGTGTGTTTAAATTATACTTCAACTAATACTGTCGATCTTGATTTTGCGAATATCATGCTAAACCTTTCAATTTCAATCATGGCTTTCAATTTTTACTAATTATTGTTTCGTTTTTTTAATAAATATTTATCGAATTGTTCATTTGAATAAAATCTAAAAATCGGTTGCTTTAAAGTTAAGTTAAAATTACTTGGCGGACTTCAATTTAAGAAATATGCTGCAGACAAATTACAATGATTAATCAATATTCATCAGTTTTTAAAAATGAAATTCATGTTTTTCGAATTATTAAAAAACAACTGACGATTGAATAGTTTCCATTGGAACATGGGCTGCAAAACTTTACTAGAATTATAAAGATCTAGAATAAAGACTTTATTAGATTGAAAATGCATTTATATAATATGTAGAATTGTATTTATAAATGTTATTGAAGTGAAAACTTCTTTAACTGCTTTGCGCGAATTTTATAATTATTATGTATCTTGTTTCATTGCTTAGAATGTCCCAGCTTTGCTGAATATTGAATCAATTTTGAAATGAGTACTTAAAATTTTCCAGGAGATTTATGTCTATTCATACTTTAGAGTTCATATTTATAAGCATTATTTTTAATTTTTCAAATTTATCAATCCAATCAACTACTTTTATATTACATCCCAATCATTTTTTCTATATTACATCCCATACTTATGTTTTCTAATTTTTTACATTTCTAACTGTCATTCTACGAGATACCTATTCATTTCTTTCTACATATTCTTGTATTATTACATTTTACTTATGTAACCTCTAGAAGTCTATTATCATACAGTTTATATCTATAATTAAACTAGTTTTTTCTAAATCCTTCATATTTCACACCTTTTTTATATTTTAATCTTCTCATTTTGTATCTTTCTGTTTACCTCCTCATTTTTCTTTCCCTTTATATTATGTTTACATTTTTATCCTTTCTGTACATTTATTTCCTGCATTTTATATTTGTTTTCTTTAATTATTATATCTGTCACTATTTTAATTTCTGTTCATCATCTGTAATTTTATTATATCTGTCACTACTTTAATTTTATTATATTCTGTAACTATTTTAATATTCGTTAGCTTTAATTATCATATCTATTCACTATTTTATCATATCTAGTCACTATTTTAATTTTCCACATTACATGTCACTATATTCTTGTTATTGCAACGTTTTTTATATATTTTTGTTCTGTTTGTTTCTCTCTCATAGCCCTGAAGATGGCCTACTTTGTAGGTCGAAACGTCGGCACACAATAAATAAGTATGCACTTACTATGGTGTTTTCATTGACTGCACCTCCAACTATTTCTTCCTTACATTAGAAGTTCCAGTCAACTATTTCTTCTCTAACATTTTTAAATTTTGTTCATATTGTGTAAATTTTAGTATATTATATTGTTTTATACATTTATGTTTAATTTCAGATGAAATGCCACCTGAAATCAATAGCTGGAAAAAACAATTAAACGGCACTATAAATTATCCGATTCTCATCAAATCAATTGTATCATATTTTTAAACTGCCGACTGGTCCCCAAATACGACAAATAAAATATGTAATATTAAAGTGCGAGCAGTTGAGTAAACAGATTTTTTTCTCTGGGGAGGGATGGGAGTTGATTGATAATAATAATTGTTATTATTTGTTTTTTAATTATCCATGATCTTAAGATCTTAAAATTTCATACTAATGCTATGTAATTCACTCATAGTATGTAAGTAACTCGTATCAGAAAATGTTTAATAGCAACAACTGTTAAAGTGCAACTGGAAGTATTAAATTTAAACTAAGACACATAACAAAAAAACTAATAAAAAGAGATAAATAAATTATAAAATGTAGGTATATATCACGAATATTAGAACTTAAAAATCTGAAAAAATTAACATTGTGACTTTTTGGTACGAATGTTTTTCTATTGATTTCAACATTCAGAGAACTACGTGCATTTTCACACAAACTAATAGTTATGAGTTAATAAGGATAATTATCCGACACCGATTCAGTTTAAGCTGTATGCAAGCAGAATTATTTTTGGAGTAGGGGTATTATTTTAGTTTTTGGAGAAGGGAAGAAAACATTTAGTGAGAAAAAGACAAGTATAATACACTATATAAAACAAATCTTATTTCGGTTGGTAAAGAAATATTTTTGAAGCGGCACATATTCTGATACCCTATCTTAACTTACGCCAATGGTTCAAGGCTATGGATCAGAATTATGGATGAGTTTGACATAGATACCATACATATTAGTTTGACTAATGTATCATTATAAAAATACTATAAATTTTAATAGTATAGACAGTTTTTAGTTAACTAAAAGATTTTAAAATCTAGATTATTAATATTAATAATAATATTAATTGATAGTAGTTACTATCAAGTAGTATCGATAGCTATCACATATCTAAAAATATGCTAAACAGTTCTGATGCTTTTGAGAAAATGCTTGTCTAATATTAGTAAGAATTCCGGCTGTAATGTATATGTGTGTATGTGTGTTCATGTGATAGTTGTAATTTTTTATCAACAATATTTACATGATAATTTATCTGCTGCATATTAATTTTATTTTTTGATCGTATCATCAAAGGCAAAAATTAACCACAATAAAACTAACTAAAACATAATTATATAAAAATTATATTCTGTACATTTTATAACGAGTAAATGATATAAATTACGGCAAATATTTTTAATTTGTATATTTTATTATATTTCGTGGCAGAAAACCCTTTGTTATAGGTCCACGCCATAGTACAGGCATCTACGACGTATGACTCACGTGGTTACGAGCAGTCCAGCCAAAATCCAGATGAGGATCATACCTAGACGGAGTTTGCCGCGGGACTGGAGGGTGAGGAAACATCACGAGGACTTGTCGAGTTCGGATACGTTCGGTAGAACTCGTAATCTTCCGCCAGGAACTTCAACAAACCAACATTCAAGTTCTAGTCAGTATAATTGTCTTAAATATTTTTTTAAAAACTGTACCACTACAGCTCATGGAGGGTGTTGCGTTAAATACGCGGTGTAGACTGTATTCTCCCTTGGACAACGGTTTTACAGAAAGATGATTTGTCCGAGATCACGCTCAATCACCAACTTGGATTTAACTTGGATAGGCAAAAGCTCCCACTATCCGATTAGCCATATCAGTATGAAGTGACGGAAAATGACTGAACAAACATTATTTCCACATCAATCATGTATACATTTAAAATTACCAGATAGGGCAGGGAACTCAGGGAGTAGAGAGCAGAAATGCTGTACTGAAGTTCCCGACTTCGAATCTTGCTATGGTAGATAAATTATTTAATCAGGTAAACAACTATAGATGAAACCCTATAGAACCGTCATGGCGCTAAACCAGGCTAAGTAAAGTTAAGGTTAAGACCTTGTAGGAAAAAGCTGGGAGTTGAGAGTGGTCTCTGTCACACCAACTTCCCGCACATACGATTGAAAGAAAAATTGGTTATATTGAATAAATTGGGCAGTATCAATTATGTACTAAACCATTCACGGGTTGTAGTAGATCAGGTTCAATAAGATTACACTACAAAGTGAAAGTCATTAGTCTCGCTCCTATTTGGACTATTACATAGTTTTTTATATACAGTACTAGCTGTGCCCGCAACTTCGTCCGCGTGGAATAGTGACTTTGGGTAGCATTTTTAATTTTTTAGGCTCCTTTTACCATTCCAGTCATGATTGTAGCTTTTATAATGCTGTGTCACAGGTGTGTAATTATAATCATTACATAGCATTGGCGCGTTATGATTTCTCATTAATAGAACTGGAACACCAACTTTCAGCCTCAACTTATGGGAAGGCATTCCCCATTCTGATTCTAATTCTAAAGAGTTGAGAAACCCTACAGGGTGTGATGTGACTTGTTCAGTGTACATAACATTATCTACTGAGAGGTATTCTACAACATCCCCTCCACGTCTGACATGATTTGTTCGTTTATTTGGTTAACTATCTCATTTGTCGACGCCAAAATTGCCCTTTAACACAGCCATTCTCGACTGCCCATATTTATTTGAAGATCAGGAAAGACATTATTTTTTAGATCATTTGTTATTAACAATTTGTCAGAATTCACGTCTCAGTGTAAACATGTCGCTACTGCCTGTTGGCATACAATCTTCTCTGATTTTTAGAAGAGCAGCTGCATATTGCCCTGTTTGAGAATGATTGTGAAGTTTTACTCGCATATTTGTAGTGAAACAAATTTTTTTACCCATTATACAGAATACTACAGATAAATAATACAGAATCTTTAAAACAGGCATTTATTTCATCTGCCAGCGTACCTCTAGTAATAACCGGGAGAGTCTGTCTAAAGTCACCAGCTAAAAGTACCACCATCCCAACCATCCCTGGTTGCCTTTGATATCTTTCATTGTGCGATCTAGTGCTTCGATCGCTTTATGGGACATCGTATATTCATCCCAAATCAAAAGCTTAGACTACTGTAACATTCTTCCGCGCACACTAATATTGCTAATGTTACATACTGGTATTTCCTCATAAGCTAAGTTCAGTGGTAGTTTTAGAACTACTAACTTCTCCAATTCTTTGTGGTCTGCTCATTCCAAATTCGGATAAATTGTTTCCAGTAATAGTAGGTAATTACTTGGTCTTCAACCTTTGTTAGCGCGTCATTGTAAGTTAAATAAATTAAATTAAATCATATGAAGCATTCGGATTCTGATCTTGTAATCTGTGTGAAATATCATCCGCTATGTTATTTTTTTGTCACTTTTCCCACAATTCTTGAGGGTTTGAAAGCCCACATGTCGCTCATGTTATACGATTATATGTTATATTAATAGCGATCAGCTCTCTCACCTTGGGCGCGGATTTGCATTTTGCAGTCTCTTCCAGAGTTGTATCTCAATGATTATCATTGTTTAATAAACCTCTTCCCTCTCGAAATGTCGAAGTTCTTGATTATTAAGGTTTTTGAGATCACTGAAAAAGGTTGACCCAAGCACATGGTGTAAAAGCATTAAAACATATGTTTATTATTTATTTCAAATTAAATCAATTATATTAAATCATTCCTTATTTCAACCCCTTGCAACCCTTTTTTCGCATTAAAAAGTAGCCTATGTCTTTTTCAGGCTCTAGACTATCTCTGTACCAAATTTCATCACAATCGGCTTAGCGGTTTGGCCGTGATAACGTCTGTCACAGATAGACAGAGTTACTTTCGCATTTATAATATTAGTATAGATTAAGGTACATTTCTTTATAGCCTCAAGTTGGACACATTCAAAACTACAAGACACACCTATTGTACAATCATAGGTTCCATTAACTTTTTATTTTAAATTTTAGGATTAAAAACTTCTCTGTCAAAAAAAGTGCTCTGGTCAAGGAACCTTTCTACTTCATACAAAGCAATTTCAGGATTCTCTTTTTTTAATTCACGAAAGTCTTTTAACTTCTCTTTGATTCGACGGGAAATGTAAGATAATGATATCTTGTTGAAATAAAGCTCATTTTTTGGTTGATCAAAGCAGGATAACACTCTGACAACTCCGGGTATCAGTGTCTTATCTGACAATCTTTCCAGTGTTTTGAAGTATAGTTCAGAATTCATAGAACATCCATTAGGAACAAATTCGTGAAGGTTAATTACAAAAAAATACGCAAAGAAAAAATTTTTTTCTAATTGCCCCTATGCTGCAACCGGAAGAGAAGTTTGACAGCGATCTAGCCATTACTCCCTGGGATTCAGATTTCGACAGTAAACCCACCTTTCATCACAGGTGACAATCTTCCGGTAAGCTTCCTGCAGAACCTCATCAATAACCGTTTATGATCGCCCGAAGCCCTTCTTCCTTTCCAACGTCGCCTCTCCAGAATTTTTCATACCAACGGCGCGCTTTACACTGGTCAAGGACACCTTTTCCTTCATATTTAATAATTTCAAGATATTCTTCAGTGGCTGTGAACATTTTTTCCACTAATGCCTTAAAATTACCAGAATTTCGTGGGAAATGTCATGATTCTTCTCTGAATAAAATAACTAAGCTGAGGGTTTATTATTTTTTTTAAAGAGGTCGAATAGGATTAAAAAGCATAGAGAATGCTCTAAAGGGATTATGAAATTTTGGTAAGTATTAAACGGGATTAAAATATTTGCAGTCCTTTGGAATCCTCAATTTGAAAAAAAAAAATTTTACATCCTATCACATCAAAATTATTAACGATCCCCTAACTTCCCAAGATATGAACCGATTGGATTAAGAAATACTTTATATTTCTTGTCCACCTATTATCGGAGGATTCAAATCTGAGGATCTCGGAAATATCGAATATGCCCGTCCCAAGTTACACCTCCATACGTTATAATGAGTTACGAATTTCGCAAGAAGTTTATCTCTACTCTTAGTCCTCCTTTTAAGTTAGTTAGTTAGTTAGTTCATTTAACGTCACTTTATGCTTCTATGGCTAACCGGACGATGCTACACTGGGAGCTCTAAATTTTGCCTATCCAGGTTTAATTAGGATAGAGATTTTTAACGAGTACCTGACATCGTATAGGCTCGGGACCCCCGTTTAACGTCCCTTTCGAAGGACGGCGTAACTAAGGATGTTTTACTCCCTTTAAAAAATCCTAGGGCCAATTGCCGGGCTACGAACCCGCGATCTTGGGCTTAATAGTTTGTTACGCTAACCACTAGACCACAGGTGACCTTCCTCCTTTTAATAAAGAAGGTTCTTGAATGTTTTTTATATGTGGAGGACAACTCGGAATGCGTACCTCCCCGTCAGCTTATCCGAATGGATAAACCGAACGGTCATCGATGATCCGCCAGTTCTTCAAGAGAACCGGCGGATCCACCTCGCGCTCTGGAGAGTAGTGGTGGGGTCGAAATAACGTAACAGTCTAAAAAAACGTTATTGGAAAATAACGGTTACTGTGATAACGTGTTACGAAAACGAGCTCGTTATTGGAATAACTCCTTCATCGTTTCACTCGCCAATAACCAAATAGCACTTCGACATGATTTCAATAAGAGCTGAAGGCCGAGGCGTTTTCATACCCAATTACTGATTGAAAAAATAACAACAAAATTCCAAGTAAATATGTTTTAAAACAATAAAATTGCCTTAGATGTTATTCATGTGCTGCTATCTACGTTATCGAATAAGTTATTGGAACTATTAAACAGTTATTGGCTTCGTTGCCTATTTTTTGCGAATATAGAAGTATTTCATTCACAATTACTGATTGAACAATTAACGAAAAAATCAGACTTGCTAATTCGCACAAAAAAATGGAAAAAATGCCAAGTAAATATGTTTTAAAACAATAAAACTAGCTTACATGTTATTCATGTACTGCTATCTACGTTATCATATAAGTTATCGGAACTATCAAACAGTTATTGGCTTCGTTGCCTATTTTTTGCGAATATAGAAGTATTTCATTCACAATTACTGATCGAAAAATTAACGAAAAAATCAGACTTGCTAATTCGCACAAAAAAATGGAAAAAATGCCAAGTAAATATGTTTTAAAACAATAAAACTGGCTTAGATGTTATTCATGTGCTGCTATCTACGTTATCATATAAGTTATCGGAACTATTAAACAGTTATTGGCTTCATGCCTATTTTTTGCAAATATAGAAGTATTTCATTCACAATTACTGATTGAAAAATTAACGAAAAAATCAGACTTGCTAATTCGCACAAAAAAGTAGAAAAAATGCCAAGTAAATAGGTTTTTAAACAATAAA
Organism: Arma custos; assembly: GCA_037127475.1. Classification (NCBI taxonomy): domain Eukaryota; kingdom Metazoa; phylum Arthropoda; class Insecta; order Hemiptera; family Pentatomidae; genus Arma; species Arma custos. The sequence goes on along the minus strand of CM073763.1, from coordinate 47,947,742 downwards.
ACTGGCTTAGATGTTATTCATGTGCTACTATCTACGTTATCGTATAAGTTATCGGATCTATTAAACAGTTATTGGCTTCGTTGCCTATTTTTTGCGAATATAGAGTTATTTCATTCACAATTACTGATTGAAAAATTAACGAAAAAAATCAGACTTGCTAATTCGCACAAAAAAATGGAAAAAATGCTAAGTAAATATGTTTTAAAACAATAAAACTAGCTTACATGTTATTCATGTGCTGCTATCTACGTTATCGTATAAGTTATCAGAACTATTAAACAGTTATTGGCTTTGTTGCCTATTTTTTGCGAATATGGAAGTATTTCATTCCCAATTACTGATTAAAAATTAACAACAAAATTCCAAGTAAATATGTTTTAAAACAATAAAACTGCCTTAGATGTTATTCATGTGCTGCTATCTACGTTATCGAATAAGTTATTGGAACTATTAAACAGTTATTGGCTTCGTTGCCTATTTTTTGCGAATATAGAAGTATTTCATTCACAATTACTGATTGAACAATTAACGAAAAAATCAGACTTGCTAATTCGCACAAAAAAATGGAAAAAATGCCAAGTAAATATGTTTTAAAACAATAAAACTGGCTTAGATGTTATTCATGTGCACTATCTACGTTATCGTATAAGTTATCGGAACTATTAAACAGTTATTGGCTTCGTTGGCTATTTTTTGCGAATATAGAAGTATTTCATTCACAATTACTAATTAAAAAATTAACGAAAAAATCAGACTTGCTAATTCGCACAAAAAAATGGAAAAAATGCCAAGTAAATATGTTTTAAAACAATAAAACTGGCTTAGATGTTATTCATGTGCTGCTATCTACGTTATCGTATAAGTTATCGGAACTATTAAACAGTTATTGGCTTCATACCTATTTTTTGCGAATATAGAAGTATTTCATTCACAATTACTGATTGAAAAATTAACGAAAAAATCAGACTTGCTCATTCGCAAAAAAAAGTGGAAAAAATGCCAAGTAAATATGTTTTAAAACAATAAAACTGGCTTACATGTTATTCATGTGCTGCTATCTACGTTATCGTATAAGTTATCGGAACTATTAAACAGTTATTGACTTCGTTGCCTGTTTTTTGCGAATATAGAAGTATTTCATTCACAATTACTGATTGAACAATTAACGAAAAAATCAGACTTGCTAATTCGCACAAAAAAGTAGAAAAAATGCCAAGTATAATAAATATGTTTTTAAACAATAAAACTAGCTTACATGTTATTCATGTGCTGCTATCTACGTTATCGTATAAGTTATCAGAACTATTAAACAGTTATTGGCTTTGTTGCCTATTTTTTGCGGATATGGAAGTATTTCATTCCCAATTACTGATTAAAAATTAACAACAAAATTCCAAGTAAATATGTTTTAAAACAATAAAACTGGCTTAGATGTTATTCATGTGCACTATCTACGTTATCGTATAAGTTATCGGAACTATTAAACAGTTATTGGCTTCGCTGCCTATTTTTTGCGAACATAGAAGTATTTCATTCACAATTACTGATTGAAAAATTAACGAAAAAATCAGACTTGCTAATTCGCACAAAAAAGTAGAAAAAATTCCAAGTATAATAAATATGTTTTTAAACAATAAAACTGGCTTAGATGTTATTCATGTGCTACTATCTACGTTATCGTATAAGTTATCGGATCTATTAAACAGTTATTGGCTTCGTTGCCTATTTTTTGCGAATATAGAGTTATTTCATTCACAATTACTGATTGAAAAATTAACGAAAAAAATCAGACTTGCTAATTCGCACAAAAAAATGGAAAAAATGCTAAGTAAATATGTTTTAAAACAATAAAACTAGCTTACATGTTATTCATGTGCTGCTATCTACGTAATCGTATAAGTTATCAGAACTATTAAACAGTTATTGGCTTTGTTGCCTATTTTTTGCGAATATGGAAGTATTTCATTCCCAATTACTGATAAAAAATTAACAACAAAATTCCAAGTAAATATGTTTTAAAACAATAAAACTGCCTTAGATGTTATTCATGTGCTGCTATCTACGTTATCGAATAAGTTATTGGAACTATTAAACAGTTATTGGCTTCGTTGCCTATTTTTTGCGAATATAGAAGTATTTCATTCGCAATTACTGATTGAAAAATTAACGAAAAAATCAGACTTGCTAATTCGCACAAAAAATGGAAAAAATGCCAAGTAAATATGTTTTAAAACAATAAAACTGGCTTAGATGTTATTCATGTGCACTATCTACGTTATCGTATAAGTTATCGGAACTATTAAACAGTTATTGACTTCGTTGCCTGTTTTTTGCGAATATAGAAGTATTTCATTCACAATTACTGATTGAAAAATTAACGAAAAAATCAGACTTGCTAATTCGCACAAAAAAGTAGAAAAAATGCCAAGTATAATAAATATGTTTTTAAACAATAAAACTGGCTTAGATGTTATTCATGTGCTACTATCTACGTTATCGTATAAGTTATCGGATCTATTAAACAGTTATTGGCTTCGTTGCCTATTTTTTGCGAATATAGAGTTATTTCATTCACAATTACTGATTGAAAAATTAACGAAAAAAATCAGACTTGCTAATTCGCACAAAAAAATGGAAAAAATGCTAAGTAAATATGTTTTAAAACAATAAAACTAGCTTACATGTTATTCATGTGCTGCTATCTACGTTATCGAATAAGTTATTGGAACTATTAAACAGTTATTGGCTTCGTTGCCTATTTTTTGCGAATATAGAAGTATTTCATTCGCAATTACTGATTGAAACATTAACGAAAAAATCAGACTTGCTAATTCGCACAAAAAATGGAAAAAATGCCAAGTAAATATGTTTTAAAACAATAAAACTGGCTTAGATGTTATTCATGTGCACTATCTACGTTATCGTATAAGTTATCGGAACTATTAAACAGTTATTGGCTTCGTTGCCTATTTTTTGCGAATATAGAAGTATTTCATTCACAATTACTGATTGAAAAATTAACGAAAAAATCAGACTTGCTAATTCGCACAAAAAAATGGAAAAAATGCTAAGTAAATATGTTTTAAAACAATAAAACTAGCTTACATGTTATTCATGTGCTGCTATCTACGTTATCGTATAAGTTATCAGAACTATTAAACAGTTATTGGCTTTGTTGCCTATTTTTTGCGGATATGGAAGTATTTCATTCCCAATTACTGATTAAAAATTAACAACAAAATTCCAAGTAAATATGTTTTAAAACAATAAAACTGGCTTAGATGTTATTCATGTGCACTATCTACGTTATCGTATAAGTTATCGGAACTATTAAACAGTTATTGGCTTCGCTGCCTATTTTTTGCGAACATAGAAGTATTTCATTCACAATTACTGATTGAAAAATTAACGAAAAAATCAGACTTGCTAATTCGCACAAAAAAATGGAAAAAATGCCAAGTAAATATGTTTTAAAACAATAAAACTGCCTTAGATGTTATTCATGTGCTGCTATCTACGTTATCGTATAAGTTATCGGAACTATTAAACAGTTATTGGCTTCGCTGCCTATTTTTTGCGAATATAGAAGTATTTCATTCGCAATTACTGATTGAAAAATTAACGAAAAAATCAGACTTGCTAATTCGCACAAAAAATGGAAAAAATGCCAAGTAAATATGTTTTAAAACAATAAAACTGGCTTAGATGTTATTCATGTGCTGCTATCTAAGTTATCGAATCAGTTATCGGAACTATTAAACAGTTATTGGCTTCGTTGCCTATTTTTTGCGAATATAGAAGTATTTCATTCACAATTACTGATTGAAAAATTAACGAAAAAATCAGACTTGCTAAGTCGCACAAAAAAATGGAAAAAATGCCAAGTAAATATGTTTTAAAACAATAAAACTGGCTTAGATGTTATTCATGTGCTGCTATCTACGTTATCAAATAAGTTATTGGAACTATTAAACAGTTATTGGCTTCGTTGCCTATTTTTTGCGAATATAGAAGTATTTCATTCACAATTACTGATTGAAAAATTAACGAAAAAATCAGACTTGCTAATTCGCACAAAAAATGGAAAAAATGCCAAGTAAATATGTTTTAAAACAATAAAACTGGCTTAGATGTTATTCATGTGCACTATCTACGTTATCGTATAAGTTATCGGAACTATTAAACAGTTATTGGCTTCGTTGCCTTTTTTTTGCGAATATAGAAGTATTTCATTCACAATTACTGATTGAAAAATTAACGAAAAAATCAGACTTGCTAATTCGCACAAAAAAATGGAAAAAATGCTAAGTAAATATGTTTTAAAACAATAAAACTAGCTTACATGTTATTCATGTGCTGCTATCTACGTTATCGTATAAGTTATCAGAACTATTAAACAGTTATTGGCTTTGTTGCCTATTTTTTGCGGATATGGAAGTATTTCATTCCCAATTACTGATTAAAAATTAACAACAAAATTCCAAGTAAATATGTTTTAAAACAATAAAACTGGCTTAGATGTTATTCATGTGCACTATCTACGTTATCGTATAAGTTATCGGAACTATTAAACAGTTATTGGCTTCGCTGCCTATTTTTTGCGAACATAGAAGTATTTCATTCACAATTACTGATTGAAAAATTAACGAAAAAATCAGACTTGCTAATTCGCACAAAAAAATGGAAAAAATGCCAAGTAAATATGTTTTAAAACAATAAAACTGCCTTAGATGTTATTCATGTGCTGCTATCTACGTTATCGAATAAGTTATCGGAACTATTAAACAGTTATTGGCTTCGTTGCCTATTTTTTGCGAATATAGAAGTATTTCATTCGCAATTACTGATTGAAAAATTAACGAAAAAATCAGACTTGCTAATTCGCACAAAAAATGGAAAAAATGCCAAGTAAATATGTTTTTAAACAATAAAACTGGCTTAGATGTTATTCATGTGCTACTATCTACGTTATCGTATAAGTTATCGGATCTATTAAACAGTTATTGGCTTCGTTGCCTATTTTTTGCGAATATAGAGTTATTTCATTCACAATTACTGATTGAAAAATTAACGAAAAAAATCAGACTTGCTAATTCGCACAAAAAAATGGAAAAAATGCTAAGTAAATATGTTTTAAAACAATAAAACTAGCTTACATGTTATTCATGTGCTGCTATCTACGTTATCGTATAAGTTATCAGAACTATTAAACAGTTATTGGCTTTGTTGCCTATTTTTTGCGAATATGGAAGTATTTCATTCCCAATTACTGATAAAAAATTAACAACAAAATTCCAAGTAAATATGTTTTAAAACAATAAAACTGCCTTAGATGTTATTCATGTGCTGCTATCTACGTTATCGAATAAGTTATTGGAACTATTAAACAGTTATTGGCTTCGTTGCCTATTTTTTGTGAATATAGAAGTATTTCATTCGCAATTACTGATTGAAAAATTAACGAAAAAATCAGACTTGCTAATTCGCACAAAAAATGGAAAAAATGCCAAGTAAATATGTTTTAAAACAATAAAACTGGCTTAGATGTTATTCATGTGCACTATCTACGTTATCGTATAAGTTATCGGAACTATTAAACAGTTATTGGCTTCGTTGCCTATTTTTTGCGAATATAGAAGTATTTCATTCACAATTACTGATTGAAAAATTAACGAAAAAATCAGACTTGCTAATTCGCACAAAAAAATGGAAAAAATGCTAAGTAAATATGTTTTAAAACAATAAAACTAGCTTACATGTTATTCATGTGCTGCTATCTACGTTATCGTATAAGTTATCAGAACTATTAAACAGTTATTGGCTTTGTTGCCTATTTTTTGCGGATATGGAAGTATTTCATTCCCAATTACTGATTAAAAATTAACAACAAAATTCCAAGTAAATATGTTTTAAAACAATAAAACTGGCTTAGATGTTATTCATGTGCACTATCTACGTTATCGTATAAGTTATCGGAACTATTAAACAGTTATTGGCTTCGCTGCCTATTTTTTGCGAACATAGAAGTATTTCATTCACAATTACTGATTGAAAAATTAACGAAAAAATCAGACTTGCTAATTCGCACAAAAAAATGGAAAAAATGCCAAGTAAATATGTTTTAAAACAATAAAACTGCCTTAGATGTTATTCATGTGCTGCTATCTAAGTTATCGAATCAGTTATCGGAACTATTAAACAGTTATTGGCTTCGTTGCCTATTTTTTGCGAATATAGAAGTATTTCATTCACAATTACTGATTGAAAAATTAACGAAAAAATCAGACTTGCTAAGTCGCACAAAAAAATGGAAAAAATGCCAAGTAAATATGTTTTAAAACAATAAAACTGGCTTAGATGTTATTCATGTGCTGCTATCTACGTTATCAAATAAGTTATTGGAACTATTAAACAGTTATTGGCTTCGTTGCCTATTTTTTGCGAATATAGAAGTATTTCATTCACAATTACTGATTGAAAAATTAACGAAAAAATCAGACTTGCTAATTCGCACAAAAAATAGAAAAAATGCCAAGTAAATATGTTTTAAAACAATAAAACTGGCTTAGATGTTATTCATGTGCACTATCTACGTTATCGTATAAGTTATCGGAACTATTAAACAGTTATTGGCTTCGTTGCCTTTTTTTTGCGAATATAGAAGTATTTCATTCACAATTACTGATTGAAAAATTAACGAAAAAATCAGACTTGCTAATTCGCACAAAAAAATGGAAAAAATGCTAAGTAAATATGTTTTAAAACAATAAAACTAGCTTACATGTTATTCATGTGCTGCTATCTACGTTATCGTATAAGTTATCAGAACTATTAAACAGTTATTGGCTTTGTTGCCTATTTTTTGCGGATATGGAAGTATTTCATTCCCAATTACTGATTAAAAATTAACAACAAAATTCCAAGTAAATATGTTTTAAAACAATAAAACTGGCTTAGATGTTATTCATGTGCACTATCTACGTTATCGTATAAGTTATCGGAACTATTAAACAGTTATTGGCTTCGCTGCCTATTTTTTGCGAACATAGAAGTATTTCATTCACAATTACTGATTGAAAAATTAACGAAAAAATCAGACTTGCTAATTCGCACAAAAAAATGGAAAAAATGCCAAGTAAATATGTTTTAAAACAATAAAACTGCCTTAGATGTTATTCATGTGCTGCTATCTACGTTATCGAATAAGTTATCGGAACTATTAAACAGTTATTGGCTTCGTTGCCTATTTTTTGCGAATATAGAAGTATTTCATTCGCAATTACTGATTGAAAAATTAACGAAAAAATCAGACTTGCTAATTCGCACAAAAAATGGAAAAAATGCCAAGTAAATATGTTTTTAAACAATAAAACTGGCTTAGATGTTATTCATGTGCTACTATCTACGTTATCGTATAAGTTATCGGATCTATTAAACAGTTATTGGCTTCGTTGCCTATTTTTTGCGAATATAGAGTTATTTCATTCACAATTACTGATTGAAAAATTAACGAAAAAAATCAGACTTGCTAATTCGCACAAAAAAATGGAAAAAATGCTAAGTAAATATGTTTTAAAACAATAAAACTAGCTTACATGTTATTCATGTGCTGCTATCTACGTTATCGTATAAGTTATCAGAACTATTAAACAGTTATTGGCTTTGTTGCCTATTTTTTGCGAATATGGAAGTATTTCATTCCCAATTACTGATAAAAAATTAACAACAAAATTCCAAGTAAATATGTTTTAAAACAATAAAACTGCCTTAGATGTTATTCATGTGCTGCTATCTACGTTATCGAATAAGTTATTGGAACTATTAAACAGTTATTGGCTTCGTTGCCTATTTTTTGTGAATATAGAAGTATTTCATTCGCAATTACTGATTGAAAAATTAACGAAAAAATCAGACTTGCTAATTCGCACAAAAAATGGAAAAAATGCCAAGTAAATATGTTTTAAAACAATAAAACTGGCTTAGATGTTATTCATGTGCACTATCTACGTTATCGTATAAGTTATCGGAACTATTAAACAGTTATTGGCTTCGTTGCCTATTTTTTGCGAATATAGAAGTATTTCATTCACAATTACTGATTGAAAAATTAACGAAAAAATCAGACTTGCTAATTCGCACAAAAAAATGGAAAAAATGCTAAGTAAATATGTTTTAAAACAATAAAACTAGCTTACATGTTATTCATGTGCTGCTATCTACGTTATCGTATAAGTTATCAGAACTATTAAACAGTTATTGGCTTTGTTGCCTATTTTTTGCGGATATGGAAGTATTTCATTCCCAATTACTGATTAAAAATTAACAACAAAATTCCAAGTAAATATGTTTTAAAACAATAAAACTGGCTTAGATGTTATTCATGTGCACTATCTACGTTATCGTATAAGTTATCGGAACTATTAAACAGTTATTGGCTTCGCTGCCTATTTTTTGCGAACATAGAAGTATTTCATTCACAATTACTGATTGAAAAATTAACGAAAAAATCAGACTTGCTAATTCGCACAAAAAAATGGAAAAAATGCCAAGTAAATATGTTTTAAAACAATAAAACTGCCTTAGATGTTATTCATGTGCTGCTATCTACGTTATCGAATAAGTTATCGGAACTATTAAACAGTTATTGGCTTCGTTGCCTATTTTTTGCGAATATAGAAGTATTTCATTCGCAATTACTGATTGAAAAATTAACGAAAAAATCAACTTGCTAATTCGAACAAAAAATGGAAAAAATGCCAAGTAAATATGTTTTAAAACAATAAAACTGGCTTAGATGTTATTCATGTGCTGCTATCTAAGTTATCGAATCAGTTATCGGAACTATTAAACAGTTATTGGCTTCGTTGCCTATTTTTTGCGAATATAGAAGTATTTCATTCACAATTACTGATTGAAAAATTAACGAAAAAATCAGACTTGCTAATTCGCACAAAAAATGGAAAAAATGCCAAGTAAATATGTTTTAAAACAATAAAACTGGCTTAGATGTTATTCATGTGCTGCTATCTAAGTTATCGAATCAGTTATCGGAACTATTAAACAGTTATTGGCTTCGTTGCCTATTTTTTGCGAATATAGAAGTATTTCATTCACAATTACTGATTGAAAAATTAACGAAAAAATCAGACTTGCTAATTCGCACAAAAAAATGGAAAAAATGCTAAGTAAATATGTTTTAAAACAATAAAACTAGCTTACATGTTATTCATGTGCTGCTATCTACGTTATCGTATAAGTTATCAGAACTATTAAACAGTTATTGGCTTTGTTGCCTATTTTTTGCGAATATGGAAGTATTTCATTCCCAATTACTGATAAAAAATTAACGAAAAAATCAGACTTGCTAATTCGCACAAAAAATGGAAAAAATGCCAAGTAAATATGTTTTAAAACAATAAAACTGGCTTAGATGTTATTCATGTGCACTATCTACGTTATCGTATAAGTTATCGGAACTATTAAACAGTTATTGACTTCGTTGCCTGTTTTTTGCGAATATAGAAGTATTTCATTCACAATTACTGATTGAAAAATTAACGAAAAAATCAGACTTGCTAATTCGCACAAAAAATGGAAAAAATGCCAAGTAAATATGTTTTAAAACAATAAAACTGGCTTAGATGTTATTCATGTGCACTATCTACGTTATCGTATAAGTTATCGGAACTATTAAACAGTTATTGACTTCGTTGCCTGTTTTTTGCGAATATAGAAGTATTTCATTCACAATTACTGATTGAAAAATTAACGAAAAAATCAGACTTGCTAATTCGCACAAAAAAGTAGAAAAAATGCCAAGTATAATAAATATGTTTTTAAACAATAAAACTGGCTTAGATGTTATTCATGTGCTACTATCTACGTTATCGTATAAGTTATCGGATCTATTAAACAGTTATTGGCTTCGTTGCCTATTTTTTGCGAATATAGAGTTATTTCATTCACAATTACTGATTGAAAAATTAACGAAAAAAATCAGACTTGCTAATTCGCACAAAAAAATGGAAAAAATGCTAAGTAAATATGTTTTAAAACAATAAAACTAGCTTACATGTTATTCATGTGCTGCTATCTACGTTATCGTATAAGTTATCAGAACTATTAAACAGTTATTGGCTTTGTTGCCTATTTTTTGCGAATATGGAAGTATTTCATTCCCAATTACTGATTAAAAATTAACAACAAAATTCCAAGTAAATATGTTTTAAAACAATAAAACTGCCTTAGATGTTATTCATGTGCTGCTATCTACGTTATCGAATAAGTTATTGGAACTATTAAACAGTTATTGGCTTCGTTGCCTATTTTTTGCGAAAATAGAAGTATTTCATTCGCAATTACTGATTGAAAAATTAACGAAAAAATCAGACTTGCTAATTCGCACAAAAAATGGAAAAAATGCCAAGTAAATATGTTTTAAAACAATAAAACTGGCTTAGAAGTTATTCATGTGCACTATCTACGTTATCGTATAAGTTATCGGAACTATTAAACAGTTATTGGCTTCATGCCTATTTTTTGCAAATATAGAAGTATTTCATTCACAATTACTGATTGAAAAATTAACGAAAAAATCAGACTTGCTAATTCGCACAAAAAAGTAGAAAAAATGCCAAGTAAATAGGTTTTTAAACAATAAAACTGGCTTAGATGTTATTCATGTGCTACTATCTACGTTATCGTATAAGTTATCGGATCTATTAAACAGTTATTGGCTTCGTTGCCTATTTTTTGCGAATATAGAGTTATTTCATTCACAATTACTGATTGAAAAATTAACGAAAAAAATCAGACTTGCTAATTCGCACAAAAAAATGGAAAAAATGCTAAGTAAATATGTTTTAAAACAATAAAACTAGCTTACATGTTATTCATGTGCTGCTATCTACGTTATCGAATAAGTTATTGGAACTATTAAACAGTTATTGGCTTCGTTGCCTATTTTTTGCGAATATAGAAGTATTTCATTCGCAATTACTGATTGAAAAATTAACGAAAAAATCAGACTTGCTAATTCGCACAAAAAATGGAAAAAATGCCAAGTAAATATGTTTTAAAACAATAAAACTGGCTTAGATGTTATTCATGTGCACTATCTACGTTATCGTATAAGTTATCGGAACTATTAAACAGTTATTGGCTTCGTTGCCTATTTTTTGCGAATATAGAAGTATTTCATTCACAATTACTGATTGAAAAATTAACGAAAAAATCAGACTTGCTAATTCGCACAAAAAAATGGAAAAAATGCTAAGTAAATATGTTTTAAAACAATAAAACTAGCTTACATGTTATTCATGTGCTGCTATCTACGTTATCGTATAAGTTATCAGAACTATTAAACAGTTATTGGCTTTGTTGCCTATTTTTTGCGGATATGGAAGTATTTCATTCCCAATTACTGATTAAAAATTAACAACAAAATTCCAAGTAAATATGTTTTAAAACAATAAAACTGGCTTAGATGTTATTCATGTGCACTATCTACGTTATCGTATAAGTTATCGGAACTATTAAACAGTTATTGGCTTCGCTGCCTATTTTTTGCGAACATAGAAGTATTTCATTCACAATTACTGATTGAAAAATTAACGAAAAAATCAGACTTGCTAATTCGCACAAAAAAATGGAAAAAATGCCAAGTAAATATGTTTTAAAACAATAAAACTGCCTTAGATGTTATTCATGTGCTGCTATCTACGTTATCGAATAAGTTATCGGAACTATTAAACAGTTATTGGCTTCGTTGCCTATTTTTTGCGAATATAGAAGTATTTCATTCGCAATTACTGATTGAAAAATTAACGAAAAAATCAGACTTGCTAATTCGCACAAAAAATGGAAAAAATGCCAAGTAAATATGTTTTTAAACAATAAAACTGGCTTAGATGTTATTCATGTGCTACTATCTACGTTATCGTATAAGTTATCGGATCTATTAAACAGTTATTGGCTTCGTTGCCTATTTTTTGCGAATATAGAGTTATTTCATTCACAATTACTGATTGAAAAATTAACGAAAAAAATCAGACTTGCTAATTCGCACAAAAAAATGGAAAAAATGCTAAGTAAATATGTTTTAAAACAATAAAACTAGCTTACATGTTATTCATGTGCTGCTATCTACGTTATCGTATAAGTTATCAGAACTATTAAACAGTTATTGGCTTTGTTGCCTATTTTTTGCGAATATGGAAGTATTTCATTCCCAATTACTGATAAAAAATTAACAACAAAATTCCAAGTAAATATGTTTTAAAACAATAAAACTGCCTTAGATGTTATTCATGTGCTGCTATCTACGTTATCGAATAAGTTATTGGAACTATTAAACAGTTATTGGCTTCGTTGCCTATTTTTTGTGAATATAGAAGTATTTCATTCGCAATTACTGATTGAAAAATTAACGAAAAAATCAGACTTGCTAATTCGCACAAAAAATGGAAAAAATGCCAAGTAAATATGTTTTAAAACAATAAAACTGGCTTAGATGTTATTCATGTGCACTATCTACGTTATCGTATAAGTTATCGGAACTATTAAACAGTTATTGGCTTCGTTGCCTATTTTTTGCGAATATAGAAGTATTTCATTCACAATTACTGATTGAAAAATTAACGAAAAAATCAGACTTGCTAATTCGCACAAAAAAATGGAAAAAATGCTAAGTAAATATGTTTTAAAACAATAAAACTAGCTTACATGTTATTCATGTGCTGCTATCTACGTTATCGTATAAGTTATCAGAACTATTAAACAGTTATTGGCTTTGTTGCCTATTTTTTGCGGATATGGAAGTATTTCATTCCCAATTACTGATTAAAAATTAACAACAAAATTCCAAGTAAATATGTTTTAAAACAATAAAACTGGCTTAGATGTTATTCATGTGCACTATCTACGTTATCGTATAAGTTATCGGAACTATTAAACAGTTATTGGCTTCGCTGCCTATTTTTTGCGAACATAGAAGTATTTCATTCGCAATTACTGATTGAAAAATTAACGAAAAAATCAACTTGCTAATTCGAACAAAAAATGGAAAAAATGCCAAGTAAATATGTTTTAAAACAATAAAACTGGCTTAGATGTTATTCATGTGCTGCTATCTAAGTTATCGAATCAGTTATCGGAACTATTAAACAGTTATTGGCTTCGTTGCCTATTTTTTGCGAATATAGAAGTATTTCATTCACAATTACTGATTGAAAAATTAACGAAAAAATCAGACTTGCTAATTCGCACAAAAAATGGAAAAAATGCCAAGTAAATATGTTTTAAAACAATAAAACTGGCTTAGATGTTATTCATGTGCTGCTATCTAAGTTATCGAATCAGTTATCGGAACTATTAAACAGTTATTGGCTTCGTTGCCTATTTTTTGCGAATATAGAAGTATTTCATTCACAATTACTGATTGAAAAATTAACGAAAAAATCAGACTTGCTAAGTCGCACAAAAAAATGGAAAAAATGCCAAGTAAATATGTTTTAAAACAATAAAACAGGCTTAGATGTTATTCATGTGCTGCTATCTACGTTATCAAATAAGTTATTGGAACTATTAAACAGTTATTGGCTTCGTTGCCTATTTTTTGCGAATATAGAAGTATTTCATTCACAATTACTGATTGAAAAATTAACGAAAAAATCAGACTTGCTAATTCGCACAAAAAATGGAAAAAATGCCAAGTAAATATGTTTTAAAACAATAAAACTGGCTTAGATGTTATTCATGTGCACTATCTACGTTATCGTATAAGTTATCGGAACTATTAAACAGTTATTGGCTTCGTTGCCTATTTTTTGCGAATATAGAAGTATTTCATTCACAATTACTGATTGAAAAATTAACGAAAAAATCAGACTTGCTAATTCGCACAAAAAAATGGAAAAAATGCTAAGTAAATATGTTTTAAAACAATAAAACTAGCTTACATGTTATTCATGTGCTGCTATCTACGTTATCGTATAAGTTATCAGAACTATTAAACAGTTATTGGCTTTGTTGCCTATTTTTTGCGGATATGGAAGTATTTCATTCCCAATTACTGATTAAAAATTAACAACAAAATTCCAAGTAAATATGTTTTAAAACAATAAAACTGGCTTAGATGTTATTCATGTGCACTATCTACGTTATCGTATAAGTTATCGGAACTATTAAACAGTTATTGGCTTCGCTGCCTATTTTTTGCGAACATAGAAGTATTTCATTCACAATTACTGATTGAAAAATTAACGAAAAAATCAGACTTGCTAATTCGCACAAAAAAATGGAAAAAATGCCAAGTAAATATGTTTTAAAACAATAAAACTGCCTTAGATGTTATTCATGTGCTGCTATCTACGTTATCGAATAAGTTATCGGAACTATTAAACAGTTATTGGCTTCGTTGCCTATTTTTTGCGAATATAGAAGTATTTCATTCACAATTACTGATTGAAAAATTAACGAAAAAATCAGACTTGCTAATTCGCACAAAAAAATGGAAAAAATGCTAAGTAAATATGTTTTAAAACAATAAAACTAGCTTACATGTTATTCATGTGCTGCTATCTACGTTATCGTATAAGTTATCAGAACTATTAAACAGTTATTGGCTTTGTTGCCTATTTTTTGCGGATATGGAAGTATTTCATTCCCAATTACTGATTAAAAATTAACAACAAAATTCCAAGTAAATATGTTTTAAAACAATAAAACTGGCTTAGATGTTATTCATGTGCACTATCTACGTTATCGTATAAGTTATCGGAACTATTAAACAGTTATTGGCTTCGCTGCCTATTTTTTGCGAACATAGAAGTATTTCATTCACAATTACTGATTGAAAAATTAACGAAAAAATCAGACTTGCTAATTCGCACAAAAAAATGGAAAAAATGCCAAGTAAATATGTTTTAAAACAATAAAACTGCCTTAGATGTTATTCATGTGCTGCTATCTACGTTATCGAATAAGTTATCGGAACTATTAAACAGTTATTGGCTTCGTTGCCTATTTTTTGCGAATATAGAAGTATTTCATTCGCAATTACTGATTGAAAAATTAACGAAAAAATCAACTTGCTAATTCGAACAAAAAATGGAAAAAATGCCAAGTAAATATGTTTTAAAACAATAAAACTGGCTTAGATGTTATTCATGTGCTGCTATCTAAGTTATCGAATCAGTTATCGGAACTATTAAACAGTTATTGGCTTCGTTGCCTATTTTTTGCGAATATAGAAGTATTTCATTCACAATTACTGATTGAAAAATTAACGAAAAAATCAGACTTGCTAATTCGCACAAAAAATGGAAAAAATGCCAAGTAAATATGTTTTAAAACAATAAAACTGGCTTAGATGTTATTCATGTGCTGCTATCTAAGTTATCGAATCAGTTATCGGAACTATTAAACAGTTATTGGCTTCGTTGCCTATTTTTTGCGAATATAGAAGTATTTCATTCACAATTACTGATTGAAAAATTAACGAAAAAATCAGACTTGCTAATTCGCACAAAAAAATGGAAAAAATGCTAAGTAAATATGTTTTAAAACAATAAAACTAGCTTACATGTTATTCATGTGCTGCTATCTACGTTATCGTATAAGTTATCAGAACTATTAAACAGTTATTGGCTTTGTTGCCTATTTTTTGCGAATATGGAAGTATTTCATTCCCAATTACTGATAAAAAATTAACGAAAAAATCAGACTTGCTAATTCGCACAAAAAATGGAAAAAATGCCAAGTAAATATGTTTTAAAACAATAAAACTGGCTTAGATGTTATTCATGTGCACTATCTACGTTATCGTATAAGTTATCGGAACTATTAAACAGTTATTGACTTCGTTGCCTGTTTTTTGCGAATATAGAAGTATTTCATTCACAATTACTGATTGAAAAATTAACGAAAAAATCAGACTTGCTAATTCGCACAAAAAATGGAAAAAATGCCAAGTAAATATGTTTTAAAACAATAAAACTGGCTTAGATGTTATTCATGTGCACTATCTACGTTATCGTATAAGTTATCGGAACTATTAAACAGTTATTGACTTCGTTGCCTGTTTTTTGCGAATATAGAAGTATTTCATTCACAATTACTGATTGAAAAATTAACGAAAAAATCAGACTTGCTAATTCGCACAAAAAAGTAGAAAAAATGCCAAGTATAATAAATATGTTTTTAAACAATAAAACTGGCTTAGATGTTATTCATGTGCTACTATCTACGTTATCGTATAAGTTATCGGATCTATTAAACAGTTATTGGCTTCGTTGCCTATTTTTTGCGAATATAGAGTTATTTCATTCACAATTACTGATTGAAAAATTAACGAAAAAAATCAGACTTGCTAATTCGCACAAAAAAATGGAAAAAATGCTAAGTAAATATGTTTTAAAACAATAAAACTAGCTTACATGTTATTCATGTGCTGCTATCTACGTTATCGTATAAGTTATCAGAACTATTAAACAGTTATTGGCTTTGTTGCCTATTTTTTGCGAATATGGAAGTATTTCATTCCCAATTACTGATTAAAAATTAACAACAAAATTCCAAGTAAATATGTTTTAAAACAATAAAACTGCCTTAGATGTTATTCATGTGCTGCTATCTACGTTATCGAATAAGTTATTGGAACTATTAAACAGTTATTGGCTTCGTTGCCTATTTTTTGCGAAAATAGAAGTATTTCATTCGCAATTACTGATTGAAAAATTAACGAAAAAATCAGACTTGCTAATTCGCACAAAAAATGGAAAAAATGCCAAGTAAATATGTTTTAAAACAATAAAACTGGCTTAGATGTTATTCATGTGCACTATCTACGTTATCGTATAAGTTATCGGAACTATTAAACAGTTATTGGCTTCATGCCTATTTTTTGCAAATATAGAAGTATTTCATTCACAATTACTGATTGAAAAATTAACGAAAAAATCAGACTTGCTAATTCGCACAAAAAAGTAGAAAAAATGCCAAGTAAATAGGTTTTTAAACAATAAAACTGGCTTAGATGTTATTCATGTGCTACTATCTACGTTATCGTATAAGTTATAGGATCTATTAAACAGTTATTGGCTTCGTTGCCTATTTTTTGCGAATATAGAGTTATTTCATTCACAATTACTGATTGAAAAATTAACGAAAAAAATCAGACTTGCTAATTCGCACAAAAAAATGGAAAAAATGCTAAGTAAATATGTTTTAAAACAATAAAACTAGCTTACATGTTATTCATGTGCTGCTATCTACGTTATCGAATAAGTTATTGGAACTATTAAACAGTTATTGGCTTCGTTGCCTATTTTTTGCGAATATAGAAGTATTTCATTCGCAATTACTGATTGAAAAATTAACGAAAAAATCAGACTTGCTAATTCGCACAAAAAATGGAAAAAATGCCAAGTAAATATGTTTTAAAACAATAAAACTGGCTTAGATGTTATTCATGTGCACTATCTACGTTATCGTATAAGTTATCGGAACTATTAAACAGTTATTGGCTTCGTTGCCTATTTTTTGCGAATATAGAAGTATTTCATTCACAATTACTGATTGAAAAATTAACGAAAAAATCAGACTTGCTAATTCGCACAAAAAAATGGAAAAAATGCTAAGTAAATATGTTTTAAAACAATAAAACTAGCTTACATGTTATTCATGTGCTGCTATCTACGTTATCGTATAAGTTATCAGAACTATTAAACAGTTATTGGCTTTGTTGCCTATTTTTTGCGGATATGGAAGTATTTCATTCCCAATTACTGATTAAAAATTAACAACAAAATTCCAAGTAAATATGTTTTAAAACAATAAAACTGGCTTAGATGTTATTCATGTGCACTATCTACGTTATCGTATAAGTTATCGGAACTATTAAACAGTTATTGGCTTCGCTGCCTATTTTTTGCGAACATAGAAGTATTTCATTCACAATTACTGATTGAAAAATTAACGAAAAAATCAGACTTGCTAATTCGCACAAAAAAATGGAAAAAATGCCAAGTAAATATGTTTTAAAACAATAAAACTGCCTTAGATGTTATTCATGTGCTGCTATCTACGTTATCGAATAAGTTATCGGAACTATTAAACAGTTATTGGCTTCGTTGCCTATTTTTTGCGAATATAGAAGTATTTCATTCGCAATTACTGATTGAAAAATTAACGAAAAAATCAGACTTGCTAATTCGCACAAAAAATGGAAAAAATGCCAAGTAAATATGTTTTTAAACAATAAAACTGGCTTAGATGTTATTCATGTGCTACTATCTACGTTATCGTATAAGTTATCGGATCTATTAAACAGTTATTGGCTTCGTTGCCTATTTTTTGCGAATATAGAGTTATTTCATTCACAATTACTGATTGAAAAATTAACGAAAAAAATCAGACTTGCTAATTCGCACAAAAAAATGGAAAAAATGCTAAGTAAATATGTTTTAAAACAATAAAACTAGCTTACATGTTATTCATGTGCTGCTATCTACGTTATCGTATAAGTTATCAGAACTATTAAACAGTTATTGGCTTTGTTGCCTATTTTTTGCGAATATGGAAGTATTTCATTCCCAATTACTGATAAAAAATTAACAACAAAATTCCAAGTAAATATGTTTTAAAACAATAAAACTGCCTTAGATGTTATTCATGTGCTGCTATCTACGTTATCGAATAAGTTATTGGAACTATTAAACAGTTATTGGCTTCGTTGCCTATTTTTTGTGAATATAGAAGTATTTCATTCGCAATTACTGATTGAAAAATTAACGAAAAAATCAGACTTGCTAATTCGCACAAAAAATGGAAAAAATGCCAAGTAAATATGTTTTAAAACAATAAAACTGGCTTAGATGTTATTCATGTGCACTATCTACGTTATCGTATAAGTTATCGGAACTATTAAACAGTTATTGGCTTCGTTGCCTATTTTTTGCGAATATAGAAGTATTTCATTCACAATTACTGATTGAAAAATTAACGAAAAAATCAGACTTGCTAATTCGCACAAAAAAATGGAAAAAATGCTAAGTAAATATGTTTTAAAACAATAAAACTAGCTTACATGTTATTCATGTGCTGCTATCTACGTTATCGTATAAGTTATCAGAACTATTAAACAGTTATTGGCTTTGTTGCCTATTTTTTGCGGATATGGAAGTATTTCATTCCCAATTACTGATTAAAAATTAACAACAAAATTCCAAGTAAATATGTTTTAAAACAATAAAACTGGCTTAGATGTTATTCATGTGCACTATCTACGTTATCGTATAAGTTATCGGAACTATTAAACAGTTATTGGCTTCGCTGCCTATTTTTTGCGAACATAGAAGTATTTCATTCGCAATTACTGATTGAAAAATTAACGAAAAAATCAACTTGCTAATTCGAACAAAAAATGGAAAAAATGCCAAGTAAATATGTTTTAAAACAATAAAACTGGCTTAGATGTTATTCATGTGCTGCTATCTAAGTTATCGAATCAGTTATCGGAACTATTAAACAGTTATTGGCTTCGTTGCCTATTTTTTGCGAATATAGAAGTATTTCATTCACAATTACTGATTGAAAAATTAACGAAAAAATCAGACTTGCTAATTCGCACAAAAAATGGAAAAAATGCCAAGTAAATATGTTTTAAAACAATAAAACTGGCTTAGATGTTATTCATGTGCTGCTATCTAAGTTATCGAATCAGTTATCGGAACTATTAAACAGTTATTGGCTTCGTTGCCTATTTTTTGCGAATATAGAAGTATTTCATTCACAATTACTGATTGAAAAATTAACGAAAAAAACAGACTTGCTAATTCGCACAAAAAAATGGAAAAAATGCTAAGTAAATATGTTTTAAAACAATAAAACTAGCTTACATGTTATTCATGTGCTGCTATCTACGTTATCGTATAAGTTATCAGAACTATTAAACAGTTATTGGCTTTGTTGCCTATTTTTTGCGAATATGGAAGTATTTCATTCCCAATTACTGATAAAAAATTAACGAAAAAATCAGACTTGCTAATTCGCACAAAAAATGGAAAAAATGCCAAGTAAATATGTTTTAAAACAATAAAACTGGCTTAGATGTTATTCATGTGCACTATCTACGTTATCGTATAAGTTATCGGAACTATTAAACAGTTATTGACTTCGTTGCCTGTTTTTTGCGAATATAGAAGTATTTCATTCACAATTACTGATTGAAAAATTAACGAAAAAATCAGACTTGCTAATTCGCACAAAAAATGGAAAAAATGCCAAGTAAATATGTTTTAAAACAATAAAACTGGCTTAGATGTTATTCATGTGCACTATCTACGTTATCGTATAAGTTATCGGAACTATTAAACAGTTATTGACTTCGTTGCCTGTTTTTTGCGAATATAGAAGTATTTCATTCACAATTACTGATTGAAAAATTAACGAAAAAATCAGACTTGCTAATTCGCACAAAAAAGTAGAAAAAATGCCAAGTATAATAAATATGTTTTTAAACAATAAAACTGGCTTAGATGTTATTCATGTGCTACTATCTACGTTATCGTATAAGTTATCGGATCTATTAAACAGTTATTGGCTTCGTTGCCTATTTTTTGCGAATATAGAGTTATTTCATTCACAATTACTGATTGAAAAATTAACGAAAAAAATCAGACTTGCTAATTCGCACAAAAAAATGGAAAAAATGCTAAGTAAATATGTTTTAAAACAATAAAACTAGCTTACATGTTATTCATGTGCTGCTATCTACGTTATCGTATAAGTTATCAGAACTATTAAACAGTTATTGGCTTTGTTGCCTATTTTTTGCGAATATGGAAGTATTTCATTCCCAATTACTGATAAAAAATTAACAACAAAATTCCAAGTAAATATGTTTTAAAACAATAAAACTGCCTTAGATGTTATTCATGTGCTGCTATCTACGTTATCGAATAAGTTATTGGAACTATTAAACAGTTATTGGCTTCGTTGCCTATTTTTTGTGAATATAGAAGTATTTCATTCGCAATTACTGATTGAAAAATTAACGAAAAAATCAGACTTGCTAATTCGCACAAAAAATGGAAAAAATGCCAAGTAAATATGTTTTAAAACAATAAAACTGGCTTAGATGTTATTCATGTGCACTATCTACGTTATCGTATAAGTTATCGGAACTATTAAACAGTTATTGGCTTCGTTGCCTATTTTTTGCGAATATAGAAGTATTTCATTCACAATTACTGATTGAAAAATTAACGAAAAAATCAGACTTGCTAATTCGCACAAAAAAATGGAAAAAATGCTAAGTAAATATGTTTTAAAACAATAAAACTAGCTTACATGTTATTCATGTGCTGCTATCTACGTTATCGTATAAGTTATCAGAACTATTAAACAGTTATTGGCTTTGTTGCCTATTTTTTGCGGATATGGAAGTATTTCATTCCCAATTACTGATTAAAAATTAACAACAAAATTCCAAGTAAATATGTTTTAAAACAATAAAACTGGCTTAGATGTTATTCATGTGCACTATCTACGTTATCGTATAAGTTATCGGAACTATTAAACAGTTATTGGCTTCGCTGCCTATTTTTTGCGAACATAGAAGTATTTCATTCGCAATTACTGATTGAAAAATTAACGAAAAAATCAACTTGCTAATTCGAACAAAAAATGGAAAAAATGCCAAGTAAATATGTTTTAAAACAATAAAACTGGCTTAGATGTTATTCATGTGCTGCTATCTAAGTTATCGAATCAGTTATCGGAACTATTAAACAGTTATTGGCTTCGTTGCCTATTTTTTGCGAATATAGAAGTATTTCATTCACAATTACTGATTGAAAAATTAACGAAAAAATCAGACTTGCTAATTCGCACAAAAAATGGAAAAAATGCCAAGTAAATATGTTTTAAAACAATAAAACTGGCTTAGATGTTATTCATGTGCTGCTATCTAAGTTATCGAATCAGTTATCGGAACTATTAAACAGTTATTGGCTTCGTTGCCTATTTTTTGCGAATATAGAAGTATTTCATTCACAATTACTGATTGAAAAATTAACGAAAAAAACAGACTTGCTAATTCGCACAAAAAAATGGAAAAAATGCTAAGTAAATATGTTTTAAAACAATAAAACTAGCTTACATGTTATTCATGTGCTGCTATCTACGTTATCGTATAAGTTATCAGAACTATTAAACAGTTATTGGCTTTGTTGCCTATTTTTTGCGAATATGGAAGTATTTCATTCCCAATTACTGATAAAAAATTAACGAAAAAATCAGACTTGCTAATTCGCACAAAAAATGGAAAAAATGCCAAGTAAATATGTTTTAAAACAATAAAACTGGCTTAGATGTTATTCATGTGCACTATCTACGTTATCGTATAAGTTATCGGAACTATTAAACAGTTATTGACTTCGTTGCCTGTTTTTTGCGAATATAGAAGTATTTCATTCACAATTACTGATTGAAAAATTAACGAAAAAATCAGACTTGCTAATTCGCACAAAAAATGGAAAAAATGCCAAGTAAATATGTTTTAAAACAATAAAACTGGCTTAGATGTTATTCATGTGCACTATCTACGTTATCGTATAAGTTATCGGAACTATTAAACAGTTATTGACTTCGTTGCCTGTTTTTTGCGAATATAGAAGTATTTCATTCACAATTACTGATTGAAAAATTAACGAAAAAATCAGACTTGCTAATTCGCACAAAAAAGTAGAAAAAATGCCAAGTATAATAAATATGTTTTTAAACAATAAAACTGGCTTAGATGTTATTCATGTGCTACTATCTACGTTATCGTATAAGTTATCGGATCTATTAAACAGTTATTGGCTTCGTTGCCTATTTTTTGCGAATATAGAGTTATTTCATTCACAATTACTGATTGAAAAATTAACGAAAAAAATCAGACTTGCTAATTCGCACAAAAAAATGGAAAAAATGCTAAGTAAATATGTTTTAAAACAATAAAACTAGCTTACATGTTATTCATGTGCTGCTATCTACGTTATCGTATAAGTTATCAGAACTATTAAACAGTTATTGGCTTTGTTGCCTATTTTTTGCGAATATGGAAGTATTTCATTCCCAATTACTGATTAAAAATTAACAACAAAATTCCAAGTAAATATGTTTTAAAACAATAAAACTGCCTTAGATGTTATTCATGTGCTGCTATCTACGTTATCGAATAAGTTATTGGAACTATTAAACAGTTATTGGCTTCGTTGCCTATTTTTTGCGAAAATAGAAGTATTTCATTCGCAATTACTGATTGAAAAATTAACGAAAAAATCAGACTTGCTAATTCGCACAAAAAATGGAAAAAATGCCAAGTAAATATGTTTTAAAACAATAAAACTGGCTTAGATGTTATTCATGTGCACTATCTACGTTATCGTATAAGTTATCGGAACTATTAAACAGTTATTGGCTTCGTTGCCTATTTTTTGCGAATATAGAAGTATTTCATTCACAATTACTGATTGAAAAATTAACGAAAAAATCAGACTTGCTAATTCGCACAAAAAAATGGAAAAAATGCTAAGTAAATATGTTTTAAAACAATAAAACTAGCTTACATGTTATTCATGTGCTGCTATCTACGTTATCGTATAAGTTATCAGAACTATTAAACAGTTATTGGCTTTGTTGCCTATTTTTTGCGGATATGGAAGTATTTCATTCCCAATTACTGATTAAAAATTAACAACAAAATTCCAAGTAAATATGTTTTAAAACAATAAAACTGCCTTAGCTGTTATTCATGTGCTGCTATCTACGTTATCGAATAAGTTATCGGAACTATTAAACAGTTATTGGCTTCGTAGCCTATTTTTTGCGAATATAGAAGTATTTCATTCACAATTACTGATTGAAAAATTAACGAAAAAATCAGACTTGCTAATTCGCACAAAAAATGGAAAAAATGCCAAGTAAATATGTTTTAAAACAATAAAACTGGCTTAGATGTTATTCATGTGCACTATCTACGTTATCGTATAAGTTATCGGAACTATTAAACAGTTATTGGCTTCGTTGGCTATTTTTTGCGAATATAGAAGTATTTCATTCGCAATTACTGATTGAAAAATTAACGAAAAAATCAGACTTGCTAATTCGCACAAAAAATGGAAAAAATGCCAAGTAAATATGTTTTAAAACAATAAAACTGGCTTAGATGTTATTCATGTGCTGCTATCTAAGTTATCGAATCAGTTATCGGAACTATTAAACAGTTATTGGCTTCGTTGCCTATTTTTTGCGAATATAGAAGTATTTCATTCACAATTACTGATTGAAAAATTAACGAAAAAATCAGACTTGCTAAGTCGCACAAAAAAATGGAAAAAATGCCAAGTAAATATGTTTTAAAACAATAAAACTGGCTTAGATGTTATTCATGTGCTGCTATCTACGTTATCAAATAAGTTATTGGAACTATTAAACAGTTATTGGCTTCGTTGCCTATTTTTTGCGAATATAGAAGTATTTCATTCACAATTACTGATTGAACAATTAACGAAAAAATCAGACTTGCTAATTCGCACAAAAAAGTAGAAAAAATGCCAAGTATAATAAATATGTTTTTAAACAATAAAACTGGCTTAGATGTTATTCATGTGCTACTATCTACGTTATCGTATAAGTTATCGGATCTATTAAACAGTTATTGGCTTCGTTGCCTATTTTTTGCGAATATAGAGTTATTTCATTCACAATTACTGATTGAAAAATTAACGAAAAAAATCAGACTTGCTAATTCGCACAAAAAAATGGAAAAAATGCTAAGTAAATATGTTTTAAAACAATAAAACTAGCTTACATGTTATTCATGTGCTGCTATCTACGTTATCGTATAAGTTATCAGAACTATTAAACAGTTATTGGCTTTGTTGCCTATTTTTTGCGAATATGGAAGTATTTCATTCCCAATTACTGATAAAAAATTAACAACAAAATTCCAAGTAAATATGTTTTAAAACAATAAAACTGCCTTAGATGTTATTCATGTGCTGCTATCTACGTTATCGAATAAGTTATTGGAACTATTAAACAGTTATTGGCTTCGTTGCCTATTTTTTGTGAATATAGAAGTATTTCATTCGCAATTACTGATTGAAAAATTAACGAAAAAATCAGACTTGCTAATTCGCACAAAAAATGGAAAAAATGCCAAGTAAATATGTTTTAAAACAATAAAACTGCCTTAGATGTTATTCATGTGCACTATCTACGTTATCGTATAAGTTATCGGAACTATTAAACAGTTATTGGCTTCGTTGCCTATTTTTTGCGAATATAGAAGTATTTCATCCGCAATTACTGATTGAAAAATTAACGAAAAAATCAACTTGCTAATTCGAACAAAAAATGGAAAAAATGCCAAGTAAATATGTTTTAAAACAATAAAACTGGCTTAGATGTTATTCATGTGCTGCTATCTAAGTTATCGAATCAGTTATCGGAACTATTAAACAGTTATTGGCTTCGTTGCCTATTTTTTGCGAATATAGAAGTATTTCATTCACAATTACTGATTGAAAAATTAACGAAAAAATCAGACTTGCTAATTCGCACAAAAAATGGAAAAAATGCCAAGTAAATATGTTTTAAAACAATAAAACTGGCTTAGATGTTATTCATGTGCTGCTATCTAAGTTATCGAATCAGTTATCGGAACTATTAAACAGTTATTGGCTTCGTTGCCTATTTTTTGCGAATATAGAAGTATTTCATTCACAATTACTGATTGAAAAATTAACGAAAAAAACAGACTTGCTAATTCGCACAAAAAAATGGAAAAAATGCTAAGTAAATATGTTTTAAAACAATAAAACTAGCTTACATGTTATTCATGTGCTGCTATCTACGTTATCGTATAAGTTATCAGAACTATTAAACAGTTATTGGCTTTGTTGCCTATTTTTTGCGAATATGGAAGTATTTCATTCCCAATTACTGATAAAAAATTAACGAAAAAATCAGACTTGCTAATTCGCACAAAAAATGGAAAAAATGCCAAGTAAATATGTTTTAAAACAATAAAACTGGCTTAGATGTTATTCATGTGCACTATCTACGTTATCGTATAAGTTATCGGAACTATTAAACAGTTATTGACTTCGTTGCCTGTTTTTTGCGAATATAGAAGTATTTCATTCACAATTACTGATTGAAAAATTAACGAAAAAATCAGACTTGCTAATTCGCACAAAAAATGGAAAAAATGCCAAGTAAATATGTTTTAAAACAATAAAACTGGCTTAGATGTTATTCATGTGCACTATCTACGTTATCGTATAAGTTATCGGAACTATTAAACAGTTATTGACTTCGTTGCCTGTTTTTTGCGAATATAGAAGTATTTCATTCACAATTACTGATTGAAAAATTAACGAAAAAATCAGACTTGCTAATTCGCACAAAAAAGTAGAAAAAATGCCAAGTATAATAAATATGTTTTTAAACAATAAAACTGGCTTAGATGTTATTCATGTGCTACTATCTACGTTATCGTATAAGTTATCGGATCTATTAAACAGTTATTGGCTTCGTTGCCTATTTTTTGCGAATATAGAGTTATTTCATTCACAATTACTGATTGAAAAATTAACGAAAAAAATCAGACTTGCTAATTCGCACAAAAAAATGGAAAAAATGCTAAGTAAATATGTTTTAAAACAATAAAACTAGCTTACATGTTATTCATGTGCTGCTATCTACGTTATCGTATAAGTTATCAGAACTATTAAACAGTTATTGGCTTTGTTGCCTATTTTTTGCGAATATGGAAGTATTTCATTCCCAATTACTGATTAAAAATTAACAACAAAATTCCAAGTAAATATGTTTTAAAACAATAAAACTGCCTTAGATGTTATTCATGTGCTGCTATCTACGTTATCGAATAAGTTATTGGAACTATTAAACAGTTATTGGCTTCGTTGCCTATTTTTTGCGAAAATAGAAGTATTTCATTCGCAATTACTGATTGAAAAATTAACGAAAAAATCAGACTTGCTAATTCGCACAAAAAATGGAAAAAATGCCAAGTAAATATGTTTTAAAACAATAAAACTGGCTTAGATGTTATTCATGTGCACTATCTACGTTATCGTATAAGTTATCGGAACTATTAAACAGTTATTGGCTTCGTTGCCTATTTTTTGCGAATATAGAAGTATTTCATTCACAATTACTGATTGAAAAATTAACGAAAAAATCAGACTTGCTAATTCGCACAAAAAAATGGAAAAAATGCTAAGTAAATATGTTTTAAAACAATAAAACTAGCTTACATGTTATTCATGTGCTGCTATCTACGTTATCGTATAAGTTATCAGAACTATTAAACAGTTATTGGCTTTGTTGCCTATTTTTTGCGGATATGGAAGTATTTCATTCCCAATTACTGATTAAAAATTAACAACAAAATTCCAAGTAAATATGTTTTAAAACAATAAAACTGCCTTAGCTGTTATTCATGTGCTGCTATCTACGTTATCGAATAAGTTATCGGAACTATTAAACAGTTATTGGCTTCGTTGCCTATTTTTTGCGAATATAGAAGTATTTCATTCACAATTACTGATTGAAAAATTAACGAAAAAATCAGACTTGCTAATTCGCACAAAAAATGGAAAAAATGCCAAGTAAATATGTTTTAAAACAATAAAACTGGCTTAGATGTTATTCATGTGCACTATCTACGTTATCGTATAAGTTATCGGAACTATTAAACAGTTATTGGCTTCGTTGGCTATTTTTTGCGAATATAGAAGTATTTCATTCGCAATTACTGATTGAAAAATTAACGAAAAAATCAGACTTGCTAATTCGCACAAAAAATGGAAAAAATGCCAAGTAAATATGTTTTAAAACAATAAAACTGGCTTAGATGTTATTCATGTGCTGCTATCTAAGTTATCGAATCAGTTATCGGAACTATTAAACAGTTATTGGCTTCGTTGCCTATTTTTTGCGAATATAGAAGTATTTCATTCACAATTACTGATTGAAAAATTAACGAAAAAATCAGACTTGCTAAGTCGCAAAAAAAATGGAAAAAATGCCAAGTAAATATGTTTTAAAACAATAAAACTGGCTTAGATGTTATTCATGTGCTGCTATCTACGTTATCAAATAAGTTATTGGAACTATTAAACAGTTATTGGCTTCGTTGCCTATTTTTTGCGAATATAGAAGTATTTCATTCACAATTACTGATTGAACAATTAACGAAAAAATCAGACTTGCTAATTCGCACAAAAAAGTAGAAAAAATGCCAAGTATAATAAATATGTTTTTAAACAATAAAACTGGCTTAGATGTTATTCATGTGCTACTATCTACGTTATCGTATAAGTTATCGGATCTATTAAACAGTTATTGGCTTCGTTGCCTATTTTTTGCGAATATAGAGTTATTTCATTCACAATTACTGATTGAAAAATTAACGAAAAAAATCAGACTTGCTAATTCGCACAAAAAAATGGAAAAAATGCTAAGTAAATATGTTTTAAAACAATAAAACTAGCTTACATGTTATTCATGTGCTGCTATCTACGTTATCGTATAAGTTATCAGAACTATTAAACAGTTATTGGCTTTGTTGCCTATTTTTTGCGAATATGGAAGTATTTCATTCCCAATTACTGATAAAAAATTAACAACAAAATTCCAAGTAAATATGTTTTAAAACAATAAAACTGCCTTAGATGTTATTCATGTGCTGCTATCTACGTTATCGAATAAGTTATTGGAACTATTAAACAGTTATTGGCTTCGTTGCCTATTTTTTGCGAATATAGAGTTATTTCATTCACAATTACTGATTGAAAAATTAACGAAAAAAATCAGACTTGCTAATTCGCACAAAAAAATGGAAAAAATGCTAAGTAAATATGTTTTAAAACAATAAAACTAGCTTACATGTTATTCATGTGCTGCTATCTACGTTATCGTATAAGTTATCAGAACTATTAAACAGTTATTGGCTTCGTTGCCTATTTTTTGCGAATATAGAGTTATTTCATTCACAATTACTGATTGAAAAATTAACGAAAAAAATCAGACTTGCTAATTCGCACAAAAAAATGGAAAAAATGCTAAGTAAATATGTTTTAAAACAATAAAACTAGCTTACATGTTATTCATGTGCTGCTATCTACGTTATCGTATAAGTTATCAGAACTATTAAACAGTTATTGGCTTTGTTGCCTATTTTTTGCGAATATGGCAGTATTTCATTCCCAATTACTGATTAAAAATTAACAACAAAATTCCAAGTAAATATGTTTTAAAACAATAAAACTGCCTTAGATGTTATTCATGTGCTGCTATCTACGTTATCGAATAAGTTATGGGAACTATTAAACAGTTATTGGCTTCGTTGCCTATTTTTTGCGAACATAGAAGTATTTCATTCACAATTACTGATTGAAAAATTAACGAAAAAATCAGACTTGCTAATTCGCACAAAAAAATGGAAAAAATGCCAAGTAAATATGTTTTAAAACAATAAAACTGCCTTAGATGTTATTCATGTGCTGCTATCTACGTTATCGAATAAGTTATCGGAACTATTAAACAGTTATTGGCTTCGTTGCCTATTTTTTGCGAATATAGAAGTATTTCATTCACAATTACTGATTGAAAAATTAACGAAAAAATCAGACTTGCTAAGTCGCACAAAAAAATGGAAAAAATGCCAAGTAAATATGTTTTAAAACAATAAAACTGGCTTAGATGTTATTCATGTGCTGCTATCTACGTTATCAAATAAGTTATTGGAACTATTAAACAGTTATTGGCTTCGTTGCCTATTTTTTGCGAATATAGAAGTATTTCATTCACAATTACTGATTGAACAATTAACGAAAAAATCAGACTTGCTAATTCGCACAAAAAAATGGAAAAAATGCTAAGTAAATATGTTTTAAAACAATAAAAATAGCTTACATGTTATTCATGTGCTGCTATCTACGTTATCGTATAAGTTATCAGAACTATTAAACAGTTATTGGCTTTGTTGCCTATTTTTTGCGAATATGGAAGTATTTCATTCCCAATTACTGATAAAAAATTAACAACAAAATTCCAAGTAAATATGTTTTAAAACAATAAAACTGCCTTAGATGTTATTCATGTGCTGCTATCTACGTTATCGAATAAGTTATTGGAACTATTAAACAGTTATTGGCTTCGTTGCCTATTTTTTGCGAATATAGAGTTATTTCATTCACAATTACTGATTGAAAAATTAACGAAAAAAATCAGACTTGCTAATTCGCACAAAAAAATGGAAAAAATGCTAAGTAAATATGTTTTAAAACAATAAAACTAGCTTACATGTTATTCATGTGCTGCTATCTACGTTATCGTATAAATTATCAGAACTATTAAACAGTTATTGGCTTCGTTGCCTATTTTTTGCGAATATAGAGTTATTTCATTCACAATTACTGATTGAAAAATTAACGAAAAAAATCAGACTTGCTAATTCGCACAAAAAAATGGAAAAAATGCTAAGTAAATATGTTTTAAAACAATAAAACTAGCTTACATGTTATTCATGTGCTGCTATCTACGTTATCGTATAAGTTATCAGAACTATTAAACAGTTATTGGCTTTGTTGCCTATTTTTTGCGAATATGGCAGTATTTCATTCCCAATTACTGATTAAAAATTAACAACAAAATTCCAAGTAAATATGTTTTAAAACAATAAAACTGCCTTAGATGTTATTCATGTGCTGCTATCTACGTTATCGAATAAGTTATTGGAACTATTAAACAGTTATTGGCTTCGTTGCCTATTTTTTGCGAATATAGAAGTATTTCATTAACAATTACTGATTGAAAAATTAACGAAAAAATCAGACTTGCTAATTCGCACAAAAAATGGAAAAAATGCCAAGTAAATATGTTTTAAAACAATAAAACTGGCTTAGATGTTATTCATGTGCACTATCTACGTTATCGTATAAGTTATCGGAACTATTAAACAGTTATTGGCTTCGTTGCCTATTTTTTGCGAATATAGAAGTATTTCATTCACAATTACTGATTGAAAAATTAACGAAAAAATCAGCCTTGCTAATTCGCACAAAAAAATGTAAAAAGTGCTAAGTAAATATGTTTTAAAACAATAAAACTAGCTTACATGTTATTCATGTGCTGCTATCTACGTTATCGTATAAGTTATCAGAACTATTAAACAGTTATTGGCTTTGTTGCCTATTTTTTGCGAATATGGAAGTATTTCATTCCCAATTACTGATTAAAAATTAACAACAAAATTCCAAGTAAATATGTTTTAAAACAATAAAACTGCCTTAGATGTTATTCATGTGCTGCTATCTACGTTATCGAATAAGTTATTGGAACTATTAAACAGTTATTGGCTTCGTTGCCTATTTTTTGCGAATATAGAAGTATTTCATTCACAATTACTGATTGAACAATTAACGAAAAAATCAGACTTGCTAATTCGCACAAAAAAATGGAAAAAATGCCAAGTAAATATGTTTTAAAACAATAAAACTGGCTTAGATGTTATTCATGTGCACTATCTACGTTATCGTATAAGTTATCGGAACTATTAAACAGTTATTGGCTTCGTTGGCTATTTTTTGCGAATATAGAAGTATTTCATTCACAATTACTGATTAAAAAATTAACGAAAAAATCAGACTTGCTAATTCGCACAAAAAAATGGAAAAAATGCCAAGTAAATATGTTTTAAAACAATAAAACTGGCTTAGATGTTATTCATGTGCTGCTATCTACGTTATCGTATAAGTTATCGGAACTATTAAACAGTTATTGGCTTCATGCCTATTTTTTGCGAATATAGAAGTATTTCATTCACAATTAATGATTGAAAAATTAACGAAAAAATCAGACTTGCTCATTCGCAAAAAAAAGTGGAAAAAATGCCAAGTAAATATGTTTTAAAACAATAAAACTGGCTTACATGTTATTCATGTGCTGCTATCTACGTTATCGTATAAGTTATCGGAACTATTAAACAGTTATTGACTTCGTTGCCTGTTTTTTGCGAATATAGAAGTATTTCATTCACAATTACTGATTG
This sequence comes from Arma custos, assembly GCA_037127475.1. Taxonomy (NCBI): domain Eukaryota; kingdom Metazoa; phylum Arthropoda; class Insecta; order Hemiptera; family Pentatomidae; genus Arma; species Arma custos. The sequence goes on along the minus strand of CM073763.1, from coordinate 47,915,608 downwards.
AAAAATTAACGAAAAAATCAGACTTGCTAATTCGCACAAAAAAGTAGAAAAAATGCCAAGTATAATAAATATGTTTTTAAACAATAAAACTGGCTTAGATGTTATTCATGTGCTACTATCTACGTTATCGTATAAGTTATCGGATCTATTAAACAGTTATTGGCTTCGTTGCCTATTTTTTGCGAATATAGAGTTATTTCATTCACAATTACTGATTGAAAAATTAACGAAAAAAATCAGACTTGCTAATTCGCACAAAAAAATGGAAAAAATGCTAAGTAAATATGTTTTAAAACAATAAAACTAGCTTACATGTTATTCATGTGCTGCTATCTACGTTATCGTATAAGTTATCAGAACTATTAAACAGTTATTGGCTTTGTTGCCTATTTTTTGCGAATATGGAAGTATTTCATTCCCAATTACTGATTAAAAATTAACAACAAAATTCCAAGTAAATATGTTTTAAAACAATAAAACTGGCTTAGATGTTATTCATGTGCACTATCCACGTTATCGTATAAGTTATCGGAACTATTAAACAGTTATTGGCTTCGCTGCCTATTTTTTGCGAACATAGAAGTATTTCATTCACAATTACTGATTGAAAAATTAACGAAAAAATCAGACTTGCTAATTCGCACAAAAAAATGGAAAAAATGCCAAGTAAATATGTTTTAAAACAATAAAACTGCCTTAGATGTTATTCATGTGCTGCTATCTACGTTATCGAATAAGTTATCGGAACTATTAAACAGTTATTGGCTTCGTTGCCTATTTTTTGCGAATATAGAAGTATTTCATTCGCAATTACTGATTGAAAAATTAACGAAAAAATCAGACTTGCTAATTCGCACAAAAAATGGAAAAAATGCCAAGTAAATATGTTTTAAAACAATAAAACTGGCTTAGATGTTATTCATGTGCTGCTATCTAAGTTATCGAATCAGTTATCGGAACTATTAAACAGTTATTGGCTTCGTTGTCTATTTTTTGCGAATATAGAAGTATTTCATTCACAATTACTGATTGAAAAATTAACGAAAAAATCAGACTTGCTAAGTCGCACAAAAAATTGGAAAAAATGCCAAGTAAATATGTTTTAAAACAATAAAACTGGCTTAGATGTTATTCATGTGCTGCTATCTACGTTATCAAATAAGTTATTGGAACTATTAAACAGTTATTGGCTTCGTTGGCTATTTTTTGCGAATATAGAAGTATTTCATCCACAATTACTGATTAAAAAATTAACGAAAAAATCAGACTTGCTAATTCGCACAAAAAAATGGAAAAAATGCCAAGTAAATATGTTTTAAAACAATAAAACTGGCTTAGATGTTATTCATGTGCTGCTATCTACGTTATCGTATAAGTTATCGGAACTATTAAACAGTTATTGGCTTCGTTGGCTATTTTTTGCGAATATAGAAGTATTTCATTTTTAATTACTGATTGAAAAATTAACGAAAAAATCAGACTTGCTCATTCGCAAAAAAAAGTGGAAAAAATGCCAAGTAAATATGTTTTAAAACAATAAAACTGGCTTACATGTTATTCATGTGCTGCTATCTACGTTATCGTATAAGTTATCGGAACTATTAAACAGTTATTGATTTCGTTGCCTGTTTTTTGCGAATATAGAAGTATTTCATTCACAATTACTGATTGAAAAATTAACGAAAAAATCAGACATGCTAATTCGCACAAAAAAGTAGAAAAAATGCCAAGTATAATAAATATGTTTTTAAACAATAAAACTGGCTTAGATGTTATTCATGTGCTACTATCTACGTTATCGCATAAGTTATCGGATCTATTAAACAGTTATTGGCTTCGTTGCCTATTTTTTGCGAATATAGAGTTATTTCATTCACAATTACTGATTGAAAAATTAACGAAAAAAATCAGACTTGCTAATTCGCACAAAAAAATGGAAAAAATGCTAAGTAAATATGTTTTAAAACAATAAAACTAGCTTACATGTTATTCATGTGCTGCTGTCTACGTTATCGTATAAGTTATCAGAACTATTAAACAGTTATTGGCTTTGTTGCCTATTTTTTGCGAATATGGAAGTATTTCATTCCCAATTACTGATAAAAAATTAACAACAAAATTCCAAGTAAATATGTTTTAAAACAATAAAACTGCCTTAGATGTTATTCATGTGCTGCTATCTACGTTATCGAATAAGTTATTGGAACTATTAAACAGTTATTGGCTTCGTTGCCTATTTTTTGCGAATATAGAAGTATTTCATTCGCAATTACTGATTGAAAAATTAACGAAAAAATCAGACTTGCTAATTCGCACAAAAAATGGAAAAAATGCCAAGTAAATATGTTTTAAAACAATAAAACTGGCTTAGATGTTATTCATGTGCACTATCTACGTTATCGTATAAGTTATCGGAACTATTAAACAGTTATTGGCTTCGTTGCCTATTTTTTGCGAATATAGAAGTATTTCATTCACAATTACTGATTGAAAAATTAACGAAAAAATCAGACTTGCTAATTCGCACAAAAAAATGGAAAAAATGCTAAGAAAATATGTTTTAAAACAATAAAACTAGCTTACATGTTATTCATGTGCTGCTATCTACGTTATCGTATAAGTTATCAGAACTATTAAACAGTTATTGGCTTTGTTGCCTATTTTTTGCGGATATGGAAGCATTTCATTCCCAATTACTGATTAAAAATTAACAACAAAATTCCAAGTAAATATGTTTTAAAACAATAAAACTGGCTTAGATGTTATTCATGTGCACTATCTACGTTATCGTATAAGTTATCGGAACTATTAAACAGTTATTGGCTTCGCTGCCTATTTTTTGCGAACATAGAAGTATTTCATTCACAATTACTGATTGAAAAATTAACGAAAAAATCAGACTTGCTAATTCGCACAAAAAAATGGAAAAAATGCCAAGTAAATATGTTTTAAAACAATAAAACTGCCTTAGATGTTATTCATGTGCTGCTATCTACGTTATCGAATAAGTTATCGGAACTATTAAACAGTTATTGGCTTCGTTGCCTATTTTTTGCGAATATAGAAGTATTTCATTCACAATTACTGATTGAAAAATTAACGAAAAAATCAGACTTGCTAAGTCGCACAAAAAAATGGAAAAAATGCCAAGTAAATATGTTTTAAAACAATAAAACTGGCTTAGATGTTATTCATGTGCTGCTATCTAAGTTATCGAATCAGTTATCGGAACTATTAAACAGTTATTGGCTTCGTTGCCTATTTTTTGCGAATATAGAAGTATTTCATTCACAATTACTGATTGAACAATTAACGAAAAAATCAGACTTGCTAATTCGCACAAAAAAATGGAAAAAATGCCAAGTAAATATGTTTTAAAACAATAAAACTGGCTTAGATGTTATTCATGTGCACTATCTACGTTATCGTATAAGTTATCGGAACTATTAAACAGTTATTGGCTTCGTTGGCTATTTTTTGCGAATATAGAAGTATTTCATTCACAATTACTGATTAAAAAATTAACGAAAAAATCAGACTTGCTAATTCGCACAAAAAAATGGAAAAAATGCCAAGTAAATATGTTTTAAAACAATAAAACTGGCTTAGATGTTATTCATGTGCTGCTATCTACGTTATCGTATAAGTTATCGGAACTATTAAACAGTTATTGGCTTCGCTGCCTATTTTTTGCGAACATAGAAGTATTTCATTCACAATTACTGATTGAAAAATTAACGAAAAAATCAGACTTGCTAATTCGCACAAAAAAATGGAAAAAATGCCAAGTAAATATGTTTTAAAACAATAAAACTGCCTTAGATGTTATTCATGTGCTGCTATCTACGTTATCGAATAAGTTATCGGAACTATTAAACAGTTATTGACTTCGTTGCCTGTTTTTTGCGAATATAGAAGTATTTCATTCACAATTACTGATTGAAAAATTAACGAAAAAATCAGACTTGCTAATTCGCACAAAAAAGTAGAAAAAATGCCAAGTAAATATGTTTTAAAACAATAAAACTGGCTTACATGTTATTCATGTGCTGCTATCTACGTTATCGTATAAGTTATCAGAACTATTAAACAGTTATTGGCTTTGTTGCCTATTTTTTGCGGATATGGAAGTATTTCATTCCCAATTACTGATTAAAAATTAACAACAAAATTCCAAGTAAATATGTTTTAAAACAATAAAACTGGCTTAGATGTTATTCATGTGCACTATCTACGTTATCGTATAAGTTATCGGAACTATTAAACAGTTATTGGCTTCGCTGCCTATTTTTTGCGAACATAGAAGTATTTCATTCACAATTACTGATTGAAAAATTAACGAAAAAATCAGACTTGCTAATTCGCACAAAAAAATGGAAAAAATGCCAAGTAAATATGTTTTAAAACAATAAAACTGCCTTAGATGTTATTCATGTGCTGCTATCTACGTTATCGAATAAGTTATCGGAACTATTAAACAGTTATTGGCTTCGTTGCCTATTTTTTGCGAATATAGAAGTATTTCATTCGCAATTACTGATTGAAAAATTAACGAAAAAATCAGACTTGCTAATTCGCACAAAAAATGGAAAAAATGCCAAGTAAATATGTTTTAAAACAATAAAACTGGCTTAGATGTTATTCATGTGCTGCTATCTAAGTTATCGAATCAGTTATCGGAACTATTAAACAGTTATTGGCTTCGTTGCCTATTTTTTGCGAATATAGAAGTATTTCATTCACAATTACTGATTGAAAAATTAACGAAAAAATCAGACTTGCTAATTCGCACAAAAAATGGAAAAAATGCCAAGTAAATATGTTTTAAAACAATAAAACTGGCTTAGATGTTATTCATGTGCTGCTATCTAAGTTATCGAATCAGTTATCGGAACTATTAAACAGTTATTGGCTTCGTTGCCTATTTTTTGCGAATATAGAAGTATTTCATTCACAATTACTGATTGAAAAATTAACGAAAAAATCAGACTTGCTAAGTCGCACAAAAAAATGGAAAAAATGCCAAGTAAATATGTTTTAAAACAATAAAACTGGCTTAGATGTCATTCATGTGCTGCTATCTACGTTATCGTATAAGTTATCGGAACTATTAAACAGTTATTGGCTTTGTTGCCTATTTTTTGCGAATATGGCAGTATTTCATTCCCAATTACTGATTAAAAATTAACAACAAAATTCCAAGTAAATATGTTTTAAAACAATAAAACTGCCTTAGATGTTATTCATGTGCTGCTATCTACGTTATCGAATAAGTTATTGGAACTATTAAACAGTTATTGGCTTCGTTGCCTATTTTTTGCGAATATAGAAGTATTTCATTCACAATTACTGATTGAAAAATTAACGAAAAAATCGGACTTGCTAATTCGCACAAAAAATGGAAAAAATGCCAAGTAAATATGTTTTAAAACAATAAAACTGGCTTAGATGTTATTCATGTGCACTATCTACGTTATCGTATAAGTTATCGGAACTATTAAACAGTTATTGGCTTCGTTGCCTATTTTTTGCGAATATAGAAGTATTTCATTCACAATTACTGATTGAAAAATTAACGAAAAAATCAGACTTGCTAATTCGCACAAAAAAATGGAAAAAGTGCTAAGTAAATATGTTTTAAAACAATAAAACTAGCTTACATGTTATTCATGTGCTGCTATCTACGTTATCGTATAAGTTATCAGAACTATTAAACAGTTATTGGCTTTGTTGCCTTTTTTTTGCGAATATGGAAGTATTTCATTCCCAATTACTGATTAAAAATTAACAACAAAATTCCAAGTAAATATGTTTTAAAACAATAAAACTGCCTTAGCTGTTATTCATGTGCTGCTATCTACGTTATCGAATAAGTTATCGGAACTATTAAACAGTTATTGGCTTCGTTGGCTATTTTTTGCGAATATAGAAGTATTTCATTCACAATTACTGATTAAAAAATTAACGAAAAAATCAGACTTGCTAATTCGCACAAAAAAATGGAAAAAATGCCAAGTAAATATGTTTTAAAACAATAAAACTGGCTTAGATGTCATTCATGTGCTGCTATCTACGTTATCGTATAAGTTATCGGAACTATTAAACAGTTATTGGCTTCGTTGCCTATTTTTTGCGAATATAGAAGTATTTCATTCACAATTACTGATTGAAAAATTAACGAAAAAATCAGACTTGCTAATTCGCACAAAAAATGGAAAAAATGCCAAGTAAATATGCTTTAAAACAATAAAACTGGCTTAGATGTTATTCATGTGCACTATCTACGTTATCGTATAAGTTATCGGAACTATTAAACAGTTATTGGCTTCGCTGCCTATTTTTTGCGAATATAGATGTATTTCATTCACAATTACTGATTAAAAAATTAACGAAAAAATCAGACTTGCTAATTCGCACAAAAAAATGGAAAAAATGCCAAGTAAATATGTTTTAAAACAATAAAACTGGCTTAGATGTCATTCATGTGCTGCTATCTACGTTATCGTATAAGTTATCGGAACTATTAAACAGTTATTGGCTTCGTTGCCTATTTTTTGCGAATATAGAAGTATTTCATTCACAATTACTGATTGAAAAATTAACGAAAAAATCAGACTTGCTAATTCGCACAAAAAATGGAAAAAATGCCAAGTAAATATGCTTTAAAACAATAAAACTGGCTTAGATGTTATTCATGTGCACTATCTACGTTATCGTATAAGTTATCGGAACTATTAAACAGTTATTGGCTTCGTTGCCTATTTTTTGCGAATATAGAAGTATTTCATTCACAATTACTGATTGAAAAATTAACGAAAAAATCAGACTTGCTAATTCGCACAAAAAAATGGAAAAAATGCTAAGTAAATATGTTTTAAAACAATAAAACTAGCTTACATGTTATTCATGTGCTGCTATCTACGTTATCGTATAAGTTATCAGAACTATTAAACAGTTATTGGCTTTGTTGCCTATTTTTTGTGAATATGGAAGTATTTCATTCCCAATTACTGATTAAAAATTAACAACAAAATTCCAAGTAAATATGTTTTAAAACAATAAAACTGCCTTAGATGTTATTCATGTGCTGCTATCTACGTTATCGAATAAGTTATTGGAACTATTAAACAGTTATTGGCTTCGTTGCCTATTTTTTGCGAATATAGAAGTATTTCATTCACAATTACTGATTGAAAAATTAACGAAAAAATCAGACTTGCTAATTCGCACAAAAAAGTAGAAAAAATGCCAAGTAAATATGTTTTTAAACAATAAAACTGGCTTAGATGTTATTCATGTGCTACTATCTACGTTATCGTATAAGTTATCGGTTCTATTAAACAGTTATTGGCTTCGTTGCCTATTTTTTGCGAATATAGAAGTATTTCATTCACAATTACTGATTGAAAAATTAACGAAAAAATCATACTTGCTAATTCGCACAAAAAAATGGAAAAAATGCCAAGTAAATATGTTTTAAAACAATAAAACTGGCTTACATGTTATTCATGTGCTGCTATCTACGTTATCGTATAAGTTATCGGAACTATTAAACAGTTATTGGCTTCATGCCTATTTTTTGCGAATATAGAAGTATTTCATTGACAATTACTGATTGAAAAATTAACGAAAAAATCAGACTTGCTAATTCGGACAAAAAATTGGAAAAAATTCAAAGTAAATATGTTTTAAAACCATAAAAATGCCTTAGATGTTAGTCATGTGGCGCTGCCTACGTTATCGAATCGGTTATCGGAACTATTAAACAGTTATTGGCTTCGTTGCCTATTTTTTGTGAATATAGAAGTATTTCATTCACAATTACTGATTGAAAAATTAACGAAAAAATCACACTCGCTAATTCGGACAAAAAAATGGAAAAAATGCCAAGTAAATATGTTTTAAAACAATAAAACTGGCTTAGATGTTATTCATGTGCTGCTATCTAAGTTATCGAATCAGTTATCGGAACTATTAAACAGTTATTGGCTTCGTTGCCTATTTTTTGCGAATATAGAAGTATTTCATTCACAATTACTGATTGAAAAATTAACGAAAAAATCAGACTTGCTAATTCGCACAAAAAAATGGAAAAAACGCCAAGTAAATATGTTTTAAAACAATAAAACTGGCTTAGATGTTATTCATGTGCTGCTACCTACGTTATCGTATAAGTTATCGGAACTATTAAACAGTTATTGGCTTCATGCCTATTTTTTGCGAATATAGAAGTATTTCATTCACAATTACTGATTGAAAAATTAACGAAAAAATCAAACTTGCTAATTCGCACAAAAAAATGGAAAAAATGCCAAGTAAATATTTTTTAAAACCATAAATAAAACTGCCTTAGACGTTATTGAAGCAGCGACATCTATTAGACGTTATCGGAACTTTTAAAGAGTTATTGGCTTCGTTGCCTATTTTTTGCGAATATAGAAGTATTTCATTCACAATTACTGATTGAAAAATTAACAAAAAATCATACTTGCTAATTCGCACAAAAAAATAGAATAAATGCCACGTAAATATGTTTTAAAACCATAAAACTGCCTTAGAAGCTTTTGAAGCAGCGACATCTATTAGACGTTATCGGAACTATTAAAGAGTTATTGGCTTTGTTGCCTCTTTTTTTTGCGAATATAGAAGGATTTCATTCACAATTACTGATTGAAAAATTAACAAAAAAATCAAACTTGCTAATTCGCACAAAAAATGGAAAAAACATCAAGTACATAAGTTTTAAAACCATAAAACTGCCTTAGATGTTAGTCATGAGGTTATCGGAACTATTATGCCAATATGAAATATAAAATATATATGGAACTATTCCTGCATTTCCTATATATGGAAAAGCATTGACAATGCTAATAGGCACCATAGATTTGTTTAAGATGGTGACTAGTTATTATAGTATGAACACAAAGTTGCAAAATACTGTAATAGAGATTACTGTACAACAATTCATTATATAATGCAATTGATGATGAAAGGATATAATGAATTTAAAATACTAATGTAGTTACATAAGCTACATAGTTATATTATTTGCAATTTGTATTTGAATTTATGTACCATCGAGTTCATATTGAGATTTTTTATTTTAATGCACAGAACTGTCACTGAGCTTTCTGCCTGCATGTAGTGTGAATATAAATATATCACATAATATAACATAAGTTTAATTTGCTGAATAATAGCAGTACCGACTAAAATTTGTTGAGACATATGCAGAGGTTGAATTCATCTTCCATTCTAGCAATCATACAGTCGACTGTTTCATCATTAAAATTAACACACTAAAACAACATATGTTTAAAGTAGTAATAAAATTACATTTTTGTTAAATTTATTGATGGCTTATTTGTATTCCTCTTATTAAATTTGATCATATAAATTGTTAATTCTCCTGTAGCTCAGCTGCAGTTTTTTTTATAGGAATATTTTAATTTATACTGAAAATTGGACAGTGGGTATTTATTTAATTATTCATTGCATCCATTGTCTTTTTTAATAGTGTGATAATGACTTATCTATTAACTTATTAACTGTTATGTATGAAGGAAAATGAGGGGAAAAAAAAGTAATTTTTAGCTCATTTGTTTTCTTTAGTGTAATTTTGAGCTAATGGAAGGGCTTGTAATTCGTTTCTCTAATTTTTTTTATTTTTTTTCAATTTCAACTGCTGCGAGTTGCATCATGAAGAAAGTCTAAAAAGATATCAAGCAGTACTATATTATGGTCTTCACATGATTAACACATTTGGAGATTTAAAATAATAAATACAATGACTCAAGCAAAACCAGAATTAACACAAAGAAAGGATTCAAGAAAGATTGGAGTTCAGGATTCAAAGACAGATTGAAGAAATATTGAAATGAAAAGAGACAGTTGTACCAAAAATATTTTTTTCCTTAAAATAAGGTACACCTACTTACAAAAATTTATGAAAATATTTTAATATATAATATTATGTGTTATATTTATATTCACTTTCAATTTTAAATCGAGATTGTAATGCTTAAACAACACTTGTATTACTGCACATTAAAAAAAAATGAAAACCAAGTTTTTCCATTCTAAAATTATAATACTTTTAAAGTCTTTTTTCCCTCACCTTTTCCTTTTTTCTTTCTTTCCTTAAACAATCAAGAGAAGAACTTGACATTATAAGAATAATTTAAATGAAGAGAGACAGTTGTGCAACAAATATTATTTTCAATAAAAAAAAGTAAGTATAACATTTACAATTATGTAATACCTATATATAATAAACTGGATAATTCAAATGATGTATTGAATTGGTGAGGGGGGTGCAATCAATACATTTTATAAATGCTTTAGATTGACCTCATTTTAATTTACTAATAAATGGAATTATAATCAAGAAATTTTTAGGCAGTCTACAGAGAAGTTTTGATTCCTAAAATTGGATGTTTACGGAAAGTAAGGTATACAATTGTTTTTCTTTTAAAACTTAATTATTAAATTTGTTGTTATGTTTATTTTAGTAAAAATTAAATATTAATTATATTGATAGCTATTAACTATTTTTCTGAAATTTAAAAACAAGTCTTTGAAGTTAAAAAGAATATTTTCTGACTTCCACCCAGACCATATCCTTAATACATAAACAAAATCAACTAATACTATTAAACAGATTTTTAAAGATAGTTTATTCTGTATATAAAAATGTACTATAGTTAAAATAAAAAGTATTAATAAGGTTTTAATTTATTCTGTGATATTGTTAAAATTAGATCAGAGTGCACTGAACTTCTGCCGTAACTCTTCAAGTGCTCCTACTACAGTTTACACGATGTAATCGCAAGTAATGTCTGCAGCAATAGTCATGTATTAAATGAATCATTAAGATGAGCTTATGCTTCCTTTTTATTCTGTCTACTGGATAGTTATCTAAGTATTTATTTATTTTAGCTTTATATAGTTATAATGAAAAATGAGAAGCACTTAAAGATAAACTTTGTATGTACTTAAAAATAAGTTAGGTTTTTGAGAGTAGAGTGGCTGAAATGGTAATATCATTAAATGAATAAGCTTAATTTATTATTTTTTTAATCTATTTGTTAACTAATAGTCTATTAGTCGAATAAAACTTCTTTGCTTGTTTTAGAAACTGTAAAGGTCCTAGCCTAGTACCAAACCCTGAAGAATCTTCCTGAGTTTAGAGTTCCCAGTAATGGCTTCAACCATACTTTTGAGGTAGGTTCTTTCGAAGTGAATATATTTAGATTACAGTGCCTCTTATGCTGTCTTCTACGACTTATGACTATTTAAGTGTAACCAAGTAAAGCTATAGGTGTTAAATTATTGTTTATTATTTTAATTCATTTGCTTATTTCATTATAACCAAGAGCTAATAATGATAAACCTTGTGAAACAGAAAAAAGGTTTCTGTTAAATCGAGACCATTGTTGTTTTATTATTTAGAATATTTCAAAATATAATGAGTAATTATTTTTACGAAGAGTCGTATGTACAAGTTAGATGCCTGTAATTTTTCCACCTTTTTTTTTTATGAATACATTTTTAAATTTATTCCTCACATATCATTCCTTCAAAAGAACGGTGTTATTACTCAAAAAACCTAATTTGCAATGGAGATATTTGAAAGTTACATGTGAGTTAAAAAAATAAAAAATTTGGTTATTGATACAAAATTCTTTTACTAACGACTAGAAAATTTTTAAAAGCTTGAAACTTTTTCTTTCAATGTCATTATTCCCATAAAACTTTAAGTTCAAACATAATACAACTCAAAATATGACTTTATTAAAAATGTTGGAAACGGAATATCAGATATGCTCTTTCTGAATTCTGAATCAATCAATACAATTGCTTCTGAAATCTTAACTAAAAAATGCCTAATTTTGAGTTTATGTTATATGTAGTTCTTTTGAAGGAGCGAATATAGTTCTATACTACTGGCAGATTTTTCTGTTTGATCTTTAATAGGATGAAATACCTGTTTTACCTTCTGTAATGTACTGGTATATTCGTATATATAAATGTTCTACATTAAATCAGTATATATCCCTGTTAACATAAAACAAATTTATGCATTATTGATTAATGTTAACGATTTTATATTTTGTGTTTCTGTTTTTTATTAAGTTTATTAAATTTGTGGATGTTCATAACGAACTTCATAATACACATATTTATTGTTTTTGATTTGGAGAAACTATTTATTTTTTTTATAATAAAATTATTTAGGCTATGGTATTAATTAATTATGTGTATTTCTTCCTTTTTGTACTTCATTATCTAATAAAAGCTTATCATTACATTAGTACTTTAAATTCATTATACCCTTTCATCATCAATTAAATTATATAATTAATTGTTCTACAGTAATCTCTATTACAGTATTTTGCAACTTTGTGTTCATACTATAATAACTAGTCGCCCTCTTAAACAAATCTATGGTGCCTATTAGCATTGTCAATGCTTTTCCATATATAGGAAATGCAGGAATAGTTCCATATATATTTTATATTTCATATTGGCATAATAGTTCTGATAACCTCATGACTAACATCTAAGGCAGTTTTATGGTTTTAAAACTTATGTACTTGATGTTTTTTCCATTTTTTGTGCGAATTAGCAAGTTTGATTTTTTTGTTAATTTTTCAATCAGTAATTGTGAATGAAATCCTTCTATATTCGCAAAAAAAAGAGGCAACAAAGCCAATAACTCTTTAATAGTTCCGATAACCTCTAATAGATGTCGCTGCTTCAAAAACTTCTAAGGCAGTTTTATGGTTTTAAAACATATTTACGTGGCATTTTTTCCATTTTTTTGTGCGAATTAGCAAGTATGATTTTTTCGTTAATTTTTCAATCAGTAATTGTGAATGAAATACTTCTATATTCGCAAAAAACAGTCAACGAAGCCAATAACTGTTTAATAGTTCCGATAACTTATACGATAACGTAGATAGCAGCACATGAATAACATCTAAGCCAGTTTTATTGTTTTAAAACATATTTACTTGGCATTTTTTCTATGTTTTTGTGCGAATTAGCAAGTCTGATTTTTTCGTTAATTTTTCAATCAGTAATTGTGAATGAAATACTTCTATATTCGCAAAAAATAGGCAACGAAGCCAATAACTGTTTAATAGTTCCGATAACTTATACGATAACGTAGATAGCAGCAATCATAGCGACGTAGATAGCATTCAATAGGTTTCCTATAACATTTAATTTTTTTGTCAATTTAGGATTAAAAACTCCTGAAATATTTAATTTTATAAAAAAAACAAAAATTGAAAGTAAGGGATTCTCTTTAAAAAGAGGTATATTTAATACTTATTGATGTCTTTGTTCAACATTAAATACTATATTCTATCTCGGTCCTATAAAATTTATTTAATAATCATTCTTGAAAAAAAGTAGATAAGATTTCTGAGATATTAATTTTAATTAATAATTGCCTTCTAAACTTCACCTGAACCAGCCATAGTGATTTAAATTATTGAAACAATTGAAAAATAACATAATGTCAGAATAATTATCAATATGCTTGTTTGTTTTTATTTTTTTATTTATTTATTCAATTATTTGAATTGAGATTGTTTAGATATAATATTAATATTAATTTATTTAAATAATTTCGAAAATAATATGAAAGATCATAATAGACTAAGATCAAAGGTTGACTTATTATTAAATGACTATAGAGGATATGGTTCCCTCTGAATTGGAAAAAAAATTTTAAATGGAATTAAACAACTTATGTGAGGTATCTATGCTTTATTTGGTTATTTGTTGGACAATAGAAATATTTTATATACAGTTTTATTTATTGAATTATTTATATTGTTATAATTATGGAATTTATGCATGTTTTACAGATGAATGACTTATGGTTAAATTGTTAACCATATAATAAGTATAAAAAAATGAAACAATTAAAATAGAAGATTGAGAATGGCCTTGGCCGAAACGTTTCTCGTAAATAAAGAATAAAAAATTTTTTTACTGGAAATAGGTTTTTTGTTCTCCTAATTAAAGAATATATTATATGATTGAGTCCAGTTAAAATTTATATAAAAAAATTTTATTTTACTTAATTTGTGTGGAGGAATTACTTTTTTCAGGTATTATTACTTATTTAAAGGAATTACAGTTATAATTATGGTTATTAAAACATACCTCATGATGTATATTTTATTATTAGAAACTGTCCAGAAATATTTTTTTTTTTTTTAGTTATTTAGTTATATAGAATTATACTCGTATTTAAAAACAGATGTATTTTATATAGTTTAATTTAAATATATATATATATATATATATATATATATATATATATATATATATATATATATATATATATATATATATTTAAATTTAATACAAAATTCTTAACTATTGTATAATAAATAATTAAATATTTATGTAAAATCATTTATGGATGCATGTGCTATGTAGGAGTAATAAGGTAACCGATGGTGTAATTTACATTGAAGTACAAGCTTCCCTTCCTGTACCATATCATCGATGTCAAATTATTACCGGCTATGTACACTTTGGGCGATTTTACAGGAGAGAAAAAAAAAACCACCATAAGTTATATTATCTTATGTATATCAATTATCTTTCAATTGCTAATTACAGCACTGACTTGCGCGTTCAACCTTGAAAACTTTTTCTAATATTGTGTGATTCAACCTGTAGAATGCGTTACCATTACACTATCTTATTTTCACCAAAAGTTGTAGATAGGCGGTATTGCTTTGACAGCGACGATATGTTTTGTTTATATTTAGTCTTTTGTTTTATTATTTTCAATTGTCACTTCAGTGCATTTCGATATTTTTAAGGAAACATTATTTATTCAGGTCATTCAGGTATTGTTTTTTTGCTAATTGTATTTTTGTATTAATTTTTGTTATTTATTACTGACTTTTGGTTTCGTTTAATAAATTTTCAGGCATTGGGATATTTAAACTGAGATTACTCCTTGCTCTTACTATTCTATATATAGAATATAGAATTACATAAACTGAATTTTTGAGCAAAACGATGATGGTAAAGTTTCACATTGTGAATGAAGAAGGAGTAAATAAGTTATGAGTATAATGAAGATAGAACAAAATTGTATTTTATATGAAAGAAATAATAATACAAATATTTGGTTGAAAGATGGTCACCTATTTTTATGAAAATAGTAATTTTATTTATATTGATCAGTTAGTTGGCTAGGCAATTTAAATTTGTACAGGTCATTGCTAATATAAAATAACTCTATTGTTCTGAAAGCTGCATTTTATTTAGATTCAGAAGAGGAAGGCTGGGCAAATTGATGTTGGCTCAATTCTTTGGATTCTCAGATGCCACCTCTTACAAGGGTAAGTAAATAAAGTATAATTATGAATGAAGGGTTAATATTGAAAACTTTATGCTACAAAATGGTATAAAAAAATAAAGTATAAAAAATAAGTTAAGTTAATTATATGTTGAATAATATTAGTTGACCTTATACATATGAGGGAGAAAATGGTGGAGGCAAAAAAAAAAATTCTCTTATATAGGAAGAACTGTTTATTGGAAAGCTGACGTTTCGACCCACATTGCAGGTCTTCATACTTACTCCTTGGCAGTACGGTCCTATAAGGACTTGGGCCTCATCCACCACTGCCTGCTAATCACTCCGGTCTATAGCCAGTCTTGCCCAATGTCTGATTCCGAACCGGTGAAGATCGGCCTCCACATCATCCAGCCATCTAGTACGGGGCTCAGACCATTTCTCAGACCATCAACCACCACGCTCATCCTTGTGAGGCGAAAAAGTTTTCTTGGTAGTCCTAACTCTAGCATGGCATGTAACAGTTTGCTGCGGTTTATGCCATCGTAGGCCTGCTTTAAGTCGATAAAGAGATGATGCAGGACAACATTATATTTGTAGCCTTTCTCCAATAAGGTCTTCTTCAGGGCTAATTATCCAAGATGCAAATAAATTAAAATAATATATTAATATTGAAAAGTAAAAAGAGACCTTACATAAATGTTAAGACTGTGGACGAAAAGCCCTTAAGCCTCCGAACGCAAAGTTAAGGTGGGATGCATTATTCTGTTTCTTGGGTGCATTATTCATGTTTTGTTTTGCCGTTATTCTCTTTCTACCCTGAGGATGCCTGAATGGGCGAAATATTGGACAGATAATTTCAATTTCTGTTTTAGGTTGGAGACTTAAGGGCTTTTCGTTGGAATTTTTTCCACAGTATTAAAATAATATATGGTAAAGAATAACGTTATATGTAGTATATTGATGGAACAATATTATATGTTATACATAATAGAAATGAGAACCAGAGGGAATTGAGTTATATAATAACAAAGAGGTACTAGTTAAAGCCAACAAAGTAACAAATTAAAAATTAGAACAGAATTACAGTAAATGAAAATTAATTTTAAAAATCTTCTAATTTTTAATTTTGTTGGTTTTAAACCGTACCTCTTTAATAAATATATAGTACCTCTTTAATAAATATATAGTACCTCTTTGAAGCATAAGTAGCTGATATTAATTTAAATTCACATTTTGAAACAATTGGAATCTTAACTAATTCATAAATTTATTTAATTGA
This sequence comes from Arma custos, assembly GCA_037127475.1. Taxonomy (NCBI): domain Eukaryota; kingdom Metazoa; phylum Arthropoda; class Insecta; order Hemiptera; family Pentatomidae; genus Arma; species Arma custos. Next base: position 47,898,989 of record CM073763.1, on the reverse strand, counting down.
CCATGACGTTAAGCCCACAATATGAGATGTGATAATAAAACATTCTGAATAAACTTTTAACCTTAAAATATAGTATGCTTGTTATCAATAAACCTATATTTAGAACTCATAAGGTGAATAATTTATAATGTTCAAAATCATCCTATCCTATTCAGAAATCTTCATACTCCTGAGAGAAACATTACTACATTAGTCATGAGCAGTATGAATTAAAAGGTACAATATTTCTAGGATTTTTTCTCAAATTATTTAACACTTTTAAATATTAATTAAACATGCATAACACTCACAAGTGCACGTGAGAGTGAGAAAAAAAATATTATAGGGTGGGATGAGTGAATGGCAAGAATATACTTATAGGATGAGTTTTTACATGAGCAAAATTACTTTTACAGTGAGCAAAATTTTGAAAACTCCGGCTTTTAGGATCAAAGGTTCAAAATTAAAAAAAAAAAAAAGAAAAAAAAGAAAATCGGCTTCCAGTCAAATTCTTTTATTGTTTTATATGATAAAACGTTTCGACATCATGGTGTCATTTTCAATCATTTATTCCTATGCATTCCTCAACTGGAAAGTCAGTCTTTTTTTAAAAATCATTTTTAAGGAGGTCTTTTGTCCTCCATAGTCAAACTTATATTCCATTACATGATGTATGGAATCCAGTTTTGAAAAAAGGAAAAAATTATAAAAAAAAAAAAAAAAAAAAAATGGCCTGGTGGATGGAACAAATGCTCAATTAAGGTAATCCCGTTATAATTGAGGATATTGCCATTAATTTGTGAAATGCCGGCTGTGTATAAAACACATACATAAGTGGACTGTACTGAGAGAAAAAAACCTAACATTTTATTTAACTAATTAAACAACAATAAGAAAAGGAAAATATACATAGATGTTAGTTGATATTTTCTTCAGCCGGCAATCTTCTCCTGCTCCCCATTCTTTAGTCTGGGTAGCCCTAAACTTACTCACTCATGCTAGTTCCTCAATAACACATTGAGTTCTTGAACTTGTATATAATATTCATTGTAAGGGGGTTAGCCAACAACTATGATATAACATGCGTGGTAAACAAAAGAGAGTCTAGGTGGGGTTGCCAGTTTTAATTTGATTTTTGTACTATCCTATGCCTACTTGATATATTTTACAGTGTGCTGTGAGCTGTATATAAGAGTACACGCTAGTTTGTATGTTTGATGAATAATTGAAGAAATTGTGAAATACCATTTTCTAGATACCAACATTTTAGCCAACAACGCAGGTCTATATAAACAACATGGAAAACATTTATACTGAGCAATGTTCAACATGTTCAGGAGGAGAAGAGGCGCAGTCAATGAATTTTACACTAATACAATTATTATCAGCATTGAAGAGTGTATTCTGGAAGAGAGACAAAATAAATATCAGACAAAAAGAAAAAAAAAACTTGAAGAACTAAGGAATAAAGATGAGATATTTTTTTTAATGAAAATAATTTTTAAAACAAACAACAGAGAGTAGGAAGGAGAAGAGGCAAAATAAATATTCGACAAAAGACCTTAACAACAAAGGAACAAACTTTTAATAAATGTTGGGGGAAAGGCATTTTATAATTATACTGTTACGGGCGCCGGCAGGAAGACGGAAGCAAGAGGATTAGCGGCTTAAATCCGTCGGCAGGAGAAGTTAAAATGGGATTAGGACTGTTCTAGATCGTCTTCTTTGCCCTGATAGTTTCCACTGCTTCATTTGTTTCAAGTCTGGGTCCCTGTCCTGTTCCTTTGACACCTCTGCATCCTGCCAACTGTCCATGACCACCGTTGTCCTCAACACTGCTGCTTGCTTCTCTTCTTGTCGAGAACAATGCCCGCAGTCTTCGCCACAAGGCCTCCTTGAGAGCGCATCCGCATTTCTGTGACTCGTTCCAGCACGATGAGCAGATTCAAAGTCATATTCTTGAAGGCGCTCTATCCACCTCGCCACTTGTCCTTCTGGTGACATGAATCGTAGCAGCCACATTAGAGCCGCGTGGTCTGTTCTCAGGAGGAATCTTCTGCCGTATAGATATTTGTGAAAATGCTCTATAGATTTCACCACTGCCATAAGCTCCTTCCTTGTGACACAGTAGTTGCGTTCCGGAGCTGAGAGCGCTTTACTGAAATATCCAATAACCCTTTCTTCTCCATCTTGGAGCTGAGAGAGGACGCTTCCAATAGCGGTGTTGCTAGCGTCTGTGTCAAGTATGAACTTGCCCTCGGGACGTGGATAGCTCAGAATAGGAGCACTACTCAACTTCTTCTTCAACTCCTCAAAGGATGCCTGGCATTCGTGATCCCAAAGGAAAGTCCGTTTCTCCTCGGTGAGCCTGGTAAGAGGTTTTGCATTGTTTGCAAATGCTTTCACGTACCTCCTGTAGTAGGTGCAGAGGCCGAGAAAACTTCTTACTTGGTGCTTATCTCGAGGTACTGGCCAGTCGGTGATCGCTGCAATCTTCTCTGGGTCAACGGCAACTCCGTTGTCCGACACAACATGCCCCAGATAGTTGACTTGCCTTCGGAAGAGATGACACTTCTTCGGGTTCAATTTTAGGTTCGCTGCACGCAGTCGTTCGAAGACCTTCTCCAGATTGTTCAGATGGTGAGCGAAGGACTTTTCCAGCACAATGATATCATCTAGGTATACCAGGCAAATTTCCCAAGAGAGACCTCTTAACACGCTTTCCATCAGCCTCTCAAATGTTGCAGGAGCATTGCAAAGTCCGAATGGCATTACTGTAAATTGCCAGAGTCCAGTCCCAATCGAGAACACTGTCTTCTCTTTATCTTCAGGTTTCAATCCAACCTTCCAATATCCACTGCGGAGATCCAAGGTAGAGAAAAGTTCACACCCCTCTAGGGTGTCCAGCGTATCATCAATCCTGGGGAGCGGATAGCTGTCTTTCTTGGTGACGTTGTTCAGAAGGCGGTAGTCCACGCAGAATCTCGATGTGCCGTCCTTCTTTTTCACCAGTACAACAGGAGACATCCAGGGGCTACTCGAAGGCTCAATGACACCATCAGTCGCCATCTCCTTGATGATCTTCTCGGCGTCCTCCCGTTTGGCTAACGGCAGCCTCCGCGGGACCTGTCGGATGGGCTTAGCATCCCCGGTGTCAATCCTGTGCTGAACGATATCCGTTCTACCCCGTGGCCCTGGGCTGATCTCGAAAACGTCCTGCCATCGGATAATCATCTTCTTCACTTCCTCGCTCTGTTCAGGTGAGAGTTCCCGGCATGATTCTTCCACAAATCCTGTTAGTTCTTTCGGCAGTCCTCGCAGCTCGGTGGGATGACTTTGCAGCTGACGAACCACTGAGGGAGCGGTTGTACATTCCCCTACCGGTGTTCCTTTGTTCAGCGTTACTGGGAAGCTGTTCAGGTTCATTAGCCGAATCGGAGTGGTACGTCCGACCTTGATGAGAGACCTTGCAACCATTACGCCTCGTCCGATCTCCTGTTTTCTTGCCTTCCAGGTTCAAGTAGCATACATTGACCCTCAGGTAGATGTCCTTCGACCGTCCCATGCGTTATGATTTGGCTCCGTGCAGGTAAAGTGGTGTCCTCTAGTTGGCGCACTCGTGCGTAGATGTCCTTTCCCTGCCGAAGGATGACTTCTTCGTCTCCCATCGTCATCACCCCTCTTGCCATATCCAGCTTGATCCCGTATGCGATCATCAAGTCCGTGCCCAATATGACATCTTCATCAATATCTGCCACGAGAGCGCGGTGCTTCAGATGTTGACCCCCGATGATGAAGTAGGCAACTGTTTCCCGTAGACCTTGGCTGGCTCTCCTGTGGCTGTCCGTAATGTCCAAATCGTTGGCAACATCTTCTCAGCAGGAACTGTCTTTGAGCTCAAGATTGTCTTGGTTGCGCCGGTATCCAGTAGCAGACTTCGCAGCTGCCCGTTCACCTTCCCATCAACGTAGAAACTGTTCATTCTGCTCCCTAAAGACGCAACTCTACTGGTCTTCCTCGGGCCTCTGACGTAGCGGGCTGATAGTAGTTCCTCCCCATCAACCCTAGTTCGTTCCTGTGGCTTTTCTTGCTTCTTGGATGGACACTTGCTTCTAGGGTGTCCAAGTTGGCCGCAGCTCCAACAGCGTATCTCCTTCTTACGGGTCCTTAGAGCCTCCAAGACCTTTGTCACGATGTACTCGACGCTAGGGACCAAATAAGGCTCCGCTTCTGCTGCTCGAACTCGTGCTTGGCCCCGAACTGACTGTCTGACATCCTCGAACTCCATGGCCTGAGATAATGCGTCTCCCAAAGTCTTTGGCCGGGCGAGCTTCACTGCTTGTTGCGTTTTTGGGTCCCGAAGTCCATCCAGGAATTTGTCGACAGCCAGGCTCTCGTAGACATCGTCGGTGACCGATGGGTAGGCATTCCTCACCAGCCGGGCGATGTCCGCTTCAAATTCCTGCAGCGTCTCGTTGGTCTTCTGGATCCTGTTTCTCAGCTGCGAGCGATAAAGCTGGTCCATATGTCGGTGGCCGAAACGGATCTCAAGTCTTCTAATCAGCTCCCCGTAGTTAGACCGCTCCGACAGTGGCATCCCCTGCAGTATTCCCAAGGCGTCTCCACGCAAGGCCAGGCACAACGCTGATGCTTGGGTCTCTTTTGACCACCCGTGGATTGAAGCCGCCGTCTCGAAGAGAGTCATGTAGTCCTCCCACGGCGTCTTTCCGTCGAATACTGGAATAGTGTTGTGATTTGGTGGCGTTCCAGCGTTGGCGGGCATAATGGTCCTATGAAAGCTGCCCTCTGTGGAACGGTCGGTGTCGTTCGTCGGAGGGTTGCTCATACGTCCCTCGAGAGCTTCGACTCTTAGCCTAAGTTCGTCTTTAATTGAATTCAGCTCTTCTCCTAACCTAGATTCTACATTAGCTACTTTATTATTTACATCGGCTAACTTATTATCTACATTAGCTAACTTATTCTCAACATTTTCCATTAGCTTAGTCTCTAATGTGCCTAACTTAGACTCTAATGTATCTAATAAATCACTTTTAACAGTACCTAATTCATTTTTTACACTGCTTAATTCATTACCTAGCTTATTTTCTACATTGCTTAGCTCATTTTTAACAGTACCTAATTCATTACCTAGATTATTTTCTACATTGCTTAGCTCAATTTGTAAATTACCTAGCTTATTATCTACATTGCATAAAGTTGCAGACAACTTGCTTAAATCAGTTTCAAACAGAACGTCATCTGGATTTTCCCCTAAATCTACAAAAAATTGACGCAAGCGCTGTTGCAGCACAATTTTAGTTCCGGATGAATCCAGATCACGTTCCTCCAACTCCCGTTTCAAATCAGCTACTTTTAAATCAATTAATTTAACACTTTTAGAAGCCATTCTACATACAGTAGCCCAATAATTACAAAATGCAAACTAATAGCAATTACACAATGATCCCACTTCTGACACCAATTTGTTACGGGCTACTGGGTATTAAAATGAATTAAGCAATTCCTTACTTAAAGATACTAATATTTATTAACAAAAGTGATTAAAAGGATACAATTAAACTATTAACAATTAAATTATTGAACTAATATAAATTTATAATAACAATATTCTAAATATTATCATCTAGGCCTAACTCCTATTTAATTATTACAATAATATAAGATATTACTAAATTTAGATAGCTTAACTAGTTACAATAGTTTCTATGAATATTATAAAATTACACTACAATTTATAACTAATAATTAACACTTACAGTTCACTAGTCCACCGACCGTAAGATTCTTCAAGTATCACAAACTGACACACAGCAACAAACAGAAACAGTTTATTACACTCGCGAGACTGTCACAGTTCACTGACACACTTATTACACTGGCCGGTTCAACACTGACTAGTTTATCACACTGACACTCACTTATCACAGGTCTTCTCTGGTCTACTCTCAGGCTAAGACTGACTGCCTCGCGTTGAGGGAAGTATTTAAAGAGGCAAGGCCGAACATTCTAGGACAGAAAATTCTGGAATCTTCTTAATCCTTTTCCGACAAAAGAAGACGATCTAGAACAGTCCTAATCCCATTTTAACTTCTCCTGCCGACCGATTTAAGCCGCTAATCCTCTTGCTTCCGTCTTCCTGCCGGCGCCCGTAACAATACTAATATGTGTCTCAATGGTAGAAAAATGAAGTTGTTAATTTTATGATAGTTAAGTTTTTTTATTAATTGAAAATAAGTTTAAATAATTATTAGAACTTTTTGCAGCCAGGAGGAAAGACAAAAGAAATATTAGACAAAAAGGAAAAAGAATAAAGGAATAAAGAAATAAAAGTTGAGGGAAAGGTGTTTTATTAATTTTAATAATGTGTCTGAAAATCTGAGAAATGCAATTATTAATTTTAAGATATACAATTTTTTTTGTAAATTATTAGAATATAAAGTAGCCAGGAGGAGAGGCAAAATTTATATTTGACAAAAAAAAAAAAAAAAAAAAAAAAAGAAGGACTAAAAGAACTAACGAATAAATATAAAGAAAAGGTGGAAGAAAGTTATAGGAAATGGAATTTACTATTTTTGATAATACAATTTATATATGAATGTTGAAGAAATGCATATGTTAATGTTATGATAAATAATATTTTTTTATTGAAAATTTTATAAAATTTTATAAAATTATTATAAAAGAGTGTAGCCTGGAAGTAAAACAAACTAAATATTTGACAAATTGAAAAATTAAACTCTAAAATAACTAAGGAATAATGGTTTAAAAAAAAAAAATGGAAAAATTGGTAGGTACACATTTTGTTAATTTTTACATTGTGTTTAGTGGAAGAAAGATATTGTTTGTTATGTGTCCGAATGTTGCAGAAATGCAATTGTTAATTTTAATATTAATGTTTTTTTTTTAATTAAAATAATATAAAAAATATTATAACAGTGAAGATACAAAATAAATATTTGACAAAAGACTCAAACAACAAAGGAACAAATTTTAAAAAATTGGAAAAATGTTGTGGGAAAGGCAATTTATGATTTTAATGATATGTGTCTGAATGGTAGACAAATGAAGTTGTTAATTTTATGATGGTTAAGTTTTTCTTAATTGGAAATAATTTCTTTTACCACATATTATTAAAATTAATAAAATGCCTTTCCAACATTTTTTCATATCTTTGTTCGTCTGTTGTTTAAGTGTTTCATCAAGTATTTATATTGCCTCTTCTCCTGGCTACACTCTGTTCTGATAGTTGTTTTTTTTTATTTTCATTCAACAAAATAATATTGATCATAAAATTAACATCCTACAATTTTCTTCCATCTTTTTTTATCTTTATTCCTTAGTTCTTCAAGTCTTTTTTTCAATTTGCCGGTTATTTATTTTGTCTCTCCTCCAGGCAAGACTCTATTCTGATAATTGTATTTGTGTAAAATTCCATTTTACATTCTATCTATTCAACTGCACCCCTTCTCCTCTCGACAATTTTCAACATTGCTCAGTATATATGTTTTACATGTTATTTATTAAAACCTGCCATGTTGGTTGAACAGTTGGTCATCATCAAAGATTCATCGAACATATGATTAATAAAAAAAAAAACCTATATAATTTAATGAATGAATATTTAAGGGTAAAACAACTTTATTCTCATAATATATAGAGACAAAAAGATTAATGAGGTTAATGTGTGTTGATGATGTTTTTAATAGCTATTTTATTTTTATAATGTTATGTTCATCAAAGAGCAATATTGCCCGAAAAATAGTTAAAAGTATTCAAATGAAGGAGATAAAGCATTTAAATTTAAGATGTGGTGTGTTTTTAGCTTATTAAAAACCAATTTTATCAATTATACATATGAAATAAACTCTAATGTGAGGTTAAAGTGTGGTGATAATGTTTTTAATAGCTATTTTTTTTCTATTATATTATATTCATCAAAGAGCAATAATGTCTGAAACATATTTGAACATTTTCAAATGAAGGAAATAAAGTATTTTATTTTAATTTATCAAGTGAAAATAAAAAGTAACTCAATGTGAAAATATAATTCCGGATAATTATAATTAAGGATAATAATTACTTGTAATTAATTACTTAATTAATATAAATAAGATCATTGCACACCTGGTGTGGTGCTCGCTCTTCGGGAAAGGTTTATTAAAATTTTTATCAAGTGTGCAATGCAAGGTAAAATGAAAATACATCATTAAAAAATGTATAAACATATATTTCAAAAATAGTTAGATAATATAAAATCGTTATTTTATACAGAAAGGGAAGCTTGTACTTCAATGTAAATTACACCATAGGTTACCTTATTGCTCCTACATAGCACATGCATCCATAAACGATTTTACGTAAATATTTAATTATTTATTATACAATAGTTAAGAATTTTGTTTTAAATTTAAATATATATATATATATATATATATATATATATATATATATATATATATATACATATATATATATATATATATATATATATATATATATATATATATATATACATATATATATATATATATATATATATATATATATATATATATATATATATATATGTATGTATATATATATTTAAATTAAAGTATATAAAATACACCTGTTTTTAAAAATAAATCTATATAACTAAAAAAAAAAAATATATTTCTGGACAGTTTCTAATAATAAAATATACATCACGAGGTATGATTTAATAACCATAATTATAACTGTAATTCCTTTAAATAAGTAATAATACCTGAAAAAAGTAATTCCTTCACACAAATTAAGTAAAATAAAGTTAATATCTCAGAAATCTTATCTACTTTTTTTCAAGAATGATTATTAAATAAATTTTATAGGACCGAGAAAGAATATAGTATTTAATGTTGAACAAAGATATCAATAAGTATTAAATATACTTCTTTTTAAAGAGAATCCATTACTTCCAATTTTTTTTTTTTTCGAAACATTAAATATTTCGGGAGTTTTTAATCCTAAATTAACAAAAAAATTAAATGTTATAGGAAACCATGATTGCAGAAGAGGTGTGTATTGAAGGCTGTTAGAAAATTCGTAATAATACAATAAAAATAACCAAAGTAATTCTTTCACAAAAATTAAGTAAAATACGATTAATGAATGTAATTGAAATCCGACATATTCGTGTTAGGATTAAGCAAAAAATTTATCTGTTTTTAAACATAATTCATAGCATTCGAGCATATTTTTACTACAACGATAATATCTGGATAGTTTCTAATCCTAAAATATACACCACGAGGTTCCCATACCCAGGCAGAGAGAGAGAGAGAGAGAGAAGAAAACACTTTATTGAAGCATTACAATCTGCCTCTTGTGGGCAATAAGTAATGGTGCTATGTAGCTACAATCATTCCATAAAAAATCAATAATATAAACGAAATAAATGCATAAATAAATATATACAAGCGAAAAAATATATACAAAAATAAAGTAAAAATATATATATATAATAAAAAAAAAATATAATAATAATAAATAAAATATAAAAGAAATATACTGTAAACATTCATACTCTATTTACAATTTGCCTGGGGTCCCCGAACTGAGCTTCTTCCTCATGAATGAGGGCAAAGCAGGAGTCCGGGAGGCCCCAGCTCCCTTTCCCAGCCGCGTCACTGGCATTAAACGCCAATGGAAGCTGATTAAGGGCGCATCACATCACATAAACAGGTCGTGAGTGGAGAATCTGGCTAGTGCCAGTAATCCAAATAACATTATTACAACATGTCTCGGGGCCATTTCCGGTTTAGGCGGCGGGGTGGATTGTATGGATGTGTGGAACTGGATAATGACTGAGCCAGGGGATTGGGATGACAGACAAGGTTTTGGTGAAAGTTTGAGAATTTAGTAGGGATGAGGTCGAGGACAAAAGGAATGTTGAGATCATTATAGAGGGTTTTGTTGGAGACATAATAAGGAGCGTTGACAATAGTTCTCAGGAGTTTGGATTGAAAGGATTGAATGCGTCTGATATTCGATTTTTTTGCGGTCCCCCACAGTTCCACTCCATAGGTCCAGATAGGTTTGATGATCGTCTTGTATATTAGTAGTTTATTGCCTATTGAAAGATGGGAGGCCCTACATAGTAATCTGTATAGTTGGCTGAAACGTCTGTTAAGTTCTTGTCTTTTGAGTCTGGTATGAGGATACCATGTAAGTCTTTTGTCTAGGAAGAAGCCAAGGTATCGTACTGTCCCGGAAATAGGCAGGATGGTTTCGTTGAATTGGACAGAAGGACATATTCCCCGGCGAAGTGTAAAAGTCACGTGTTTGCATTTTTCCTCGTTGACTTTGATCCGCCATTAGTTACACCAAATTTCAATGAGTTAAAGGTTCCTTTGGAGATTCGAAGAAGCCATTTCAGGGTCTGGATGAGATGATAGGATGACTGTGTCGTCTGCGAACGTTGCAAGGAAGGTTTCAGGAGTAGTTGGGATATCAGCGGTGTACAATATGTATAGGATAGGACCCAGGACGCTGCCCTGGGGGACTCCAGCTTGAATTGGGTAAAGATTGGAGTATTCGTTACCACAGCGCACTTGGAAATAGCGATCAGAGAGGTAGGATCGAAGGACTAGGAATAAGGATTGAGGTAACTGAGTTTTGAGCTTGAGCAGCAAACCGGCATGCCATACCCGGTCGAAAGCTTGTGCTACGTCCAGAAATGCGCCTGTGCAGTACTGTTTGCTTTCAAGAGCAGAGGATATGTGATCGACAACTCGGAGACCCTGCTGGACCGTCGAGTGCCTGGGACGGAATCCAAACTGATGTAAAGGAATATTGGATTCGATTATGGGTAGGATTCGTTTCAGGAGGATCTTTTCAAAAATTTTGGAAAGAACAGGAAGCAGGCTGATGGGTCGGTATGATGAAGTGTCATTTGGTGATTTATCAGGTTTAGGGAATAGAATGATGATGGAGTGTTTCCACAACAAAGGGAAGTGAGTTGTGCGAAGGATACAGTTGTATAGATAGGTAAGGAAAATTATCGCTTTTTGAGGAAGATGTTGAAGGATCTGGGTGGTTAGAAGGTCATGTCCAGGATATTTGCGGACTTTTAATTTTTGTAACAGGAATTTGACCTCAGAGGGGCTTACAGCGTTAGGAGGTAAGGATAGTGGAATGGGTGAAGAGAGGAATTCATGAATATTGGAAACGTGCGTAGGGTTGGTTTCAGGATGTGGAATAAATGTATTTGAAAGGTGTTTGGCAAATTCTTCTGCTTTGTCCTCATCTGATGCAGCCCAAGAACCATCTTCACGGCGGAGGGGATGGGAAATAGGGTGGTATTTAAGGATCTTTTTGGTAGCATTCCAAAGGGAATTATCAGAAGCGGATAGTGTGGAAAGATAGGCATTGTAGGTTTCGGATCTATAGGTTGTCAGGTTCTTTTTAACTAGTTTGGTGAGGTAGTTATACAGTCTCCGATCGTGAGGATGCCTAGTTCTTTGCCAAAGGGATCGGTAACGGCGTTTGGTAAGGATAAGATCCCTAAGATCTTGTGGTAATGGATTTTTCTTGCGGGGTTTGAAGGAAGGACGAGGTGAAGATGCAGTCCAAACTGCTTGCTGGATCAAATTGGTAAAGGAATCGACTGCATCATCTAACTCTTGGGCTGTTTTTAGGGAAACTCTGAGGTCAATGGTGTCGGATACAAGCTGATGAAAAAGGTTCCAGTCAACTGGTCCCCAGTTCTTGATCCCCACTGTTGATGTTTCGCATTAAAGTCTGCACCTAAAAGGAAATGGATCCGTAGGGAATCGAGGAGAGAGCTGAATTGGGAATCGGAGATGGATTTGTTAGGAGGACAGTACACCGATGCTAATGTGATAGGAAAGGAAAAAGTTTTGATTGAAACAGCTGTAGCCTGAAGGAGATCGTTTGAAGGTAGAGGAAATGACTTGAATTGCAGGCTTGAAGTTAAGGAAAGGGATTGATGGACTATGACAGCAGTACCACCAGCTTTTCCATCAGGATGGTCAGTCCGGTAGGTTTGGTACTGTGTTATGTTGAGCTGCCGTTTACTGGTAAGTCGAGTTTCTGTAATTAAGGCTACATTAATTTTTTTGTCATACAGTAAAGATGTCAGTTCATCAGTGTGGTTTCGAATACCATTCGCATTCCAAATGAGAATAGATAGGGTGGATGTCATTTAAGGATGTTGTGGGACAGGAAAGAGATGGGAAACAAGATTTGTTAGGAGTGATATTAATGGTGTGACCATTGATTTGAATTCAGAGAGGAATGATGTGAGAAGTGTCGTGAAATCAGTAGCATTTGAAGGAGGAGGTATATGTGGGGTAATAGGAATTTTATTCATGGAATATTGTGGTTGCTGGGGCTGGTTTTGTGCTTGTATAGGGTTGATTTGTGGTACAGGGATGTGTTTGGAGGGTTCGGGTTGCAGCGTGGCCTCGAGACTTTTCGGCTGACCACCTGACATTTCGGCATAGGAAACAGTTCCATTTGCAATTTTTGAAGGTTGCCTTCTTGACGTTCTCGCTTCGTCGGTGGGCCGACGTGCTGCCAGAACGCGTGATTTTATATTTTTGTAGGTTTGACAACCTTTGTAATTTGCCGGATGTCCTTGCAGACATAATGCGCAGACAGCAGGAGTTTCTCGCGGCTTGATACACTCTTCGGTTTTATGCGGTTTTCCGCATTTGACGCACCTGGGAGTGTGGTGGCAGTAGTGCCGGGTGTGCCCGTATGCTTGACAGTTATGACATTGCACAATGTCTTTCTTAGGGTAGGGTTTTTCAATTTGAACTTGGGTATAACATAGTCTGTTTACCTCGTAGATTTTTTCAACCCCGGGTGTTGGTTCTAGGTCGACGAAGAAAAGAGACAGTGGAATTTTGTTGCCTGGCTCAGGATGCCCAGTATTGTTTTTGCAGACATTTGTTATTTGTCTGACCTTGAAGCCCATTGCGGTCAGTTCTTCTTCAATGACGTCTGCAGGGGTGGAGGGGTGCAATTTCCTGATCATCACTCTGATGGCTCTTTCCTCCTTTAGTTGGTATGTGTGGTAGTCAGCCTTAGTTTCTGTAAGGTATTTCACATTCTGCGGTATGTATCGGGCGTGTCTTGATTGAATTTTCGTGTCATTAGTCCTACTGGTGCAGTAGTATTTTCCAGAGCCTATTAAATTGTTCAATTGGGTGCAGAGGAGTTTAAAGTTTTTTATATGTCTCACGAAAATAGGTGGTGGCCTATGCACTTTAGGGGCCGATGTGGACTCCATTGCTTCACAAGTAAGATTTGTCAGTGGCTGATATCTGTTTGGTGAGTAGAATGGTGAGTCTTCAACCAGGGTTGATGACCCTAACTGGGTATTTTGATTTGATGGCCCTGCCTCGGGTTCTAAATTATCATTAGGAGTCACGGGAGTATCAACTTTGCGCCTTCTATTGGGTTTCGGTTTAGTCGGACTATTTCTAGTGGTAGACTCAAGGGATCGGCTTCTCTTGGCTTTTGTTTTTTTATCTGATCTGCTAGACAAAACCACTCAGGCAGAGAAAGGAACCTTTCTTGATTCCTCTGAAGAAGTTTCTGAACTCCCTCCACGTTTTCCTCTAATAGATAAACAAGCGTCCAATACCGTTGACGCTTGGGATATAGTCAAATTTTGCGATGGTGCAGACTGACAAGTTCGATTGCGATAGCCCGTTCTCTTGGACTACTTGATGGTCGAAAAAATGACCACCAAATGACTTCCCGTACTCTACCTCCCTCTCGCAGCTGATTTCTTACCTAAATGCACCATGGTCCCTGGAAGCGGACTGAGACGTCAAGATCATACTTCTACAGGATCATTTCTGTAGTATGTTGAGCTTCACCTCGGCGGCAATCGTCGGGTAACTCAAAACCACGATGACGATCGAAAGCGTCTTCTCCTGAGCGCGAGGCGGATCCGCCGGTTCTCTTGAAGAACTGGCGGATCATCAATGACCGTTCGGTTTATCCATTCGGATAAGCTGACAGGGAGGTACGCATTCCGAGTGGTCCCCCACATATAAAAACCATTCAAGAACCTTCTTTATTAAAAGGAGGACTTAGAGTAGAGATAAACTTCTCGCGAAATTCGTAACTCATTATAGCGTTGTAGGTGGAACCTGGGACGGGCATGTTCGATCTTTCACGGAATCTCCGATTTGAATCCTCCGATAATAAGTGGACAAGAAATATAAAGTATTTCTTAATCCAATCGGTTCATATCTTGGGAAGTTAGGGGATCGTTAATAATTTTGATGTGATAGGATGTATAAAAAAACTTTTTTTTCAAATTGAGGATTCCAAAGGATGTATATAAATTTAAATGGGAATAGAAACAGACGTAGCCGATAATAACTAATTGCTGAAAAAAAGGGATTTCATTCACAATTACTGATTGAAAAATTTACAAAAAAAATTAAACTTTCAATCGCACAAAAAAATGGAAAAAATATCAAAGTAATATGTTTTAAAACCATAAAACTGCCTTAGACATTATTCAAGTGGCGACCCCTACGTTATCTAAACGTTATCGGAACTATTCCATGGAGTTATGGAAAAGAATTGACAATGCTAATAGGCACCATAGATTTGTTTAAGAGGGTGACTAGTTATTATAATATGAACACAAAGTTGGAAAATACTGTATTAGAGATTACTGTACAACAATAAATTATAAATTAATTATAATTTATGATGAAAGGGTATAATGAAATTAAAGCTTATAGTAGATAATGAAGTACAAAAAGGATGAACAATTACTACAGATTATTAATTAATGACATACCCTAAATAATTTTGCTATAAAAAAAAAAAAATAAACAGTTTCTCCAAATTAAAAATAATAAATATGTGAATTATGAAGTTATTTATGAACATCCAAATATTTAATAGACTAAATAAAAAACATAAACACAAAATATAAAATCTTTACTTCAAAAGAACTACATTTAACATAAACTCGAAATTTGGCATTTTTTAGTTAAGTTTTCAGGAACAAGAAAAGGTTTCTGTTAAATAGAGACAATCGTTGTTTTATTATTTAGAATATTTAAAAATATAATAAGTAATTATTTTTACGAAGAGTCTGTACAAGTTAAATGCCTGTAATTTTTTCACATTTTTTTTAATTTTTATGAATACATTATTTGTGAATGAAATCCATTTTTTTTCAGCAATTAGCTACTATCGGCTACGTCTGTTTCTATTCCCATTTACATTTATATATTAGATATATTATTTCCTTCAATGAAATAAAAAATTTCTCAATTAACGTGTTACTGGAACACGTTATTACATGGTAGCAGTTATGCCATAACGTGTTATTAAGAGTTCACTGCTTAGCCCATCACTAATCAGTTGCCGTAAATGGGTTAATTTAACATTTTTTTTTATTTTTATAAATTCAAATATTTTTCTATTTTGTTACATCAGCTTATTATTTAAGGTTTGTAATTATTGAAAGTACGCCGACGCAATCACTGTTGGAAGCATTTCGGCAGAATTACGAATCGCAGTCAGTAGCAGATTAGAAATCACAGGTAACAAAAATCACAGTAACGGTTGGAGCTGTTACTGAAAAGTAGCAGTTCAGCCCATCGGGTCTCAGTCTGAGACGCGAGTGATCGATGGTGATGGGCCAGAAATCACGAACTATTATTTTTTCACTGTTACTCAAAAGTCACAGGTCCACCTGTGATTAGAAATTCATCAGTAACAGTTCCAAACTGTTCTTCACATACGCGAACGGAATTGAAGTGTGATTGTTATTGTGACTACAGTTCTCAACTGTTCTTCGCTTATGGGAACTGGTCGTCGGCGAACGGAATTGAAGCGTGATTGTTATTGGGACTGCAGTAGCAGTTCTAAACTGTTCTTCGCATTTGGGAACTGGTCGTCGGCGAACGGAATTGAAGCGTGATTGTGACTATTGTGATTTAGGTATTTATTTCTTAATGTATTTCTTATCATTTTCTACATTTGCCCTTATTATTTTTACCATTTTTTACATTTCCCATTTTATATTCAGTTTTTATTTTTTATCTTTATTACCTTACTTTTTATTTTTCAACGCTTTCTGTTTTACTATTGTTTTATTCTTCATTATGTATTTTACTACCTTCCTGGCACTTCATTGTTTATACTATATACTCATACATTTTAACCTTTATATTTACCTTGCTGTAATATTTATCATTTTTATTTTCAATTGCCTGTATTCACCATACTTTTGTTTATTTATATTTACTATGTTTTAATATATTTATACCATTTTATTCTTAATTGTCTGTATTTCGAATATAGCCCTGAAGAAGACCTACAAAGTAGGTCGAAACGTTGGCTACTTAATAAAGTTTTCTCCAATTCTAAGAGAAATTCATTGATCTCTACTCGGACCACTTTCTTCCACACAAATTTAAATTATATTTGAATGTTTAAATAAAAGGGAAAGTCTTGTTTATTGTAAAGTATAAATATTTTCTTGTAAATTACCTATACAAAAAAAAATGGTAGTATTAGTAGGTACCACTATGTAGGGAGGGGAGAGCAGATTTAAGCGGGGGTCAAGGGGGCACGTGCCCCATTAGACGGTTTTTTTTGTACTGAGGAGTGAGATTATAGTGAATTATGCAAGTAATTATAATTATAATAACAAGTAATTATAAGTAATTAATTACAAGTAATTATTATCCTTATAAAGCATATTCTGTGATCGTTATATTCAAGATATGGAATTAAGTACGCCGGCGCAATCACTGTTGGTAGCATTTCGACAGAATAATGAATCACAGTTAGTAGCAGTAAAGAAATCACAGGTAAGAAAAATCACAGTAACGGTTAGAACTGTTACTGAAAAGTAGTGATGAGCCAGAAATCTCAAACTGTTACTTTTTCACTGCTACTCAAAAGTTACAGGTCTAGCTGTGATTAGAAATTCATCAGTAACAGTTCCAAACTGATACTGATATGGAAATGGTGGTCGGCGATCGGTGATCGGCGATAGAACGCGAAAAGAATTGAAGCGTGATTGTTATTAGGACTACGACAACAGTTCTAAACTGCTCTTCGCATTTGGGACTGGTCGTCGGTGATCGGAATTGATTGTGAATACTGTTATTTAGGTTAAATGAGTTATTACTGTTGTTAGGGCGTCGTAAGGGATAGCACCCTTGGAAAACCTTTTTCTATAGTAATAACCTCTGATAGGCTGCTACCTTAATTTGACTCAATTAATTTTATTGTAGAAAATTAACTGCTCAGTAATAAATTTAAATTATTAGATCAGTTATTCTGAGTAAACTAGTCGTCGAAAAAAGATTTTTCTTGAACTAAGGAAATCTGTGAAGAACAAGAAAACAAAATTTGGCATTGGCGTTACTGTGTACCAAAAAAATCTGAAAACATATTTTTTAAAAACTTTTTACTACTTTTTAAAAATTTTCTTTACATTATATTCTGTTCTTTGTTATTGAAAACAAAATAGTGATTTTATATTATCCAACTATTATTGAAATAAATATTTACACATTTTTTAATGATGTATTTCATTTTACCTTGCATTGCACACTTGGTAAACATTTTAATGAAACTTTCCCGAGGACCCGGTGTTATTTATGTCTTATTTATGTGAATTCAGTTACGAATTGGGTGATTTCCGTAGTAAACGTTTTTTTTATTAAAAATAAACAATATAAAGAAACAAAATTTTCGCACCTGGGGACCGTGCTTGAAAAAAATCGTCGTTTGAATGGGTTAAACCATAAGAGCAAAATTTACGTTATTTCAGATATTGAAAATAATTCCATCTGTTTGTATATTGACAGGATTATAGTGAATTATACAAGTAATTATAATTATAATAACAAGTAATTATTATCCTTATAATGCATATTCTGTGATCGTTATATTCAAGATGTGGAATTAGGTATGCCGGCGCAATCACTGTTGGTAGCATTTCGACAGAATCACGAATCACAGTTAGTAGCAGTTAAGAAATCACAGGTAAGAAAAATCACAGTAACGGTTAGAACTGTTACTGAAAAGTACAGTTAAGCCCATCGCTACTGAAAAGTTGCAGTTAAGCCCATCGGGTCTTAGTCTGAGACCCGAGTGATCGAATCATTTAAACTCGTTCACCAATAGGTATGGGTTAAGGTGCGTGTACACGTGCGAGTTTTTAACTATGGAGAGTAGCTGATTTACTCTCGAGAGTAAAACTCGCAAGTGTAAAGGGTCCTGAGATTACTCGCCGAAAGTAGAGGGGGAACTCGCCGAGAGTTCCCCCTCTTTCGTCACAGTAGGAGGTGTAAACGCTTCTGAGAGTTACTCTCAGACATTCAATTCCAGTTTGACTTCCCGAGAGTACTCTCAAGAATGTTTTTACCAAAAAAATGGACGCACGAGGAAGTTTGCAGGCTCATCGAAGCATACGAGTCTCACCCAATCCTTTGGGACATAAAGGAGCGAGATTACAAAAATAGAGTTAAAAAAAACACAATTCTTGAACAAGTAGCTTAATACAACTGCAATAGAAAAAAAAAAATCCACAATTTGAGAAATCAGGTAAGTTTATTTCAGACAAACAATAAAAATTGTACGTTGTAAAATTCACAATATTCTAAATTGCTGGGCGTTAGTGGTGGGGCCGAAATAACGTAACAGTCTAAAATAACGTGTTATTGGAAAATAACGGTTACTGTGATAACGTGTTACCAGAACGAGCTCGTTATTGGAATAAATCCTTCATCGTTTCACTCGCCAATAACCAAATAGCACTTCGACATGATTTCAATAAGAGCTGAAGGCCGAGGCGTTTTCGTTCCCAATTACTGATTAAAAAATTAACAAAAAAATTCCAAGTAAATATGTTTTAAAACCATAAATAAAACTGCCTTAGACGTTATTGAAGCAGCGACATCTATTAGACGTTATCGGAACTATTAAAGAGTTATTGGCTTCGTTGCCTATTTTTTGCGAATATAGAAGTATTTCATTCACAATTACTGATTGAAAAATTAACGAAAAAATCACACTTGCTAATTCGGACAAAAAAATGGAAAAAATTCAAAGTAAATATGTTTTAAAACCATAAAAATGCCTTAGATGTTAGTCATGTGGCGCTGCCAACGTTATCGAATCGGTTATCGGAACTATTAAAGAGTTATTGGCTTCGTTGCCTATTTTTTGGGAATATAGAAGTATTTCATTCACAATTACTGATTGAAAAATTAACGAAAAAATCCGACTTGCTAATTCGGACAAAAAATTGGAAAAAATTCAAAGTAAATATGTTTTAAAACCATAAAAATGCCTTAGATGTTAGTCATGTGGCGCTGCCTACGTTATCGAATCGGTTATCGGAACTATTAAACAGTTATTGGCTTCGTTGCCTATTTTTTGTGAATATAGAAGTATTTCATTCACAATTACTGATTGAAAAATTAACGAAAAAATCACACTTGCTAATTCGGACAAAAAAATGGAAAAAATTCAAAGTAAATATGTTTTAAAACCATAAAAATGCCTTAAATGTTAGTCATGTGGCGCTGCCAACGTTATCGAATCGGTTATCGGAACTATTAAACAGTTATTGGCTTCGTTGCCTATTTTTTGCGAATATAGAAGTATTTCATTCACAATTACTGATTGAAAAATTAACGAAAAAATCGGACTTGCTAATTCGCACAAAAAAAATGGAAAAAATGCCAAGTAAATATGTTTTAAAACAATAAAACTGGCTTAGATGTTATTCATGTGCTGCTATCTAAGTTATCGAATCAGTTATCGGAACTATTAAACAGTTATTGGCTTCGTTGCCTGTTTATTGCGAATATAGAAGTATTTCATTCACAATTACTGATTGAAAAATTAACGAAAAAATCAAACTTGCTAATTCGCACAAAAAAATGGAAAAAATGCCAAGTAAATATGTTTTAAAACCATAAATAAAACTGCCTTAGACGTTATTGAAGCAGCGACATCTATTAGACGTTATCGGAACTATTAAAGAGTTATTGGCTTTGTTGCCTCTTTTTTTTGCGAATATAGAAGGATTTCATTCACAATTACTGATTGAAAAATTAACAAACAAATCAAACTTGCTAATTCGCACAAAAAATGGAAAAAATATCAAGTAAATATTTTTTAAAACCATAAAACTGCCTTAGATGTTAGTCATGAGGTTATCGGAACTATTATGCCAATATGAAATATAAAATATATATGGAACTATTCCTGCATTTCCTATATATGGAAAAGCATTGACAATGCTAATAGGCACCATAGATTTGTTTAAGAGGGTGACTAGTTATTATAGTATGAACAAAAAGTAGCAAAATACTGTAATAGAGATTACTGTACAACAATAAATTATAAAATGCAATTGATGATGAAAGGATATAATGAATTTAAAATACTAATATAATGATAAGCTTTTATTATATAATGAAGTACAAAAAGAAAGAACTACAGATAATTAATTAATACCATAGCCTAAATAATTTTACTATAAAAAAAATAAATAGTTTCTCCAAATCAAAAACAATAAATATGTGTATTATGAAGTTCGTTATGAACATCCACAAATTTAATAAACTCAATAAACAACAGAAACACAAAATATAAAATTGTTAATATTAATCAATAATGCATAAATTTGTTTTATGTTAACAGGGATATATACTGATTTAATGTAGAACATTTATATATACGACTATACCAGTACATTACAGAAGGTAAAACAGGTATTTGATCCTATTAAAGATCAAACAGAAAAATCTGCCAGCTGTATAGAACTATATTCGCTCCTTCAAAAGAACTACATATAACATAAACTCAAAATTAGGCATTTTTTAGTTAAGCTTTCAGAAGCAATTGTATTGATTGATTCAGAATTCAGAAAGAGCATATCTGATATTCCGTTTCCAACATTTTTAATAAAGTCATATTTTGAGTTGTATTATGTTTGTACTTGAAGTTTTATGGGAATAATGGCATTGAAAGAAAAAGTTTCAAGCTTTTAAAAATTTTCTAGTTGTTAGTAAAAGAATTTTGTATCAATGACCAAATTTTTTATTTTTTTAACTAACATGTAACTTTCAAATATTTCCATTGCAACATTAGGTTTTTTGAGTAATAACACCGTTCTTTTGAAGGAATGATATGTGCGGAATACATTTAAAAATGTATTCATAAAAAAAAAAAAAAGGTGGAAAAATTACAGGAATCTAACTTGTACATACGACTCTTCGTAAAAATAATTACTCATTATATTTTGAAATATTCTAAATAATAAAACAACAATTGTCTTGATTTAACAGAAACCTTTTTTCTGTTTCCCAAGGTTTATCATCATTAGCTCTTGGTTATAATGAAATAAGCAAATGAATTAAAATAAACAATAATTTAACACCTATGGCTTTAATTGGTTACACTTAAATAGTCATAAGTCGTAGAAGACAGCATAAGAGGCACTGTAATCTAAATATATTCACTTCGAAAGAACCTACCACAAAAGTATGGTTGAAGCCATTACTGGGAACTCTAAACTCAGGAAGATTCTTCAGGGTTTGGTACTAGGCTAGGACCTTTACAGTTTCTAAAACAAGCAAAGAAGTTTTATTCGACTAATAGACTATTAGTTAACAAATAGATTAAAAATAATAATAAATTAAGCTTATTCATTTAATGATATTACCATTTTAGCCACTCTACTCTCAAAAACCTAACTTATTTTTAAGTACATACAAAGTTTATCTTTAAGTGCTTCTCACTTTCTCTTTACCAGATTATTATAACTATATAAAGCTAAAATGAATAAATACTTAAATAACTATCCAGTAGACAGAATAAAAAGGAAGCATAAGCTCATCTTAATGATTCATTTAATACATGACTATTGCTGCAGACATTACTTGCGATTACGTTGTGTAAACTGTAGTAGGAGCACTTGAAGAGTTACGGCAGAAGTTCAGTGCACTCTGATCTAATTTTAACAATATCACAGAATAAATTAAAACCTTATTAATACTTTTTATTTTAACTACATTTTTATATACAGAATAAACTATCTTTAAAAATCTGTTTAATAGTATTAGTTGATTTTGTTTATGTATTAAGGATATAATCTGGGTGGAAGTCAGAAAATATTCTTTTTAACTTCAAAGACTTGTTTTTAAATTTCAGAAAAATAGTTAATAGCTATCAATATAATTAATATTTAATTTTTACTAAAATAAACATAACAACAAATTTAATAATTAAGTTTTAAAAGAAAAACAATTGTATACCTTACTTTCAGTAAACATCCAATTTTAGGAATCAAAACTTCTCTGTAGACTGCCTAAAAATTTCTTGATTATAATTCCATTTATTAATAAATTAAAATGAGGTCAATCTAAAGCATTTATAAAATGTATTGATTGCACCCCCCTCACCAATTCAATACATCATTTGAATTATCCAGTTTATTATATATAGGTATTACATAATTGTAAATGTTATACTTACTTTTTTTTATTGAAAATAATATTTGTTGCACAACTGTCTCTCTTCATTTAAATTATTCTTATAATGTCAAGTTCTTCTCTTGATTGTTTAAGGAAAGAAAGAAAAAAGGAAAAGGTGAGGGAAAAAAGACTTTAAAAGTATTATAATTTTAGAATGGAAAAACTTGGCTTTCATTTCTTTTTGAATGTGCAGTAATACAAGTGTTGTTTAAGCATTACAATCTCGATTTAAAATTGAAAGTGAATATAAATATATCACATAATATTATATATTAAAATAGTTTCATAAATTTTTGTAAGTAGGTGTACCTTATTTTAAGGAAAAAAATATTTTTGGTACAACTGTCTCTCCTCATTTTAATATTTCTTCAATCTGTCTTTGAATCCTGAATTCCAATCTTTCTTGAATCCTTTCTTTGTGTTAATTCTGGTTTTGCTTGAGTCATTGTATTTATTATTTTAAATCTCCAAATGTGTTAATCATGTGAAGACCATAATATAGTACTGCTTGATATCTTTTTAGACTTTCTTCATGATGCAACTCGCAGCAGTTGAAATTGAAAAAAAAAAAAAAAAAATTAGAGAAACGAATTACAAGCCCTTCCATTAGCTCAAAATTACACTAAAGAAAACAAATGAGCTAAAAATTACTTTTTTTTCCCCTCATTTTCCTTCATACATAACAGTTAATAAGTTAATAGATAAGTCATTATCACACTACTAAAAAAGGCAATGGATGCAATGAATAATTAAATAAATACCCACTGTCCAATTTTCAGTATAAATTAAAATATTCCTATAAAAAAAACTGCAACTGAGCTACAGGAGAATTAACAATTTATATAATCAAATTTAATAAGAGGAATACAAATAAGCCATCAATAAATTTAAAAAAATGTAATTTTATTACTACTTTAAACCTTTGTTGTTTTAGTTTGTTAATTTTAATGATGAAACAGTCGACTGTATGATTGCTAGAATGGAACATGAATTTAACCTCTTTCAGAAAATTGATCTTGAATAGAGGAGGGAAGAATATGGGGTTAGAATGAAAAATTTGTTTCTCTAAGTTTATTTTTTATTTTCAACTGCGTTCATGAGTTGCATCATGAAGAAAATCTAAAAAGATATCAAGCAGTACTATCTTATGGTCTTTACATAATTAACACATTTGGAGATTTAAAATAATAAATACAACGACTCAAGTAAAACCAGAATTAATATTAAAAATATTATTCAAGAAAGATTGGAATTCAGGATTAAAAAACAGATTAAAGGAAAATTAAAATGAAGAGAGACAGTTGTACCAAAAACATTATTTTCATTAAAATAAGGTACGTCAACTTACATAAATTTATAAAACTATTTATAATATATTATATTATGTGATATATAATTGATTTCATTTATTTTATAGGAATTCACTTTCAATTTTAAATCGAGATTTTAATGCTTCAACAACACTTGTAGTACTGCACATGAAAAAGAATGAAAGCCAACTTTTTTCCTTCTAAAATTATAATACTTTTAACCTTTTTCCCCCACCTTTTCCTTTTTTCTATCCCCGTTTGTACCTTGGTCAGACAAATAAACAACAAAATATTATTTTCAATAAAAAAAAGTAAGTATAACATTTACAATTATGTAATACCTATATGTAATAAACTGGATAATTCAAATGATGTATTGAATTGGTGAGGGGGGTGCAATCAATACATTTTATAAATGCTTTAGATTGACCTCATTTTAATTCATTAATAAATGGAATTATAATCAAGAAATTTTTAGGCAGTCTACAGAGAAGTTTTGATTCCTAAAATTGGATGTTTACAGAAAGTGAGGTATACAATAGTTTTTCTTTTAAAACTTAATTATTAAATTTGTTGTTATGTTAGCTATTAACTATTTTTCTGAAATTTAAAAACAAGTCTTTGAAGTTAAAAAGAATATTTTCTGACTTCCACCCAGACCATATCCTTAATACATAAACAAAATCAACTAATACTATTAAACAGGTTTTTAAAGATAGTTTATTCTGTACATAAAAATGTAGTTAAAATAAAAAATATTAATAAGATTTTAATTTATTCTGTGACATTGTTAATATTAGATTAGAGTGCACTGAACTTCTTATGTAACTCTTCAAGTGCTCCTGCTACAGTTTACACGACGTAATCGCAAGTAATGTCTGCAGCAATAGTCATGTATTAAATGAATCATTAAGATGAGCTTATGCTTCCTTTTTTATTCTGTCTACTGGATAGTTATTTAAGTATTTATTCATTTTAGCTTTATATAGTTATAATAATCTTTTACTAACTTACTATAAGTCTTTTACTAACGACTAGAAAATTTTTAAAAGCTTGAAACTTTTTCTTTCAATGCCATTATTCCCATAAAACTTCAAGTACAAACATAATACAACTCAAAATATGACTTTATTAAAAATGTTGGAAACGGAATATCAGATATGCTCTTTCTGAATTCTGAATCAATCAATACAATTGCTTCTGAAAGCTTAACTAAAAAATGCCTAATTTTGAGTTTATGTTATATGTAGTTCTTTTGAAGGAGCGAATATAGTTCTATACAGCTGGCAGATTTTTCTGTTTGATCTTTAATAGGATCAAATACCTGTTTTACCTTCTGTAATGTACTGGTATAGTCGTATATATAAATGTTCTACATTAAATCAGTATATATCCCTGTTAACATAAAACAAATTTATGCATTATTGATTAATATTAACAATTTTATATTTTGTGTTTCTGTTGTTTATTGAGTTTATTAAATTTGTGGATGTTCATAACGAACTTCATAATACACATATTTATTGTTTTTGATTTGGAGAAACTATTTATTTTTTTTATAGTAAAATTATTTAGGCTATGGTATTAATTAATTATCTGTAGTTCTTTCTTTTTGTACTTCATTATATAATAAAAGCTTATCATTATATTAGTATTTTAAATTCATTATATCCTTTCATCATCAATTGCATTTTATAATTTATTGTTGTACAGTAATCTCTATTACAGTATTTTGCTACTTTTTGTTCATACTATAATAACTAGTCACCCTCTTAAACAAATCTATGGTGCCTATTAGCATTGTCAATGCTTTTCCATATATAGGAAATGCAGGAATAGTTCCATATATATTTTATATTTCATATTGGCATAATAGTTCCGATAACCTCATGACTAACATCTAAGGCAGTTTTATGGTTTTAAAAAATATTTACTTGATATTTTTTCCATTTTTTGTGCGAATTAGCAAGTTTGATTTGTTTGTTAATTTTTCAATCAGTAATTGTGAATGAAATACTTCTATATTCGCAAAAAAAAGAGGCAACAAAGCCAATAACTCTGTAATAGTTCCGATAACGTCTAATAGATGTCGCTGCTTCAATAACGTCTAAGGCAGTTTTATTTATGGTTTTAAAAAATATTTACTTGGCATTTTTTCCATTTTTTTGTGCGAATTAGCAAGTTTGATTTTTTCGTTAATTTTTCAATCAGTAATTGTGAATGAAATACTTCTATATTCGCAATAAACAGGCAACGAAGCCAATAACTGTTTAATAGTTCCGATAACTGATTCGATAACTTAGATAGCAGCACATGAATAACATCTAAGCCAGTTTTATTGTTTTAAAACATATTTACTTGGCATTTTTTCCATTTTTTTTGTGCGAATTAGCAACTCCGATTTTTTCGTTAATTTTTCAATCAGTAATTGTGAATGAAATACTTCTATATTCGCAAAAAATAGGCAACGAAGCCAATAACTGTTTAATAGTTCCGATAACCGATTCGATAACGTAGGCAGCGCCACATGACTAACATCTAAGGCATTTTTATGGTTTTAAAACATATTTACTTTGAATTTTTTCCAATTTTTTGTCCGAATTAGCAAGTCTGATTTTTTCGTTAATTTTTCAATGAGTAAATGTGAATGAAATACTTCTATATTCGCAAAAAATAGGCAACGAAGCCAATAACTGTTTAATAGTTCCGATAACCGATTCGATAACGTAGGCAGCGCCACATGACTAACATCTAAGGCATTTTTATGGTTTTAAAACACATTTACTTTGAATTTTTTCCATTTTTTTGTCCGAATTAGCAAGTCCGATTTTTTCGTTAATTTTTCAATCAGTAATTGTGAATGAAATAGTTCTATATTCGCAAAAAATAGGCAACGAAGCCAATAACTGTTTAATAGTTCCGATAACCGATTCGATAACGTAGGCAGCGCCACATGACTAACATCTAAGGCATTTTTATGGTTTTAAAACATATTTACTTTGAATTTTTTCCATTTTTTTGTCCGAATTAGCAAGTCCAATTTTTTCGTTTATTTTTCAATAAGTAATTGTGAATGAAATACTTCTATATACGCAAAAAATAGGCAACGAAGCCAATAACTCTTTAATAGTTCCGATAACGTCTAATAGATGTCACTGCTTCAATAACGTCTAAGGCAGTTTTATTTATGGTTTTAAAACATATTTACTTTGAATTTTTTCCATTTTTTTGTCCGAATTAGCAAGTCCGATTTTTTCGTTAATTTTTCAACCAGTAATTGTGAATGAAATACTTCTATATTCCCAAAAAATAGGCAACGAAGCCAATAACTGTTTAATAGTTCCGATAACCGATTCGATAACGTAGGCAGCGCCACATGACTAACATCTAAGCCAGTTTTATTGTTTTAAAACATATTTACTTGACATTTTTTCCATTTTTTTGTGCGAATTAGCAAGTCCAATTTTTTCGTTAATTTTTCAATCAGTAATTGTGAATGAAATACTTCTATATTCGCAAAAAATAGGCAACGAAGCCAATAACTCTTTAATAGTTCCGATAACGTCTAATAGATGTCGCTGCTTCAATAACGTCTAAGGCAGTTTTATTTATGGTTTTAAAACATATTTACTTGGCATTTTTTCCAATTTTTTTTGTGCGAATTAGCAAGTCTGATTTTTTCGTTAATTTTTCAATCAGTAATTGTGATTGAAATACTTCTATATTCCCAAAAAATAGGCAACGAAGCCAATAACTCTTTAATAGTTCCGATAACTGATTCGATAACTTAGATAGCAGCACATGAATAACATCTAAGGCAGTTTTAAAGCATATTTACTTGGAATTTTTTCCATTTTTTGTGCGAATTGGCAAGTCTGATTTTTTCGTTAATTTTTCAATCAGTAATTGTGAATGAAATACTTCTATATTCGCAAAAAATAGGCAACGAAGCCAATAACTCTTTAATAGTTTCGATAACTGATTCGATAACGTATACAGCGCCACATGACTAATGTCTAAAGCAGTTTTTTTTTTTTTTTTTTTTTTTTTTTTTTAGCAATTAGCTATTATTGGCTACGTCTGTTTCTATTCTCATGTAAATTTATATATTATTTTCTTTAATGAAATAAAACGTTACTCAAATAACGTGTTATTGGAACACGTTATCACATTGTAGCAGTTATGCCATAACGTGTTATTAAGATTTCACTGTTTAGCCCATCCCTACTGGGCGTCTTCTAGTTCCGATTCCCAGGTCAATGTGCGGTGAGCGCATTGATCCGTCTTTGGACCCAAGACCTGTCCCATTTTTTCTTTGACATACAGAAAAACCAACAAAGCCAACTGATAATGTATATGTTTAGTAGCAATAACTCCAGAATTGATAGCTCTGAACTAAATTCACTAGATGTTTAACGTGTGAGATCGAATTATATTTGTGACCCCACCTTACGGTAGGGTGCTAACAAAAAATTATTCTAGACTCATCAAGAGTCCCCCTCCACGGAAATCTTTAGTAAAAGGCGAAAGATTTATTCGCTTTGAAGGGAGACCAAAGGTAGAAAACATTAATGGCCATGGGCCTAGTGTATCGGGCACAGCAAAGAAGGTATACGCGAGCGATATTCTTATCACACCGCAATGAGCAAATAACTCAGGAATAAGTTCCAAACAACAAGTTCCTCACTGTTGTGGTACATTCTTTTGCCTATCCTTTCAGAATCAACCGACTTAAGGAATTATATCATTATCCTTTCAAAGAATAGTTCCGACTTCTTGGAAAATTTGATTAAGAAAGTTTGGGATCTCTCTGACAGGTAGCGCTGATGAGAAGGCAGAGCGCGCTACTTCGGTTAGAATCAGTACTAACTCAGAGGTATGACCATGACAATGACTAAACACTCTACATTTTTTTTATAACAAAACTTCATACTTTAATTTGATTTAAAAACACGAAATAGTAAAAATTAATAAAGGAATTTTATAATTAAAAAAAATATTTGCCATGTAATATGTGATATAATATAATACTTATGGGACATAACTCACTTTAAATTATTATTATTACAGCTTTTCTACAATCATGAGAAAATAATAGTTTTTACTTGAAAAAATATTGTAATGAATTTTTATTAATGAAGAAGTAATACTTGGAACATTACCCATGATTATTAAACTAAACTGATATAATTTTTCCTTTCCCACTTCAAATATTTTTAGATACCGGTTTTATGGAAAAAAATAAATGATAATTATATTGGAATAAAAAATTGCAAAGATGAGTATTAATAAAAAATATAGCAGCCCCATTAATCATAAGCTCCTCACATTTTGACCTGACTTTTGACTCATATGTTTGATGTTGAGTGCTTTTGGTTTCCCAAAAACGAATCCATTCCTTACATACCATTGGAAAATAAAAGATTTTAGAAAAAAATAAAATATTCACAAAGACAATTTTTTCGTGGAATATCCTAACGCCCCTTCATATAAATAAATTCATATTTTCCAAGTAAAAAAAAACAACATTTTTGCCATCAATATATATACTTTTGAGACACGACACACAGTTAATATCAATATCTTTACAGATTTAAAAATAACAGTTTTTTTATCATGAGAAAATAACATAGCTATTACTTTAAAAAATGTTGTACGAAGGATATATGTTTATTAATGCAGAAATAATAAGTAGTTGAACAACACTCAAGATTGTAATGAATATGCAGCCACTTTTGTACTATTTTTAAGATTTGATCACCTGATACAAACTAACATGTTGTCAGGAACACTATCATGATAATCGTTTTAAGTATTTTGAAAAAAATACGCACTATTTCTAAACAAACTTTCTTTCTTTTAGCACCAGTTGTTGAGTAATCTGATATGTAGAAATCTTTGAGTTGGACACTCTTTTTTTTTTCATAAATTGTTATGAGCCAATGGGCTAAAGGCCGTAGTAACTCAGAATAAATTTAGATTAATGGTCTATTCAATAGAATCAATTGAATGCGGGTTAATGTTGGCTACAATTCTACGAGAAATTCATTGTGACCTCTACTCGGACCACTTTCTTCCACAATATAATTAATGTTTCAGTTAATGAAGAAAACCAAATTATAAACCAATTTCAACACATACAAACTTACAATCTAAAGTCCATTATTGTTGAAATTAACATAGAATTCAGTGAATTTAATGGCATTACTTAACGCATCCTAAATGGTCTAGTCTTGTTTTATAATATGTATAGATGATTTATTGTGTGCAGCCAAATATTTGATCTCTTATATTGAATGATAATAGTTGACCTTGATTATATTTGTGGAAGAAAATGGTCCGGGTGGAGGTAAATAAATGCAAACTGGGTCGAAACGTTGGCTATTAAATAAACATTTCTCCCTATCTAAGAGAAATTTATTGACCTCCATTCTGACCATTTTCTTCCACAAATTTTATCTTTCAAATTGCGAATCTGATCATGTACAATCGAAGTAAGGAATTCCAGCTAATAGTATTACATCTGCGTAATATGTGATAAGCCAATTTGTCTCCTATGCTGGAAAATCTCCAGATCAGTGATAAAAAAAATAAATATGTAATAAAAACATAGTATTGGAAACCATACTGTTTCCAGGAGGATTTTGCACAGAAGGGATTTATTGAGATCAGGCTCAACCACCAAGTTATTTAACCAATTAAAGTTACTCTCTTAATAGAGGCTAGGTGAGCCCAAAGAGGGTTCGTAGATCATAAAGGGTCAATCCTTGTCTGCTAGCAGATTAGATAATTTGTCAGCCCTATTTGAATCCTGATTCAGCACAGCAATTCAGTAACACACTGAACCATCCTACTCCTCTAGATTGATGATTCAACTATCTCCAAATTAACATGTTGACAAAAACAAATAGTTTATTTGGGTTGAAAACCAGGAATCATAATTCTGACAGTTGAAAGGAAAATTGCTAGTGACAGTGAGGTTGTCCCTTTTTATCCCCGACTCAGCATTCTGTATAATTATTATATTATACTATATTACTAACCACTATAGTCAGGTTTTAAGCATTCGGAAGTCTGAAATATAAAATTCGCGACACATCTATATGTCTTCTAGCGAAAT
Source organism: Arma custos (assembly GCA_037127475.1). NCBI lineage: Eukaryota > Metazoa > Arthropoda > Insecta > Hemiptera > Pentatomidae > Arma > Arma custos. The sequence goes on along the minus strand of CM073763.1, from coordinate 47,868,027 downwards.
ATTGAAAGCGATGTTAGATTTTCTGCACCTAGAGTTCATATAAAAAATGATCCATTGTAATTTCTATCATTTGAAACAAAACCAGCTTCCAGTCATAAAATCTTTTACGCTTTTAACAGACGTTTCGGCATTCAAATGCCATTTTCAATTTTAATTATACATCAACAATTACTAAAAAATATAACTTTTAAAAAAGACATAAGTCGAATCTGTAAAAAAAACAATCACAAATAAGCCATACAATCCGAAAATAAAAACAAAAAAACTTGTCCCTAAACAGTTAGCAAAAACCAAGAAAAGATACCTTATAAAAATGTATATTAATATAGTTAAAAAAATTATTATATCTTTCATTTTCTTAGGGATACTTTATCCTCCCATGGTCAATTGTCTACTAATGGCTTTAAACTTTGATCTGTAAGGTAATGTGAGTTTATTATGATTATATTATTTGTACCTTACTGCTATTTAAAGCCTTTATGCATTAAAATATTTTTAATCTTTTTTATTTTAAAACAACAAAATTCAAATAAGATAATTTTTAATTCATTTATTTTTTTATTTAAACAGTTTAATAACAATATGAAATTTATAAAAATATTATATGAAAAAAAAAAGAGGTCAACAGATATAAGAAATATATTGGTAGGTTATTGAGTCAGGTTATAAGTATTCATTACTGACCTTGCTTTCAAGTTATATTTCTATTATATATTATTGCTTTTTTAATTTTAAAATGACGGATGAAAATATCTTACTTATTTCTCCGGCCTCTTTTCTGTCATTAACTACTTTATTTATGTTGTCATTTATGTAGAGTGCTTCTAAATACTTTCTCTTGACTATGTTTTTTCTCTATGTAAAATCTTTGGTTTATCAAAATTAAAAATATGTAATTCCTGTTTACAATGGGTTGAGAGTGATGTATTACTTTTAGAGGTGGGTTTTAGATTATTTTTTGATGATAAAATCTGTTTTTTAAATGAGTGCTAGTGTGTCCAACATAATGTTTGTTGCAGTTATTACAACTGAGTTCATATCCCACGTTTTTGTTATCCTATAGGGGTATTTTATCTGTTTGGCTCTCTATTATGTTTTTGATTGGATTTCTAGTTTTGTAAGCTAATTTTATTTCAGAAATATCATAATTTTTAAGAGATGGACCAATCAATTCAGGCAAAGAATTTTTACTATAATAAATTCAAACGTAACTAGACTACAAAGATTTCTTTCTAATTTTGTCCAAATACCCTGAAGTTAAAATGGCAAAAGAAGCTCCTAAATCTGCCAGAATAACTAAATCTTTAAAGAGGGATTCTCACAGCCTCCTAGATAAGGCTAATATTTTCAAGAATTAAAAATGTTCCAATTTTTATAATCTAAAAGTATACGATTTTTTTAACTGCTCATTTGAAGTAAAGTTTTACTATCTATAAATTTTTTTAAATACTGGAACAAATAATAATAATCACCAGGTGCCAGATCTGGAAAATATGGTGGTTGAGGCAGTACATCCTATCCAAGCTGTAAAAGCTTTCTGTCATCTGTAATGAGAAGATACTTGAAGTTGTAGAAAACTTGGGGTCAATCATCAACAGCCGGGGAAAAATTGACCCTGAAGTAGCTAATAGAATATCAAAAGATAACCAGGTTTATTATCCTATTTGCAACAGTATAGTTGGGCATAGGGAGGTTGGGAAGGAAACAAAAATGCACATTTACAAATCAGTTTACCTCCCAACACTCACTTATGGAAGTGAAAGCTGGGTTATGGTGGACAAGCAAGCTAGCCATGTGACAGCTGCGGAGAGTCATTGGAAAGACCAGGAGGGATTGCATCAGTAATGTGAGGATTAAAAAAGAACTAAAAGTGACCATGGTAAGGGATTCCATAAAAAACCTACAGTTACAGTGGTTTGGCCACGTCTGTCGGATGGGTGAGGAGAGAGAGCCAAGAAAGGTCATGGAAGCTAAACCGACTGGGGGGAGACTGAGAGCCATGGCTGCATTGGGTGGAGGCTTCTTGACATTAGGAATGGCATAAGAGGAAGTCAAAGAAGAAGAAGAATCAATAGTTTGCATCAAATATTGCCTTTACAGCGTTTTCATTTGCTTCAACTGGCCTTCTAGAATGTGGTGTATCTTCCACATCTAAATTGCCTCATCGAAATATCGCAAACCAGTTTTGGCACTGATACACTGACAATAGATCTTCTCCTTTCACATTACATAAATCTTTTCTTCCTGCTTGAACAGCATTTAAACTATGTTGCAATTGTTGCTTTTCAATTTCAATATTTGATAGGGAACAAAAATAATTACAGCACAGAATCAATCATTGGTTTGGGTGAACTCAGATTTCAAAAAATGAACTGGAATTCATGATTTACCATATCACTCCAGTAAAATACTCAGTACGTGGCATTTTAAAAAGGGCATATCCAAGGACTCAAATCTAAGTCATAATAATACATTCGTAAAACTAGAATGGGTATCAGTTCATTGATTATTTTAAAAAATTAACTAACGAAATATGAATAAGAATTCCACCTCACAGTCAAAACGCTTCGATTCTTATTAATTTTTGTGCTGGAGTTTTAATAACTTGGAGGCAGTTATAAAGAAGCCATTCCTTAACTAACATGGCAGAATGTTTGGGGTCGTTATCCTGGTAAAAACAAAACTTGTCTTTGAGCTCCAGCTTTTCCGCTAATTGTTTCAAGTTTCCTTTTAAAATTCCTACGTATACATGCTTGTTAACTATTGCATCTATAAAATGAAGATTTCCCACACCAGAAGCCGCCATACACCCCCACACCATAACACCTCCCATCTCCATGTTTCACAGTTGGGCGCAATTTTTTTTTCGCTAGCTCTTGGTTTTCTCCACATATAGCAACGTATTATTTACTATATACAGTCAGTAATAAAATTATTATTATTTTCGAAACTATTATTAAAAGGGAAACGAATAAAATGTTAAAATATATTGTGATTTAATTCAAAGCGACAAGCTGCTGAACTGATACCCCAAAAATTTTTCTAATGGAAGGGGAAAGAAATACAGAAAACATTGAGAAAAAAGAACGAAAGATCATAAGAAAAATTTTAAGCTTGAAAATCGGAAAACGAACATTACTGGCCCAGAAGCAATCAATACTCAAATATTCACAGAAATTCAGATTTTATGGACAAATAAAAAAAATTCTCAGACAGAATTATCAAACAAATAGTTGAATTTTATGAAAAAAGGGAATAAATCCAAAACAAATGCAATGAAATGGATTGGATAAATCGAAAAAGATCTAAAACTGACCTGAATTGCACCAATGATATCCAAAATAAGGCAATCTGAAGATTTAACTGTTTAAGTGGCAACTTTCGAATTGTGCAAGTATTTAAGTGATTATATAAGTAAGGATTTTGGTACTTGTTTATTAACGCCACCGCAGTTATATTTGCGTAAAGAGCAATCTTTTTCGTATGCGGAAGCAGTTATATTTTATAACAGCTATATTTCTAACAGCTTATTTGTTGTTGTTTGCTTATTTTTAGTGCTACGAAATTGCGTAATTGGGATTTGCCAAAAGAAGAACAGAAGAAGATGCAATTTTATTTTTTCAGGAGTGAAATATTTTACCGAAATGAAACTTTATTTTGGTCAATGTAACTTTTGGAAATGTCAATTAGGTGAAAGAAAATAGAGACTTTTCAATCCATATTAAACAAACTGTATACCGGGCCATTTTCCACCGAAATCCTATCGACTACTTTCTTGTTAAATAAATTATTATGATTTTTAATTGTTCATGATATACACCATTAAATATTTATTTACAATGATATTTATTAACTAAATAATAATTAATATATAAGTTAATAATATTTATTAACTTATTATATATTAATAATTATATCACTAAAATAGAGCCAAAAACTCAAAATAATTATAATTATGTATCTTGGATATACTTTTTAAATTAATTATTTTGATTTTTAATTATTGATGATTATTAAAAAAATTTAAAATTCAAACTCCAATAAATAGTTTTAAAAACGCTATCCAAGATAACTGTTATAAAAGATAGCTGTTATAAAATATAACTGCGGTGGCGTTAATACACAAGTACCAGGATTTTTATTAATAGAAGGAAAATATCTCGATCTCAAGCGCTTCTGATATCAGTTCCGCAAGTTGTCACTTTGAGTTAAGTCACAAGTTTTAGCTGTTGATTCGTTCCCTTTTTAATATTTTCGAAAATAAAAATAATTGGGGGTTTTGTATGAAAAAATGAATGTATTTATTTTGAGAAATATGTACATTTCGAAAATCATTCCATCACGAAAAAAACATTTTAACTATCATTTGGAAGTGTAGAACATCAAGTGTTAGTTGAAAGGTTCATTTCTCGAGGAAATAATTACCTATATAAAAAGATTTCAGTGATCATGTTAGAATGTATTTTTTGAAGAACATTAAAAAGGAAACTCTAAAACTGTGAACTCGTAACTCAACTCGAAGCAACAGCGCGGAAGGCGGAGGATGCAGGGCGCAGAAGGCCGGGACGCGGCCAGGCGAAGACGGACGTATAAATCAAATCTACACCTGTTTCACAGATAAGTGTAATTTATTTGCTGTTATGTTATGTATTTTATGGCTATCCGATTTATATATCTATTTATATATTATCTGAATCATTAACTGTACTTCTCAATGCACATTTTAAATCATTAATCTTGTTTAAAATTGAATTAATAAACTATAACCATTATAATTCTTTTGGTGCTTACTTACCCCAGATGCACTATTTATTTATGAATAATAAATTTGAAGGTATAATAGATGAGTAGGTTGGTAAACACAAGAACAGACCTCTGGAAAAGAATCCAATTAATACTAAGGCATAGAAATAATAATTTGAGTAATCATCCTAAATGATACTATGGCATCCCAAAAATCCAATCATAATATTTAAAATGTATTAAAGAGTAGAAAAATAGCAATGTATTATCCAAAACTCTACTCTTTTTTCATATAAAACTCAGAATTATTTTTATTTTCGAGATTATTCAAAAGAAATCGAATGAAGAGTTAAAACTTGTTTTGACTTACTCGAAGCGACAACCCAAGGAACCGATTTTTTTTTATAATAAAATAAATATAAAACTGACTTCAAACAGATCCAAATTAAAGTAATGTTCAACATTCCCCATATGTACATCGCAAAAACTGCGAGTGCTTAGGATGTGGGATCGGTGAAGAGAATAGATTTGTCTGATCTGGTTACGAGCTCTGGTAGCTCAGTTGGAAGAGTGCCGCGGTAGAGATGCGGAGGACCCGGGTTCGAACTCCGGCCTTGACAAATCTTTTCTCTTCAAAACAAAAATATTAAGATTTTTTTTTTAAGATTTCAGCCAAATTTGAAGCTGATTTAGGTGAAAGAGATTACTTATCTAACAAATTTCTACAGTTGCAGAACGAAAAAAAAAATGTTTTTTGTAGTTCACACAACTTTTTGCATGAGAGGGAGCGGGGAGTGTGAAGTGCTGAGCTGCTAAGCTGAAATCCAGCTGCGGCAGATAAATTATTTAGCCTGTTAATAACCGCGGATGGACCCAGAAAGCTATACAAGAACCTCTGTAAAGTGGATAACATCAACTGGAAAAAAACTCCGGCGAATGAGAGTTTCTGACAAACTACCTACCTCCACAACCGTTGTCCTAGAAACAGTACAGTCTCTACCGTGTACTGAACCCAGGAACGTTCATCCGTTGTAGTGGTATAGTTTTTTATTATTTTATTTTAATTTTACTTTCATCTTTTCTCATCTTTATTTTTAGTAACACATATCCCATCGTTCAAATATCTTAATTAATACCTTAATTTTATTTTATAATTTAAAACATCCGTATTTTTATATCTGGTTTAATCCAATAGATCCTTCATAGGTTGTATTGGTACAAGTTTAAAGTTTACTCATCTTTTCTCCATACTTTCGTGCATTTCCTCCATAATTTTGAATTCGAGACAATTTTTTGTTATTACTTAATTTACACATCCAATCATAAACATATCTAATATTAAAATGAAGTATTACAAGAAGAAAAACAGAGAGAATGAAAGGAGAAAAATAAAATAAATCAGTTTTCTTCCATTTTTTTTTTAAGGCGTTCATGAAAGGAAGGTTTAGTAAACATATGTTGCAGTATAAAATCAATAATTTTATTGGAATTAAAAAGATCTAAAAATTAAAAAAATTGTTAATGTTCAAAATGTAATTTTTTCAGGTGTTTAAAGATTTTTTTAAATAATGTTGCGGTGAATATACATCGGTTTCATAATAATGAATCGGTTTCATAATGAATATACAAGTTCATTGAAGCGTTCATTTCTTGATAAATGATTACCGAAATCTACACATTTCCCATAATTACATCATTTTTTCCAAACTGAAGACTCATGATAATTTGTATTTTTGAAGAATCTTTAAAAGGAAATGAATGATAGTTAAAACTTGTAACTCGAAATGACAATCAGCGGAACAGATTCCAATACTTCATATCCATTCCACAGTATTGTTACGGGCGCGGGAATTGGCGATTCCTGGAAGAGAACAAAGCCCCCTTGTCGGCAGAGATGAAAGAGGCCTTTCCGCGAAACTTCGCGATCCGTCTCGTATGTTCTAGATCTGACATTCTGGGTATTTAAACACCATCTCGGCGCGAGTAGAGCCAGAGTGTTAAAGCACACGGTACGGTTAACATCGGAAACAGTGATAAGCCAGTGTAATAAGTCAGTGACAGTTTGTGAGTGTAATTGTGTGACAGTTTGATATATTCAGAGATTCTTACGGTCGGTGGACTTTAATTAGTGAACTGTAAGTGTTAATTAGTAGTAAGTAATTAGTTAAGTAGCAGTTGTAATTTTATGTGCTTTGTACAAGCTTATGTAAATAGTTAAGCTATTTAGTAATATTAATATATTATATTAATGTAATAATTAACTAGAAGTTAGGCCTAGATTATAAATATCTAAAATATTGTTATTGTAAATTTATTTCAGTTAATAATCTATTTGTTAGTAATTTCCTTGTTCAGTTTCTTTGTTACTAATTGTTAATAGTTTAATTGTATGTATTCTTTTATCACTTTTGTAAATAAATATTAGTATCTTTAATTAAGGAATTGTCTAATTCATTTTAATACCCAGTAGCCAGTAACAGTATGAATACAGAGTACTCTTCAATATCTCCTGTGCCTCTTTCATATCAACAGCCTGGGCTAATAATAAAAATTTTCGTTTAGGATTTAATGCTTATTAAAGAAACCATCAAAAGTTTACTGCAGCATATAAAAAATATTTTAAAATGATTAAATTCGTTATAATTGTGTAGTAAATAGCTTACCTTATTCTTGCAGCATAGGTCTTCAAGGGTGTTTGCTCAACATGAAGGCTCCATTGGTTTTCATTGTGACGAGTGTCTTCTTCCACCCCATTTGTAGTTTCCTCCCTTTTCATTGTACTACAAAGGGCCAGACGCTCTGTGGAGGTTACTCGAAGAGATTCCACAATTCGCTCGGCAACAGAAGACTCCTCTCTGGAGAAGAAACGATCCGCACTCCTGAGGACCTGGTGAGCCACCTCCTGAAGCCCGTCTCATCCCTCGCTAGTTAGTGAGGCGTTCTTGGTCTTGAAGGGCAGTCAAAAGGATGCAAGGCCAGAACTTCTGGGTTCGGCTCAGATCGGAACAGTTCATGGCCATCGTGATCCTCCAAGTCCTCAACTTCTAGCTGACTCTTCCCCCCCCGGCTCTTTGCTTCTTCTTCCAGATTTTCCTGTCTTCTAACTGAACCTATCTGTCGAGGTTATGTTTACTCGTTGAGATGTCGCGTTATAACGGAAGATTCGAAGGAAGGGTAGATCGAAGTATTCCACGGTTCGTCGTGTTTGGGATCTCGAATCGCGTCATCGAAGCGATGTCGCAACTGAGCAGTCTTCTTGTCACAGTCGTGCAGGAAGAAGAGCATCGTACAGCTTGCCGAAGTTGTTAACAGAAATTAAAGAATCTAAATAAAGTTTTCCGCAAAGTTCAGAACTTATTTAAAAACGAAACTCGTTTTTCGATCGCGATTTTAAAATTTAGTGACTAAAGGCCTACAGCCAATACAAGTAAAAACTTAAAGTTTACTTACATAATTATTTATGTAAATGATCAGAATCATTGGCTTTTTAACTGTAAGTGTATAGGACAAAACCCCATCCTCAGGTGCCAGCACAAATCAAACCAAATTATCCCTCAAATTTAATATCTCCCTACTATATCTAACTTGGTTTGATTTCCTTTAGTTGCTGAAAAAATGAGGTGTTGAACCGCAACTAATAAAAGCCAATGTTGGACTGGGTACAGAGCTTCGAACAGCTCTAAAATTGTTGTGGTTTAAAAATATATATGAATTGTTTTGCATAATATTGATTTTATAAAAGCATCTGCTAATTTATATATATTATAAATAAAAACCGGGCAGATGGAGCTAAATTTAGACTGAATTTAAAATGGTGGTTGGTGAGAATTTTTATGTTAAAAATGTCAAAATACTGGGGGTCATACAGGTTACGATAGACCCAGACAGGGCTATCTGAAAAATAATTAGGTCCAAAATTATACTTTCCTAAAATAATAATATAAAAAATTCAACCACCAAAAAAGGAATTCCTGTTACCGACTTCGGCAAGTTGTGCTATGCTCTTCTTCCTGTACGACTGTGACAAGAACACTGCTTAGTTGCGACATCGCTTCGATGACGCGATTCGAGTTTCCAAACACGACGAACCGTGGAATACTTCGATCTTCCCTTCCTTCGAATCTTCCGTTATAACGTGACATCTCAACGAGTAAACGTAACCTCGACAGATAGGTTCAGTTAGAAGACAGGAAAATCTGGAAGAAGAAGAAAAGAGCAGGGGGAAGAGTCCGCTCGAAGTTGAGGACTTGGAGGATCACGATGACCATGAATCTGTTCCGAGCTTAGCCGAACCCAGACGTTCTGGGGTCGCATCCTTTTGACTGTCCTGCAAGACCAAGAACGCCTCACTAACTATCGGGGGAAAGAGCCGAGTTTCAGAAGGTGGCCTGCCGGGTCCTCGAGAGAGCGAATCGTTCCGCCTCCAAAGAGGAGTCTTCTGTCGTCGATTGAATCGTAGATTCACTTCGCAGTTCAGAATACCAAACCCTCTGCAGTACAAGTTTCCTGCAGTACTGTAGATTCCAAGGATAAGCTTCTGAACTTGACTTGTGTCTTCCATCCATTCCATTGAAAAATAAATTGCCGAAATTATAATAAAAACAAAAAAACATAATAATATTAATTAAAATCAAAATTATATATAATAATATATTATTGAAATATAAAGATAATAATTGATATTATATATATAATAAATAAATTATATTTTTCACATAGAAATTCTATTGAAAAGAAACCAAAAAATGATTAATGGGCGCATTAGACATCTCTACTACGAGAACCATTATAACAGCGAACATCGCTACTTATCTAAAACAAAAAGAAATACAAAATAAAAATCATCTTCGTTCTTAACCTGGAGAATAATGAAGAACTATAAAAATCATGATAACTGCGCAGTTTAAAAGCTAGGACCTCACGGGAGGCTAGGGTACGAAGTGAAGGTTCAATGTTCACAGAGTAGAAAAGGAATAAAAGAATTATTAATTTTATATATCCTTTTAGTGTATTATCAACCTTGTAAAAACGTACTTCATGAAGTTAAATCTATGTAAATTAATAAATAATTAATTTAACAGACATTCGATTTATTAAATAATTTTATAAATACCTTATTTCAAATTTTCGATAGTAATAATTAACGAATTACCTTATTTACATTATGAACGCATTACCTTAATTTAATAGTAGGATACATTATTTTATCTGAATGTATTGTTTAACTTTGGTTTTAATAGTTAAATTATAAATTGCAGTAATATGCGCAGTTAGGCAGCCAGAACTTTACTGAGGGGCTAGGGTACGAAGTACAGGTTCAATGTTCACGGAGTAGAGGGGATAGGAAAATAATTAAATTTATATATTCTTTTAGGGTTATATAAACGCTTTAAAAATTTATTTAATGTAGTGAAATCTATGTAAAATAATAAATAGTTAATTTAACAGACATACGATTTATTAAAGTGTTTTAAAAGTACTTCCTTTCTAATTATCAATATTAAAAACTCTTTCAGTACCTTCCTTATAGTAGGATAGTTCATTTTATCTGAATATGTTGTTTAACTTTGGTTTTAAAAGTTAAATTGTAAATTGCAGCGATGTACGCAGTTAGGCAGCAGGAAATTCACTGAGGGGCTAGGGTACGAAGTACAGGTTCAATGCTCACGGAGTTGAGGGGATAGGTAAATAATTAAATTTATACATATATCCTTTATACATATATCACAGAGATATTTTATGATATGTAAGATACATTCTCCTGACAATGATATTGTTACGGGCTACTGGGTATTAAAATGAATTAAACAATTCCTTAATTAAAAATACTAATATTTATTAACAAAATGATAAAAAGGATACTATTAAACTATTAACAATTAAATTATTGAACTAATATAAATTTATAATAACAATATTCTAAATATTATCATCTAGGCCTAACTCCTATTTAATTATTACAATAATATAAGATTTTACTAATTCTAGATAGCTTAACTAGTTACAATAGTTTCTATGAATATTATAAAATTACACTACAATTTATAACTAATAATTAACACTTACAGTTCACTAGTCCACCGACCGTAAGATTCTTCAAGTATCACAAACTGACACACAGTAACAAACAGAAACAGTTTATTACACTCGCGAGACGGTTACAGTTCACTGACACACTTATTACACGGGCCGGTTCAACACTGACTAGTTTATCACACTGACACTCACTTATTACACTTATCACAGATCTTCACTGGTCTACTCTCAGGCTAAGACTGACTGACTCGAGGTGACGGAAGTCTTTTTATAGGCAAAGCCGAACATTCTAGAACTCGAAGGGGCCAGATAATTCTGGAATATTCTTAATCCTTTGCCGACAAAAGAAGACGATCTAGAACCGTCCTAATCCTATTTAAACGTCTCCCGCTGACGGAGTTAAGCCGCTAATCCCCCGCTTCCGCCTTCCTGCCGGCGCCCGTAACACTGCCCCCTCCTTAAAAGTGCTCTGCCCCAGAGCAAGTCCGGAGAAATCGGGCATTTATGAGCTTCTACTGATGGAGACGCACCTTCTTTCCAGGGGTTGAACGTGCACACCAATATGGCAATTCCAGAGTTGGCGAATGTCTGTTCGATCATGTCCCTGACAATCTTCCACTCCAAGCCGTCGTATCCACAGCCCAACTTCGGAATAGCGAGCTTAGTGACACGCAGTCTCAGAAGCTTACTCCGAAGGTCGTCGAGGCTTCGCCGCAGTGCGTCATATGTCGGCTTCTGATCAGAGGCACGCTTGGTAACCAAGTAAAACAGGTGTCGTCCTTCGTGCGGCTGGTGGAGTGCCTTCCCGACACTTGGTCCTTGGCGTTCCAGCTCCTCAGTTCCGCCGAACTTCTTCCTGAAGACCGTTGCAATCCCTCGAGAAGTCCTCAGATCTTCGGCAACGCAATGGGCCAGAGAATACTCCACTGGTAACGAGAAGATATCTCTGTAGATTACCTGAGTTACTCCACGGGTCCCTGGTACTTTAGTATGAGCAACTGAGTTATTTGTCTTGACGTTGTTTAGGTACCTGACCTGCTGGTCTACTTTCGGGCCGTGGTCTCCTTTGTACGGAGCCAGTCTATTGAAATGGACTACCTTGGGTTTTCCTTTCGGCTGCTTCCTGATCCTATATATGACGTCATTGATCCTCTTGACGATCTCATACGGGCCGTCCCAGGAGTTCTGAAGTTTAGGTGAGTAGCCTCGCCTTCTTCGAGGATCATGTAGCCAGACCAAGTCTCCAGGTTGGTAGCCACCTTTCTCTGCCCTGATGTCGTAGCGCTCCTTCATTCTGTCACTCGCCCCCTGGATGTTTGTGCGAACCTTCTCGTGGATATTATCCATTCGCTTCCGTAGATCCGAGACGTACTCCTCTCCGGCAATTTCCTCATCAGGCTTGAAACCGAATCTCAGATCACAAGGCAACCGAAGTTCTCTGCCGAATACCACATTTGCGGGAGTCTGCCCCGTTGCCTCACTGACTGAACTGCGGTAGGCCAGCAGGAACAGGTGAAGATACTGGTCCCAGTCTCGCTGATGGTCGGAGACTACTTTGGACAAATATCGACCCATAGTCCTGTTCATGCGCTCCACCATGCCATCGGATTGAGGGTGAAGAGGTGTCGTCCTGGTCTTCCGTATTCCCAGTGCTTCGCACATCCCGGAGAAGACTGCAGACTCGAAGTTTCGTCCCTGGTCAGAGTGAAGTTCCATGGGTACCCCAAACCTACTGACGAGCTGCTTCACCAGTACGTCCGCAACCGTGACTGCCTCCTGATTCGGAAGGGCGTACGCTTCCACCCACTTGGAAAAGTAGTCCATGGCCACGAGAATATACCGGTTACCTTCATCCGTCACAGGGAAAGGGCCAGCGATGTCGATTGCTATTCTCTCAAACGGTGCTCCCACGTTGTACTTCCTCATTGGGGCCTTCTTTCTTCTTATGGGTCCGTTAGAAGCCGCACAAGTCGCACAACGCCTGCACCAGTCCAACACATCGTCCTTGAGATTCGCCCAGTAAAAACGTTCACGTACCTTTTCCAATGTACGGTGAACTCCAAGGTGGCCGCCAGATACTCCGTCATGAAGTTCCCTGAGTACTTCGGGCACTTTACTCTTTGGAACGATGAGCTGAAGTCTGCGCTGATCTCCTTCCGTGTTCTCCAATGCCCGTTTCAGCAGCCCGTTGTCCACTAGAATGGAGTCCCATTGGGCCCAGTAAGTCTTTACATTCTTCGACATTGGAGCAACATCCTGCCAGGTTGGTCTTCCTTGCCCTGATAGTTTCCACTGCTTCATTTGTTTCAAGTCCGGGTCCCTGTCCTGCTCCTTTGACACCTCTGCATCCTGCCAACTGTCCATGACCACCGTTGTCCTCAACACTGCTGCCTGCTTCTCTTCTTGTCGAGAACAATGCCCGCATTTTTCGTCACAAGGTCTCCTAGAGAGCGCATCCGCATTTCTGTGACTCGTTCCAGCGCGATGAGCAGATTCAAAGTCATATTCTTGAAGGCGCTCTATCCACCTCGCCACTTGTCCTTCTGGTGACTTGAATCGTAGCAGCCACATTAGAGCCGCGTGGTCCGTTCTCAGGAGGAATCTTCTGCCGTATAGATATTTGTGAAAATGCTCTATAGATTTCACCACTGCCAGAAGCTCCTTCCTTGTGACACAGTAGTTGCGTTCCGGAGCTGAGAGCGCTTTACTGAAATACCCAATGACCCTTTCTTCTCCATCTTGGAGCTGAGAGAGGACGCTTCCAATAGCGGTGTTGCTAGCGTCTGTGTCAAGTATGAACTTGCCCTCGGGACGTGGATAGCTCAGAATAGGAGCACTACTCAACTTTTTCTTCAACTCTTCAAAGGATGCCTGACATTCGTGATCCCAAAGAAAAGTCCGTTTTTCCTCGGTGAGCCTGGTAAGAGGTTTTGCAATGTTTGCAAATCCTTTCACGTACCGCCTGTAGTAGGTGCAGAGGCCGAGAAAACTTCTTACTTGGTGCTTATCTCGAGGTACTGGCCAGTCGGTGATCGCTGCAATCTTCTCTGGGTCAACGGCAACTCCATTGTCCGACACAACATGCCCCAGATAGTTGACTTGCCTTCGGAAGAGATGACACTTCTTCGGGTTCAATTTAAGGTTCGCTGCACGCAGTCGTTCGAAGACCTTCTCCAGATTCTTCAGATGGTGAGCGAAGGACTTTCCCAGCACAATGATGTCATCTAAGTATACCAGGCAAATTTCCCAAGAGAGACCTCTTAACACGCTTTCCATCAGCCTCTCAAATGTTGCAGGAGCATTGCAAAGCCCGAATGGCATTACCGTAAATTGCCAGAGTCCAGTCCCAATCGAGAACGCTGTCTTTTCTTTATCTTCAGGTTTCAATCCAACCTGCCAATATCCACTGCGGAGATCCAAGGTAGAGAAAAGTTCACACCCCTCTAGGGTGTCCAGCGTATCATCAATCCTGGGGAGCGGATAACTGTCTTTCTTGGTGACGTTGTTCAGAAGGCGGTAGTCCACGCAGAATCTCGTTGTGCCGTCCTTCTTTTTCACCAGTACAACAGGAGACATCCAGGGGCTACTCGAAGGCTCAATGACACCATCAGTCGCCATCTCCTTGATGATCTTCTCGGCGTCCTCCCGTTTGGCTAAAGGCAGCCTCCGCGGGACCTGTCGGATGGGCTTAGCATCCCCGGTGTCAATCCTGTGCTGGACGATATCCGTTCTACCCCGTGGCCCTGGGCTGATCTCGAAAACGTCCTGCCATCGGGTAATCATCTTCTTCACCTCCTCACTCTCTTCAGGCGAAAGGTCGCAACATGATTCGTCCACAAATCCCTTTAATTCTTCCGGCAGTCCTCGCAGCTCGGTGGGATGACGTTGCAGCTGACGAACCACTGAGGTAGCGGTTGTACATTCCCCTATCGGTGTTCCTTTGTTCAGCGTTACTGGGAAGCTGTTCAGGTTCATTAGCCGAATCGGAGTGGTACGTCCGGCCTTGATGAGAGACCTAGCCACCAGTACACCGCGTCCGATATCCTGTTCTTCTTGTTTTCCAGGTTCAAGAAGCACACATTGACCCTCAGGTAGATGTCCTTCGACCGTCCCCTGTGTTATGATTTGGCTCCGAGAAGGTAAAGTGGTGTCTTCTAGTAAGCGCACTCGTGCGTAGATATCCTTTCCCTGCCGGAGGATGACTTCTTCGTCTCCCAGCGTCATCACACCTCTTGCCATATCCAGCTTGATCCCGCATGTGATCATCAAGTCCGTGCCCAATATGACATCTTCATCAATATCTGCCACGAGAGCGCGGTGCTTCAGATGTTGACCCCCGATGATGAAGTAGGCAACTGTCTCCCCGTAGACCTTGGCTAGCTCACCTGTGGCAGTCCGTAATGTCCAAATCGTTGGCAACATCTTCTCAGCAGGAACTGTCTTTGAGCTCAAGATTGTCTTGGTTGCGCCGGTATCCAGTAGCAGACTTCGCAGCTGCCCGTTCACCTTCCCATCAACGTAGAAGCTGTTCGTTCTGCTCCCTAAAGACGCAACTCTACTGGTCTTCCTCGGGCCTCTGACGTAGCGGGCTGATAGTTGTTCCTCCCTATCAACCCTACTTCGTTCCTGTGGCTTTTCTTGCTTCTTGGATGGACACTTGCTTCTAGGGTGTCCAAGTTGGCCGCAGCCCCAACAGCGTATCTCCTTCTTACGGGTCCTGAGAGCCTCCAAAACCTTTGTCACTATGTCTTCGACGCTAGGGACCACAGTAGGCTCCGCTTCAGCTGCTCGAACCCGCGCATGGCCCCGTACTGACTGCCTGACAGCCTCGAACTCCATGGCCTGAGATAATGCGTCTCCCAAAGTCTTTGGCCGGGCGAGCT
This sequence comes from Arma custos, assembly GCA_037127475.1. Taxonomy (NCBI): domain Eukaryota; kingdom Metazoa; phylum Arthropoda; class Insecta; order Hemiptera; family Pentatomidae; genus Arma; species Arma custos. The sequence continues at coordinate 47,852,365 of CM073763.1, read as the reverse complement.
TCACTGCTTGTTGCGTCTCAGGGTCCCGAAGTCCATCCAGGAATTTGTCGACAGCCAGGCTCTCGTAGACATCATCGGTGACCGATGGGTAAGCATTCCTCACCAGCCGTGCAATGTCTGCTTCAAATTCCTGTAGAGTCTCGTTGGTCTTCTGGATCCTGCTTCTCAGCTGTGAGCGATATAGCTGGTCCATGTGGCGGTGGCCGAAACGCATCTCCAGTCTTCTAACCAGCTCCCCGTAGTTAGACCGCTCCGACAGTGGCATCCCCTGCAGTACTCCCAAGGCGTCTCCCCGCAAGGCCAGGCACAAAGCTGAAGCTTGGGTCTCTTTCGACCACCGGTGGATCGAAGCCGCAGTCTCGAAGAGAGTCATGTAGTCCTCCCACGGCGTCTTTCCGTCGAACACTGGAATGGTGTTGTGAGTTGGTGGCGTCCCTGAATTGGCGGGCATATTGGTCCTATGAAAGCTGCCCTCGGAGGAAAGGTCAGTGTCGTTCTTCGGTGGGTTGCTCATACGTCCCTCGAGAGCCTCGACTCTTAGCCTAAGTTCGTCTTTAATTGAGTTCAGTTCTTCCCCTAACCTGGATTCTACATTAGCCACTTTATTATTTACATCGGCTAACTTATTACCAAAATTAGCTACTTCATTATTTACATCGGCTAACTTATTATCTACATTAGCTAACTTATTCTCAACATTTTCCATTAACTTATTCTCTAATATGCCTAACTTAGACTCTAATGTATCCAATAAATCACTTTTCACAGTACCTAATTCATTACCTAGCTCATTTTTAACATTGCTTAACTCATTTTTAACAGTACCTAATTCATTCTGTACATTACCTAGTTTATTTTCTACATTGCTTAACTCACTACCTAGCTTATTTTCTACATTTCTTAACTCATTTTTAAAAGTTGCAGACAACCTGCTTAAATCAGTTTCAAACAGAACGTCATCTGGATTTTCCCCTAAATCTACAAAAAATTGACGCAAGCGCTCTTGCAGTACACTTTTAGTTCCGGAACAATCAAGATCACGTTCCTCCAATTCACGTTTCAAATCCGCAACTTTTAAATCAATTAATTTAACACTTTTAGAAGCCATTCTTCATACAGTAGCCCAATAATTACAAAATACAAGACCAAATGCAAAATAATAGCAATTATACAATTATCCCACTTCTGACACCAATTTGTTACGGGCTACTGGGTATTAAAATGAATTAAACAATTCCTTAATTAAAAATACTAATATTTATTAACAAAATGATAAAAAGGATACTATTAAACTATTAACAATTAAATTATTGAACTAATATAAATTTATAATAACAATATTCTAAATATTATCATCTAGGCCTAACTCCTATTTAATTATTACAATAATATAAGATTTTACTAATTCTAGATAGCTTAACTAGTTACAATAGTTTCTATGAATATTATAAAATTACACTACAATTTATAACTAATAATTAACACTTACAGTTCACTAGTCCACCGACCGTAAGATTCTTCAAGTATCACAAACTGGCACACAGTAACAAACAGAAACAGTTTATTACACTCGCGAGACGGTTACAGTTCACTGACACACTTATTACACGGGCCGGTTCAACACTGACTAGTTTATCACACTGACACTCACTTATTACACTTATCACAGATCTTCACTGGTCTACTCTCAGGCTAAGACTGACTGACTCGAGGTGACGGAAGTCTTTTTATAGGCAAAGCCGAACATTCTAGAACTCGAAGGGGCCAGATAATTCTGGAATATTCTTAATCCTTTGCCGACAAAAGAAGACGATCTAGAACCGTCCTAATCCTATTTAAACGTCTCCCGCTGACGGAGTTAAGCCGCTAATCCCCCGCTTCCGCCTTCCTGCCGGCGCCCGTAACAATATGTTTTATGCCATACTTTGACTATATAAGATTATTACTTACAAGTACAATATCTGCCGAGCATTATTATATTTCGCTTGCATCAAAGCATGAGATGTTTTTCTGCAGACAGGCACCAAGCTTGAATAATTAAAATGTTCACTACTGAAATAATAAAACATTATCATAATTTATAAACACTCTTATATAAACAAGTTTTAGTGATACCTGTATTTACCTTTACCTATATGGTAAAATAAAAAAAAACGGTTACAAAAAAAATTGAGTTTAACTGAGGAAAAATACATTTTGCGAAAAAAAGAACAAAGGAAAAGGGTGTAATAAAGACAGAAATTGTTACAGAACAGGATCGTTGAAAACTTCCATCCTGCTTAGTTAGAAAAAAAAAGTAGACATAGAATCGAAAACTTAAAGCCTGAACAAGACAGCAAATTCAAAACTTAAATTCACTTTAATTTAAATCAAATAAACATTCAATGAAATTTAGTGGAAAAAGTGGTAATGTACATTGTTTTTAAAGAGATTCTAAATTGAAGAACAAATTAAAATACTGGGATATTGATTTGATTTTTTTTTCCTTTTTATGCTATATTGAAAAAAGGTACTTGTGTATTAGCTGGTCTACATGAAACCTAGCTCCTTATCTGATATAATCTCTTTTTATCACTCCTCTCATTTCAGTTATTCAATTCTTATCATTATATTTTGAAGCTTTCAACTTTGATAAATGTAGATTTAATTATGATAAGATACCAGTCTCGATTCACCTTATTTATTGTGAGTTGCAGGAGAAATTATTACTGGATGTGCTATGGAACATATACTATAGCATATTTGGTAATTATTCCACAGGTCGTCGCTTCAAGTTGAGTTACAGCAAGTTTTAACTGTTCATTTGTTTCCTTTTTTATATTCTTCAAAAATACAAATTATTGTGAGCTTTAGTATGGAAAAAATAAAGTAACTATGAGAAATGTGTATACATTGGTGATCATTTCATCAAGAAATGAATGTTTCAACAAAAATATATCATCTATACTTTGAAGTGTTAGTTGAAATGTTTATTTCTTGATAAAGTGTTTACCAAAATCTACACATTTCCAATAATTACATTATTTTTTCCAAACTGAAGCTCAATATAATTTGTATTTTTGGATAATACTATAAAAGAAATGAATAAACAGTTAAAATTTGTAACTAAACTTGAAGGGACAACTTAAAGCGAAAGTTTAACTTAAAAAATCAACATTGCAAGTTCCAATAAATAGTATATGTAGAGGCATTATTAATTTACATAGGTCAATATTAATAGACCTTTTAACTTACCATATCAAGAGACAGGTTTTAGATTTAAAAAATAATGTTTGATTTTAACGAATAATACATACCAGCGAAGGAACACAATATGCATATAATCATTTGTTAAATGACTGGTTATTAGTTATACTTTTAACTAACTTAGCAATTTTAGAGACTTGTGAAAATTATTTGGGAGAAAATGAATGATCCAAAGATTATGAAAAATCAAGCACTGAGTATAAATTGTATTAAGTAATTCTGTTCTATGCGTTAAGTGCTTCATAACACCTTATTTCATTCCGATTTAATACCTTAAGGTACATATATACTTCCTAAATGTAGATATTTAAATGTTAATAATACTTATGAATATTAATGTTAATAAGATACTTACCAGGCAAGAATAAATAATTTTAAAACGGCTAGTCCACCTCAGAGAAAAAAATTCCCGGTTATGAGCCAGAAAAGGCCACTACTACCAATCTTGTAAAAACAAAAGTGCACATGTAAAAATCTACCAAAGTTAGTAAGGGAGCAAGTCATTTCTACTATTTCTTAACAAGTATTTCAAAGAGTCTAAACGATCTATTCTTTGTTAAATAATACATTTCTCTCAAAAGCATTTGTTTAATAATATGTCTGATTAAAAATCTTTAGTTGAATGTTTCGATTTTTTTGTTCTCATAATTTGAGACGGGTGGGGAGGGGTGGCCAAGATCAAATACCAACTAATGAGTAAAGACTTTTCTAGACAAGAGCATAAATAACTATTATAATTTTTTGTTTTTGTTTTTCTTGTAACAGTAGAACATCGCACAGAAAGTTCATTCTTACTAAAATTAAAAAAACATGACATTTTTCATCGAAGTGTTCCCTTAACCATTAAATTTCGTGCTACGGTTTGTTCATAATCGGTGAGTTAATTTTACTATTTTGACTTAAAACTACGCTAAACTCACATTTAGACCTCTAACTCAAAAACGGTTATTATGATGAAGCAGAGAACTCTCGATTTTATTATGTTCTCATTCATAAGAGTAAACTAACGCTAAAACCTACAGTCCCAGTCATAGATTTCATTTTCAACAACGTGGCTATTTTTTGTTATCACTATACCTGGCCCAAAATCAAGGGCGGATTTAGGGGGGGGGGTGCACGGGGACGCGTCCCCCCAGGCGGTTTTTTGTGTACTGTGGAGAATCCATTGCAATACATAATTATAGGCAAATTACATGATTATGGTTGTTAAAATATATAAATAAAATAACAGAAAGAATATGAGTGAAACTATTGTTTTGATATTTTAATAAACCTTTGAAACCTTTCTATAAATACTACAAGTTATTGTTGATTTTTTTGCCCGTCTGTCCGTTGTGCCCCCAGAAAAAAATTCTGGACCCGCCCTTGCCTAAAATTACTAAATTGAATTTTAATAAATTTCGATCACTTAAGTTTGTTGTCTAGACAGCCAGAAATGGTAAGTTGCATTGAATGGCTGGTGGGGGGAGGGGGTATACTTTTATGTTCGTTTCTACAATTCTTAAAATCCGAAAAATAAAAAATAGCATCTTAAGGCATATTCACAGAAATTCTTTTCTCAGATCTTCTTGATAGTGACAAATTAATTTGTGGTAAGCAAATGATGGCTGTATTAAGGTTTAAGATTGACATTACTCCTGACAAGAAATACGAGATTGGGTGCTTCATAAAAACAAATATGCAGGCAAATATTGAATACGAGATACATTTGTACTCATTTTGAATTAGATTCCATAAATAAAATTCAGCTTAAGGTAGTGTTCTAAATAAATTCACAAATATTATGACTCTTACCTTTATGAACTATTTATAGGCTGTTCTTTGAATATTGATGTGTAATGTTTAAATGGTATTTCTTGCTGTACAATGTATAATGACAATCGTCTGGTTTCAATAAAATAAACGTTGCCAGGGCCAAATTGAATAAAATATAGGTAACTGCTTATTGACATATTTTCACTTCATATTCAGGTATCTGTTCCGCAGGTTGTCGCTTCCAGTTGAGTTGTAAGTTTTAACTGTTCATTCGTCTCCCTTTTAATATTTTCCAAAAATTCAAGTTATCGAGAGCTTTAGTATAGAAAAGAGAATGTAATTATAGGTAATGAGTAGGTTTCGGTAATCGTCTCATCAAGAAATAATATAGGTATAATTTACATTATACTATAACCATGTAGCTTCAAATTAAATAAATAGATTGTAATTTTTTATAAATGTTATTTTGGAAGTTATAAAAGTTATTTTCATTATAAATGTTATTTTTGGAAAGGTAATCAAGAAATAGCTTTAAATACAAATAACCTTATATATTGGTTACAATAACTTACTATATTTAATTGCATACGGAACTTTCTAGACCTATCTAGACCAAGGGCGGATCCAGGATTTTTTCTGGGGGGGGCACAACAGTCAGACGAGCAATCAACAATAACTTAGAAATAAACTTGTAGTATTTATAGAAAGGTTTATTAAAATATCTAAACAATAGTTTCACTCATGTAACTTCTGTCATTTTAACAACTATCATCACATGATTTGCCTATAAGTATTTACTGTAATGAATTCTCCACGGTACACAAAAAACCGTCTGGGGGAGCATGTGCCTTCATACCCTTTTCAAAGAAATTTAAGATTAAAATAGAAACTTGCTACCTACACATACAATAGCCTTCTGCTAAGTATGTGCCAGCATCTGTAATAATGTACCTCATTACATTCTATCTCCTTTCTGCCGAGAGTGCTACCGTCTAAAACTGTGTCTCTTTATCCATAAGCTGTTTTAATATTCTTTTTTTTTTTATATAAAAAAAATATTCAGATATTATATGTAAAAAAGAAAGTACTTACTTTTGTTAATTTTTGAACCAGGTTGCTAAAAATGAATTTTATCCAAAATAAAGTTCTTTTGTACTACTTTTTTCCTAGTTATAACGTCATGAGTTCCACGATACAGTTTCTTTAACATTAATTATTAATGCTATATTGCAATAGTACTGCCAAAATCGAACTACTATCATGGCTGCGACGGTCAATCAATGAAGGGTCTTTGAGAAGTAGTTATTCATTTTAAAAAGTGGAATTAGGCCACCATAATGAATGTTTTTAATTATTTAGGTTTTTGAATATAAATAAATATAAACAATAACAATAGTCATGTTTGTCATTTTATTCTTATTCTATGTAACAAATAAATTCTTATATTTAACAAAAAGTTTATACCATCAATACTTAATTTATTTAAGATGACTTCAATCTTAGTAGTTTCAAATCATTGAACTAATCCATTATTACATATTCTTTTGGTTTAATCAATACTTACTTATCGATTACACATAAATCAATTTTTTTTCTTAGAGTTAACATTAAATATAAATAATATATTATTTAAATAAATAATTTACAAAGTATAAACTACAAGACCAATAGATAAGAAGTGTTCCCTGGCCTTCTAATGTCAGAAGAAACTCCAAATAAATTTCCTTTCTTCGAGATAGCTGTGATGCATGACTGGTTGGGTACTGACTCAGTTACGTTATGACCACGTTTTTCCATATCTATTACAATCATCTATCAAACACAATAAAAGAGGAAATAATAATTTTAAGCATTAATTATCAAAATAAATTAAATTATCAATCTCATCAAAATGAACATTATTGAAATATTGTCTTGAATGTTATATTTAAAAAAAGCATCAAAAGTGCGTTAAAAAAAAAGAAAATAGAAAAAAATTTAGCTTAAAAATAACGATTTTGCAATCCTGTAAAGTTTACCAATGTTAAAACTAATATTTATTCTTATTAGTGGAGGAAAGGTATGGCAACAACAGCTGATTAATTTTTATTTATGTATTATTGTAAAGTGAGAGATTATGCCTCTTTGTTCATAACTAATGATTGAACAGCAGGTAGATAAGCTTAAAAAAATGCTGTAAAAATAAATGACTGTTCTGGTTTCTTTTATGCATGGTTAAAAATGGTAATTAATTAGTGGACACGGGATCATATGATCGAAGTGAAAGTGAAAATAGGTTAGTTTTATGTGTTATAAATATAACTTCGATTAATGTTTTAATATTCTCTTTTTCTTCTTAAAAAGTGTTTTATTCTGATCAGACAGGTTAGATTTAAGACCTAAATAATAAAAGTGCGGGTTTTCCCACCAGCCATGGGCGAAGCGTCTACTTCTTCGCAGGTGGTAAGTGATATGGAAGCGGACAGTATTAATTTAAGTACTAATAGTAATAATAATGGTTCCTGGGAGCTAGTAACTGGTCGTAAACGACCTTTACTAATTGAACAAGATCATATTAGACAGAAACGACAAGCGCCAATTCAAACACACAACAGTTTTCAAATACTAACCTCAATACCTGACGAACAACTAGAAAATACTACAAGACACGTGATAAATCAAAAACCACTCCCACTTTATATAAATGGAGTAGAAAATTACTCTGCAATAATTGCATTCCTAAAAGAAAAAGCCGGACCAAACAAATTTACGGTGAAAACCACACTTAAAGGTATAACAGTTTATCCTGATACACCTGACACATACAGAAATTTAAATGCGAGCCTAAGAAGTGAAGGCGCAGATTTTCACACCTTTCAGCTCCCACAGGACAGATCCCCCAGGATAGTGATTAAGGGCCTCCATCACTCTACACCAATTAGCATTATAAAAGAAGAATTGAAAGAGAAAGGTTACGAAGCTTGTAATGTCACCAATGTTATTTCAAGATGTAAGAAGCCCTTACCAATGTTCTTTGTAGATATTACAAAAGAAACTTTTAAATAAGATATCTACGATTTAAAATATATATATATATATTACACAAAAGTAAACATCCGCGGAAGAAAAAAGACATTCCTCAGTGTTTAAGGTGCCAACAATAGGGTCACACTCGTGGCTACTGCAACCACCCACCAAGGTGTGTAAGGTGTGGCGGGCACCATGACAGCAAAACTTGCAGTAAAACAAGAGAAACTCCTGCTACTTGTGCCAATTGTGGTGGCCAACATCCTGCCAACTACAAAGGCTACCAAACACTGAGGAACTTAAGAATTCAGCGTAGCTCAAGACATTACAACCAGCGGCCTTCACCAGCTCAACCTTTTCAGTTGCCACCAGATTCACAAGAATTCCCAAATCTCAGACCTGTACAGCCCCATCTTCCAGGACATCCGGAGAACAGTGTGGAATCTCAGCAGAAGCCAAGAAGTCCACCAGTACCGAAGTCAACATCACAACACTATAATGTTCAAACAGGTATGATGAATAACAGTACCCAGCCGGTGCCCCCTTATGATACTGCCCCTTCCCAACTATTTCAAATACTAACGGGCCTTAACAACCTTATCCATCCTCTTTTTAATCTTCTCCAACAGTTAACTCAGGTTACACAAGCCTGGAGCCACAGCCATGCCCCCTAATTTTTCAACAGCTGGCTCCTTGTCAATTCTCCTATGGAATGCTAATGGACTGATGCAACACAGGACCGAACTTGATTTATATTTACATGAAAAAAGAACAGCACTCATCACTGAAACACATCTTATCTCACGATCAAAAATCTATATTTCAGACTATATTATTTACAGAACTGATCACCCTGACAAAACGGCTCACGGTGGCACCGCCATTATTATCAAATAGTCATTAAAACATAGTCCCATTCATTTACCCATCACACCACACATACAGACAACTGGAATCACATTACATACAAAACAGAAAAATATCACGTTCGCTGCAGTTTATTGTCCCCCTAGGTACAAGCTTACATCTTCGATGTTTTCTGAGTTTTTCAAACGGTTAGGTAGGTGTTTTATCGCAGGAGGTGATTTCAACGCGAAACACCAATGCTGGGGTTCAAAATTGTGTACCCCAAGAGGTAGGAACTTGCGGTATGCTCTTCAGGAACTTTCATTAGACACATCAACTCCAAATTCTCCTACTTACTGGCCTAATTCTCGACGCAAAACCCCGGACTTACTGGACTTTTTTGTTACAAAAGGCTTAAGAACAGTAAACAAGACTGTAAATACGAGCTCTGATCTTTGCTCTGATCATTCTGTAGTTCAAATGATCCTGTGCGAAGAGCCTTCTGAGGCACAAAAAAGACCTTCCCTAACATAGGGTATAATGGATTGGGATTTATACAGAAGTTATCTCATTTCTCACCTCTCAATCCCTATTTCTATAAAGAATGAAGAAGAACTAGAGAAGGCAGTGGAAAAGTTCACTACAAGCATTCAAGACGCAGCGTGGTTATCATCAAAACCCAGGGATAGAAAAGCGGATAGTTTACCAAGCTACCCGCAGTATATTAGAGATTTGATCAGGGCCAAGAGAAGAGCTCGTAAAATATGGCAAACTAACAGACAACCATCAGATAGACGAACATTTAACAAACTGAATAATGAACTAAAACGTCAAATTACCAAATTTAACAGATCAAACTATGAGAATTATATTAAATCCCTCTCGACAGACGATGGAAGTTTATGGAAGCATACCAAAAGACTCTTAAAACACCGAGAGATGTCGGCACCTCTTAGAAAAGAAGACGGCTCTTGGGCTGTGTCGGACGAGGAAAAATCTGAGCTTTTTGCCGACCATCTTTCTTCCGTATTTACACCACATACTGACTTCACAAACAGAACAAGAAATAATTGTAAATAACACACGCCCCATTACAACTATCATTACCACCGCCTGCATTCACTCCAACAGAAGTAGCAGAACTAATTAGACATTTACCAAAAAGAAAAGCCCCGGGCTATGACTTAATAAATGCCGAGGTGCTCCAGCAAATGCCCAGGAAAGCTCTAGTGCTTCTTACGACAATCTACAACTCAATACTTAGAACTACGAAATTCCCTATACAGTGGAAATACTCAATTGTTTCAATGATCAAAAAACAAGATAGAGACATTACCAACCCTTCATCCTACAGACCTATTAGTTTACTGCCTATTTGTTCTGAAATTTTTGAAAAATTACTTTATCCCCGCTTATTAAAGTTACTGACTGACAAAAATACAATCCCTCACCATCAATTCGGTTTTAGAAAATCACACTCGACTACTCAGCAATTACACAGAGTAACTGACTTCATATCGACAGCACTAGAGAAGAAGTTATATGCAATTGGAGTATTTCTGGATGTCGCCCAAGCATTCGACAAGATCTGGCACAAGGGGCTTCTCTTTAAGCTCAAGACTGTACTACCACACACTTATTATCTGATTCTTCTCTCATTCCTTACAGACAGATTTTTCTCAGTGCGACAGGGCTCAGAGCTATCTTCAATAAGACCCATTTTAGCCGGTGTACCTCAGGGATCAATACTTGCACCGCTACTGTACATAACATATACATACGACATTCCTCAAAGTCCTAACACACTGATCGCAACCTACGCTGACGACACTGCCATGATCACCAAACATCAAGACGCGACACAGGCCTCCCAAAACTTACAACACAACTCACAAAAGGTTAATGAGTGGTGCCAACTGTGGAAAATCAGACTGAACCACGAAAAGTCACAACACATCACTTTTACTCTTAGACGCGAAACATGCCCTCCCATTTTCCTTAATAACGAACCCATCCCACAGAGAGACAAAGTACAATACCTAGGACTCACATTTGATAGGGGAATGACATGGGGTCCTCACGTTAAGATGAAACGCCAATCACTAAATCACAAACTCAAATTAATGTACTCGCTATTCAGGAAAAACTCCAAATTAGATTTAAGACAGAAATTAAATACGTACACTTACTTACTAAAACCAGTTTGGACATATGCTTTACAAATCTACGGCATCACTAAACAGACTCACAGAAAACGACTACAAACTTTTCAGTCAAAAGTACTTAGACTTATCACTAATGCACCATAGTACGTCAATAACAAAACTCTGCATACTGACTTAAAAATAAAAACGGTTGACGAACACATACGAACGTACTACAAACGTTTTCAAGAAAAACTATACGGACACCCAAACCCATTGATACAACAAATGGCCACGACTCTCATGCCTGAGAACACTAGGAGGAGACTAAAAAGGACGTGGATGAGGGATCTATTACAGTAGGAAATAAAAGAAAGCCAATGGAGAGGTGCCGCTGGGTACTGTTCTTCGTCATGCCTTCCATGTCATTTTGTATTTTTTTTTTCTTCAGTCAGCCAATCTGCTGATTGTCAATTTGTATTTGACAGGTGTGGATGGAAATATAAAGAGAAAAAAAAAAAAAAATTAGTGGACACGCTTTTGTATATTAATATTTGGTATGTTATTTTTTAATTCCATTTTCTGTTATATTCCTTATGTTTATTTATTATTGCATGTTTTAATTTATATAGAAAGTACACTTACTAAATGTTACTAACCAGTTGTAGAGTATTTGATAATTTGTTTAACCATCATTTTGAAGCATGCCTTTATCAACAAAAAATAAAAATGTATAATTTAATTAAATGATGTAAAGTTATTATTGTTCGTATATACAACATGAAGTTACAATTGCAAATAATTATATACCATAATTTTTTTTTTATCAAGCCATGTCCTTTTTTTATTATTATTTTTATAGAGGTTCCTTGTGAAGGGTTAAACTTACCTCTGGTATGATAGTTCCATATCATTGGCATTAGCTGATGGTGAAACCTTGATCTTTTAACTGAATCAGTAATCGATTTTCCATAATGCAAGTTCCAGATAGTAGCCTATAAAAAAATAATACAAATTAATTCTAACAAAGTGGAATATTAAATTGAGTAGTGACACATCAAAATGATCCTTTGGTTATGTAAGAATTTTAGAGAGGATTAAAAATTATTGATAATTTTCTTTGTAATATTTTTTTGTTACTTATTGGTTTATACTTCATCCTAGACTATAACTTAAAATTAAATTAAAAATCAGCAATAGATATGTTTAAGGGCACATTAGCTAGAAATATTTTCCAGAAAACAATTTATAATGGCAAAACATTGTGGAAAATAAGGTTTTTAAATTTTTATCTCCTTCTTCTAAATTTCTATCTTTTATCTAAATACAATTTTTAAATTGAAACCAACAGAAATAATGCTTAAAATGTTCAAGAAGGTATGAATAAAAATTGTTTTTTTACAATAACTTTCATATTAGATTTATAATTAATTAATCACAATATATTTCAGGTCTTGTTTTTTGCAGTCATTGTATGTGAGAATATTAATTTTTTTACCTGCTTTAAATATATTATCAAGAATGGAAAGATTGTTATACATCCTGTTTGGTTGCCACAAATATGTAATTTTCACTATTCCCAGAGGAGATTTGGCCAAAAATACAACATTATCAAAGTTGCTAAGGTGACAATTTAAAACTCTCAGTCTCTGCTATTGCCAATTCCATCAAATATACTGCCCTCATTAACTGGTGATAGTATAAAATATTTAGTATTAATATACTGGAAATACATTCCCTATGGATCGGTTAGAATATCTTAACACTGAACATTTCATATTACACACCTCCTTTAGTTAAACATCACAAAGTTGCTTCACTAATGGTTCAGTTTGTTTCTCTTGAAGTTGCTGCACTTGTTCCTATAATAATTACTAAGATTAACAATTAGTCAATAAGAACTTATTTTTACATAAATACTCTTACAAGAGCTGTTGCAATTGTAATTTTGGTTCCTCCTGCAGCTCCAATAGCTAACCGAACGTCGCCGTCCTTTGTCAAGGATCAATGAAGGGCACATTGACGACATGGGTACTTTTCCAGGAGCAATGAAATTTTCTGAAGAAGGTGAAACACCAAAGTAATTTATCAGACCGGGAGTGGAAAAATCATCCATTTCATTCAAGGAAGAAATAGTTGGGGGTGCAGTCAATGAAAACATCAAAATAAGGATAACTTATTTATTATGTGCCGACGTTTCGGCCTACAATGTAGGCCATCTTCAGGGCTAAGAGAAACAAAACAGAAATATATAAAAACGTAGCAGCAACAAGAATATATAAAGTGGTACAGGAGTGGAAATAAATTAGATTATTGAAATAAAATTAGATCATCTACGTGATCTTTTAACATCCCTCACCATTCCTGATCATTACATCCTCACTTCCTTCGATGTCGAAAGTCTTTTTACCAACATACCCTTAGATAAAGCCCTTGTCATTATAGATAACAACTGGTCACTCATAGAACCCCATACCTCTCTCAACCGGTCCTCATATCTCCAATCCCTTAAACTCTGCTGCGAATCCGGCTATCTCACTTTCCATGGACAGTTCTTTAACCAAATTTCTGGACTGGCCATGGGAAATCCCCTCGCTCCTGACCTCTCCAATATTGTCCTAAATGACCTTCTAGACTCCATCCTACCCCAGTTCCGTGACGATGTCATTTTCATTAAAAAATATGTGGACGACCTCCTCCTTATCCTAAATCCTAACATCATTCCAGGTTTATTATCATCCTTCAATGCATACCATCCCCGCCTACATTTCACTGTTGAACTTGAACATAACAAATCCCTACCTTTCCTTGACCTCCGTATCATTAGAAATCCCGATCACACCTTATCCACTGATTGGTATACGAAACCCACCTATTCTGGCAGACTCCTCAATTATTACTCCCAACATCCGCACCACCAAATAATCAATGTCGCCAAAAATATCATCCACCGTGGCCTATCCCTCTCCGACGCTTGCTTCCATAACACCAACACCCAACGCATCAAAGCAATCCTATTAAAAAACAATTTTCCTCCCCATGTTATCAATAAACTCATCCATCACCATTATAACCCACCCACCCGCACCCGTTCTCCACATCCGCCTTCTATCCCTATATACAGATCCTTGCCATATATACCCTCCCTCTCTAATAACATTCAAAAATCCCTAAGTTCCGCTATCCCCAATTTACGCATCGCCTTTAAATCCCACAACAAACTCTCCAATATTTATACCCGTGTTAAAGATCCCATTCCACTAAAACATCGTTCTCAGGTCGTCTATCGCATTCCTTGTTCTACTCCCAACTGCAACTCTTCCTACATCGGCGAAACCAAAAATCTACTTAAAGACCGCATTACCCAACACAAATACTCCATTTCCTCCCACAACCCAACCGCTTCTAAACTCTCTGAACACGCCCTATCCTTTAACCACATTTTTGACTTCGAAAACACGTCGATCCTAGCCTCCGTTCCTAATTATAATAAACGCATCCTCTCAGAAACCATTCACATCAATTTAGATTCCTCTACCGTTAATGCCAAGACCGACTCCCATCACCTATCCCTAACCTACGCCCATATTTTTAATTTACTAAAATAACCTTACATTCTTAATTTATTAAGCCTTTTTTTAATTACATTTTGACCATTTGACTTTTACTTTTTATTTTTCTCGAGATCGCCTATATTATATTAGATCGCCTATATTATATTCTCATCTTATTTTGGCATTTATGCCACTTCTTTCTAATTGTATACAGTTACATATTAACTTTCCTCACTTATTTTCTTTTTCTTTTCATTCTTCATAGTTCATAGATATAATACCACTTTTAATTTTTAATTTTCTCTCAATTTACATTTTTTACGGTCACTTATATCCACTGCATCTGCAATTTTCCTTTCTAATTTTATTTAATTTTTAATTTTTAATTTTCACGCCTTTTACATTATTTACGGCCTCTTACATCCACCGATTCTACCTTTCTCCTTCCCCCTCCTGTGTCATTATTTTTTGGCCGTCAGAGTTCGCCTTTATCGCCTCCGCCTGCCCGGTGTAACGGTTTTTTGCTTACTTGTCTCTGAGCGGCCTAACCTGCAAGTTGTTTTATTCGGTTAGTACACTTTTATCTTATCTCCTTCCTTTTCACATTCACCTTTCTTCGCACCTGTTCTCACACCTACTTTTGGCATCCATCATATGTTAATAGTATAGAGTTCATTCTTATTTAGCCTCATATTTTTCATCTACTGTATTTCTTCACCTACTTTCTATATGTTTATATTAAATTCTCATCTTATTTTGCATTTATGCCACTTCTTTCTAATTGTATACAGTTACATATTAACTTACATATTAACTTATAACATATTAACTTATAACTTATAAATTATATTATGTTATAACTTATAACATATTAACTTATATTAAGTTACATATTAACTTTCCTCACTTTTTTTCCTTCTCTTTTCATTCTTCATAGTTCATAGATATATACCCCTTTTTTTCAATGTTTAATTTTTGAAATTTATCCAGCCTTTCTTTCTATTTATGCTTGTATTATTACACTTTATTCCCCCCTTTTTCTATATTTTATCTTCTTATTTTGTATCTTTCCGTTTACCTCCTCATTTTTCTTTCCCTTTATATTATTGTTTACATTTTATCCCCTTTTTGACATGTATTTTTCCTATTTTATATTCTTATTATTGTATTATTTTATCTGTCACTATTAGAATTTCTGTTCATCATCTACATTCTATTTTTATCCATCACTTTTTACGTTTATTATTCTGTAACCTGTCTTATATGCATTCTTATTTATCTTATATCTTCTATTCACTATTTCATCTTATCTAATTTTATTTCAATAATCTAATTTATTTCCACTCCTGTACCACTTTATATATTCTTGTTGCTGCTACGTTTTTATATATTTCTGTTTTGTTTCTCTTAGCCCTGAAGATGGCCTACATTGTAGGCCGAAACGTCGGCACATAATAAATAAGTTATCCTTATTTTGATGTTTTCATTGACTGCACCCCCAACTATTTCTTCCTTGAATTAGAAGATACAGTCGACCAACTCTTCTCTAACATCCATTTCATTGTTCAAAATTATTCCTGTACTTTCAGAAACCATTATGGCTCCATTATGAAAGAAAAAAATTCAATTTGAGTGAATAAAGACTGGTTTTCATTTATTATTTGTAAATATAGTTTTATTTAATATATCATGATTTAAATTCCAATTCATAGTATGGATTGGCACAAACGTAATATGAGCAATGGAAGAATGAAAGTTGCAAAACTGTACAGTATATTATATTATAATCTATTTGCTAGGCCACTAACTTATATAAAAAAAAAACCTGTACCACTACAACCCCTAGGACATTGTGGTAGCCCTTTCCTAAAACTTCCCATCCTACCAATTATGGGAAGTCCCTGTCCCTGATTCAGTAGCTTCCTATCTTGTCAGCACATTATCAAAGATAAAAGAAGAAGGTTGGTTAACAAAATATAAACAACAACTGGTCCAGCTGACCAAACTTCAGTACTTGTGGGACTTCTTAAACTTTTTCAAGGTATGATTCCATTTAATTTTTTATGTTTATTAGTTAATATTAATGATATTTTTTAATTTATACATTTTTTTTAATTGGGTTACAAATATGGAACCCCAACTGAACAGATTGCCGATTGATTTGGCATAATTGAAATTACTTCTTTTGTTGATGATGAGGGAAAACTTCCAAGAAACTAGCAAAGCTCGATTACATATGCCTACATAAGAAAAAAAATTGAAGAAAACATCTTTCCTTTGTGACAAATACAAAATTCCATATGCTCCTAGAAACTGAAAGTCAATTGCTTATCAATTTTTTAAACTATGTTTAGTTTCATTAATTGTTTAAAATCAAAATAAAATATATATTGTAATTAATTTGTTGTAAATACACAAGTTTAAAACATGCTGTTTTTAATTTTTACAATTTCCTTTATTGATCTTATTTGTTTTTTGTTTGGTGTGATTTTGTAAATTATATATTCATTCATTGTGAGTAATCCAAGATTAATATATGTAATAACAAAAATAAAATTATTATATATATTAAGTTGGTTGTATTTAAAAACTATGTCAGTACTTGAAGGTTATATATAATATTATCCTTTAAAAAGTAGTAAAAGTTGACCTCAAG